>CAWUFW010003268.1:1200000-1873093 GCA_963921515.1 Calotriton arnoldi
CGGGCAGCATAATAAATCAACACTCCCAAGTTGTACCTAATAGAGCGTAAGATAACAATAACGCTATGCCAAGCTTAATATACAGAAAAGATAAGCAGAATAACTAAAATTAATTAAGCCACACTCTGTCAGATACCCTAACTCAGTATCTATTGTATGAACTATGCTAATTTAAGAAGCTATACTTACACAGATAAAAAGTAGGATTCCCATGAAAGGTAGTACAGAGAATTTACTTAAAAGATGATATATAAACAGTTCAGGTATCATGGAGCCACAAAGGACATAGCGATCCAGACACAAAAATAATATAAGGAAGAGGTTTTAATGAACAAACCAGTCAAGAATTAGACAATACGGGACAGTGACTAAATGAGAAGAAAAAAAGGAAAAAGAATCACTTACAATCTATATAGGCATGATGTCTCTAAATTGCCGAGTACCGCATTCAGCACTAAGCTAATAAGGCCAGGTACCGCCGAGGGAAACTGTCTCCTCGTGTACGGTCTGAAAAGAAATCACGAGTAAGCCAAGAAAGTCAGCGTTTAAAAATGAAAAAATGAAAACTACATAAATAGCAGGAAATGTAAATCTAGAGGCGACCAGCAGTACTACTCACCATGGATGTATCGTCCTCAATCCTACACCGCGGGGGTCCCAAGTAGTAAACGCAACTTCAAACGGGAAAGGGAGAGACCTGCGTCTTATAAGGGGAGAAGATTTCAAACCGGTAGTCACATGGGCGGACGGGATAATAACCCAACACAAAGGAAGGACTAAGAGTGAATGACTTCCCATTAGTTCCTCTCTACGTCCTCGACATAGAAAACAGACTAATGCAGTCCAAAAAGGTGGCGGCCATGGTGGAATGGACCACAAATGAAGGAAAGACTGCTCGATGGAATACAGGGGAAATACACCGGTAAACCTGAATAATAATAGGGAGATCTGCTGGTACATAATGATACAACCACTAAAATACAATCAAAATACTAGTGCTAAACTACAAAAAAACAAATACAAAAGTAATAACAAAAATAATACCCGCTAATAAATGGTAAAGACTAGTAGATAGCGCCCCGCTGTATAAAGACAAGGCCATATAATGGAGGCCATGAATAAAATAAAATGGATGAAAAATGAATAGCAGTTAAAGAATAAAACAAAAATAAACTTCCAGAAAATGGACCAGAATTCAGATAATGGCATTCTCCCATGGGAGGGACTCATTCAATCCCTTACCAAATGTCTCTAAAGTGTAAATCCAAAAAACCTCCCTCTTCCGTCTCAGAGCATCTATGTTACTGTCTTTGGGGGGAAGTATACGTTCCAATATGGTCCACCGTAAGTCTTTCACAGAATGCCCAAACTCCAACCAATGAGAAACCATAGGGGCACTTAGTCGTTTGTTATGAATCGCTGACTTATGTTCACTGAACCCAACTCTAAACTCCCTGCCTGTCTCGCCTACATATCCTTTGTGGCAGGGGCACAGAATAAGGTACACCACATTGCTTGTTCTACAGTTTGTCATATCCTTGAATATAAAGGTCTTCTTACCCCATTTAAGCTCATGGGAAACGATAGCAGAATCACAAGCATGGCAGTTCCCACATTTGTGAGTTCCCATAACTGGGTTGATACCAACAATAGATTTCTGAATAAAATTGTCATTCTGCGGTACCTTTACTTTAACCAGAGCATTCCTAAGATTGTTATTGCGTCGGAACGCAAAAATGGGTTTGGGAAGGATACTTTTGTGGATGTCTGTATTAAGAATGTGCCATTGGGTGTTAATAATTTGGCGTACTTTATGATTCAGATTGGAGTGCGTAGTAACGCACACCAATTTATTGTCAGTCTTGGCCTCCTTATTCTGAAGCAGGGCCGTTCTGTCATAATATTTGGCCCTTTTATAGGATTCTTTGACGAGTCTGTGAGGGTAACCTCTATCCCGAAGTTTCACCTTCAGTTGTTCTGCATGTAGTTCAAAATTCTGCATGGTAGTACAATTCCTGCGCAACCGCAGGAATTGGCTGAACGGAATACTATCCTTTTGACTGTGGGGATGATAACTTTCATATTGTAAAAGGGTATTCCGTGCAGTAGGTTTGGTATAGAGGGAAACCTCTATTTTCTGATTAATCACTTGAATCCAGATGTCTAAAAATTCAATTTTTTCTGTACTTATGTTAGGACTAAATTTAAGGTGAGAATCACACAAATTAATCCAAAGGACAAATTCCTCTAGTTGTTCTTCCTGACCTCTCCAAATAAAGAAAATATCGTCGATAAAACGATGCCAAAGCAGTATGTTTTCACTAAAGGGGGCAACTTCGTTAAAGATGTGTTTCTTTTCAAAGGAGCCCATAAAGATGTTAGCTACATTGGGCGCACAAGCTGCGCCCATGCTGACTCCTTGAATCTGCTTGTAGATGGTTCCATCAAATTCGAAATAATTTTCTTTAAGTACAATAGCCAGGCATTCCAAGAGGAAAAGATGGTCACAGGGACTCTGCCCACTTTCCAAGATACTCTTCACAGATTTCAATGCATCATTCTGAGGGATATTGGTGTATAGGGCCTCAATATCCATTGAGACCAAGATGTCAGTATGGGGATTAAATATAATACCCTCTATTTGACTAATAAGATGACCAGTGTCTTTGATATATCCTGGCAGAGCAGATGCCAAAGGCTGCAAATGGATATCCACATACTTGGATAGGGGTTCAGTAAGAGACCCAATTGTCGAAACAATAGGTCTAAAGGGAGGCTGAGTTAAGTTCTTATGAGTCTTAGGAACCCCATATAAGATGGGAATCTTGTGAAAGGGGACATTGAGATAATCAAATTCTTGTTTACATATAGAGCCTCTATCAAGGGCTCCCTGTGTGATCTCAAGAATATCTCTCTTAATTCTTTGTTCTGGGTAACTTCTAAATTAGACATAATGCTCAGGCACGCTAAGCATATGTTCAATTTGTTCCTTGTATGCAGCACTATCCAGTACTACGATACCTCCACCTTTGTCCGATGGTTTAATTGTAACTTCCATATTGGAAGAAAGTTGTTTAAGCGCTTGGTATTCTGCATAGTTCAGATTGAAGGGGGGTTTAGGGACATAAGCCAAAAGTTTTTGAATTTTGGTACTAACAACCTTTTCAAAGATGCCCACTTCGGCACCTACCTGATCCAAAGAAGGGGTAAAAACGGATATAGGTCGAAGTCCGGTAATGTTATCATTAACTAATGCTGGCCTCCCTTCAAAAAATCTTTTCAATCTAATCTTACGAAAGAAGGATTGAATATCTGTACTCATTTTGAAACGGTCAAGGTAGGTACTGGGCACGAATGAAAGACCTCGTGATAATAGTTGCATAGAAGGTTCATCCAACTTGGTTTTAGAGAGATTGAAAATAGGGATAGGTTGAACATGAGAACTGCTGTTATGATCTATCATAGGGGACCCCATTATTCTCTCCAATATTGTTTCCGTCTTGTCTGTAGAAACTGAGGGGAGTTCTCGGATTGTTGATAAGCCCCTCTCTCCTGGTTCCTGAATCTCACTCTCGCTGGTCCTTGTCTGTTGCCTAAAAAACGACTATTTCTATCTGGGCCCTCAAAGGGTTGTCGTCTATATCCATAGCCCCCATACTGGTTGGAGCCTCCCTCATTATCTGATCCTGATGTGTCTGAAAATGTGAGGATTTTTTTATGAGACCAATGTTGTCGTTCTCCTTGATAGGGGTACTCTCGTTCAGATTTATAATATCCAGCCCCTAGGTAGGGATAGACCCTTTCTTCAGAAAAAAACCTAATATATTTTTTAAGTTTCTCAGTTTTTTTCTTTATTAAGTAATGACAAAAGGAGCTCATTTCTAAATTAATCTCTTCAAGCTTCTTCTTTGCATCCTCAACTGAATTATTTTTCTTCAGAGTGTCCTCCATTTCTGCAATTTCTTTTAAGAGGGTGTCAACCACCTCCCTTGCTGTCTCTATAATGAGCATCATGAGGTCCCTGGAGCACCTATTGGCTATAAGTGACCATTTCTCCAGGAACCTCCTGACCTCAACAAAGAGGCCTGGTATATTTCGTACACGGAGACCATTGGGGATGACTCCAGCTCTCAAATACTCTAACATGAATTCCGCGTGAGATTCCGTCCTTCTGGCCTTTTTTTTAGATTAAGTAGTTTGAACCAATCATCATTAATGTTATTACCAATGGTAAACTGCCGGTCAGAAGCAGAACTCCCACCCAGAAGTCTAGAAAAGTCCTCATCTGTAAACCCAAAGGTTTTAATTTTTTCCATGTTACGGTGCTTACACCACCAAGGGAAAATGCAAAGAAGCACAAAGGAAAAGGAAAATACTAAATAAAGCTATCACAGAAAAACAAAAATAAAAATAGAAATAAATAGACCAAAGAGGCCACACTGAACAAGGATGCACAGAAATAAAGCATAACACAGCAGAATAAGAATAAAGAGAGGTGAGTGAAATAGAAATGCTCCTAAAAACCAATGCAACCCTCACAGCAAAGTGCCGGGAATATCAACAAAAAACAAGAAAGGGACCCTGAGAAAGTTCGATAAGTAAGGAAGGAACCAGGAAATAGCAACTACAAATGAACAAAACCTTCCCTCACATGTATACCTCTAACATTGGCCATAAGTCCATACTTCAAGGAAACCCACAGACCAACGATATTTTTATAGAAAAATAGTTTTTAATTCATGCATTTATCAAAATATATTTTTTTCATAGTATTTTATGTTGTTGTTGGGCTTCTGTCGTGTTTTTATTGAATTCTGTGTGAAGAATATGAATACAAATACATAAAATACTATGAAAAAAATATATTTTGATAAATGCATGAATTAAAAATTATTTTTCTATAAAAATATCGTTGGTCTGTGGGTTTCCTTGAAGTATGGACTTATGGCCAATGTTAGAGGTATACATGTGAGGGAAGGTTTTTGTTCATTTGTAGTTGCTATTTCCCTGGTTCCTTCCTTACTTATCGAACTTTCTCAGGGTCCCTTTCTTGTTTTTTGCCGATGCCACACCACTCCTCAGAGAGCTCCACAGGCTCCCAATCCAAAAGCGCAGCGCTGCCAGTTCAAACTTCTCACACACGCATTCAAGTCACTACACAGCTTGGGGCCCGCATACCTCATTCACCGGCTTCACTTCCACCAACCCACCAGACAACTTCGCTCAGCATCACTCTCACTCACACACACACCCCGCATCCACAGAAGCAGAACAGGAGGTCAATCATTCTCCTACCAAGCTTCCGAATCCTGGAACGACCTCTCTTAACACTTCAGGGCCTCCTCCCCACTTCTTGAATTCCACAAGAAGCTGAAGATCTGGCTTTTTAATTAGTCTCCGTGCAGGACCATCGAGACTGCCTGTACTCAGACCCAGACTCACCACACACCTACTCTCGCCTACTCAGCGCTTGGATACCCTCATGGGCGACAAGCAGCGCTCTACAAATCCATCCTACATTACATTAATAATTGCTCCCTGTTAGATTTGGGGGTCTCTAGTTGGCATAGGTAGGTACCTGTGACAAATAGGGACCCTTGCGTCTAGTCAGGGTAAGGGGCTACACTCCTAAAATAACCCCTGCTCACCCCCTTGGTAGCTTGGCACGAGCAGGCAGGCTTATCTCAGAGGCAGTGTGTAAAGCATTTGTGAACACATACAGTAATACAGTGACAACACTACAGATGGACACCACACAGGTTGTATTTATAAAAATAAGTATTTTTATATAGACTTAACACAAGACCAAACGACAAAAATCCACAATACTGTACTCAAAAATAGACTTTAAAATGTTATAAAATAGTTAAGTTCTCTCAAGTTGTAGATGCGACACTTTACTCTCAATGTACCTTGAATGCGTAACACAAAGAAAACAAAAGGGTCGCAGGGAAGGTGATGCGTCGGTTCCTTACACTCAGGGGAGTGGATGCGTCTGTTCCTTACTGCTGCGCAGGGGAGTTGATGCTCGCTTCCTTACTGTGTGGGGAGGTGATGCGTCGGTTTCTTACTGCTCTCCGGTGCGATGCGACAAAATGGCGTCTTGGTTGCGATGCGACAACGTTGGTGCGATGCGTGCACGCCCGGCGGCCGCGCGGCGACTCGATGATCTTTGGAGCCGCGACAGGCCCTGCGACGCGCTTCTCCGGTGATGCGACGATGTCCTCTGTGGCAGCGTCCCGCTTCTCCGGCGATGCACAGCGCTTCGGCGATGCGATGATGACAGCGGCAGCGGCGTCTCGCTTCCTTGGCGATGCGATGACAGCGGCTGCGGCGGCGACACGCTTCTCGTTGTTGCGTCGCGCTTCCAGCTCCCAGCGACACGCAGTCTCTCAGAAGGCCCAGCACAACAGCAGGCACTTCAATTCCCAGTAAGGGAATTCAGGGGGGAGCTGGTTGGTGAAGTCTTGTATCCCTGAGACTTCAGGCAGGAGGCAAGCTCTAGTTCAAGCCCTTGGAGGTTCTTCTTCAAGTTGATAGAAAGCACACTCAGTCCTTTTCTCCTTTCTTTGGCAATGAAGCAACCACTGCAGGCCAACCCCCAAACACACAGCACAGGGGTAGTCTCCTCCTTCAGCTTCCTGGTTCTTCTCCTCAGCAAAGGTTCGTCTTGATTCCCAGAAGTGATCTAATTTCCTAGGGGTCTGGGTCCCCTTTTTATACACCTTTTCTCTTTGTTCTCTGAAGGCAGAGAGGCCTTTACCTAGTCCAAAACCAGTTCTGGTCAGTCCTGGAGCACTTTGTTGACAAGACTCCTTCTTTCCTTTCACAGTGTAGGCCAGGGACATCAGACACACCACAGGAGGTGGAGCCAGCATTGTGGAGGAAAGGCACAGCCCTATTCAGGTCCCAGGTGCAACTCCTCCCTCCTATCTGCATGCAGATCTCTCTATTCAGCTCTGTGCTGACTCACCCTGTCTCCTGGAAGCCCCCAGCCCCTGTCACTCAAACTCCAGACAAGGAATACACAACCTAGCAGAGGCAGGCTTGGATAGTTAGGCAAGAAAATACCCACTTTCTAAAAGTGGTATTTTCAAACACAGAATGTTAAAACCAACTTCACTAAAAGATGTATTTTATCATTCTGAGTTCAGGCATACTAAACTCGAATTTCTACCTAGTTCCCTGAGTCAGTTAGGATTATAAGATGTTATAATCTAACTGCCCATTCTGGCCTATGGGGAACAGGTAGCCTTAATAGTGAAAAACGAAAATGGCTGTAATTCACTATTAGGACATGCCACACACAACAGGGCATGTCCTACCTCTTACCTACAATGCACCCTGCCCTTGGGCCTACCTTAGGGGTGACTAACATGTATAAGGGAAGGTTTAGGGACTGGCAAGTGGGTACACTTGCCCAGTCAACATGGCAGTATCAGACTGCACACAGGCTCTGCAATGGCAGGCCTGAGACACACTTTACAAGCTGCTCCGGTGGGTGGCACAACCAGTGCTGCAAGCCCACCAGCAGCATTTGATTTACAAGCCCTGGGCACACGCAGTGCACTGTACTAGGGTCTGACAGTAAGCCAAACAAGCCAATCATGGAGTCACTAATCCATACATCAATTTACCATAGGGAGCACTTGCACTGTAGCACTGAACAGCAGTGGCACAGTGCCCAAAAGCATCTAAAACCAGCAAAAACATAAGAGGCAACAGCAAAAAATGGAAGGGAGACCCACGCCAATGGTGCCAGGTCTAACACGTGTCCCCTCCAGCTGAAATGTGGGGAGAACTACCCTACCTCCGGGGAGTTCTCATCACTAAGGCGGAAAAATCTGGACAGACCATCAGCATTGGCGTGTTCTGTACCAGGGCGGTGTTCCACCGTAAAGTCCATCCCCTGTAGGGATATGGACCACCTCAACAGCTTTGGATTCTCACCCCTCATCTGCATCAGCCATCTGAGGGGCCTGTGGTCTGTCTGAACCCGGAAGTGAGTCCCAAACAAGTATGGTCTCAACTTCTTCAGTGCCCAGACCACAGCAAATGCCTCACGCTCAATTGCACTCCACCTCTGTTCCCGTGGAAGTAACCTCCTACTGATGAAGGCTACAGGTTGGTCTAGGCCCTCCTCATTAATCTGTGATAGAACAGCCCCCACACCATGCTCTGAAGCGTCTGTTTGCACAATAAACTCTTTTGAGAAGTTGGGTGCCAGGAGCACGGGCGCCGTGCACATGGCAGTCTTCAGGGCATCAAAAGCTCTCTGACAGGTGTCAGTCCAAATCACTCTCTTGGGCTGCTTCCTGGAAGTCAGCTCTGTCAAGGGTGCAACAATGCTGCCATACCCCTTGACAAACCTCATGTAATACCCGGTGAGTCCTAAAAAGGCTCTCAGCTCTGTCTGGGTCTTGGGGGGTTCCCAAGTCAGGATGGTCTCAATCTTGGGCTGTAGGGGCGCCACCTGGCCGCTCCCAACTTGGTGTCCCAAGTACACCACGGAACCCTGCCCGATCTGGCACTTACTCGCCTTGATCGTGAGGCCTGCTCTCCGCAGTGCCATCAACACTTCCCAGAGGTGGCGCAGATGTTCTTCCCAACTGGCGCTGAACACTGCAATGTCATCCAGGTAGGCGGCACTGAACTCTTCCAGTCCAGCCAACACCTGGTTGACCAACCTCTGAAAGGTGGCAGGGGCATTCTTCATCCCAAAGGGCATAACCCGGAATTGGTAGTGCCCATCTGGTGTGGAGAATGCTGACCTCTCTCTTGCCCCATCAGTCAAGGCGATCTGCCAGTACCCAGACGTTAAGTCAAACGTGCTGAGGTACTGGGCAGCCCCTAACCGATCAATGAGCTCATCAGCTCTGGGGATGGGGTGCGCGTCAGTCCTGGTGACTGAATTGAGCCCTCGGTAGTCCACACAGAACCTCAGCTCTGGTGGGACACCCAGTGCGGCAGCCTTTGGGACCAAGACCACTGGGCTGGCCCAAGGACTCCATCACCCCCAACGCAAGCATCTTGAAGACCTCCTCCTTGATGCAAGCTCTCACCCTGTCAGTCACCCTGTAAGTTTTGTGCTGGACAGGAGGACTGTCTCCAGTGTCTACATCATGGACGCACCAATCAGTGACACTGGGAATCAGGGAGAACAGGTCAGAAAACTGTCCCAGCAACTGGTGACAGTCATTCTGCTGCTCAGGGGTCAGGGTGGAAGAGAGGTTCACTCCATCCACTGACCCATCTTGCTCTGTTGCAGACAGGAGGTCAGGAAGAGGCTCAGTCTCTTCCTCCATTCCAGCATCTGTTGCTAGGAGCATGCCCACTTCGGACCTCTCTAAGTGGGGCTTCAGGCGGTTGACATGCAGGACCCGCAAGGGGTTCCTGGGAGACCGCAAGTCCACCAAGTAGGTAACCGGACTCTTGCCCTCCACCACCTCAAATGGTCCGGTCCACTTATCCTGGAGCGCACAGGGCTCCACTGGGGCCATGACCCACACTTTCTGACCAGGCTGAAGCTCAACCAGAGTGGCATTCTGGTCATACCACCGCTTCATCTCCTCCTGGCTGGCTTCCAGATTCGCCTCAGCGAGTTTTCTGAATTGCCTAGTTTGGTTCCTAAAGGCCAGCATGTAGCTATATACATCCTGGGGAGGTTTCCTGGGAGATTGCTCCCAGCCTTCTTTGACCAAACTCAAAGGTCCTCTCACTGGGTGTCCATAGAGAAGCTCAAAGGGACTGAACCCTAGAGATTTCTGTGGCACCTCACGATAAGCAAAGAGAAGGCATGGTAAGAGGACGTCCCACTTACGCCTCATGGGTTCCTCAAGACCCATAATCATGCCTTTGAGGTTCCGGTTGAATCTCTCAACCAGCCAATTACCTTGGGGGTGGTAAGGAGTGGTGAACTTGTAGGTTACACCACACTCCTGCCACAGGGACTTCATATACTTGGAAATGAAGTTGGTACCTCGGTCTGACACCACCTCTCTGGGAAACCCCACGCGGGAGAAAATCCCCATCAGTGCACGTCCCACCACGGGGGCCGTCACTGTCCTGAGAGAGATGGCTTCCGGGTACCAGGTGGCATGGTCCACCAAGACCAGGATGAACCTGTTGCCCATGGCTGTCTTGGGATCCAGAGGCCCCACAATGTCAAAGCCCACCCTTTCAAAGGGGGTGCTGACCACAGGGAATGGCTGGAGAGGAGCCTTGTGCTTCCTCCCACTCTTTCCACTTGCCTGGCAAGTCTGACAAGTCCTGCAATGAGTGTCTGAACTCTAGCGCATTTGGGGCCAATAAAAATGGGTGACAAGCCTTTCAAAGGTCTTATCCTGCCCCAAATGTCCTGCTAAAGGCACATCATGAGCCAGCCCCAGTAGGAAGGCTCTGAAGCGCTGGGGTACCACCAGCACACGGGCTGACCCAGGCTCAGCAACCTTAGGCTCACTATACAGGAGACCATTCTCCCAGTAGATCCAATGTGATCCAGATTGATCACCTGCTGCCTGGTTTGCAGCCTGCTGCCGCAAACCCACAAGAAAAGGGCACTTGTTCTGCTCCTCACAGAACTCTTCCCTGGAGGGACCTCCTTCCTGCTGCCAATGGGTCAGCTCAGGCAGGTCTCCCAGTTCAGCAATCTCTTACCCGGTAGGCTCCAGGGCATCCCCCTCAGGGTCCGCCTCCTCCTGGGCCGTGGGAATCTCAGGGGCGGGTTTCCCGTGCCCCCTACCTCTTCTCTTTAAGGCAGGCACCTGGGCCATTTTCTCAGGCTCCAGGTCCTCTTGAACACCCTTATTGGCTGCCATAGACCGAGTGGTCACGCAGGCCCACTCAGGCAAACCCAACATCTCCAAATGAGCTCTCCGCTCCACCTTAGCCCAAGGGGAGCTCTCCAAATCGTTACCTAACAGACATTCAACAGGCATGGCTGGCCTCACAGCTACTTGAAGAGTCCCTGAGACCCCCCCCCACTCAAAGGGAACCTGTGCCACCTTGCAGTGGCTCTCTGTGTTGTCAGCGGCAACAACTGGGTAAAATGCATTGGGGACTACCTGCTCTTCAGACACCAACCGACAACTGACAGCTGTCACACTGGCTCCGGTGTCTCTAAGAGCTTCCACCCTCTTGCCATTGATGGTCACCCACTGCCTGTATTTTTTAGTGTTATCAGGCAGCTGGGTCCTGGGGACCACCTCACAGTCTCCTAAAGAGACTAGGGACATCTCTGCGGGACCCCACCCACCTTGGGCACCCATCTCCTCCCCCAGGGCTACACTAGCCAACTGCCGGGGTGGTGCACCAGTGGGTGCTGTCTTCCCATACAAGGGACATCTAGCATCATAAGAACAGTGGCCTACTAGACCACACTTAAAACAGGTCTTTGGCCCCTTGTGAACAGGCTTATCTGTCGGGGCCACTGCCTTCTTCTCAGGGGGAGGCTGGGAACCCTTCCCCTGGTTCCCTTGGGGATTACTTTGGGGCCCTTTCTGGAACTCCCTCTGTTTACCCTTGTCCCCCCCACTCTTCTGCTGGGGACCCTGCCCACCTTTGGCGAAGTCTCCCACATGACCCTTCTGGACCCGGTTGCTCACCCAGTGGTCCGCCTCCTCAGCAAGCTTCCTAGGGTTAGTCAGCTTGCTATCAATAAGATGCTGGCGTAGCTCTGGAAAACAGTTATTTGACAAGTGCTCCCATGCAAGCAAATCATAGAGCGCCTCAAAATTATCCACTTTGCTACCCTTCACCCAACCATCCAATGCTCTGCAAAAGAAAGACACATATTCCACCCAAGTGGTAGACTCCAGTTTTCTGCAATTTCTAAACCTTTGTCTATATAGCTCTGGGGTCAAACCAAATCTGGACATTAGGGCTCCCTTCATGTGGGTATAGGACATCTGCTCCTCTGTTGGCAAATCCAACAAAGTGTCCCTCCCATCACTAACAAAGCGGCCCCACAACCCCGCTCCCCAATCCTTCTCAGGGACCCGGTGGGCCAACATTGCAGCTTCATAAGCCCTAAACCACTGACCAATATCCTCATTCTTGTGGAAATCTTTAACTACATCTTTGGGAATGTAGGTTCTTGCTTCTACATGCACTGGCGGTGTGCTGCCACCAGAGGGAGGAACCTCTAACTTCTTGGCCTTGAGTTCCAATTCCCTCAATCCTCTCTCATGCTCAAAATGCATTCTCTTTTCCTCTAAGGCTAACTTCTTCATTTCTAACTCCATCCCAAGCTCTATTTTCTTGCTCTCTATGTCTTTCTGACCATCCATTTTGAGCCTAGCTAGCTCCAATTTATGCATCCTCTCCCTTGCTCTGTCCTCCAGCTCTCCTGGGGACAACCCTTTGGAAGAAACACTGATGCCCGCCCCTGAAGGTACTTTCCCTCCAGTTGGGCCCACTGGCCCCTCAAGTTGCTCATTTAAATCCTCTGCCTCCATTACTGGCTCCTCAGGATGCTCACTGGCATTCCTAGATTCTACCCAGGCCCTCAGCGCCTTCTGGTATTCCTCTTTCCTGGTGAGGCCTTTCACAGAGATTTTAAATTTCTTGCACAAAGCTTTGAGATAAGGCACAGTGTAGGTATCAATTCTCTCTTCTTCCAAAACAATGTCTACAGATACTATGGATGCTGACTTGCTCATGGTAGCAAAAAGACTGGCAGTTCTCAAGAATCAAAAATAGAAAAGAAGTTCCAAGGAAAAATTCTCAAAAAGTATGTGGTCGCGTTATGGTCTGCACTCACTAGTAGTGTACACCAATCACTGTATATGAATCACAAATGCAAGTCCAAATCCTCACCGCTGACCACCAATGTTAGATTTGGGGGTCTCTAGTTGGCATAGGTAGGTACCTGTGACAAATAGGTACCCTTGCGTCTAGTCAGGGTAAGGGGCTACACTCCTAAAATAACCCCTGCTCACCCCCTTGATAGCTTGGCACGAGCAGGCAGGCTTATCTCAGAGGCAGTGTGTAAAGCATTTGTGAACACATACAGTAATACAGTGACAACACTACAGATGGACACCACACAGGTTGTATTTATAAAAATAAGTATTTTTATATAGACTTAACACAAGACCAAACGACAAAAATCCACAATACTGTACTCAAAAATAGACTTTAAAATGTTATAAAATAGTTCAGTTCTCTCAAGTTGTAGATGCGACACTTTACTCTCAATGTACCTTGAATGCGTAACGCAAAGAAAACAAAAGGGTCGCAGGGAAGGTGATGCGCCGGTTCCTTACACTCAGGGGAGTGGATGCGTCGGTTCCTTACTGCTGCGCAGGGGAGTTGATGCTCGCTTCCTTACTGTGTGGGGAGGTGATGCGTCGGTTTCTTACTGTCCTACGCTGACGACACTCAATTGGTGGTGTCCCTAACACAGGAACATGAGAAGGCAGCCATCAATTTCTCGACATGCCTTCAAGAACTGGCGTCTTGGATGGCGGACAACTGCCTTAAGCTTAATGGTAACAAAACTGAAGTTCTTGTGATAGGCAGAGCCCCCACTATTTGGTCGTCAGCGTGGTGGCCTCAGACACTGGGACCTACCCCGCCCCCATGTGATCAGGTGAAGAATCTTGGGGTATGGCTGGACTCTAAGCTTTCTTTCGATAATCACATAAGGCGTGTGGCGGGGAAATGTTTTGGGGTTATGAGAGGTCTTTGGAAGACCTTAGATGTACTGCCAGTTGCAGCAAGGAAAACTATGGTCCATGCCCTGGTGACGTCACGCTTGGATTACGGGAATGTCCTGTATTTGGGAGCTAGCTCCAAGTGTGTGCAAAGACTCCAGCGTATTCAGAATGCTGCGGCTCGTCTCGTTTTAATGTTACCCAGGAGAGCCTCTTCCAACAAGGCCCTGGCTTCCCTTCACTGGCTCCCGGTAAGGGAACGTATCCTGTTCAAGGCTATGTGTGTGAGCCATCGCATTTTACAGAGAAAGGGCCCCACCTACCTGCACGACTTCCTCACCCCATACTCTCCGACCCGTCACTTGAGATCTAGCGGGACAGGGCAGGTCTGTATTCCTAACATCAGGAGAGCGAGGATGGGTGGCCGCTCTTTCTGTTTTCTGGCTGCCAAATACTGGAATAAACTCCCCCGGGGCTCCGGCTGGAGTCTGTGGAGACACTTTTTCGAAAAAAACTCAAAACGTGGCTTTTTCCTCCTCTGAGTTCTCTGGTTTAACCGCGTGTCTCCCTCTGCCAGCGATCTGAACTGTGCCGCAGCGCGGGGACACACTGGTTAGTGTAACCATGCGCTTTATAAGTTTGTTATTATTATTATTATTATTATTACTGCTCTCCGGTGCGATGCGACAAAATCGCGTCTTGGTTGCGATGCGACAACGTTGGTGCGATGCGTGCACGCCCGACGGCCGCGCGGCGACTCAATGATCTTTGGAGCCGCGACAGGCCCTGCAACGCGCTTCTTCGGTGATGCGACAATGTCCTCTGTGGCAGCGTCCCGCTTCTCTGGCGATGCGCCGCGCTTCGGCGATGCGATGATGACAGCGGCAGCGGCATCTCGCTTCCTCGGCGATGCGATGACAGCGGCTGCGGCGGTGACACGCTTCTCGTTGTTGCGTCGCGCTTCCAGCTCCCAGCGACACGCAGTCTCTCAGAAGGCCCAGCACAACAGCAGGCACTTCAATTCCCAGCAAGGGAATTCAGGGGGGAGCTGGTTGGTGAAGTCTTGTATCCCTGAGACTTCAGGCAGGAGGCAAGCTCTAGTTCAAGCCCTTGGAGATTCTTCTTCAAGTTGATAGAAAGCACACTCAGTCCTTTTCTCCTTTCTTTGGCAATGAAGCAACCACTGCAGGCCAACCCCCAAACACACAGCACAGGGGTAGTCTCCTCCTTCAGCTTCCTGGTTCTTCTCCTCAGCAAAGGTTCTTCTTGATTCCCAGAAGTGATCTAATTTCCTAGGGGTCTTGGTCCCCTTTTTATACACCTTTTCTCTTTGTTCTCTGAAGGCAGAGAGGCCTTTGCCTAGTCCAACACCAGTTCTGGTCAGTCCCGGAGCACTTTGTTGACAAGACTCCTTCTTTCCTTTGACAGTGTAGGCCAGGGACATCAGACACACCACAGGAGGTGGAGCCAGCATTGTGGAGGAAAGGCACAGCCCTATTCAGGTCCCAGGTGCAACTCCTCCCTCCTATCTGCATGCAGATCTCTCTATTTAGCTCTGTGCTGACTCACCCTGTCTCCTGGAAGCCCCCAGCCCCTGTCACTCAAACTCCAGACAAGGAATACACAACCTAGCAGAGGCAGGCTTGGATAGTTAGGCAAGAAAATACCTACTTTCTAAAAGTGGTATTTTCAAACACAGAATGTTAAAACCAACTTCACTAAAAGATGTATTTTATCATTCTGAGTTCAGGCATACTAAACTCGAATTTCTACCTAGTTCCCTGAGTCAGTTAGGATTATAAAATGTTATAATCTAACTGCCCATTCTGGCCTATGGGGAACAGGTAGCCTTGCAATAGTGAAAAACGAAAATGGCTGTAATTCACTATTAGGACATGCCACACACACCAGGGCATGTCCTACCTTTTACCTACAATGCACCCTGCCCTTGGGCCTACCTTAGGGGTGACTAACATGTATAAAAGGGAAGGTTTAGGGACTGGCAAGTGGGTACACTTCCCCAGTCAACATGACAGTATCAGACTGCACACAGGCTCTGCAATGGCAGGCCTGAGACACACTTTACAAGCTGCTCCGGTGGGTGGCACAACCAGTGCTGCAAGCCCACCAGCAGCATTTGATTTACAAGCCCTGGGCACACGCAGTGCACTGTACTAGGGTCTGACAGTAAGCCAAACAAGCCAATCATGGAGTCACTAATCCATACATCAATTTACCATAGGGAGCACTTGCACTGTGGCACTGAACAGCAGTGGCACAGTGCCCAAAAGCATCTAAAACCAGCAAAAACATAAGAGGCAACAGCAAAAAATGGAAGGGAGACCCACGCCAATGGTGCCAGGTCTAACACTCCCATTTCTCCATCTTCACATAGAGCATGCCTTGAGAGTTTATCAGTTGGTTTCTTCTTCAAAACTTGCTCATGCTGTCTGGGTACATCTCTAGGTGATGTCATCCAGATTCTCATGCAATACATATCCTTTTCAGGGTAAGTGTTTTACAGCCAGACAGCTTTGTGGGCAGTGAGCTGGTCTTCGAATGGTCAATATCTGGTTTTGCAGCAATTGCAGGAGGCAGTACAAACTCTCATTACTGAGGTCCACTGAGGCAAGTGAGAAAAGGAGAAAATGGTAGCAAAAAAGGCAGTGATGAGAGTGCTACAGAAAGTGATAAAGTGAGGATATCAGGGACAACATTCCATCAGAGCCACCTTGTGAATTTCACAAAAATTGGTGATATGGGAACAAGGCATCAATGCATCAGACAATAACAGGATTAAAGAAAGAATGCTCAATGAAATCTGCAACAAGTAGGATCGGGGAGAGGATGTGGCCTAACGGCTAGGGAGGTCGACCTCAAATCTGGGGAATCGGGTTCAAGTCTCGGCAAAGACTCTCAACATCCTGTGATTCTGGGCAAATCACTTAATCTCCTTGTGCCTAACAAAAATGAATGTGTCCGTCTGTAACGCAACTAGTGCTCATGTAAAGCGATCTGATACCCAATACCTTCGGGTCAAGTTTGCGCTATATAAAACTCCGAAAAAGAAAAAATAATTATGGACACTGACTATGTATTCCATTCGCTCCTATATTAATAATGGAGAAAAGGAGAGGTTGAAGTTTAGAAAGAATATGTCCTATAACTTAGACCTGCTATATGAATTCCTCTTCATCAAAAGATACAAGCGTAAACGATCGTACTCAAAGGCAAAATAAGCACATAAAGACACAAAGCTTTCTACATTGCTTGTCCCATTAGAATGAGAACAGACCTGGTCCCTCAAATACTCCCAGAAGTTCCGAAGAGGGGTTCTTAGAATAAATGTAGAATTACACAGCTAGTCAATTCAGGTCAACAAACAAAGGAGACACAGACCTACATGCCAATTTGGCATATGGATACATGTGCTATTGTCTACTCTTCAGAAGTAAACACGAAAAGGCAATGCTATGGAGATTTGTGAGTGGTTACAATAGCACTGCTATGTAACAATAAAAAGGTTTGGTTAATAAAAGGCTGTTTACTAAGCAAAATACAGTACAAATTGAGATTATAGAAGCAATGGATAAAAATGAATAAAGCAAATAGTTATTTTAACCCAAAAGGCCACTGGGGACAGCAGTGTTTTGAGATTGTTTACTGAACACGAAATATGCAGTTAAAGGGACACTTCAACAGGTCAAACTGGCTAGCACACACCTCCTTCCGTTTCACGAACAGTGCTCCTTTGGTGAGGAAATTGTAGAAAGGTTACAGCATGATCAGTCCTTCTCAGCACATCACAGGTCAGCAGTGAATTCTTCCCGGACATGAGGGCCGTCTTCTATTCACATGACCATCCAGATACAAACTTGCAGGCCTTCAGAACTGGATTTGATGTTCAGCAGGCTGTTGTAAGAAAACTGGGCTTTTTGCAGATGTACCCCCACTTTTTGCCCCCATTTGAACTACTAGATGCTGGTTTTCGACTCCGACAGTGCACTGAAGTCTGCCAACCAGGCTCCAATGTCAGTGCTCTCTCCCTAAAAGTGACATGTGTAATTGGCATCCCCAATTGACAGAGACCATACCCTTTTGTAAGTCCCTGGTAAGTGGTATGGGTGGTAAAGGGGTACTCAGGGCCTGCAGCACTGGTGTGCCACCATCAGTGACCTAGGGAAACCGATGACAGCAGACCTGCCTTTGCAGACTGCAGGAACAGTGCTCACTGCTCCATTTCGCCTTTGTCCTCACCATGTGTGATAGGGTCACAGCACTGCTCTTAAGTATATGTCAGTCACCCCTAGAGAAGGTCTCTTGTGCCCAAGAGGCAGTGTGTAGTATATTAATAGTGTAGACATGTAAGTACAAGCTTATATGTCTCCAAGTGGCTTTACCGTTAAAGTACACTATAAGTGATAGGCAGTCCATAGGATAATATGGGAGTTGCATCCAGGCATACCCGGGTTGCTAACTCCAGTATGGTACCACCTAAATATGTCAAGTTTGGTGTCAAACAAAATGCCTTCTCTCCCCCGACATGAATCTGGTGCCAAGGGAAGGCTGGCATGCACCCAGGTGGCTACCTAGTGGTTCCCACTTGGTTTCCCTAGCTGAGCGCCTTGGCTGGCAAGCCCGGGTTTTCCCGCCCCTGCTGCTGCCAGAACAGGTTTCTGACCTCCTGGCAGGCAGTGTGAGTACTCCCAGGAATCAGAACAAAGGCTTCGGCAGGAAGGAGGTCAAACCTCCCACTCCCAAGTGGGCTAGGAAAGTGATGCATCGGAGCGGTGAGTTTCAAAGGCTGCACCGCCTTGGATATGCATCTGGGCTGCCCCTCTGAGGAGTACACAGCCCTCCCCTTGCCCCCAAGTGCGCTTGGACCCTGGCAAGGCGGAAAATTAGGTATGCAAGAGGTGTACACCTCCAGGACCTCTGGAAACACCTCCAGGGTGAGGAACCTGATCTGTACACCTAAAGTTAATTTCTGCCATCTCTAGGAGGGCAGAAATATTGGGCTCTGGGTAGAAAAGGTGACTAGGTGGAGAGACTATCTGCCCACTGGCTACTAGCTCCCACTCCCCTAACTTCCCTAAATCTGAGACCATAACCTCAGATCTGAACCACCTACTTCAAAGAAGGACCATGAGGAGGTCTGTGTCACCGACAACAGCACTTTGCACACCAGCACAAACCAAAAGAGGGATATTGTGTCCCTGAGACTTGGAACTGAGTGAACGACCCTCGTCCTTGGTTAAATCTGGACACACACGAAGTGAGGGACCCTTGTGGTAGCCAGAATTACCCTCGAACTCCCCTGGATTGGTGGGACCAGTCCCTTGCAAAAGGCAGGTAAAACAACACTCTACATCTAAAGAATAGCTAGCCATTGGGACCTCCGAGGGATCGCCCAAAAGTAAATGGTGAAGTGCAATCTGGGAGTTGCAGTCTAGCTTCACCAAAGTTTCAAGACGCTACCGCACTCCTATTCCTACTGCAAGATGTCAGTTCCTTTCATTCCTTTTACAGCTACGAAGGCTTGTTGGTTACCAGTCGGGTAACTGACCCCTCAACTCAACTCAACATCAAGAGGGCACTTCACAACACCGGCGATCAATGGCAGCAACGACCCAGCTTTTGTATATTTGCATCCCCTTTTTGGCGGCAGCGTCCCTATGGTAAAAGCAGCTTAGGCGCAAACCCTGGTGAAAGGCCGCTGACAGCCAGGACAACCACTGCACCTGAATTCCACGGGCGAGTAAAATTGAACTGATTGTTGGGCCCTGGTCCTGGGACCCAAAGACCTCTACCCTGCGGGGGTACAACATAATTCGACCCCTGAGTGACCAATTGTCACTAGCAGATTTTTCCATTGACCACAATGTTAAATGTCTGCACTATTTAATTAATTGATTTTCTGATGTTTTGAAAATCCATAACCCCTGTTACATGTATGCTATTTAATTCATTTTGTCTAAATTTACATTCCAATATACTCTACTTTTATAAATTGGTGTTGGATTTTTTTCGAGTCTTGTCAATTACTTATGAACCCTTATGGTACTGTAAAATACTTAACACATGTTCCTCCAGTAATGCCCGACTGCTCTTTGCCACACTACCAGGACTGAGCTAAGTTTTATTGTTGTGAATCCAAGGATCATCTTTGAGGCTTTGTGATAAGTAAGGGTACTCACCTATACCACGTAATATTCCACTTCCCTACAGCTGTACTTTCAGTTCTGGACTCTTTGATGGCAACATTTTCCATCCGTGACCTTTGCAGCTCAGCTCCACTGCACACAGCTCCACTGCACGCAGCTGCTTGTAGCAGGCAAACTCTTCTTCAACCAGGCATATTTCCCAGCAAACAGAGATTCAAATAGCCATGCAGAGCAGGTCAGTAAAATGGCTACCCCAGTTGTAGAGCAAAAACCTGGACATGGTGGAGAGCAGAGTTTCTTTTGGGGACAGGTAGGGATATTTTTCACCATTGTTTTAAGAAAGATCTGAATGGCTGATAGGCCAATCAGTGGTTCTTAAAAGGGGAGATAGCATATTATTGACTTGTCACCTTAAACAACTGGCAGTAAAATCATGCTGACTCCAACTCCCATACTTACTGCAAGGTGATGCAGTTTAAAGTGCCTAGTGGCAAGCCCTAGTCTCAGGCCAACACCGTCAGAACTCTTCAAAGATAATCACGGAACCAGGCTCTAAACTGGTATTATGCAAAGCAGTGCCAAGGATGCACGCAACTGGCAGAAATGGGTACACTGAAACTGCTGGTCGGCAACCTAATCTGGGCCGGCCAAGGCCAGGATGTGCACACAGTAATGGATATAAGCTATCCCATAAAAACGACCAAGGTCTTGATCTGAGGCACCAGCTTTTCTTTGAGCATGGTCTGGCTGGGATACGTCCACTACAGAAATGTAGGGGCATTTCCAGCTCCTTTGGGCAACAAACAATATGTACTCAAATTTACTGAAGCTTTTACCTTGGTCCTACAACTACTGGGAGGCTTCCCAATAAAACCCTGCCTTTCTTCTGTGGTGGGGTCTATGACAATAACAGCACACGCTTGGGACCCAGAGGCATCAATCGGTGACTAACTCCCATTCTATAGCCTTATATACCTATTCAGAGGCTATGCTCCCCTACCTCAACTTCCTGCCTAACTACAACATTAATTAAAAAAGCTTTGGTAGGGGATCTCTGCATGTACAAGGCACAACCCTATGGAACTCTTTGCCGCAATATTAAAGACAGAGTGAAAACTTTGAGTGGTAGTCTTAGCCCACCATAATATGAGCTTCAACAAGGTTCCTGGCCTGGAGCATGCTTAGCAGAGGGAACAACCCACAATGCACCCAAGATAAAAATACAGGAAGAAAAATGCAACGGTAGAATTTCACACAACTCCCTTTCAGGCTACATTGCAGTTTCAATGGGAGATACTCTAGAACAACCCAAATTAACTGATAAAATAGGCCTGTGGCCCTGGCAGGACTGGCTCCTCGTTCGTGCTAAATCAAATAAAATGAGTCACTGATTTTATTTGATGTCACATATTTCCAACATACAGGGATACAGCTTGTGGCAGGAGGTAGCAAGCCTGTCACTGTTGTTCTTGCTCTTATTATTAACAGGCCATTATGGTCAGAATACTGCAGGCAAGTGGACTATAATCTAGAAATAAGCGAGGTGTAGAAAAACATCTCCCTCTGTAGAGAGAAAACAAAATCAAAGCATTGAGACAGTTGCATACAGTAAGGTCACTTTGACAAAAGGTGTGCACACCCCCAATAAATCAACTGGTCTACAGACACCCAAATAAGCTATACAGAGATCACTTTACAGCTCACAGCACGCAACTGCTTAATTTACATTTTCACTTTAGTTTCCAAATAGAATTTGTACTTTTATTTTTAGATTTAAAAAAAACAAGTTATAACACACAGGACTGGGTTTAGAAATACCCCATGGTGCCCGCCAACATTTTTCATGCGTCTTGCTGAACTTCGGCACTGTGTGATGTTTTCTTTGGCCACTATACAGCCATTAGTGGGTGTTGGTCTGAGCTGATCTTATATCTGATATTATGTTATGTTAATATCATTTATAGCGCGCGCGGCTACTCAGGAGTGTACCGGCGCGAAAGCCAAATGATGGAGGCGAGGAGCTGGACTGAGCGACACACTTATGCTAACAGCCACATTTTTAACAATTTCCTGAACAACCTTGGGTTAGTAGTGTTCCGTAGTGTATAAGGCAGAGCGTTCCAGGCTTGAGCTGCCTTGAAAGAGAGAGAGCTGCCCCCCACTCGTACCAAACGGAACCGAGGGATCACTGCCAACCGCTGAGAGGTTGAACGAAGCAGTCTTTGTGGCACATAGAACCTGAAGCGATTCCTCAAATACGGGGGGCCCAAGCCATGGAGAGCAGCATGGGCCAGGGTGAGGGCCTTGAATTTGACCCGTTGGGCAAAGGGGAGCCAGTGTAAATCCAGCAAATGTTGCTTCACACTAGTTCTTCCGGAGATGTTTAGCAGAACTCTGGCTGCCGCATTTTGTACAACTTGCAGCTTCCTCAGCTGGAAGTCTGGCAGACCTATATATAGTGCGTTGGCATAGTCTAGGCGTGAAAGAATCAGTGCACGCGTGACCATTTATTTGGCTGCCCTGGGTAACAGGGGCAGAAACTTCCTGAGAATCTTCAGTGTACCAAAACACTGTTCGGCCAGTTTCTTTATTTGTGTGGAGAACCTAAGGTCCTCATGAAACCAGACACCTAGGTTTTTGACAGGCTGACCCACAGAACTAGGTAGAGGATAGTTCGTCGGCCAAGGGCTACCCTAAACTGCGGGGGAAAAGACCCATATAAAAGAACCTCTGACTTCTCTTCGTTACACTTCAGCTGGGCCAGAGCCAGCCATTCAAAAACTGCCGTTAGACAGGCTTTGGCCTGGACAGGAGATGCATCTGCCTCCCTCCAAGTGAAGAGGAGCTGGGTGTCATCCGCATATTACAGAAAACGTTTTGACTTAGCATGGTCTAAGAAAGAAAAGACAACCTAGTGGCGGTATCTTAACCATGTATTCTACAAGTACACCAGGTGGAGATGGGTCTTTCCAACTTTCAATTGAAGGATTCAATGAACCATCCATTTAGAATCCTAGAAAGCTACCCTAAGAAAAAGACACCATTATAACATTGGAGGTCAAGGACTTAAAAAGTCATGCTCATACAAATGTAGCAGTCTGGTAAGTGTTTAAAAAGCCATGCGCAAAGGAAGCATGTGTCTAAGGAGTTGCTGAAAGCTTTTGCAAGTCAATAGAGTACCCATCTGATACGAGGGAAGCCAAAGAGATACCAAACAGAGAAAAGCAAACCAAAGGGTGCCCCTAAACAGCCCAGGACTGCAGATTCTATAGAAAGAAAACAGAGCTGGTGAACATGCCAATAGACATTGGGTCTTTTGGCATGTAGGGTATGGATATGTCCTCACAAATAGTCTTTACTCACAGTAAATAAGTAGTTGCTGGGGGCGTGGCCAAGCAACATGGCCGACAGGACGTAAGCTCCTTCGGCTCCCGACCTGCCAGCCGCAAAAATCCTGCTAAATCCCTACTACAGGCGCCCACAACAGTACTCTCTGAGCGCCTGGAGCCCTGAATCGAGCGGCGGTGCTCCGGACCCGACTCGGAATCAAATCCGACCTGGAGACCGGCGGAATCGTCCCGGCGGCTGGTGCCCCGGCGGGCCGCACCTACGAGAGGCCGGGGATGCGGCCTACGCTTGCGTGAGCGGGAACCGGGCCCTGAGTGGGGGAGCTCCCCCTGACATCGCGCTGTGGCCATCGGACCGGCCCGGCTGACTATCCTGCCCGCCGGAGGCTCCCGGTGGGGTGCTGGCCCTGATCCCCGTGACACGGCCCTGCGGGCTGGAGGCCTGCGCAGCGCGCCGACGGGCGCTGGGCCTTGACCTGCGGGGGCCCAGGTGCCTGGCGGAATCTTCGTAGCCCCGGGGGAGGCGGTGCCTACCTGTCTGGTTCCGCATTGAGCAGTGCACCGTGATTGGGGCCCTGTGGAGTGGTCCTGAGCTGCGAGGCCTGCGACGACGTACGGCGGCCGCCTGGGGGGCGCTGGAGTCGCGCGCTCCTCCCGCCGGTTTGAGCTCCAGCGACGGAGAGCACAGCGAGTGGGCCACGGCTACTTGGCGCCGCTGACCCGGTGAGTGGCGGACGTGGCGGAGAGGGCCGGCCTGCCACGGTGAGCAGCGCGATCCTGCCTCTCTGAGTGGAGTGGGGGTTTCTGTCCGGCCCACCCTTGGTTGCCGAGTGCCCTCCTGAGAGACTGCGGAGGTGTCTGGCCCTTCTTTCGGGGCCCCCCGGACGGCGATCCTGGAGCCGGGAGGGGTGGCGTGGACCCCGGTGGTGGGTGCGCAGAGGGCCCACGTCGTCGTCCTGGCACCGATGCAGTGGTGAAGTGGTCCTGGGGAGCCAGACTGGCCGGCCTGATCTCCCGTGGCTGACGCCGGCCCAGAGTGGGTGTCCTGGGGAGTGAAACTGGTCCCCTGGACTCCGGATTGTTCTATTGTGTACCCTGTGTCGGCGGAGGGGGAGAGACTACCCTGGCATCTGTACCCTACAAGGCCGGACCGGGCTAGGTGAACACCTCAATTGATGGCCTGAGATCTGCACCATTTATTATTATTTATTTATTTATTAAACTTATAAGGTGCAGCAGCTACCCAAAAAGGGTTTCCCGGCACCGAGACGGAACAGAAGAACAAAAGGCGGCAAAGTTGATTACTGGTTGAAGAGCCAAGTCTTCAGAGATTTCCGAAATTGGATGCATGGGTAAGGATAAGCCCCCACGCGCCTCTAACCCCAATACGATCACGCAGTACACCACGCAGCGCCTCCCCACGCAGAGGATCACTCGCCAGACAGGCCTAGACAGCGAGGGCAACACCCCTACCGAACCGTCCCGAGCTGAATTGCTGGAGGCTATACGGGGCTCCCACACCGCCCTGGGAAAGCAAATAGAGACAGTGTCCATTGATGTGAACCTACTGCGGGCGGATCTGCGGAAGGTGGCGGATAAGGTATCCACGGCAGAGGGGGACATCGTCCAGCTGCAGGGGGAGGTGGCCTCCTTGAAACACCAGGTTACTCAGCTCACCACCACGACCGGTGCGTTGGAGCGCAGAGCGGAGGAGGCGGAAGGCAGGGCCCGATGCAGTAACATCAGGGTCCTGGGTATCCCGGAGCGCGCGGAGCAGGGCAATGCGGAGCGCTTCTTGGAGGAATGGATCCGAACGAAGCTGTGCCCCACGGGCCTGTCTGCGGTCTTTGTGGTGGAGCGGGCCCACAGGGCGTTGGCCCCTCCACCTCTGCCCGGGGCCCCTCCTAGGGCCCTCATTGCTAAAATCCTGAACTACCGGGACAGGGTTGCATCCTGAAAGCCGCTAGGGAGGCAACGGACCTCACTTATGATAACGCCAGAATATCTATCTATCCTGATTACACCCGCCAAGTTCAGGAACAGCGAAAATCCTATCTGGGCGTTAAACAAAAGCTCCGTGCACTTAGTCTGCAGTACATGCTATTGTACCCCGCGAAACTCAAGGTGATCTCCCAGGGAAAGGCTCAGTTCTTTGATTCCCTGGAGGAAATATGGGAGTGGCTCGAGGTCCGGGGAGAGGCCCTCCCCGAGCGTGACCAGAGGGACTCCCGGAGTACCTGGGGGACCAGACCAAGGAGAAGATACAGAAGCAGACGCGGGGGCCGGGCCATGGCCGGCGCCCGGGATGAACGACAGCGGATCACGGTGGGGAATGATGGTGCTCTGCGTGTGGACTCCTCGGACTCCGACGCTTCTCCCCTGCAGACGATGGCGGGACCGCCTGAGGAGAACTTGGTGCCGGACACCCTTCTATCCACTAATCAAGTGATCCCAGAAACCATTCTGGATCCGCCTCCGGCTCCTGCGGGCCCACCCTGAGTACGCAGCGGTCCTCTGCTTCACTTTTGTAACGCAGGCAGTTGGTCCGTGGTGGCTCAGTGGTTATGGATGTGGCTCGGGGGGATCCGCTGCCGGTCCCTCACCTGTACATTGCCTGTGTACTTCCTGCTTCGGATATGGGCTCCTTGCGGGCCCCCCTGGCTGTTATCCTGTTGTTTTTCCCAAAGTTGGGGTGGTTGGGACTGGGCTGTGAGGGATCGGGGATTATGGTACATTGGGGGTCTCAGTGATTTCGCCAAGATCACAGAGGTGATGATGGCTGTGTCTATTGGGCTCCGCTGCTTGCTTTGTTCTGCACTACGTGTACCAGATTTTCGTTGGGTGGCCCGGGACACAAATTCATGACATGAGCGGTTGGTACGGGTCGGGGGTCGGCTTTTGGGGAGGGGGTTTTCTCTTTCATTTGTAGACGAAGTTAGGCCCTGTTGGGCTCATGGGATCGCTGTGCACGTCCTGGCACCAGCACGGGAAGGGCATTTCTGCATGTTTGGTTGTCAGTAAATTGCTCGTGGGTGGGGGGAGGGGGGCTTTCAGGGGGTTTTGTTGGGTTTTTGTTGGCATCGTATGTATCACAGTTGGGGCACAGAATTTAGGTAGCTGCATGGGGCATGGACTGCCCGGGGATTGGGCGTTACAACCACTATGGGGTTTAAACTTTTAAGCTGGAACGTGAGGGGGCTGGGTACATGCACCAAGAGGTACAGGGTCCTGTCTTTCCTTCGTAGACATCAGGTCTCACTAGCATGCCTCCAGGAGACCCATCTCACGGACGAAGGGGCTCAACAATTGGCAAAAAAGTGGCGGGGCCAGATCTTTCACTCCTCCTTTTCAAGCTATGCTAGAGGGGTCCTTGTGTGGGTGGCGCCCGGGGTTTCTTTAGCCGTCCAATATGTGGAAGCTGATATCCAGGGGAGGTATCTACTCCTCAGAGCTAAGCTAGATGGTCGAGACGTGGCCATAGTGAACACCTATGCGCCGAATACTGATGACCCGGGCTTTTATCAGTCCCTGCAGGAGGTCCTGGTATCGGAACTAGAGGTTCCACTGCTTTGGATGGGAGATTTTAATTGTGTCCTCGACCCTGTCCTGGATAGATTTCCCCCCCGCACTGGTACGAAACCCAGAATGACAGTGAAACTCCGGGAGGTCATGGGGAATCTAGGGGCCCAAGACGTATGGCGTCAAAGACACCCAACCCAGAAAGTATACACCTGCTTCTCATCTACTCATAACACATATAGCCGCCTCGACCGGGTTTTAGTCGTGAATCCCGATGCCAACATGTCTCTGGAGGTGACTCATCTAGCGCGATTCCTATCTGATCATTCCCCTGTAGCATGCGTGATGGAATGGGAAACCCCGCGGTGCAGCCCGCGGACTTGGAGGTTGCAGGCAGAGATTCTCAAGGATCAGGTGGGGAGGCACCATGTAGAAACTGCCCTTACTGATTATGTCGATCTAAATTGGGGTGAGACAGATCTATTGCAGGCCACCAAATGGGAGGCCCTGAAAGCGGTAGTGAGAGGGGCATGTATGAGTGTAACGTATGGGGTTCGGAAGCAGCTCCAACACGAGCTGCAAGACGAGGAGCGCCGCCTGTTGGAGGTACAGACTTCGATAGCTACTGACGCAGCCGAGAGGGATGGGGAACGAGCGATCCAGGAGCGCATCCATGACATCTTAGACAGGCTTGATAAATACACGCTCACACAATACAGACAGAGCCTTTACAGAGAAGGGGATAAATCAGGTCGTCTCTTGGCCTGGATCCTCCGCCGAGAGCACGCTCCTGCTGCAATTGAGGCCTTACGGGATTCCACTGGGTGCCTGGTGCATTCACAGGTGGGATTATTGCGGGTCCTTCAGTCGCATCTTCAGGCGGTGTATACAGCGGATCCCGTGGTGGGGGAGGCGTCTTATCTCACGTATCTACATGGGTTGACCCTGAGCACCATGTCTGAACAGGCGCGGAAGGAACTTGATGAGCCACTGACGCTATGCGAGGTTCAATCCGCGTTGAAGCGTCTCCCGCGAGCCAAATCTCCAGGTAGTGATGGCTTTCCGCCCAAGTTTTACCAAGCATTCCCCGATATTCTGCCCCCCCTCCTCCTGCAAGTTTACAATGAAGCCTTTAAACGAGGAATCCTCCCGCCAAGTATGACACAGGGGGAAATCTGTATGATTTTAAAACCAGGGGGAGATCCACACGAGCCCTCATCGTATCGGCCGATTACGATGATCAATACGGATATAAAAATCCTCTGCAAGCTCTTGGCATCTCGCTTAGCACCGTACATGACCCGCTTAGTCCACGAGGATCAATGTGGGTTCATACCGGGACGAAACACGGCTATGAATCTACGGCGACTGACTCATATTTTGCATGAGGTGCGGGACAGGGAGGAGCAGATGGTGTTGGTCTCCATTGACCTTGCCAAAGCTTTTGACACGGTGGATTGGGGATATCTTCTCGAGGTCTTGCGTGCTGTGGGGATGGGTCCCCAATTTTGTCGCTGGGTTCGTATCCTATACACGGCCCCATGAGCTAGAGTTAAGCTCGGGGGCGCGCGGTCCGAAGAGTGGCAACTGGGGAGGGGTACACGACAGGGGTGTCCCCTCTCCCCACTCTTGTTTGCCCTGGCTATAGGAGCCCTTTGCGGTCCGGATTAGAGCAGATATGGCGCAGTGGGGTATTAAGCTGGGGGACATGACTCACGTCATTTCTTTATACGCGGACGACGCCTTGTTTTACTTGGCCTCTCCCCGCGATGCCCTGCCGGTGCTGTTGCACCACCTAGATCAGTTTGGTGAGGTCTCTGGATTGCGGCTGAACCGTGGTAAATCCCTCGTTTTCCCATTGGCAGGACTAGCTGCGGTGCCTCCGGAGGATTTGCCAGATCTGGAACTGCGTTGGGAGCGGACAGCGTTCCGTTACCTGGGTATTCAGGTGACCCTGACGGACGAACAAGCGCTGGCCCGGAATGTGGACCTCGTCACTACGGCATTGCGGCAGTCCGTGTCTTTCTGGAATACTCTCCCACTTTCATTGATGGGCCGTCTTGCCATCTCGAAAATGGTGATGCTCCCCAGAGTACTCTATGTGTTACAGAACTCACTTTGCCCTTTGCCACCTCGAGTTTTTAAAACTCTCAACACATTGCTCACGTCTCTGCTCTGGGCGGGTCGGCGCAGTAGGGTAGCCCTTCGCACCATTGTCCGCAGTTACGAGGAGGGCTGTCTAGAAGCCCCTCGATTTGACCTATACTATTATGCCGCCCATCTCCAACATGCGGCCCGTTGGTTCACCGACACTGACAACTGGGAGAAGCGCCTTTGCTTGATAGGGCATACACCCAGACGTTGCAGGAGGCGCTGATGCAGGGTGCGGGATCAGATATGTATCTCCCCTATACTGTGCGACATACAGCTGGCATATGGCAGCGCTTTGTTGAGAGGGTCCTTCGAAGGGCGCCCTTTCACAGGGAGCTCTCGCTCTGGATACTGGCTCCATTTATAGCTATGGCACGTCACATGTCCTTCCAAATTTGGAGGGAGGGAGGGTGCGAGGTCCTCGCCCATCTCTATCCCCACCGAAACCTTTATCACCTACGAGCAGGCGGTAGAGAACTTTGGCCTTGGACAAGGCCAATTTTTGCATTTCAGGGGAATGCAAGATGTAGTGAAAATCACCTTTCCCCAGTACCCAGATATTCCACCACTGACACATACACTGGATGTTATACTCACGTGCGGCAAGGGGCGCGGATTGATCTCCCTCCTATATAAAGCGATGAAACAGGATTCCACCCCCCCCCGGTCCCGTCGTCAAGGGTTGCCTGGGAGAGGGACCTCGCTGCCCTGCTGGAGGAGGCACAGTGGGCGCGCATAGGCTCCCTTACACACACTGTCTCATGCAATGCCAGATTTAAGCTAACACACTTTAATTACCTACACCGCACCTACCTTACCCCGGTGTCTCTGAGACGCATTGATAGTAGCAGGGGCGCTGGCTGTCCTAGATGTGCCGCAGAGAATGCAGGCTTTTTGCATTTGGCATGGGAATGCCCATTGGTTGCGCAGTTCTGGACGGGGGTGGTGACTAGGGTTGTAAGCGCGACGGGGCTTCAGGTGGCTCTCGAACCCTTGCAATGTCTACTCGCGATGGTTCGCAGGCCCAAGAGGAAGAAACTCCCCTATAAACTCTTACAGTTAATGTTGGTGCTTGCCAGGCGAAGGGTGGCAATAACTTGGATGGGGCAGGGGGCCCCTGAACTTCCTGCTTGGCTCAAAGATGTTCGAGAGTGGTCGCTGGCTGAAGAGGCACACATGAAACTTACCCGACGGGATGAGAAATTGCAGGATGACCTGATGGCTTGGCGGGTCCTGTGTGCCACTGGGTTAGCGGAGGGGGAGTCGTCCTCACGGGATGCTACTGCTAGTGAACAGAGTGATGCAGATATACCCGGGGGGTCTGTTTCTAGTGGGGTACGCGACGCTTAACTCTGATAGGGTCCGCATTGGGAAGGGGTGCCTTCTCTGCCGCCCCCTCCCTCCACAGGGATATGTTTGTGGATGATTCTCCTGTTCCCCCTTGTCCCGTCCCTTCCCTCTTTGGTGCGGCCTTGTGTCTCATGCGACTATAATTGCTATCAACGAAATGTATGCATACGTATTTATTTGATTCCAATGTATTGTTTTCTGAAAAATCAAAAAATAAAGTTTTTAATAAATAAGTAGTTGCTTGCACATTCAAGCGCAGCCAAGTGCTTGGTAACCCTTGGCACGAGCTTCATACTTTCAATATTTCTCATATTGCTACGTCTTGGTGGTGGGCCATGTCTTGCTTCTGTAGTATTCTGGGATAAGTGCCAGCACAGCTCCCAGGTGCTAATGCCTGGCTTTGGAAGCCAAATCACAATCTCCTCTAATGAGAACGAGCCCTCAGAAATACCTGCAAACAGCGTTTGGTCATTTTAATTTAATCAGATTGTGGTCTAGAACCATTTATTGAGCTTATTTCTTATGCCTGCAATCAACATCAAAGTATACAAAAAAGTGTTCTGGATCAAAGAGGACTGGCAGTCTGGGCTGGACTGTTCTCAAGAAAGCTGGGTCAAAAATGATTTGCATATGGCTGGGTCCAAACTGAGGTGGCATGTTGTGAAAAATAACAATGGATTGGGATGCCACTTTAGTATTTACCAGTGGCTGAGATTAATTCAAGCATTTCATCCATCACCTTTATATATTTCAGTCTACCGGCCTGGGTGGAACAGTTATGCCCAGATGTGGGTCCCGTGCACATTGTGCCACCGGTACAAAGCTATACCTCGCTGATGAGCTCTAATAAGAGCGAAATCGGTCCAGGGTTGCCTGTGTTCCCGTTCAGGGGGGACCTGGCCTAGCAGTTCGGCCAGGACTGTTCCCACTGGAGCCGGATCAAGGCTCAATTGCATATAGCTGGGTACAAACTGAGGTGGCATAATGTGCAAAATAACAATGGATCGGAATGCCGCCCAGAGTAACTACCAGTGGCTGAGATTGATTCACTCATTCCATCCATCACTTTTTTATGCTGCAATCAACATCAAACATTGTTCTTGTTCACAAACTGCCATTGATGATGTCATTTGAGATGCCATAAGCACTGTCATGTGTGACGGAATGAGCAGTGTAGGGAAGGCCCGAGTTAAAAGTTCATACAGCTTACCATAACAGAAATTCGGTACTTTTTGAACTGAAATATAATTTCATTTTCACTGTATTTTTCAAAGTGAATATATATTCAGAAATAGTTGTGGAGGTTCATCTTGTTTAATTTGATGCTTCTTGAAACTAACAATTTTGGAGGAATGAGCAGTCTTGGCAACTCTCTCCTAGCTAACATGTATTTACTGTGAACGTTCCCTTTAATGCCTCACCCCAACAGGACTGAGAAAGTTTATAACATTTCACATCCTCGATGCATGGCTCTGCAAATACAAACAAGGGCCATAAAAAAGTAGGTAAAGTAAGTTAACAAAATGGAACTCCAAATCCACGTGATTACAGGCTCCAAGTCCACGTGATACGGTTCAGCAGAAGGGCATCACGTGCCGTGTAAACTGTGCTAGCTGAAGAGAGCGTCGCTGTGAGCACTCATAAGACTTTCAGAGCGGAGAATGCTGTGGTTGATTGGCAGGGGCGCTTCTTGATGAATCCATGCAGCCCCAAGCATGTGATGCGCGCGTGGACTCTGTGACTTCGCCCTGTACAGGGCATCATGTGTGAATAGAACAAAAAGAGGTATGGTATGGACTTAAAGTACGTGCACAGCCGATCCTAACAAAACTGAATCGCCACTCAAGCAGCACCTGATGATTATCACCTGGGTTTCGAAACTTTCGGCTTCCTATTGCCAAAAGCTGGCGTTGCCTTCTTACAAGTAGTGCTTTGTTTGCAGAGTCGGGTTATTCTCACCAGGTCACACGGCCCACATCTTCAATCAATGCTTTGCAAAGACTGCTCTGCAGGCAGATAATCAAAAACATGAAAATCCAACCAGCCCCAAAACTGGCACCCCATACACTGAGCACAGTGGTACCACTTGACTTCAGCCAACTCTTGCTGGTGTCCAATGTCCATGATAACTCTTGCTCTGTATTCCCCAGAGAGAAAAGTGTTAAAGCTTTCACGGAAGGCTGCACCCTCAGCTGCTTCAGGCCTTTATCATGAAGCAAGTTGCTTAACTCAATCCTAATTCCAACTATACCTCTTTGCACAGGTGCCATTCAAAATGTCACATTGGCTATCAGTGCAGATGAAGTGTGTACATCAGCATTCTGTACACTGGCATTATTTACATGTATGCAGCAGGAGGTACACTTCACATGTCTTAATTTTGGTATCAAGTTTGTGTGTACGCTTTCCAGTAATTATGCTTTCCTGAATCAATTAAAAAAAAACTTTATTATACCCTGCGTAGCAGCCTACCTAGGGCTTTTAAGTTACAATTACCACAGATGGCGTGGATGGCATGGTTCCCTGGTCACACCAGATCGCGACAGGTGGCATACTCTTTGGTGCAGATTATTCACCCTTTCTCCCAAATCTCTTAAGGTGGCCGGTTATAGCACACCCTTGACCTTGACACCACACATCATGGCTCCTCTTATCTCATACCTTCCTGCTAACTGAAATAACCATTTGTCAGAAAGAGCTAGGCCTAGTCTGGGCTTCCACCAAATGGAGAAACCTGCTTCCCGCTTGGCCCACCAACTCCAACTTCTTGACTCAATTACTGATCATTCACATTTGGCCTGCTGTAGGTCAGAATATTGTATATGGAAACATCGGACATAAATATTGGGTAGAAATGTTGTTAACAAAAATATCGCCCTGCTGGGTGAAGATCTGCTATTATTAACACCAATGTGATATTTTTGTAGACGATATTTATGACACACTATTTATGTCAAGCAATATTCTGGCACTGACTGTCCTGTATCAGCGAGTAACTTCTGTCTGCCATAAAATCTAAGTGCAGCATATGGCTCAGTGCCAGGTCAAAACTACATACAGCATGATTGCCCCACTAACATTGCACGGTTGTGCAAGACAAAACATTGTAATTGTTTGCTGTTAGAAATGGGGGTCTCTAGTTGGCAAGGGCTTGCACCTTTGTCCAAGTAGGGACCCTTCTTCCTAGTCAGGATAAGGGAGTTACACTCCTAAAATAACCCCTGCTCACCCCCTTGGTAGCTTGGCACGAGCAGTCAGGCTTATCTCAGAGGCAGTGTGTAAAGCATTTGCACATAACCAACAGTAATACAGTGTAAGCACTACAAAAGGACACCACACCAGTTTAGAAAAATATCCAATATTTTTATATACTTAAAACAAGACCCATACGATAAAAATCCACAATACGGTACTTTAAAAATCTTCAGTTATCACAGTATCCTTAAAAACAGTTCCTGGATGTCGATAGCTCCGTCCGGGGCTATCACGGCGTCGTGAACAAACAAATCCAAACAGTTCTGGCTGACCGCGGCGTCGCGGGTCATCAGCTACGGTGTCGGGAAGACCCGCAAACAGTACCTTTCAGAAATGCAGGGCGTCGATGACCTCGCGGTGAGCTTCCGAAAACACGGCGTCCGCAGGCGTCGGTTCCGGAGGTCGGTGCAGGCGTCGTCGGGGCCCTCGAAGTCACACGCGTTGCAGATCGAACTCCTCTGTTGAAGTCAGGAGCGCTGGCGTCGGCAGGCGTCGTGTGCTGCGGTGCGAAGTGCAGCGGTGCGGTGCCCTCAGGTCGCGTGCGAGCAGCGGCTCGGTGGCGGCGTCAGATGGCGTCGTCGGTGAGACCAGGGTCGCGGTGTGAGATGAAGGCGGTGCTCGTCACGGTGCTGGCAGGTCACGGTGCAGCAGCGGCATCGTTGCTGAAGCGCTGTCGTCGGCTGACAAACTGGAGTCGATGGCAACGGCGTTGGTAGGCCAAGGCTGCGGTGCGGGATGAGGGCGGTGCGTCGTGTAACTGTACGAGCGGTGCCCTCGAACCACGGTGCAAACAGCGGCGTTGAGTCCGGCGTGGAGCGGCGTCGTCGGGGATACCAAGGCGTCGTCGCGAGGCGGTGCGGTGCCCACAGGTCATGGTGCGAGCAGCGGCTCGGTGGCGGCGTCAGCAGGCGTCGTCGGTGAGACCAGTGTTGCGGTGCGGCGTTGCGGCGGTGCCCTCTGCGGTGCCTCCAGGTTACGGAGTCGGCAGCGGCGTCATAGACGGCGTCGGGCTTTAAGTCTTTGCTGTTCCTGAGACTTCTTGAACAGGGGGCAAGCTCTACCTCAAGCCCTTGCAGAAACTCACAAAGTAGATTGCAGAAAGTTCAGTCCAGTCCTTTCACTGCCCAAGACAGAAGCAGCCACTGCAGGCCAACACAGCAAAGCACACAGCAAAGTGGTAGTTCCTCCTCACAGCTTCTCCAGCTCTTCTTCTTGGCAGTCTTCTTGGTCCAAAAGAGTTCTAAAGTTCTGGGGTTTGGGTCCCCCTTTTATCCTCAATTTCTCTTTGTTCTCTGAAGGCAGAGAGGCCTTTGCCTAGTCCAAACCAGTTCTGGTCAGTCCTGGAGCACTTTGTTGACAAGATTCCTCCTTTCCTCTTGCAGTGTAGGCCAGGGACATCAGACACACCACAGGAGGTGGAGCCAGCATTGTGGAGGGAAGGCACAGCCCTATTCAGGTCCCAGGTGCCACTCCTCCCACCCATCTACATGTAGATCTTGCTATTCAGCCCTGTGCTGACTCACCCTGTCTCCTGGAATCCCCCAGCTCCTGTCACTCACACTCCAGACAAGGAATACACAACCTAGCAGAGGCAGGCTTGGATGGTTAGACAAGAAAATACCTACTTTCTAAAAGTGGTATTTTCAAACACAGAATGTTAAAACCAACTTCACTAAAAGATGCATTTTATCATTCTGAGTTCAGGCATACTAAATTCGAATTTCTACCATGTTCCCTGGGTCAGTTAGGATCATAGGATGTAATAATCAAAACTGCCCATTCTGGCCTATGGGGAACAGATAGCCTTGCAATAGTGAAAAACGAAGTAGGCTGTATTTCACTATCAGGACATGCCACACACACCAGGGCATGTCCTACCTTTCACATACAATGCACCCTGCCCACAGGGGTACCTTGGGCCTACCTTAGGGGTGACTAACATGTAGAAAAGGGAAGGTTTAGGGACTGGCAAGTGTGTGCACTTGCCAAGTCGACATGGCAGCCCCAGGCTGCACACAGGCTCTGCAATGGCAGGCCAGAGTTCCACTTTACGGGCTGTTTGCGTGGGTGGCACAATCCAGTGCTGCAGCCCACCAACAGCATTTGATCTATAGGCCCTGGCACTCGCAGTGCACTTTACTAGGGACTGACACATAGATCAAATAGGCCAATCATGGAAACACCAATCCATAACACATTTTACACGGAGAGCATATGCACTTTAGCACTGATTAGCAGTGGTAAAGTGCCCAGAGTCCTAAAACCAACACACACAGGGTCAAAAACAGGAGGCCAAAAAGCAAAAAGTCTGGGGGTAAACCCGCTGAAAAAGCCAAGTCTAACATTTGCCCTCTTGGACATTTAGGGGTCTGACATCTTGGCAGAGGATACACCTCACTGCCGCCTGCCAGGGTCCCTCATATGGCTTCCCCTTCCCTGTACCACAGCCACATCCTTGGAGGAGGAGTTACCTCTGGACAGCAGCTCTTGCTGCTGCACTTCTGGCGGTGGACACTGACGGTTCTGCTGGCAGCCGTGGGCAGCTCCTTTCCTCTTATGTGTACATTCAATGGGAGGGCTCACTTCCCTATATCACTACCTTCTGCAGATAAGACTCCAAAATATGTTATGCATATATATTTGTAGCAATGGTGGGAAGGTGTGCTCGTGCCTTTAGGGTTTGTATGCACTCCTTTGCCTTCATGGCCAGAGTAGAGTGCAGGTGACTACCAACCCATCATCCTTTCAAGCAGGAGCGGTTTATCTCATGATGTATATATAATGCCCAAGACAGGCCTCTATGGGGAAGGAGACAGAGACTGATGACCAACGGTTGCCTCAAGAAGGAGTTAAACAACGCAGCTTCTGAATGGGTATCTTTACTAATTTAGTCCCTGGCTCCAGGCTACATTAAGTAGGTATTAGGGCCAAGAAGGGGTGCTTTGTATAATACAGAACTGTGATGGTTATGATAAGAGACCAGGCACTAAGTCACCATTGTCTCCCTAGGTCATATGGTCGGGTGTTGAAAGGGAATTTTATTAAAAATGTAAAAGAATAGTTAAAAATTACATGTGCAGTAATAACATGCAATTTACAATGAACCGAGAAATGCGTTTTAAAACGTGCTATTGTAGTAGGCAGATATACTTATTCGTACTAGGTCTCAAAATGCTAACAAGCATTGGCATAGCCAATAGGTCTCGCCTTTGGGACCTTATAAGTGCTGGATAACTAAACACTTATAAGGTCCCAAAGGCGAGACCTAATGGCTATGCCACTGCTTTTAAATATCTGTGAACAAAGAAAGGATGATCGCAGCCACAGATAAACGAGTTCCAAGTACTGAGCTGGGCTCCTGCGCTTCATTTATTTAGCACAGCGAGTGAAGCACTGGAACGGGCCGCGCTCAGCAGGGCTTTCCAGAGACTGCCTAAGCGGTTGAAGCAAGCAGGCCCACGTTCAAATTAAGGGCTTAATTCGTGTAATCAAAGCCTGCCTGCTTGGCTATTAAAAATCTCCGCCACCCTAAGAAGTACAATTCGGCTAAATTAGCACTAATTGCTGGCACGCCAATTAGGAGTCCACCATCTACAGCAATATTAATCGCTCAACTGTGTTAACAACGTGGGCAACAGAAAAGTCACACATTCACCCCTTTAAAGTTTTGCAGTCCGAATACTTTAATGCTGCACGTCAGATATCCAGGGTGTGTACCTAAATGGATGTGCTATTCAAGAGTAGCAGGGGTGCCCACAGATCAAAACATTACTTGGGCGTTCTTTATGTCCTGTAATAAGATACAGGTAGTTTACATCCATACTCCAATTACAATCAACTAGGGAAGTAATGGTCAGCTGCAGTACCCATTTGAATTAGCAGTAAGTAACTAGAAACAAAAGTTTTCGTACAGAAACTTGTGTCTGTCAACACAGATGGCAGGGATAAAGTTCTTATAAGCAAATCGGAAACCTCTGGTCTTCATAGGTGTGGAGTGCTGCAGTCGGGCCGGAGCTGAATTTTAATCAGGGGTACTGCAGTGATGGACTGCAGTGTGTCTGCTGTTATACCGACGGCGAGCCCGACTCTGCGCCCGCAGGCACCGGATCCCAACTGTCAGGGCGGTCGGGAGGCAGCGGGAAAGGTCGGAGGTGCCAGGGAGAGGGGGCTGGACACGGAGAGGAACGGAGGAACTGAGGAAGCAAGGAAGAGGGGAAGACGAGGGAAGAAAGGAGAGGAGGAAGAAAATAAGATGAGAAGAAAGGAGGAGGGGCGACGAGAGAAGAGAGGGATAAAAGGAGGAAGGGGTTTAGAGGGAGAACAGAAAAGGAGTGACAGAATAAACACTAAGGAAATAAAGCATGAAAGCGAGCGAAAACGAAGGAAGCAGTAGAGGCAAGAATGGAGGGTAGAAGGAATAGAGGGGAAAGATCGACAGGGAAGAAAGAAGAGAATGGAAGGAATAACAAGAGGAAGATCAAAGGCAAGGGAGAGCGGTGGCTGGTAAAACAAGCGCTGGTCACACGCCGCTCCCGGCAACCCGAGCGCGGCGAACGCGCTAATTAACATCTGTTTCGAATTAGCGTGGTGAAAGCGACCACGCTAATTCAAAACCTCGCTTGTGAGAGAGAGGGGGAGGAGGAGGTGAGCCCGCGAGTGGTGCGCGCGCGCTTGGGAGAGCAGTCTGCTCATTTTCAAGCACTGCACTCGTGCTTGTGGCGCGCCGCTGCTCGCTCCCGCAAGGTGGATGCCGCCACAAGCACGAGTGTGTGCTTGAAAATGAGCAGAGCGACGGCTAAAGGCCCTCCTATGCAGCGCATGCGCGCTGCATAGGCGAGACCTAAAAATGCACTTTAGTGCATTTTTCAAAGTTTTTGCAATTTACCGAACAGTATAATTTCTCAGTAATTTGCGGCCACAAATACCGAAATTGCTATTTCAAAGTACTTCTTGCATTGCATTTAAGGAATCGCACATTGCGATTCCTTAAATGCAATCGCAATTTAGGAAATCGCAAGAAATTGCGATTACCTAAATTGCGCCTCCCCAACACTTTCATGCATCGCTAAAGGCCATTTTGCGAACGCAAACGGCCAATTTTTGCGAATCGTACAGTTTGCGCTCGCAAAAACCTTTGATGCATGTGCCCCTGAAAACATAAAGAACACCTTCATAATGATAAGGGATCTGCAGAACTAACCGCAGCTACAAGCCAAATACCACACTAACTTGAGAATCTATCTTTTACACTTTCTTCTCCATTACACCCTTAAGCGCTGTGTCTCAAGTTGGGATAAAAGCTCCCCTCTAGTCACTCACAACTCCAAAATGCTTCCCACTTATGCTCACAAAAAAGACAATCTTCTACCAACCACGCAGTGCCCCACTCTAGCCTTCTGAAAATGCCCTTCAGTGCGACACACTGGGGCATGATGTAGGCTAGTGGGAAATTTAAATGACGCTAGTGTAATTCATGTAAGTTTGTGAATTTTGCATTATGCCTGTGTTGCGAAATTCACGAGATTATGCCATAATGCCACAGCATGTAATTACGCTGACATTCGCAGCTAAATTTATAGCATGGGAGCACGGGCACAACGTGGACAACCAGAAGGTGACCAGCTGTTGTTCGCACCAATTATGGGTTTTGCACTTTTTGTCGCGCAAAAACGCGTCTTTGCTAAAATATAAAACAAAAAATGACAGATTTGCGTTTTGCGTATTTAGGCACAGTTTTGGGTTAGTTTCCTGAATTTCGTGTAATTATGCAAAAGCAAATTACACAAATTTTGTATACCCCGAGTGGGAGGAGCCATATAAATGCAGTTCAGCATCCCTATGATATTTCTGGCATCACCCACATGTATATTTGCTGCACCCTGGTACATGAGGCCAACACCGAGCAGTTCTGGCAGAGTAGAATGGTGAATGATTTTCTGTTTTGTTCACTTTCATTCTTGATGGGATGTTTACTGGCACAGGAAGGGTAACGTCTTAACACTGCATTAGTACACAGTGTATAAAATGGGCTCTGTATGTCATGTAGCACACATATCTGTCTGCTGACCCTGCAGTGTGCCCCGGGTGCATACTGTTGTATGTTATATCAAAAACAAGGAGTTGTGGGGAGTCAGGAGTTTCGTACAAAAACACAATACAATAAGAACTGTTGTTATAAAGCGTGAATGTATTTAAAGACATAAACAGAAAATTCATTCTGAAATGATCATTAAAGTATAAGGAACGATACATGACCCTAAGAGTCATACAGATAATGAAGTAGCCGCATATACTGAAGTTGCCAACATGTTTCATGGAATAGAAACCGCTTATTCAGGGCTAAAAAGAGATATATGTAAGCATTACAATGAAATAAAATCCAGTTTCTAACATATTAACCAGGTAAATATGCAGTATTACAGGTGTCTTGACTCTTAAAAAAAAACATATCAATATGAAATCAATACTCAGTACAACAAGAGACCAGAGTGTCGCAAAAACAAAATAACAGATAATGTGGTATATGAAGAGAAAGTGAATAGGCCAAAAAAACACAAGAGCGAGGAAGAGCAACATAAAAGCTAAAAGACACAAGAAAAAAGGAAACACACAAAAGCATGATAAAGATAGCTGAAGGACCAAATATTGTAATAAAACAGAAATCTCACTAGAATAAAAAAGTAAAGAGAAAAGTAAAGGTGGAAAGAAATAAGAAATAGGTTCTAAACTCCCAGTTGTGCTAATCAGTAGCACTATTTGTATCTAAACACTAGAGTGGTAATGAAACCCTGTATTCTGATACAAAAGAAGCCCACAATTAAGACTTACCATGAAAGTCTTTATGGAAAAAACTGTCAAAAGCTATGGTTTCCAACCCATAAGTCTAATGATTTCAAATCATGTAAGGTGAACTGGTTCACACTGGTAGATGGATCTACGGGTTGATAATAGTGAAATGACTTATGTTACTGATAAGTGGAAACCTATAGACATGCTAAGTAGATAATGAATCAACAAGTAGGCTTACCTAGCTTTACTGAAATGAAGATAAGAGAATCACAAAATAACCAAATCACTGTCAAGTCCAAGTTTATTCATGAAAAAATAATCAAAGATTCCTAACAGACATGCATGAAAACAAGCATGAAAGCCCTCATATAGAAAAAAATAATAAAACATCCATGTAGTGTGCAGACCACGGTGAACTCACTTATCATTAATGCTAATGCCTTAAAATATAATAAAATTAGCCGTACACCTGAAACAGCAAGCCTAGTGGAGGCATTGAGACTCAACACAGCATTGGCTAGTGCCTTGGTGGATATATAGAACGAACAAATCTGTATTGTGAAAGAAAGAAATAATGCAACCTTATTGTTAAGTCCAAGTTTTTAAAACGTTAACTAATAAATAACATCAACTTTAAAAAGTTACATCATGCATAAATCATAAAACTATAAAAGAATATTCATCACATGGCGATGTAAACCACGCGAGAGGAAACTCGAAAGCTAGAGAAGCACTCCATCTCCAGACGGAGAAGACTATGTAAATGGGTCAACAATACTTACCAAGAAATATTAATTTTACTCAGAATCCACATTAGTCCTGCCACTCAAAAAATGTCCTACTAAATGCAGACGTTCACCAGTCACTTCCACATCTTAATAACAATGTTGAAAAGATACAAATATTGAAAAATGTGTAAATCTCCTTGTACCAGAAAGTCAAAATCCACAACAGGTCTAACAATTACACACGCAGTCGGATGTTACATACCTACAAGTGCTTTCACATCAAACCTCTCTGTTCGTGAACCAACTTGCCTTCATGCACATTTATATACAGCTGCCTAGTTAGCTCTCAATTGATCGCACCTGCTCGAAAAACGACAGGGCAGTTAGTAAAAGAAAATATGAATGGACTAATCAGAGGCGAGGAGAGATGAAAAACATGTACTGGGCAAAAATACCGTGTGGATCGCAATGTCAGATAAACAAGTTCCAATATGAAAAAATGCAACCTCACTGAACCTTAATAGCGTTAAAGAGGCACAATAAAAAACCGGGGCCAAAGTTAACACATCGAAAATGGGAGTCAAGGAAAAATGGAACTATAAATACAGCTAATAAGCAAAAGTGTTCCAATATATCCCAATAGGGAGACTGAACTACCTCCATTCTACATTAAGCAAAAACCGAGTGAAATAATTTTTAGCCAAATGCCTGCTTAATCTATTTGGTCTCATAGGCTTCTAGTGTTGAAATCAAAGAAAACAAGCATTTGCAATGCAATAGGTCTCGCATTATTAAAGTTTGAGCTATTGGCATTGCTAAATAATGCAACACCAATAGCTCAAACTTTAATAATGCGAGACCTATTGCATTGCAAATGCTTGTTATTAGAATACCTGCTACATTTTCTAAAGACAATTATTTCAAAATGCATTATTCCAGCAAGGGAACAAACCGCACACATCTGAATTGGTAATATGACACCTTTCACGTGTATCAAAAAGAAAATAACACCTTCGAGAGAGGAAATCAAAGCACTTACACGTCGGTTTCATATGCTGTTCCTCCTTTGTGTACGAGGCTGTTTTATACGATATTCAATATGTTTGCTTTTTGCACGAGTTAAACAAAGTAGGGCGGACTAAGGGTTGCTCGGAATATATTTTCCATTTGTACCATGTACCAAAAGGTGAATGGCCAACAAAAAAGCTGCAGTATATTTTGTTCTTTTTAGCCACGTCTCTGACCTCGTCGCCAGACCACCTGCCCCTGCCCCCAGTGCACTCAGAATCACAGCTACCATACCTTTTTATGCACTTTTTAAATGTATTTTGTACGAGGCTGTCATTGAGGACTCCTCTTCGGTGTAGCTAAACACACATCAGCTTGTGTGTTTATGGGATTTTATGTGCACGAGTGTGTTCAGTATGTGTGTCTGTGTGTATATATATATACATATGTGTGTCACAGTGTGTGTGTGAGAGAGAGAGAGAGGGGTGTACAGAAGAAAGAAGACAGAGCATTGTCGGGAGAGCTCGAAGACGGTCACTATATACTATTGATTACAAAACACACATTTTTGCAGGTTAAACGGAAAATGCCGTGCATGGGCAATTCCAAAATGTCAGCCTCATTTTTACATCCAAAGTCAACCGGACAGCGAGATCAAATTCGCTCCTCAGTTCACGTGCGGGAAAACCGGGTATTCCTCCACAGAAAAATTCATCTCACGCCATTTAAACTAGAGAAATAGTCCGTGCTTCTGCTGCCGGCAGACAGTCCGTACTTCCTGCAGCACATCCCAAACACACAGAAGACTGCCCTGCCCCCGAGCCTGTGCACGCCGGCGACGCGCGTGGAACCACAGCCCAGAGAGCCCGCGGCGCTGACAAGCTTGTGCTAGGAAGCGCCTTGCACCTCAGCCTGCCACCAACTCCCCGATTCTCGCGTGTCAGACACCTGATCAGGGTGTGAGCCACCACTGGCATCACATGCGGTGCACACGCTGCTCGCTGGACCCTCGAAGCCAATGGGGTCTCATATGAGGAAGCAAAAGACGGCATGCTCACATCTGCCCCGAAGCACGCTCCCAACCACAGCTGCAACAGAACCCAGTTTCTTCAGACACAGGGGTCCCTTCCCAATTCACCGGGACATAGCTACAATCGAGAAGTCGGGCGCAGGGCAGCATGACGATATATTGTACAGTAATCGGCAACAGCATGCGGGCGCAGGCAGGGCAGTCGAATCACAGCGGAATCTGCTTACCTTTCATCCAGTCCACCACTTGCTTGGGCGCCCACTTGCTGATCGGTTCCATTACAAGAGCCATCATCAGATCGCTTTTTCATTCACACCAAAATCATTAAAAAAAATGCTTGTTTTTGTAGTAAACAGTGGTGCGCGCGCACCACAGAGGAGCGGGGGCCAGGGAGCGCGGCAGCGGCAGCGAGGCGAACGCGCGCTGCTGCGCGTTCTGGCCACCGTCGGGAATGGGAGGAGCGAAGGCGGGACATGCGCCCGCCTTTGCCCAATCGCGTGCCGTTTTTCTAAAAAACGCACGCTACAGCCAATGAGGGCTTCTGAAAACAAAACCACACGCACGAGCGTGTGGGTCGTTTTCAGAAGCCCTTTCTAGAGGTCTCGCGCTGCGCGAGCAGTGCTGCGCACTGCAACGCAGGCGCGAGACCTAAAAAGAAGAACAAGCCCGGGAGTTGTATGCACGCGCGCGCGCAAAAAGGAAATTAAAAAAAAGCACGCGAGTGGTGCGCGCGCGCGGCAGCAAAAGTGAAAGCAACAACAGAACAAGCCCGGGAGTTGTGTGCGCGCATGCGACGGGAAAAGTGAAAGCAGGCGGGCGAGTGGTGTGCGATGTGCGCGCACCATGACGAGAGAGGAAAGCCAGATGGTGCCTCCGCTCGTCATTGTGCGCGTAACCGCACGGTCTATGCCACCCAAAAAGCTGTGGTCGGACTTTTTAAAGCCCGTTTACTAAATGTCTCGCAGAGCAACGCATGCGCTGGCTCAGGCGAGACCTAAAAACAGCATTTCTTCACAAGTAGTCTGACTAGATGTGCTTAAACAGGCATAAAATGTTCAGATGTTGACCTTTCAATGACTGTCTTTAATGAATGCTTCACATAACTCTGCAACATGTTTCTGATTAACACAATAACGTTTAGAAATGTTTGGTAAAACTTTATCGTTTAATAGAATTATAAAAAGTAATCACATAAGAAATGCAATGCTTGAACTGAAAAGTTGACCTTTTTAACATATTTGTCTTATTTTCTAATGGAAGATGCTGTGCTAATAATTTTATCGTTACAATGGAGGTTTCGATTGTTACATAGCTCATTGTTAAGCTAACATACAATCTGCCTTATTAGATTAGATATGTACCCATGTTAGTAGGAAAGGTTTGAATTGTAAGACCTCATACGTAGTGAGAGTAACAACAAAGTTGCACAATCAATGATAACTGTCTGTAGTCTTTTGTACTTCGCGTGAGAAAGGAAGGAGTGAGTTTCTTCTCAGAATACCGAAAGCTGATTAAACCACAGGAGGAGAAGATGCAATATGGTCTGCAACATTTCTTTTGACTGTTTATAATAGTATGTGTCCCTAGAGCAGGCTAAGGCTGAACGCTGACTTTCTGCCATTTTACCCATTGCTGTTCTAAATGCCATATCCCATTTGTCTTTATGACATTTGCCATACCTTTTTCCATACTTTATAGCCGATTGCGGTTGCCACTGCTAGTGCACAATTATTCCGCCTTATTCCTTAGTTCTTTGAGATTCTACTGAGTTTTGTGAACATCTCTTTATGGGTCGTTCTACTGTAGTAGATTATTGATTTTGAAATGAATTTGAGCTTTATGCTTTATATCACTCTTTTCGCTCGAACTTGAACTCTTCATGGGTTCTTACTGACACCCTTTTGCCCCATTCTTTGAATAGGTATTCTTTCCTTCAGGGAACACGCTTAATGTATTTTTGTTACTATTTGATCTAAACAAATCTTTTTATTAATTCTGTTAAATGACTGAAACGTTGAACTAATTGAATAAAGATGATTTACTAAACTTTGAATAATAAAACCCTCAAAAACTTACATAAACTCTCATTATTGACTGAACTTAGCATAAGAAATCGTGATTGTAATTTATGTGATGATTTGCTCCTGATCTTCTCAAATACAACGCCCAAGGTCAGTCGCATTATTGACCAAATAATACGAACAGAGATCGGCCCTGTGTGAGATGGTAAACTGCTTTAATTTTAACTGATTCCCGCTCTAGCAGTGTCATCACACTGACTGTACATGGAGTTGGTGGGTGTACGCTGAGGTATACCACAATGTCCTCCACTCTAAGGCTGGATGGTTGCACCACAGCTTCACTCTGCAGGGACTGATGGGTGGGTGATACGGTGGAGATCACTAAGAGTGCTTTGACATTTCTAGAGGGGGGTGAGATTTTGGAGAAGGAGGATCAGTTGCGGTTTTCTTTCTATTTCGGCTGCTGCTACATCGCTGCACGATGTTTGGACACACCTAAAACAACATACTTCTTAGTTGACAGGCCTCCTTATCCATCCAACTGAATGACTAGGGCCTGTTGGTCTAAGGATTACCCAGAATTGCTGGTAGGAAAAACAATGAGCTCTTTCAACTCTTTTCTCTCCCTAGGTGTGAGTTGTTGTGGACTCAGGAGAGCCAGGAGGTGAGGACACCTGTGAGGGAATTAGCCATCCATCCTTTGGGATACACAAAGAAAAATGAAATTTCCACCTTGGACCATCACTGGTTTACGTCCTTATAAATGCTGAGGTTAAAACACTGTTTATCCAGTTTTGCCAAAGATACTGAGCTCTTGCTCACAGGCTGAGCCCAATTGCTAGCTAGTTACGACATTTTGAACTACTCCCTCGTTCTATCACGTTACTCAGCCTGCCCCAAAAACTGTCTCACCTTTACACAGGGATTGGTACACTTATATACTCTGTCACTGCAGGTCTATTTTCTATCAGCAAATATAAGGTGTAAATCTGTAGCCAGACCCAGTAACACTGGTGGCCCTGTGAGGCGCAGTAAACATCGTCCTCACTCCATCTTCATTATCCCTTACCTACAGGAACTGCTGGCCCTTACTGCACTGTTACACATAATGTGCACGTGCTTCCACTAGCCTTATCTTGTTCTATTTCACAAAGTTCCCTCTGCGGTGGGAATTTGGGATCTTATTCTATTTTCTAGGCAAGCACAAAGTATATATTCTGGCCAACCTAGATTTCCCTCTAGTTACTCTGTATGTGTATGCTTTACTGGTGGGATTATTGTTTATTATCATTTATGGAAGAAGGTAAGGGGAAGCTGGAGCTGACTTTTCTATTACAGATCCCCTAACCAGAGCACAGGCCTTTTGTCCTGTTCCCGCTTGGCCACGCTCAAGACACTTCATCCACTCTGGCCATGAGACCCCAGCACCCTGGAAGCTCCCACAATTTAAGTCACAGAGCACACACAATTTTCAAAATTAATTAACAGAGTATCATGTTTAACAATAAGCATGATGTTATGTCATGTTACTGGGTATTTGTAAAGTGTTGCATTTGGCAATTACACAACCTCTTGGCATTTTTTTGCAGACATTGATCTCTGGATACGATTCATCCAAACCACACTGATGTGGGTGGCTGATTGGTGAACTGTGGATTATCCTGAAGGAATTGGTTTTATAAAGGGAAATAGGTCTTGAGATCATGCATCTTAACCAGTGTGAATATTGATTGTACAGAGGGATTTCTCTGCATAATGGGTCACACTGTGACTGGAGGTTCAGGTTTTCAGGCCCTCCGCCAAATCTGTGTCACCTATGGCAGTGTTGCTGCGTAGGGGGCACTGATTCTTGTGCTCTTCCAATGACCTATGCAGTTGTGTGTCAAGAGTCTTTCTAGTGCGATGTTTGTGGATCCTCATTTGGTGTTCATTGTCCCCGATTTAGATTATAATGCAAACATTCCTCCACAGTTTTTCCTGTCTCTTTGCAGATGCCGTAGGTCTGTTCTATCTTGTACGTTTCTCTTGCTATTGCGTGCATCCACCCTGATGTTTCCCAGCCCAATGACCTCAACTCTATGACCAAAAAAGCTGTGAGACCCATCAACAAAGTCAATTACTCTGATGTTAACCGGATGTGCAATGCAACACGGTCCAATACTTACCCAGGTAGAACATCTGACCTAAATACGCTCAATCTAATATATCCTTGTCTTGACTGCCACATTCTAATGAAGGAGTCTCAAACCAACCAAGAAAATGGTTCATTTAATGACGAGCTATAAAACTGAAAACTATGGGATGGAATCTCAAAACGTAGAATGCAGGGTAAAGCTTCTACATTGTACATAGAATCTTAGTACTTTGTGAACTTTTCAAAATATTCAGATACGTATCACCAAAAGCATTAAACAAATGAACATATTGCTTCACATCATCACTTGAATATCCTCCTGGCTTCTTAAGTCGAAGAGCACCAAAATCAGTGCAGCATTCAGCCAAGACTCCTAACATCACCCTTCCCTCCCCTGATGATTACTCCCACATTAAACACCAGGTTCAGCAACTCTGGACCTATTGCCTTGGACTAAGAGTTAGACAAAGCCAAATAAATCTGGGCCTCGAACAATTCAACATACCCATGCTCAGCTCATTGGAATTCTTCCCTTTGCTGGCCTCTGATGCTTCCTGCTTGCTCAAAGCCTCCTTATAACAGGGATCGGTACCTATACAATCGAAACGGGCAGTAATACTTTCTATGCAGAAAAATATTTCTGCAGACCATACCATCTTAGCTAACTGTAGATCCATATGGAATCAGCCTTTCCTACTTAAAACCTTGGAAAGGGTACTTGGAAAGTATCAACAATCTTCAGGATTGAAAATCAGGGTTCAGACCTGGTCGGGGCACAGAATTAAGCACTGGCCTTAATCTTCCTTGCTCTCCCTGCTGCCAATAACACATGGATCACCAGATCCTATTAAGCCAGCTGAAGGTATGGACAGGTGTGTCAGACACAGCTCTGACCGGAGTTGGCTCCTTCCTATAAAACAAAAGCCAACAGATCAGGATTGGGGCATATGCATCATATGTGGTGTAGCCCAGAGTTCTTCACTATCCCTGCTCCTTTTCAATGTGTACATGGGCCCAGGTCATTTATTTCTACCACTTTTATTTCCAGTCTGCTGATGACATGCAGATCTTAGTCCAACTTGAGAGGGATATGAGCAACATGACTAAATGCCTGAACACATATTTTTGCAGATGAAGGAAAGCTTCCTGTATCTGAACGGGGATACTACAGTGCTTCTGGTCTTTGGTATAGATCCTAACACCAAAAAATCCCTTCCACTTGCATGGCCTTGTGTGCTGGAACAAGTCCAATCCCCAGCACCCTCTTTGAACTTCTGAAATTTTTTGGCAGACCCGGCAGCTGCAATTTGCTACTGGGGCACTCCTCTAATAATAAACAAAAAGTGTGCACCTTTTATGTTCTTTTAATTTATTTCCAAGATGGGTATCGACCATATTGGAATGGTAAATTAAATAAAAAAAACAAAAGGACTGCTACATTACCACAAGTGCATGTATGGTGCCGCGGTGTCATCATGATGTATAGCGCACATTCATGATGACGCATCCACACTAATGCCTCGTCGCACTGTGCTTTTGGCCTTTTTTTTGGCAATGCTGTGTTGCATCGCCTAACCAGCATTTTTTTTCCATTTAGCTGATGCGGCCAAGCTTTGGCAAAAAGCACAGTTAAACGATTATTGAAAGGTAAGACCTGTAGGTTTTGCCAGTTCTTGTTCAGGTTCGTGGTAACATCATTCCTAGGTCTAAATTTACAAGTGCCTTTGTCAGAGAAAGGACCATTGCTGACCAGCGATCTGCTAAAAGTTATAAAACCATTTCCAAACACAATCAGGTCCATCATTCTACCGTGAAAAAGATTTCGAAATGGAAAAAGTTCATGATGGTTATCAATCCACCCAAAAGTGGGCATTCCAGCAAATTCACCCCTACACAAAGAACTGTGAAACTGTATTCAGAGCTCAATCGTACTTTGTCAATAAACAGTAGTATTCAAGTAAGGAGAAAAACTCTTTCAGCTCAAAAAGAATCATTAGTGAACAGCTAAGGTTTGTAAAACAGCACATAATTGAACCACAAGTCTTCTGAAACAGCGACCAAAGTGGAGTTGTTTAGCTAAAATGGTCAACGTTTGGTGAAAATGAAAGGCTGTATTACCACTAAAACCTTGAACCGAGAAGGAGGGTGATCATTTTTGCCTGCTCTGCAGACCAAAATTCTGCCAGACAATATGAGAGACTGATAAACTCTTAAAAGAGATATGAAATTCAAGTTATTTCTGCTACAAGAAGTTCCACTTGATAATGAATTACGTAATGCAGTTACCTTATTACACAGGTCTACTGAATGCTGGCTATTTTTTATTTTGAAATAAAATAGTGACAAAGTGAATTTCCTGTGTGTTATTTGGCACATGAAGTCAGATTTATACACTGTTAGGTCTTGGCAAGGAGTAGATGAAGGTCAACGATATAATAATACATAAACCCATAGAAGCTTAACTTTCTTTTTCACTTTACTGCAAGTAGTCTAGGCTCTTATCCAACTCCATATTAAAAAAACACTGTAACCTGGCCAAGCAGAGGACAGCTAATCCACCCCAATCGAGAGATAAACGGGAAGTGCTTCGTCATAAGTATCCATCTAAAAAACCACCACGGTGATCTTGCTAGGTGAAACATATTTTATTTTCACACTGACTCAGAAACCAATTCAAACCGTAACACTGTGCAAAATTTCTACTAACTACATAAAACCAAACATCAACAGAACAACGCAGTGAGAATGAGCTCGATCCAAAACAACGGTCGCTGCATTAAAATACTTACAATAACATGGATATTCACATTTTCTTCAGAAAAATCTGGGTAAATAAGAAATAATTATGGCACCTGTCTCGCCATCTTGGTACATTGTTTTTTTCAATTTCCACTGTGCTGTAGGGGAGGACATGCCTGTAGAGAGCAGTGTGCTTTACAAAAAAAAAAATGCCCAGTGAGGGAGCGCGTACACATACAGGAAATGGGGTGGCAGTGTTTCAACTCTACATAGATATATAAAAAAACAAGCATTGGCATAGCCAATAGGTCTCGCCCATGGGAACTTATATTTAGCCATGCAGCACATTATCCTGTTAATAATCCGGTCATTCCCATAATTTAAAGGAAGAAATTTTAAACCCACTTAATTACTGGGCAAGTGGTGCATTATCTACGTATTAAAGTATTGCGTTTCCTTACTTACACTTAAGTCCTACCTGTTCAAAACTAACAACAAAGGAAAACAAGCATTGGCACAGCCAATAGGTCTCGCCTTTGGGACCTTATAAGTGTTTTGCCAGAGCTATTGGCTTTGTTAATGTGTTTAAGCTATGTTGTAGAGCACTTGTGACTGCCTGTTTAGTAGTAAAATATTGCAATAGTTGGTGGTTAGAGGGGCTCCTAGAGCTTTGGGCCCCAGTGTCACTACACCTGCTGCACCATCTAAATAAAGTCTCTTTCAACTGCAAGGTAACTGCAATTTGACTGCCCGTTTAGTAGTAAAATATAGCAATATTAGGTGTTTAGAGGAGTTCTGACAACTTTTTGGCCCGGTGCCACTGCACCTGCTGCACCATTCAAATATATATATAAAAAACAAGTGTGATTATTACCCTTTTTAAACAGTACACAATTTATTAACCTGAGAAAGATGAAAGGTGGAGATGGCCCACCAGATTTTGAACTTGCTTTCTGAATGAGGAAGAGGGAGAAAGAGGAAGGGACATGCCATTGAAAGAGAGGGAGAGAAAACTGGAGTATGCTTCAATAGAGAATTCTAGAATTTGCAAGAATTAGTAATAATCAGCAGAGGCAAAAGACACCAAAAATATCATTCTGAAGTACGAACTTGATCTTGACAATCACAACTTTTCATCGCTCAGGAGCCCTGTCAGGACCTGTGAATATATGATTGCTGAAAACATATTTTAATCAAGGATGCCCCGCATTTCTACACTCATGTGGAGAATAGCATTACGCGCACAATGATTTAGCAGTCACTGTAGGCGCACCTGAGGAATCGCATACCTGGCGCTGAGTGATTGCAGTCCGCAACACACGCTGCTTAGCAGTCTATGCAGAACTCGTCTGATTTTAGCAGCGCGTGGTTAATTGCAAAAGATTTGTTATTCTTCTGCAAAATGAGAAAGGGCTGCTGCGGAGCCGACACAAAGAATGCACGCACAGCAGGCAAAGCTGTCCAGATGATATTACATTGATGGGTGTAGACAGGACTTTGGACTGCGCTGGCTTGTATTTTATTTTGTCCTTTGTCGTCCAAATTCACTCTTTTGAGCATAATAAAAGTGGCAGCTGAATGATGTGCCACCGCACCAGTGTAACCTACCTCCTTTACAACTCGGCTTTAAAGAAAAGCATCGCCGAGGCTTGGTAAAGGTTTGCACAACACACAAAGACAAATAACATACCGCAACGGAGCTCGAAGTGGAGCACGGCACGAAAGTGAAAGCGACCGCGAGACAGGCAAATGTAAACAAGCGCGGCCACGCGAATTAGAAACAGATGGCCCCTGCGCGCCGCTGCTCGCTCCCGCAAGGTGGATGCCGTGGGAGTCAACATTTTGAGAAAAAGGTGGGACATGTACCAGCTCTAGGCCAATTGCGTGCTTTCTTTTCTGAAAGACAAACGCAAATGCCAATACACTTACTGCAAAAAAAAAAGCCACACGCACGAGTTTCAGAAAAGTGCAGACCGATTCCAAGAGGTCATCTCCTAGAGCAGCGCATGCGCGCTGCGCTAGGCTCGACCTAAAAATGGCTAATACAAAAAGGAGGAAAATAAGTTTTGACTAAAGTAAACAAGCAAAAAGACACTCACTTTTATGCCATGGTAGCTTTTAAGCTTGGAATGCTGCTCGCATATTTTTAAAAATATCAAATAACGTGTGTTGTAAACTATGTTGCTAGGTAAAAATTAAAGTTCGAGCTGCTAGGTAGCGTGTTGCTGTTTGGTCTGTAAAAGTAATCTGTGTAGAACCGAAGGTTTCACAATAATGTGTTTTGGCGGAAAGGTAGAATAGCCTTTTCTAAGGACAATTCCTGTTTGCGTATTTAAGAGATTTAAAATAAAAAAAACAAGACGCCATCTATTACTCCAAAAAAGTTTGATTCGGATTGTATTTTCAAGCCCAGTCTGTTTGAAGTGCAAAATGGTACATTTTTCACATGTTTAAGCACAGTAGTGTGCCTCTTCAGCCCAAGGGCAAAGCTAAGTAGAAGATCGTAGAAGATTCACGCCTTTTGTCTTGACAGGGTTCCAGGATAAAATCACACATAGCCTGGAAGGGTTAAATAATTGCAGGCTTTGTTTTAAAAGGAGGCTTATTTGGGAGGGGGCCTGTGCTGCGCTACTTGTAAACCAGGGTTTATGTTCTGTTAACGTATGGAATGTAAAGCAGTGGAGGGAAGTGATGCATCTCTTTTTACATCAGCATGTTTATCGATAGTTTGGAAAATGGCATTTGTCATTTTTGAAGAACCTGGGTCTTATTTGCAAGCCTATTGCGCCGCCGGTGCGTCACTGTTAATATGGAAAAAAAGGTGACGTCCCGGCAGCGCAAGGGGCTTGTACATGAGCCCCCAGTGTTTTGGTGTTCATGAACAGGTGTAGTTGCGCCAGTAAGAAGCTCATTGTGCTGAGCTCCCACTAAAGAGAGCTACGGATAACCCGGATGTTACAGGCTAACCTCCCTGCAACTCATAACACAGAGCTGGGTAGTAATGTCCACCAGCAGCGTGAACTGAACTCAGCCTTTCTTTATTTACGGTTGATGAAATGAGTACCACTGAGGAGGGTGGTACTTCCCATTAGCACCCTAAACTGGCCCAGTCTTTCCTTATTTGCTTTTTATTATTATTATGTTTTTTTTGTTGCAGTTTTATATAGCTCACACTTTGCTCAATGGCTTTAGTGCGCTCTACATGAGAACCAGATTCCGTACACGTTTTTGGGCATGATGAGATTAAATAATTTGCCCAGAATCACGGGATCTTGAGCCGAAGCCGGGACTCCAGTCTGGTTCCCCAGTTCCAATGCTGACAACTCTGGAAATGAGAGCCATTCATTTGGCTAGTAACACCCGTCAGCAGGCTGCACCGGCTCAATCTTCATTCACAAGTTGATGATATGAGGACCATTGAGCCGGGTTTTAAAGCTCATCGGCACGCTGAACCGGCTCAATCTTTATTTACAGGTTGATGAAATGAGGACCATTGGGCTGGGTTTTAAAGCTCATTGGCACGCTGAACCGGCTCAATCTTTATTTACAGGTTGATGAAATGAGGACCATTGGGCCGGGTTTTAATGCTCTTCGGCATGCTGAACCGGCTCAATCTTTATTTTCAGGCTGATGAAATGAGGACCATTGAGCTGGCTAATAATGGTCATCAGCATGCTGAATCGACTCGGCATTTCCAATTTACCTGTTGCTAAAACGAGTACCAGTGAGTTGAGTAGCAGTGCTCCTTAGTACTCTGAGTAGATTCCGAATGTCTATAGTTACCGGATGATGAAATGAGTACCACTGAGCTGGTTAGTAATGATAATCAGCACGCTCAGATAACTTAGTATTTCTTTATTTAAAGGCTGATGAAACGAGAAGCATTGATGTATGTAGCAACACCCTCGGCACGGCCTTCTGATTCTTCGGGGGGGCTTGCAGATGAAAACTTGAAATAAATATGGCCATTTGTAACAGCCGGGCGGTAGTGGGTGAAAAAAAAGTTACAGTCTTACCGGCACAGTCTATGTTCCCGCAAGGCGTTGGTTTCAGACTGCTCTGGATGGCTTTGTGCTCGGGTGTAGCGCGTTAAAGCATGCTTTGGCATCGAAGTCTGGCTGAAGCACGCCATGAAAGAAAATAACAAGCGAAAGCACGGCGCGTTGTGCGGAAATGGTAACCTGACCCATGAGGAATGCAGCTGCCACCCTGCGCGCCGCTGCTCGCTCCCGAGAGCAAAACGCCATGGGAGTGAACATTGGAAAGGAGGTGGGACATGCACGCGCCTTTGACCATTTGCATGCTTTCATTATTGAAAGACACACACAAAGGCCAATCCAATGTGTGGGAGGAGTCAGACCCACACGGAGAAGCAGGAGAAGCCACAAGAAGCCTCGCAGAGCAGCGCATGCGCGCTGGCTCAGGCTCGACCTAAAAACAGGCTGTTATGTGGAAGGAATTAATGAAGCAGCTGTAGGCTGCCCTGTTAAGGTTCTTGGTGTAAGAGGGATACCACAACGTTCTGCATCTGGCTGCACTACCACCAGTAATTTACAAACAAAAATCCATTTCTAGACCAAGGTCACAGGGCACTTACAAAAATTATCCCTGTCCGGATCCTGCCGAACTTAAGAAATAGGTGGCATACGAAGCAAACCCATATCACTTTCAGAAAATAAATCAGCTCACGCCTATACCTAACATATCAGCCATGACAAATCAACATTCCAATTTGACAAGGAAAAAAGGCAGTTTACATCAAACAGAAAAAAACGTATTTTCGGAAAATAATGAGTCTAGTGACACGTGGCACATGAAAGTATTATTGCAGGTCATTTTGTGGGATGTCAAAATGGACTTATTAGACAAACAACAAATGTACTGTAAATAGCCAATGCAGACGTTGCAAACTATCGCAACATCTATCTATACGTACAGTTTCATTCTCTGGATCATCATTTAGGGGCTGATGGAGTAAGGGGTGCAAGAAGCAAAGACATTACTACAACAATAAACATTAAAGTCCATGGGAATAAAGGCAAAAAATAGAAAAAAGCCCCTGCACAATATTGGCAAACATCGCACTTGAGAGTTACCAGTGATTACAGCACTTCTTACTTCCCGTCCATACCACAACAGATCTGGAAAACATAACTGAAAGGAAGTTTGTGACATCTGAGAGATAATGAGAAGAAGTTGTATCAAGTCACTGGTTCAAGTAATTTGTGCCTTTAAAGAATTCTGTGCCGCTCCCTGAGGGGTGATTTTTTTTTTTAGAAGAAGTCCAAGCCCACCCAGCCCAGAAATCATCCAACTGTCCTGTAGCCTAGCAAGCATATGGGGAAGGGGTTTCGTATGTTGCATATGGCCACTTATGTACTGTACATCATTAACAATAAATTCTTAGAAAGGATATACTGTACTCTATTGTCATTTCATTTTATAGCACTTCACGCTGCAGAACACATTAGCGGACAGATAGCAGGCTACACCATAGGGGAGTGCTTGGTTGGAAGAGTGTTGAATTGCAGAGTGGCCTACGTGGCGTGGGAAGCGGTCTGGTGCCATGAGCAATTGACCAGAGTGGTGTGAAGAGATGTAAGGGATAGAACAAGAATCTATTGTTGTGTCTGGTTGTAAGAGTTCTGTTAAGAGTGTGGGTTCTGTGGGAAGTGTTTTGGCATCATGAGTGATGAGCGGTGGAATGCACTCCTCCCTTACGCCTTTAGTCACATGAAGTAGAATGCGAAAATGATGCACGCGTAGTCTTTGCCTATCACTTATTAGACTGAAGTAGTTCGACTTGTTTGGTAGGTTTGAGAGGCAGAGGAGTCACCCAAAAGAAAGTCCTGCTTACACGAAGCTAGAGTAAATTCTCTATAAAATCCAATCATAATTGGAGCAACCCACCTGCATGTGCTGGGTGCAGGCAGCAAACACTCTATGGAGCACATTGAGGAGCAGCAGAGGAGCCATCCATAAGAATGCAGTGGTTACAGGCAGCCATTTTAACTGATCCATACAGTCCAACCAGGATGGATAGAGGAGCAACCTACAGGCAAGTACTTGTTACAGGTAGCAAAGGCCCTGACGTCATCAGCAGGTGTGCAGGCTTCTGTAACATTACTTAGATAAACCACAAAGGACAGCCAAACATTTAGCAAATAACACAATGACACATGCCTGATGTCCCACTTAGCACCAGCCATTAACAGCAATTTGGAGATTTAAGTGTTTTCTTGCTTTGGTGAATGCTCTATAGAGTCCACCCAGAAAAAGCAAAGGAGTAACCCAGTGGCAAGCACTTAACACAGGCAGCTAGGATAAATGTTCAAAGGAATTCACCGAAATGCAATAGAATGCCAGTGGCTTATGCATTCTCCTGACCGGGACACTATTTGTTCCTGCAGCCACACTCCTTCTTGTAGGTCAGCTTTTCATCACAGCACCAATGTAACCGACAGACACTGCCTCAGCTCATCGTCACAGACAGGCCCTCTCTTGCAGCTCAGCTTTATAGGCAGGCGCTCTCTAACAACACTAACAGACTTTCATTACCGCAGTTCTTTTTATGCTAGCTTAGCTTTCTTCATTGGATCCAAACCTCGCACTGCCCTGAGATGGTGCCTACCAGAAATGAGTCAAAGAGAAGAGTACCTAATTTCCCCTATACTTCTGGCTTCTTTGGATGGACAGTGGTTGTAGCTTTCTCCCCATCCCAGGAGCATGCAAATTGAACACACCACATACGGAGCTCGTAACTGACTTCTTTATTCACCAGTGTACGACATTCAACTGAACTTCTCAATAGCTCCTAACCATTAATAACCACACCTTAACACGTCACCAAATGGTTAAGGAATTCTCTCATTGAGTCTGCCCAGAATCGCGGGGCCTGGCGCTCATAGTCTTAAAACAATACATCTCCACCTTTGTTAAAGAAAAAGATGTAAACAACAGCAGCATTTTATTTCTTAGATATTAGATAATTCGTCTAGCTTCTTGCACTGTTCTGCAAAATCGTGTGGTCTGAGGTAGTTGAGATGCACCCTGATGGACACAGAGGGTGCACGAGCTGATATTTGATCTGGGCCGTCAGGTGGGGCAGCCCCATCTGGGATTACAGGGGCCGATGAATGGCGAGATAGATGTCTGAAATGTGACAAATCCCTTGCGATGCATTTACTGGGATGTTGCTCTGTTATCATATGTCCCTTGCGCATCATAACTCTCAGAGGCTCCGAAGCAAACGGAGGATTTGTTTTCTGCTTCTATCTATCTTTGTTTGACAAGAACCCAGTCACCTTCGTCGAAGACAAGTTCCTGAGTTCTCCGACGTTGATCAGCAAATGTCTTCATTTGACATTTTCGAGCAGTGTCAGTGGCACGAACCTCATCAGCAGCCCGGGTTTGTTCATTGGTCCACTGCGGTAGCTTTGTTCTTGGAGCTCTCCTAAACAGTAAGGCAGCAGGACTTTCACCAGTGGTGAAGTGATGAGTTGAACAATATGCACAGAGGGCTTGACATAAGGCCTGACTCAGCTCCATACCCTCCATCGATTCACGTTGGATCACTCTCTTTATGGTGCCCATAAATCGATCCAAACAGTGTTAGCTCGGGGCCACAAGGGTGAACTCTACTAGTGCTTGACACTGAGTCTAGTTCAAAACTCCTTGAACTCCTTGCTATTTAACCGTGAGCCATTGTCAGATTTAAGGATGTCTGGGATGCCCCATACTGCAAAGATGTCCTCTAACCCCTCAATAACGTTGTGTTGGTGATGACATTTCCTCCACTAGAAGAAAACGGGAATACTCGTCAATGACTACCATGAGATAATGTCCATTAACTAGGGGCCCCAAAAAATCAACGGCCACTCTTTCCCACGCACGTGCAGGTAGATCAGACATGGTTAGTGGATGCTGGGTCACTTTAGGGGAAAGGCAATTACATAGGTGGCACTCCTTTAGTTCCCTTTCAACTCAGTCGTCCAAGTGCAGGAACCACACTCGATCTCTCAGGACTCTTTTGGTGGCGACAATGCCACGATGTCCTTCGTGAGCGAGTTCAGTGACTTGCTGTAACGGACTCTCAGGTATGATGATTGTGAGTCTCTCAACAGAATGCCTTCTTTAGTGACAGACAGTTCATTCTGTAAATGTTTGAACTTTTTAAATTCAACATCATCACTTAGAGGTCAAAAACTTTGTCTCCATGACTGAGTTGAAATAATGGCTTTACGGGGAAGCATGTCTTTATCGGCATTTGTAGCAACAGCAATCTGTTCAATGGATAAGGCTGCTGGTGTGCTGGACCTCACAATAAAGTTGATGTAATCTTCAGCTATTTTTGATGTTGAGCCGCGCTGATTTAAGGGTACTTGTGAGAAGTGATCTGCAGTGTTTTGGTTCTTGCCTGACTTGTGCACAATTGAATAGTCGGACTCCTGTAAACGCAAACCCCATTTCTCAACGCGAGGGGGCATCTTAGCTTTTGGGTTTTTGAATATGGTCACAATCGTGAAATGCTTTCCGTAAAGAAACACATGAAAGTGTATGAAGGCCCACACTACACCCAGAATTTATTTTCCTGGCTGAGAATAGGCACGTTCTGTGTCAGAGAGACTTTGATTAGCATCAACAGGAATCTCAGTGTGCAGTTTAGGATCAAAGTAAGCCAAATCAGTGGCATTTTCAATAGAATGCTTTATTCTTTTGAAGCTTTGGTTGCATTCAGAGGACCATCAGAACTGGGCATTTCGTTTAGTCAGTCTCTCAATGGAGCACTAACTGTGGCAGAGTCACAAACGTACCTTGACCAATAGCTGGCCATGCCTAAGAAGGACCATAGCATGATGACATCTTGTGGGGGCTGGATGGCTGACAGTGCTTTAACTTTATCTAGGTCTGGAGTCATTCCCCCATCAGAGAATATGAGCCCAAAGAACTTGAGTTTGGGTTTGTGAAATTCATTATTTTCTGCATTTAGAGTGAGACCTGCGTTTGTAAGTAACTGGTACACTTGTTTGAGAGCCTTATCATGCTTTTTCTGTGTTGTCCCAAATACCAATATATCATCACCATAATTGAAAGCATGCATAACGGGTTGAATTATTCTATGTATGACATCTTGGAATATTTCTGCAGCAGATGACACTCCAAAACGTAACCTTTTGTATCTGAACAAACCAAAATGAGTCGAAAAAGCGGAAATGTACATACAGTTTTTTTCCAATTCGAGTTGATGGTATCCCTTATTCAAGTCAAGATGGGAGAAAACTTTGGCTCTGTTCAGCTGCATGATCATGTCTGCAATGTGCGGTGTTTCTCGCTCAATTGCTTTGTTAGCCTTGTGCATATCCACACAAATGCACACTGCACCTCCACTGTCCTTTTTAGGCACTACCATTAATGGCGACATCCATAACGTGGGACCAGTAGAGCCCTCAATGATGTGCTTCAACAGCGTTTCTAGTTCCTTTTTGACCGCTTCTTGTAGGTGAAATGCTATTCTGTGGTGTCGCTGTGCAACAGTCTGTATGTCTTCGCGGATGTGAAGTTGCACCTTCGTTGTCTTGAACTTTCCTTCGCCATGAAATAACACAGGAAACTCACTCACAATTTGAGATTGCGTATGTAGGTGTCAGGAATCAGATTAATGCCATTTCCCTTATTCAGAATAAGTTGAGGAAGGGTCAGAAACGAAGTGGTAGGGTTATAGTGAAGCTTCCAATGATTAACCATTGGAAGAACCTGTAGAGCTAGGTTAGATTTAACATTACAAGATGGCTGGTGCATTTTCCAAATCTGTGCAGCACATTGCATTCTGAGTGCTCTTGCGAGAATGTATGACTCAAAACGCGAGCACGCGCGCTTCTCTGCGCACTTCAATTTTGAATTCCTGACTAGTGAGTGTTTGTTGGCCGTTCTCCCTCAGTTACTTCTGAGTGTGAGGCAGACAAATTTTGAACTTCCGAACTATTTCCTGTACGAGAGAGTATCTCTCGTTTGAGCTCCTAGTAATTTCGCTTTCCGTTTTGGGAGCGGTGTCTCTCTTTTGTGCAGCGGTTTTCTTTCAGCGCACCCTCAGTTGATTGGGAGTAGTGTCTTCTTCGAGAGCATTAGACTCCAGTCTAGTCATCCGCAGGAGGTAGAGAGCCGTGTCTCTCTTTCCTGAAGTTAAGAAGGAAGATCTTCTGGATTTCTGCTCAGCTGCTTAGAAGGCGTCGAGTCAAGAAACTCCGTCAACGAAGTTTGTAAGAGTCCTTCTGAGGTCTTCCCCTCGAGAAAGTCAGTAAGGTTCTTTGAACATTTCCAAGGAATTGTAACTCTAACTCTGTACTCACTTTGCTTCCCTTTGGTGTTCATTCCTTTTGCTTTCCTCCCTGCTTATCCTTCCCCTGTTCCTTTTATGGAACGACTCCTTGGCGACATTATATCTGCTCAGATACGTCTTGGAAAAGCCTTCAGGATTTAAATGAAAGAACATAGACTTTCCTTGCAGAAAATCCGATAGGGCTATGTATTTTTGGTACAGTTCCTGATTAATATTCCAGACCTCGAAATAGTGTTCTTTAACACCCAGAAGAGAAGCTAAAACTCCAAAAGACACTGGTAGGAGTTTTAACATAGTAATTGATAGGAATTAAGGAATGTCTTGAATATACTGTATTTATGTGTTCTATCCCTCTTCGGTGCATTAGGTACTCTCCCCTTCATGGGATCGGTACGGGTTCCGCAAAGAAGATTTACCCAAGTGAGGATCCAGGCAAGAAAGAGAGAGAGGGCCACCACCAGACCGGAGTTGTCTCTTCTCAATCCCATTCCCCTTTCCCCCTTGCTGGTTAACCTGGCCAGGAACTATTGACGAGTTTCACCGGTAGGAGGGCTTTGGGAAACTAGCATTGTTCTGCTTCTGTAGAGATTCAGGTACTCTGACAGTAGGTTATAATTGATAGATGTTAGTCCCATGTCAGCAGCAGTTGCAAAACTGAGTAAACATGCACTGGACAAAGCACCTTGAAGAACGTGAATTGGGGCTTGTACAGACATCTTCTTATTCTGTAAGGTTGCTGTGAATGATCCTTGAATCTGCAGCGGTTTCGAAATAGCCAATGTGTACAGCTTCGTGTTTGACGAGTTCAGTCACGGTATGGGTGACAAATTGTTAAACTGTTTGACTGGCATGATGTTGATAAATGCACTGCTGTCAATTACAAAGGTTAAGGAGAAACCATTGACCTTCAGGGTGATCTTGGGGCAGTGTCCATATGAATTCTTTTGTTTCTTTGACTCACTTGCTTTTGTCGCTTTTTTGTCTTCTTTATAAGCAGCAAGAACCATGTGTGCATGTCCCTTTCTGGTGGATATGATCATAGCACATTCACCCTCTTCACTAGCGCGCGATTGTGACATCAAACAAGTTTTGTTGGATGAACTTGATGACTATCGACTTCGTTTAGTTTCCACCTGTCACAATTGAGGTTGCTTTTCATATTTGTAGGCGTGGCAAGAGTGCTTCTGGAACTTTCTAGCATCCATTTTCTCATCTAGCCGTGATGCACATGGTTTTTCTTTTGCTTTGCAAACCATTAAGAAGTGGTTTTCCTTTCCGCAACCTTTCCTCGTCTGTCCGAGGGCTGGACATTTGCTTTCTTGTGGAAATGAAAATCCACATCAGAAACACAGCTTTCCTTTCTTTGAGGATGTCGACTTACATGTGTCTACTTTGTGCTTGGGTTTGCTCTTCATGATTAGTGCCGATTCATTCTTCGTTGTTTCAGCTTTCATGCCAGCAGCTTGCCGATCTGCTCTTTCCTCGGCTCTTGCAGCCATTAGCATTTTTTCTAAATTGAGCATTACTCTCAACATGCATGTTCTGATTGAGTCTGAAAGACAGCCATCAATGACTCTGAGGCACATGACTTCTTCATCATTAAATTCACTAAATTTACAATGTTTGATAAGCACGTCAAGTCTCTCAACATACTCATCCATTGTTTCACCAACTTGTTGTCTCACTGTATTGAAAATGTGCCCTCCATAGTCAACGTTTGGCATTGGATTGAACTTGGCTTCTAATGCTTCTTTGATATGACGGTACGAGAATGTCTTAGTCTGTGAGATTTTTTCATCACTTCTTTTACTCAATCACTAGCAAGATTTTTTAAATATTTAATGATTTTCCCGTCATTTGCTCCTTCCAGAGCATCTATGAAGTCATTAAAGGCCTTGATCTATGTGGTCCATCTTGCGGCAATATTCTGCTTTTTGGGGGTGTCACATGGTGGTGGTGGTTTCAAGTAAAGCAGCTGCATCATACTTCGTGCTCCCATCAGTAGCCATTGAAAAATGTCACAATCCTAAAGACATTCCCGGCATCTACAGGAGCTGTACCTTCTGCAAGCACAACTCTGTGGTTGTACTTGGGTTGTTTCGCCCAATCTTGAGGTCGTACAGCACTTTGTCTGTTTTTGCCAGTAACTGAATCTCCATCTCTCTTACCTAGTTATCACTGCCTTGAGCGCTTTTTGCTTTGTATCGATGATGGCTCTGGGTCAAGCTGTGGAGAAGTATCTCTTCTTTCAGCCTTACCCATGTGTTTCTGGGGGGCTATCGAAGATACTCCTCTGCAGGGCCTTCAACTTCTTCAAGGGCAGTATATGGGAGCGACCCTTGACCTTGCCAGGTAGGTCGCTCCCCCACCACACAGCTCCGCCTGTGCTGCCCTGCTGCTGCTGGTTAGTGCTCTTGCCTCTGTCCCCCACTGCCTCCTCGTTGCTGTGCCCGTTTTTCCTGCTGTTGCCCTTTTGCCCTTTGCCTTCTGTTCCCCTCATGTGCCTGATTCTGTGCCCATTTTGCCTTCTGTTTCCCCTCGTGTGCCTGATTCTGTGCCCTTTTTGCCTTCTGTTTCCCCTTGTGTGCCCCCGATTCTGTGCCCATTTTGCCTTCTGTTTCCCCTTGTGTGCCCCCGATTCTGTGCCCATTTTGCCTTCTGTTTCCCCTTGTGTGCCCCCGATTCTGTGCCCATTTTGCCTTGTGTTTCCCCTCGTGTGCCTGATTCTGTGCCCGGTTCTGTGTCCCTCGCCGTTCCCGTTTCCCGCCGCTGCGTCCCCTGCGGCCCCGCCCCCCTGACTGACCATTCGCTGCCCCTGCCTCCCGCCTCCCAGCTGCTCCTCCCTCCCACCTCCCCATATATGGCGGCCGCGCCGCTGGCGCGCCGAAGGCAAGCCCGTCTGCGCCTGGACCGCTTCCAGCGCCAGAACCCTTGGTTCTCGCGCCCCCTGCGCCCACCAGGACGATCGCCGCCGCTACGAGGCCAGCACACTCCATGCTCTCAACCCCGGACGGACCCACACCTGCTTCAAGGCCGCCCCGAAACGCACTCATGGTCCCTTCACCTGCCGGAACTGCAGCTACACCAGCCTCAGAGCCGCCGAAGCGCCCGCCAAGAAGGACCCCAACCACCTCCGATGCATCCTACTGAACACCCGCTCCGCACGCAAACACGCCGTCGAGCTCTGGGACCTGCTCGACATCATCCCCGGACGTCGCCTTCCTGACAGAGACCTGGATGAACGACTCCTCCGCACCAGACATCGCCATAGCCATCCCAGACGGCTAGAAGATCACCCGCAGAGACCGCACCAACGGAGTAGGAGGAGGAATCGCCATCGTCCACAAGAACACCATCAGGGTCTCGACCAGCACCGACGACACTCTCAGCACCGCCGAACACATGCACTTCCAGATCCACACGGACCCCAACACCACCCTAAGAGGCACCCTCATCTACAGACCTCCCGGACCCTGACCCCAGTTCAGCGACTCCAACGCCGACTTCATCAGCTCGCACGCCCTAACCTCCACCGACTACATCCTCCTCGGAGACCTGAACTTTCACCTGGAGAACAACAATGACAGCAACTCGACCACCCTGATCGACAATCTCGCTAACCTCGGACTGAGACAGCTCGTCACAACACCTACCCACTCCGCCGGCCACACGCTCGACCCAGTCTTCTCCTCAAGCTCCCACGTCTCCTTCAGCCACACCACCGAACTCCTCTGGACCGACCACCGCTGCATCCACTTCACCTTCCAGAAACCCACCACACACCACCGCACCCAACAGATCCCACGCCGCTGCTGGAGCAAAGTCACCGAAGACCAACTACAGGCAAACCTCGCTCTCAGCCCACCCACCGACCTCTCCAACACCGACGACGCTGCCCGCAACCTCAGACGATGGATTGACGACTGCGCCAACACCCTCGCCCCGCTGAAAAAACCCACCTACAGAGACACCAGCAAGAGAGCCAGCTGGTTCACCCCGGAACTCCTAGCATCCAAGCGTACCTGCCGGAAACTAGAGATGAAATGGCACAGTGAAAAGACACCGGACAGCCACGCAGCCCACAAAGAAGCCATCCGCCACCACCATCACCTCATCAGGGCCGCCAAGAGGATCTCCTTCAAAGACCGCCTCGACAACAACGCACACAACAGCAAGGAGCTCTTCAACATCGTGAAGGAACTCTCCAACCCCAACCCCAGCTCCAACACCAACGACATCCTGCCGTCGCAAGCCCTGTGCGATTCCCTCGCCACCTTCTTCCACCGCAAGATCACCGACATCCACGACAGCTTCAACACCCAGACAGCCCCAACAGACACCGACACACCAGACTCGCCACACACCATCGACCACGACCCCTTGCCAGCCTGGGCCAACGTGAACATCGATGACACCATCAAGACCATGAGCACAATCCACTCCGGCTCCCCGTCAGACCCTTTTCTGCACCACATCTTCAACAAAGCCAGCAGTTCCATCGCACCCCACCTGCGCAATGTCATCAACCTCTCCTTCGAAACCGCGACTTCCCAGAGAGCTGGAAACACGCCGAGATCAACGCCCTGCTCAAAAAACCCAATGCGGACCCGAGAGACCTCAAGAACTTCCGGCCCATCTCCCTGCTTCCGTTCCCAGCCAAGGTCATCGAGAAGATCGTCAACAGACAGCTAACCCGATACCTCGAAGAAAACAGCATCCTGGACCCATCCCAGTCAGGGTTCCGCAGCAACCACAGCACCGAGACTGTCCTCATCGCCACCACCGACGACATCAGGACCCTGCTGGACAACGGTAAGACCGCAGCCCTCATCCTGCTGGACCTCTCCGCCGCCTTCGACACTGTCTGCCACCGCACTCTACGCGCACGCCTCCATGACGCAGGGATCCGAGACAAGGCCCTGGAATGGACCACCTCCTTCCTCTCCGGCAGAACCCAGAGCGTCCGCCTCCCCCCGTTCCGATCCGAAGCCTCCGAGAACATCTGCGGCGTACCCCAGGAATCATCCCTCAGCCCGACACTGTTCAACATCTACATGGCCCCACTCGCACGCATCGCCCGACAGCACGACCTCAACATAATCTCCTACGCCGACGACACTCAACTGATCCTTTCCCTCACCAAGGACCCCCTCACCGCCAAATACAACCTCCACGAAGGAATGAAGGCTGTCGCCGATTGGATGAAGAGCAGCCGACTAAAGCTGAACACGGACAAGACGGAGGTCCTCATCCTCGGCTCCAACCCTTCAGCCTGGGACGACTCCTGGTGGCCTACGACACTGGGGGCAGCCCCAACACCCACCGACCACGCACGCAACCTGGGAGTCATCCTCGACTCAACGCTCTCCATGGCCAAGCAAGTCTACGCAGTCTCCTCCTCCTGCTTCAACACCCTCCGCATGCTCCGCAAGATCTACAGGTGGATCCCGACAGATACAAGAAGAACAGTCACCCAGGCCCTCGTCAGTAGCAGACTCGACTATGGAAACGCCCTCTACGCGGGAGCCCTGGCCAAGCTCATCAAACGACTGCAACGCATTCAAAACGCCTCGGCACGCCTGATCCTCGACGTACCACGCCACATCCCACCCCACCTGAAAAAACCTGCACTGGCTCCCCGTCGACAGGAGAATCTCCTTTAAACTCCTCATCCACGCACACAAGGCACTCCACAAGACCGGCCCAGCCTACCTCAACAGACGGCTCTTCTTCTACGTCCCCAACCGCCAGCTCCGCTCCGCCGACCTCTCCCTCGCCACCGTCCCCCGCATCCGAAGAACCACCTCCGGCGGCAGATCCTTCTCCCACCTCGCCGCCAAGACCTGGAACACCCTTCCACTCAGCCTACGACAGACCCAAGACCTGCTGACCTTCAGGAGGCTACTCAAGACCTGGCTGTTCGATCAGTAGCGGCACCCCCCCTTTTTCTTCCCTTTTTTCTTCCCCAGCGCCTTGAGACCCTCGCGGATAAGTAGTGCGCTCTACAAATTCCGTGATTGATTGATTGATTGATATGGATTGGAGCGGGGCTTAAATTCCACACACGCCAACTTCAAACTACTTCTCATCGAAGAGGCGCACATTGTATGGCACACACAAACAGTTTGCTGTAGCATTGCAGACTAAGGTAGAGGAGTTTTGTTGCACAGATCCTGCACTTGTCACCAGTTGTAGCGTCCTCCCCAGCCCAGGAGCAAGCAAAATGATCATTCAACACACGGAGCTCGTAACGGACGTCTTTATTCACCAGCGTATAACATTCAACTGAACTTCTCGATAGATCCTAACCGTTAATAACCACACTTTAACACCTCCCTCAAATGGTTATGTAATTTTCTCATCGAGTCAATCCAGAACCTCAGGATCCTGGCGCTCAGTTTTAAGACACTACAGTGATGACCTGTGCAACATTACACACTGTCAGGCAGTATTCCATTATAAGGACCACTGTTGGCTGGAGTTACACATTACATGTTTGAAGGACCTCAGGAAGTTCCATAGAGCAAAAAAGGTATTACTAATATAAACAACAGGTCCATGGTCAGCAGTGGAGATTATTGAAGGATCAGCATTACTTCCTGTACCTCAATCCCTTATTTTCTCTTTCCGTGATTCCTGTTGATTTTCTTTGTTAAGGCTTCTTGCTTTGCTATTTTTTGAGACTTTTTCATGACTTAGTTGGATTTTCTTTGAGAGTTTTTTGCTTTTCCTTTCTCTAGTGTACCAGTACTGTGGACCAATTTTCCACTTACCATTTTGTATCTAACCTACCTTTAGCTTATTGGCTATCTAGGAGTTATGGAGGACAGAGTTGTGGCATTTTGGTAAGGTCGCCATTATCACATTTAATCAAGAAAGAAGAAAAAAAGGTACCTGTGACACTGTTGTGAGAGCTCTATGGTATAGGCTCCCTTGAGTGCATCTATGAACAACAGGTGCAACACACAGACATGCATTAGATACAGATATACGGGGTATGTACTCTATTGAGTCAGTATGAGTGCAGCCTGGAAGCAACAACATAGCAACTATCTGGCGCTCCCTGGAATAGCAATGACAATAATAGGGTAATGAGCTGTAGAAGAAACAGAAAGTTTAGGTAACTGAAGAAAAGAGGAGTCTAGGCCCTAGTCCATTCCAGACCTTAACAAGCTAGACACTCCAGGAGAACAGGTTAGTTAGGAAGTATGAGTCTGCCTCAGGCAAATCATGGTTTAACCAGCAACCCAGTGAATGGGAAAGAAAAGAGGGAGAGGCAAAAATAGCCTCTGCAGTAGTCCGGGTGAACATCAAAAATAATAATGATTTGTGCGATGTCATCTGGTACAGCCATAAAAAGTCCACCAAACTCTACTGCCCAAACATCGTGAACTTCAGGTAATCACTGTAACATTTGGGGCGCTGTGAAGAAGGAAATTATGTACTGGCACAGATTCATGCACTCACATCTAAAAAAGATGAGAACCTGCCATTGTGTTGGCACGCTCCTAATGGTCTGCAGCATGAGAATCAGTCATTCTACCAGTCAGTCACTTCACACACCGGCAATTCAGTACACAATATCTTGGCACACTTGGCATCTTTTCTCTTTTTTATATCAATCCAGCGTTCCATTTATGTGGGCTCAATTATTCCGCCACAAACACTATTCAATCTCCTAGGGCATACACCTAGTTCTGCATATCACCATCAGGGAAGCGGGATGTCTACAAAGAATACGGCCCTATGCAACAAAAAAAAATTACATTAGTCTACAAAGCTATTACCAGCATGTCCCCTGATATCTTAACAGGACACAACCGTATCTACAATCAAAGATCTGATAATTACCTACTCCTAACTTCACCCAAGTCACACTGCATGGCTTCCAGACACCAATCCTTCCACCCGCTAGGATCCCTCCACTAGTACTCACTTCCAATTGACATAAGAATTAAAATCTATCAGCAGGAATTAAAACATCTTTCAAATGAAACCTACAGTGGTAAGCATTCTTTCTTGGTCTTCATCCACGCAGTGTAGATATCTAAATATTATCCGCAGCCAAATGAATAACGGGGGTTTGTATTTTGAAATAAATAATGTTTGTCCATCTACTTTGTTAAAGAGTCACAGCTATTTACTCTATACCAATTCCATCTATAAAACTCTCTGTAAACCACCCTAACTGTATTATGTTCTGATTGAAATGTTTTAAACTCCTAAGCATATCACTGGTACCGAAATGTATTCCTACAATTCCAGATTTTGGATTTGAAACACTAGTCTCACTGCTGTGATTCACATTATTTGTTAGTAACACTGTATTTATTCCTGTGTCTTGATATTCCATTGTGTTTGTATTCCTGATACTGTTGTTATGATTTAGCTCTTGTCATGGCGCATTCTGTGTCTTGAATGTTGTGGTCTTATGTGGTCATTTAACTTGTCTGTGTTGTTCCAACAGTGAGTCTGCCCAGTAACTTACCCGTAAATCTAATTGTCCGTAGTCTCTATTGTCCTTGTCACAGTCATTACTTTTTAGGTTGACCCACCTCAGCTAGGAGAAAATAAATAGGAAGTGGACATAGAACCCTTTCCACCCTTAGGGTATAAGCACCAACTTGGCCACAGCACTTCCCGAAAGAAGTAAGCCTCAGAAGGTAAGCAATCAGGGTGGGTGGTTGGCAATGACTGTGACAAGGTCAATAGGGAGTAAGGATATTGAGATTTACGTTTAAGTAACCAGGCATTATCCCTAGACCTCACACCCTTGTCCAAGTTATTACCTTTGAGGAGTACCCAAGTTGAGCTGGCCTTCGCGAACAATCCATCTCAAAACACATTGAAGCAGACTGCTAATCACGCCTACTCACATGTAATTAATACACAATAATCATCTTAAAAGTAAGCAGAAAACACTGCATTTAACCCATTTTCCTTTACACACTTCATTCGATCGTGCTTGACAATTTTGAGAGCTAAAGCATAATTTGCTGCTCACCAGATCTCAGATAAGGGGACCCTCTGTGTGTCAGGTCAAGAGGCTGCCACCCCTCTAGTGGATAGATATTGCCTGTATTCCTTCAGGTAGAGGGATATTAGACAAAGAATACACCAGTGCAATAGTTGTCCTGATCCAATGACTCGAGGTAATATCAGATGCTTTTTGACCCTGGTTAACACCACCAAAAATCACAAAGAAATGCTCCAAATTCCTATACCCCTCAGAATGCTGGAGGAAAACAAACTGTCCTCCTTACATCCAACAAATGAAAAGGAGATGGAAAAGACACAGGCAAAAAATGCCTTGCTCCCTATGCATATTGGAAACCACCTTAGGAAGAAAAGCCTGCTTATGTTTGAACATAATCCTATCTTTTAGGATTTTCAAAAACAGTGGCTTACATGATACGGCTCGAAGTTCGCCAATCCTTCTAAATGAAGGGATAGCCAGTAAAAATTCCACCTCTAAAGACAAGTACTTTAGATCGACAGAAAACAGTGGCTCAAACTGCACACCCTGCAGTGCCATCAAAACCACTGGAATATCCCACAGAGAAACAGGAGGTCTACATATAGGTCTAAAATAGCAAAACCTTTCAGTAGTCTGACCTTCAAATCAAAATCATTGCTAGAGTTAAACCATGGTTCTCTAAACACTCTGATGGTTACACACTGGGAACTTAAAGTAGTAATCACCAACTGTTTTTGGAACTCATCTTGAAAGAACTATAGAATTGAGGAAATTACACACTACTGGAGAAAGAGATGTAGAGGAACACCATTCCTCTAAATTCCTACAATGTTTGGTGTAGGACTTCAAAGTAGAAGAGTGTCTGGAAACCTTAATGATCTCTGCTAGACACTCTGGTACCCCCACCTTTGAAGCTCGACCCTCTCGATCTCCAGGCCAGCTTCTAAATCAGTAGGCGCCCCGGTAAGATGAGAGGATGGGAAAACAATGGAATCTTCCAGGGGGGAGAAGGGCCATGGACTTCAGAAGAAGAAACCAAGAGAGGTGGGGCCAAAATGGGATTACCGCTGTCGCTTCTGTTGCTTCCCTTTGAACTTTTATAGGCAGACAAAGGATGAGCATAATAGGTGGAATGCATATAGAAGCTGAGGCAGCCAAGTGAAGATAGCACATCTACTCCCAATGCTTCTGGAACCAGATATTGATAGAAGAACCTCCAAAGCTGAATGTCCTCTCAGGAGGAAAACGGGTCTATGAAACGTTCCTCGAATATCTGGCATATTTGGGCAAAAACCCAAGAAGTGAGAGAGAGAGTGTCTGGGATGACAAAGAGTCTGCTTAGTCTGACTGCCACTATATTATTCTTCCCCTTGATGTGAACTGCTTTCATGGAAAGAAGATGATTCTCTGCCGAACCCCCAATCATCAATACAACTAGATTGAGGGATGAGAAAGCAAGACATCGTTCCCTCTTGTCTGTGTATATACAATACTGCTATCATGTTGTCAATTCAAGTAATCACAATAATTGACAATGTCCTTTGGGAAATGCATCAGCACCTGAAATATTACTGATAATTTTCTCCAATACGATATCCTCAGGCTGTCCTTTATTGACCATCTTCCCTGACCCTTCTTGCTCACTACTGTTGCTCGCCATCCTTTGGAGCTGGAATCTGATTTTATTACCATCGCTTGAGGGGACTGTAAGGGAAATACCTTGCTCAAGGACTCTGGCTTTACCCACCATTGTAGCCGCCCTCTGATTTGTTACTGAATCTCCTTCTCCCAATCCATTGAGGAAGTCTCAAATATTTTCCTAGCTGTGACAAGAGTGATCTCACATGAGGTTTTGCCATGGAACTAGGAATATACAAGACGGCATCTGTTCCTGCACCTTCAGCCATAATCTTGCTGGTACTCTTGCTTGGGATAACAAAGAGATGAGGGTTACTCTTAGACTTGCTGGTCTCTCCTGAAGAAACACAATACCACTATCCATTCTGATATGGGCTCTGATAAATAGTCTGTCCTGGGAAGGATCAAACCTGTATTTTCCCAGATTGATCAATAGCATGTATGTATGGCATGTAATGGCATTGTAGACAGTCATCGATAACATTCCATCCCTTCAGCACCTCCTCCTTCAATTAGGCATGAAGCAGCCAATCGTCCAAGTACAGAAAAATATTTCAGCCTTGTAGATGTAAAGGGGCACCAGAGGAGCCATGATTTTTAGTAAACGGACTTGATCCCAAAGGGTAACACTTGGAACGGATAGTGCTACTTCAATACAAAAAACCCAGGGTATTTTTGATGTTCCCTTGCGATGGTAATATGGAAGTTATCCTCCAAGAAGTGCATTGTGATCATGAAAGATTTGCTTGGAATCAAAGGAATTATCCTTTGCAAAGACTCCATATTGAATTACCTTTATTCACTTGTTCACTCCTCTTAAATCGATTCTCAATCTGAATTGTCCTTAAGGTTTGGGGTCAAAGAATATGATCAAATACACTTCCTTGCCTCTCTCATCCCTTGGCGCTGGAATGACAGTACTTTTCACCATCAGATTGTTAAGTGTTGCCCTCAGTGCTTTTTTCCTAATTAAATCTTGAGGTTCAGGCATAGAAATTGTCTCAGGCTCTACAGGGGTTTTGAGAAACTCTATTCAGTATCCTTCCATCACCACCTGACGAGCCCAGGCAGCGGAAGTAGACTCCTCCCATGCTGCTTGGAAAATCTTATTCTACCTCACAATGGCTGAAGTAAGTCTTCTTCAGCATAGTCAGGGACACTGGTTTCTGTAGGGAGAAAAGGGCTCCCCCTTTTAATCTTTCTAATTCCTGTTTCCTTTCCCTTTCTGTCTCCTTGCTGATGAAAACTGTGTTGTTGATCAGGCTTTCTTGAGGGCTGGTAAATACAACACTTTGAAGAGGAATGAAACCATTAATTTAGCTGCACCAATGTTCTAGCAAAATGAGAAATCAAGTTTCTTTTCAATAAAGATCCTGTGTAGGGGGGATGTCTGGCAGAGTGGTCATGTCGCTTGACGAGCAGCAATGGTCTGAGGCCAGTCCCCTAGCTGGAAAGCATGGCCATGGAGGTGGTGGTGCATAACGCTGTGCGCGCTCACTACGGAGATGTGTTGAGACTCGCATGGTGCACTGCTCCTTGACCAGGAGAGCCACTGGATAGAGAGGGCACAAGACTGCTTGAAAGTGCTATGGAGACACCATGGGGGATGGCTGATCATCGTGCCCTTCCTGCTTATAGCGGATGGGGAAATCGGCGGATACGAGAGAAGAGCTGAGTCACGTCCTGCCTTGAGGAAATAGTTATGGTACCTTTAGAAGCTGGGAGATGGGAGTAGATTATTCCAGGGAAGAAGGGGTTTGATAAGTTACATATACCAGAACACCCTGGTGACTAGTGCTTTATTTAATCTAGCCACCTTACTGGACATCTGGACAGCTCATCATTGCCTAAGTGCAAAATAAGCCCGAGCTCAATGAGGAAGGGCTCCGACTGCACTATGAAACAAAAGACTAAAGTGTCATCAATAAAGAACAGTTCCCTCTACACTTCAATTAAAGGCAAAATGCACCTTCTTGCTTCAAAGACTAGGGTAGAGAAAGAAGCTGATTGAGAACCTGACGGGGTCACAAATGGGCTTAAAGTAACTAAGGAAGCAAGTGGGAGCTCAGTGCTGTAATTCCTCTATCTGTAGCAGCCACTGTGTTAGCAGCTGCTAAGGAGAAAGGGAGGGATGAAGGAGGGGTATCTCTCCCAATTAATCCAGAAAACATTTCTTCATCAACCCAAGACTCAGAGATTATTGCAACCTTTGCACAGCATGGTTCTCCCATATCAAATGGTAAAAGCAATGGTGGGAGCATAGAAAACAGGAAGAAGCTGAAAGAGACTTGGGGACTGACAACACAGATGACATGGATAGCTCTAGATCCTATTGGACTGATACTATAGGATCAAGTGGCAATGAAAAGCCAGCGCCCCCCCTCACCAACATTAAAGTCAGCCTCTCCTCCCACCAGCTCAACCAACGGAGACGATCTGGAAAGACCAGCTGCAGATAAGGTTTTTCAGGTTTTCTGAAAGGTGAACAGGGCAGCTGTAAGTACAAAGTCAGTTGAATATAAATATGATATGGAAGGGAGCAAGAGAGAGTCAGAGGGCCCTCAGCTGCACCACCACTTAAGTATGCAGGACGAGGTATAGTGCATCCCTACCCCCAAGTAACAGTCTGCTTTTGATTTGAGACCAGAGTCAAATGTTGACATTCATTTGCCTGCTAATGAGGATGTGGCACCCGCCTTGCCAGAGTACGACAGCATTTCACAAGTGTCTGGACCCATACAAATTCTAAGGAGCTAAGCAACCAAACACAACAATTGGAGGACCATGAAAATCGATCAAGGCGGTCCCACCTTAGATTTGTAGGGATACCAGAAAGGGTGGAGGCGAATTCAGCAACTATGGTGGACTACGGAAAATCTGATCCACACCCACATGTTGCATGGGAGTACAGAGGACCTGACCATAACATGAGCACATCAACCACCATTTTCAGAATATTTTGAATAGTACCTAACCACGTACAATGCTTGTAAATGTTACTAAATTTAGGGTGCGAGAGGTGCCCCCAAAAGCTAATAAATAAAAGGTGATCAAAGTATGTGATTGGTTTAATATTCAGGTCTTCCAGGACATGGCATATGAGACTTCTAAGAGACGTACAGAGTTCCGACAGATGTTTCCATCGTTCCAGGCTGCCATTTGCAGCCAGCAAGATGGAAGGATCTGGCAAAGGGAACTTTGAAGGAATTCAGTGAGACTGCAACTACTCAGAGTAATTTGAGAAAGAATGAGACTCAGGGCACAATGATATAGCATGTAGAAGTGCTTTAGGTGGTGGAGATAGAGAGATTCCGGAATTATGATACACTAACAGTGAGGGTGTGTAAGGGAGGTGGGTGGGTGAGTGCAATTGGCACAAGAGTATTTAACAGTATTGAATTACCTCGCTTGGGCCTTTTTTATCTTTTAAATGAAGTATTATGTAGCTGCATGAGCGTAGTGTGGGCGTACTGCTCCGGCTAGAGGAGCTCTCTATAGAATGGGCTTCTGCAGTGCAGGAAAACTGGTTGCTGCTGATAGGTGCTTTTTGGGTGACACGGGGGGACTGAGTCATACCTTATGTGCTCCTCCACTATATGTGCAAGCATCGCACCACAAGAAAAGATGGTAGGAACACCATGGCAGGGCGACTTAAGACCGTGTTAGGTGGGTCAGGGGCAGAGAGACTGGGATGGGAGAGTGGAAGATGGGCAGGCCACGAAGAGGTGGAAAGAGGGTGAAGATAGAGGATACAGGGGGGGGGGGGAGTTGTCACCTCCAACAAGGGGCTGCAGCTAGCACACAAAAAAAGCAAAATCTGTTTTCTGTTGCTTAAATCATTTACATTTACTTAAGAAGGTCAAATATATGATAATAATGGGGCTGTAAGCTACTTAGCTCCCACAAGAAGCCATATTCAATGTTAGAAAAATGTCTACTCTAAACCTTAAGGTTGCTTCTGTGAATGTCAATGGGGTGAATAATTCAAGGAAGCTAAAAGCAGTTATCATTTTGTTGCAGGAGACCCATATTACAAAATCATAGATGGAGTCAATTAGCTGGGGTCTTTTTCAACTAGTTCGCCACTCTTCCGCATCAGCAGCTCTTAAGCGGTTGGCAATCCTAGCCAGTAGAAAATTTGGGGGTAACATAAGTAAGGCTTAATCTGACCAGTCAGGAAGATGGGTCATGGTTGAGATCAATCAGTTCAGCTGCTTGTTAGTTTTGTTTTATGGATCACCCTTGGATGACCCTCCTTTGCTATATGAAGTATCATACCAGCTTGCAGACTGCCCTAAAAGCATAATAATAGGAGGTGACGGGGCGTGGCTTGGCACCAGCCAAGATGACCGCGTAGTTAGAGAGCTCCGCTGTGGCAAAATCCGACACTGTCCAGCGGGCTCTGCACGACAGAATCCGCTTGAGTGCCCGTGCTGGAGAGGGGCACCGGGCTGGGCCGAAGCAAGGCCACGATTGATGCCAGAAGAGGCTCGACGGCGGCAGATCTGTGTGACCGAGGTGTGGCTCGGAGAACGTACAGAGGGAGGAGCCCTTCGGAGATTGGCTGAGACCCGTGGCGCCGGACTGGTCGCAGCAGAGAGGGGCCTGGGACCGGAGCCCATAGATCCCGCTGGAGCTGCGGCGACCGCTGGCTCCACAGTGATCTACAGCGCAGCACCGGGTCCTGATCAGCCGGAAGCCGGTGGTCAGGTGAGGCCGGCAACGAGATCCGGGGCAGAGCCGCGGCGAGAGACCTGGCGAAACGCTCTTCCGACTCGGTGGTCCCCTACATGGGGAGCCACCTTTAAAACAATAGCTCGCCTACTCTAAGGCCTTTCTGCCCTTGGCTGCAGAGGTGACGGGTAGAAGCACCTGGAGTAATGAAGAGATCCGGGCCGCAGTAGTGAAGAACCCATAATGCAAGGCTTTACAGGCAGCCGCTGGCTGAGTGGCGGGTCCGGGGGCCGGGATCAGAGCCGGACTGTGACGGAGGGTGCCGAGGTGCTCACCTGGTGGGTCCCTGGGGGGGAGGGGGAGGACGTCCCCAGGGGAGAAACCTGCTCTTCCCGGTGCCATTTTCATTCCACCTAGGATACAAAATTGGAGATAGCTAGAGGGCCCCCTGAACAAGCGCATGCATAACAACAAAGGCCGAATAACCCACAATACAATTAGCCAGGGGAGCCACATAAGGAATCCTTCGGACTAGGCCCACGGCAATGGGAGAAACTCGAGTGGCTTAGCAGGAGGGAGCGCCCTGGAAGCCGCCGGAGGAGGCAAGCCCAGATTGAGACTCCGTGGCATCTCTCTCCCCACTTGCCCCCGAGGAAGGGTACCAAATGCACCCAAAGAGCGCCCCCCCCACGCAGACCAATAAACTTGACAGATACACAGTACCCAAGGTATCGATGGCGGAAGGGGCAGCGGCGCACGGAATCCAGGACCCGACAGAGCCCTCACTGGGGGCAATCATGGCGGCAATCCAAGAACTGGGAATGACGCTAGAATCCAAAATGGATAAGATCACAATTGAGGTGACCTTACTGAGAGCGAATCTGAACAAAACTTCGGAAAAAGTAGGGGCAGGAGAGACAAATATCACTGAACTGCAAGCCACTACCCAAAAAATGGAAAAACAGATACAGCAACTCACACAACAGCATAGGGTGATGGCGGCGAAGCTTGAGGACCTGGAAGGACGAGCCCGAAGAAACAACATCAGGGTGGTGGGGGTGCCTGAAGGGGCGGAGAGCCCGATGCAGGACTATTTTTGGAAGACCTCATACTTATCCACCTCCAACCTAAGCGCCTATCGAACTTCTTCTCTGTGGAAAGAGCACATAGAGCACCGGTGCCACCGCCAAAACCGGGGGCACCATCACGGACCATAATTGCACGGATCCTCAACTTCCGGGACCGTGACATAATCCTGCAGACGGCCCGCACAAAGGGCGACCTACCCTACGAATACTCGTCGATCCGGTTCTTCCCGGACTTTACCCTCATGGTACAGCGGCAACGACGCATCTTTGACGAGGTCAAGAGAACTCTAAGATCGAAAAACCTCAAATACATGATGCTATTCCCTGCCAAGCTCAGAGTCCTAGACAATGACAAATCCTGGTATTTTACAGCACCTGAGGAGGTTTGGGAGTGGCTTGAAGGAGGGCAAAAAACAAATCGTCTACGGCGACAGGAACCGGGTCAGAGACAGGAGGACCGGGGACGCTCCTCTTCTGGAGGAGCTTATGCACATGCGACAGAAGCACACATACTCTCTGGGACTGAAGCAGGGCGACGACCGGCTGGGGGGGAGGGAGAGTGAGAGAGCCCCCGAACAACAATAAAAGCGGAACGGAACAAAAAGACTTAAAAAGATAACCGGGGCTTATCCGATATCCGAAACGGATTACTGGAGCCGGCCCGTGAATTTGGACAACACGTAACATGTATGATTAATTACCTGATGCAATGAGGGCGGGAGGGCAGCTGCATACACACGAGCGGCGGAGCCAGCCAACCCCAAGTTGTAGTTAAAATGGTTCTAATGGGGTGACAGGCGCTCTGCAAATTGGGGAGGTGGGTAGTTCTAAACCTACAGTGCAGGGTAGCAGGGAGGGGGCAACTACAAAGGGGACTAGTTTCTTACACACAAGGTTATGTTTGTTACATGTTATCTTTGATTTGCACATTGGCCCATCATTTCAGACTAGGCGCATCAGGCAGCAACAAGGGGGGGGGGGGAGGGTTGAAGAGGGAGGTGGGAACGGAACCTCAAACGCTAAACACCTAGACATAGCTAAAGCACCACAGTCCATGACCGCAGTGAAATTTTTTTACTTGGTATGTGAATGGCCTGGGGGACAAAATTAAACAGACTATGGTCATGCAATATCTACGCAGGCACCCCACTGACCTGGTCGTCCTTCAGGAGACGCACTTGCGAGGCAATCAATACCTAGCACTCCACAATTATGGTTACACTTTGGGAGCTCATGCGGGCTTTACGTCAGGATCCCGAGGTGTGGCGATATTGGTTAAAAACTAGGTGCCTCTGATAAAGGACCGTACCTGGCAAGACCCACTGGGCAGATTCATGACATTAACTGGACAGGGGAGGGGCAAAACCTCAACTTATGTTCAGCATACATCCCACCAAAACTTCATGCAGACACCCTCCCTGAGCTAAGCAAAATCTTACTATAAATGCTACCGGGAGTGCTCATACTAGGGAGGACATGAACGCGGTAATGTCACACGAGTTAGACAGGACTACAGCGCCGGCCCGAATAGGAGGGGCAGAGCCCCTGTGGGTATTTGCGAAGGCAATGGGCCTGTCGGACCTATGGAGACTGCACAACCCGACCAGTAGACAGTACACGCATATTTCCGCTGCACACGGCTCTGGGTCGCGTCTAGATTATCTCTTCACGCAATGCATGCATGTAGGACACTTCCGAGCAGCGCAGCACAAAGCCAGAGGCATCTCTGATCATTCACCAGTAGAGGCTCTATTCCAGGGCCCAGTCGGAAACTACACCGCACCCCCACTCATAGCACCCTGGCACTTCCAGAATAGAGAATTCCCAGACAAATTAAGCGAGCGAACACAGCAATACTTCGACGAAAACGTGGGGTCGGTAGACTCACACTCCACTCTGTGGGAGGCATACAAAGCAGTAGCGAGAGGATACCTGCAAGCAACGATAGGGGGCATCAAGAAAGAGAGGCGCTCTAAGTGTAAAACGCTAGAGCACGAGATAGAAACACTAGAACAAACCACCTGTAGTGGTGAATCAGAGGCTCGTGGGCTGAGACACATAATACGCCTTAAACAAAGGGAACTTCGCGATTTAGAGGAGGAGACAGTGCGCCAACTCGCAATAGCTACGCAAAGGCGGCTATACGACTTGGGGGACAAGGCCAACAAGCTCATCGCATGGCTAGAAAGGAGAGATAGAGAGTGTAACTGGGCCGCGGAAATCCGTCTGGCAGATGGCACAAAGCGAGGGTCGGGAGCAGACATAGCTGAGGCATTTGCGTCCTACTACGAGTCACTCTATCAATCAGTGACAGGTAGATCAGGGGACGAAAGTACGGAACTGCTCAGAGACATTTCCCTTCCAACTCTCTCAGATGAAGATAGAGATGCCCTAGATTGTGACTTGGCAAAAGAAGGAGGTGGAAGGGGCCATCCGAGACTTACTGTCCGGGAAGGCAGCCGGCCCGAATGGACTACCTGCAGAACTCTTTAAAGGTGTAGCAACAAGGGTGGCGCAACCAATGCTGGACATGTTTCAGACCGCGCTGAAAGAGGGATGCCTGCCTGAGGACCTAAGATTAGCTATGATAGTAGTCATCCCCAAAAAGAGCAAGCCCGCAGACCAAAGTGGCTCCTATCGGCCTATATCCCTACTTAACTTTGAAACCAAAGTCCTTGCGAAGGTGTTGGCAAACCGACTTATACCTATAATCTCCACCTTAATACACCCAGCCCAGTCTTGATTCATACCCTACAGAATTACCCGACTTAATCTCAGACGACTATATGGTGTAATCCACGCTACGGCGGCATACCCACAAATACCTGCCGCTCTCATGTCATTAGATGCCCGAATGGCATTTGACAGTATCGAATGGCCCTACCTCAACGCGGTGCTGCTCAGGCTGGGCTTCGGACCACACTTCTGCGCCTGGGTTCGTCTCCTGTACCAGGGCCCAAAAGCTTGTGTGCGGGTAAATAGGTCAACTTCGAGGACGTTCACACTTCACCGGGGCACACGACAGGGGTGCCCGCTATCCCCAATATTACTCGCATTAGCACTGGAACCACTAGCGGCATGGATCCGAGGAGAACCCTTGATCTGGGGCATAGACATCGGAGGGGGATGGGAGGAGCGTATATCGCTGTACGCAGATGATGTACTGCTCTACGCACACAAACCCAAACAAACGTTCCATAGACTAATAAATATACTTAGACTCTTCGGTACCTACTCTGGATACCAGATAAATTGGGACAAATCTCTCATTTTTACTCTCGCGGGCGAACTCCCAGCACTCATGACTGATTGCGCAGCCCTGGCGCAACATGATAAATCCAAATACTTAGGCATATGGATCACGAGGACAGCTGAGGAATTCCTAAATCTCCATATATATTCCCAATCAGCGAGGCTGCGCGGGGACAGAAAGCATTGGCGGGGCTTGTCGATCTCCCTTATGAGCAGAGCGACACTATTTAAGTTGATGGCCCTACCGCGCTTGCTCTATGCCCTGCAGATCACCCCATATAGGATCCCAGACTCGGATAGCATTGCGCAAGCTACAGCGCGGGGTATATGAGGTCGGACTAGCAGTCCCGGACATTCGGAGCTACTACCTAGCGTCCCAACTGGTCAACATTAACGGCTGGGTCTTTGCGCCACAGACAGAACCGGCGTATAGGATTGACCGATATGCGATGGGGAGCGGAGGGCACCTAGCGGCCCTCTACCGCAGGCAACAGGGGAAACCGCTCCCACCACACACACAAGAGGTCGTACGAGCGTGGCGACTAACCACTAAGCTGCTGGGGTGGGACTCGAGATTGACTCAACACACACCACTTTGGGAGACCGATGCACTAGGCAACGTGGGGCACCTGCAGGGATTTTGCAGGTGGAGCCTGATTGGCTTAGACACCATCGGGGATGTATGGCGGGGTGGGAGAATGCTCACCTTTGCGAAACTTGAGACTGAATATCAAATGGCCGGCACAGAAAAATTCTGCTACTTACAATTAAGGCATGTCCTGCACCGTTACATACCAGAAGGAGAATCCCTACCCGACTACTCCCCTCTAGAGGACCGACTATTACTCGACCCTATGCTAGACAAAGCAACATCACTAACCTATCAGAAGATAATGAATAATCTTCCAGATCCTCTGGCCTCACTGAGAGCCACTTGGGAATCCGACCTGGGGATACTGTAAGACGACGATTGGCAGGAGGCAATCCAGAGCCCTAGGGAGGTCGCCATACGGGCAAGATTTAGATTGATCCAACTGAGAGTCCTGCACAGATCATACACCCCTCGGATGCTCCATCACAAACTGGGCTGGTCGGACTCAGATCACTGCATCAGGGGGTGCGGAAGGACAGGCAATTTCTATCTGGGAGTGCCCCTAAATACAACGCTACTGGACCCGGGTCACTGGAGTGATGTCTGAAGTACTGGGCACACACATACCACTAGACGCTTGCTGGCACTTACTGGGCATCACAGGCGAGACCAGGTGGCCATCTCACACGAAAACCTGGCTCGCATTGGCCTCAGGGGTGGCAAAGCGCAACATAGCCAGATCGTGGGGAACCAGCAAAGCTCTGTAGCTGGAAACAAGATTTAGACTGGTGTTGCCTGGCAGAAAAATCTGTTTACCAAAGTAGAGGATGCCCCAAAAAATGGGAGAAAGTATGGGGTCCATGGGAAAAGTACAGAACCTAGACAGATGAAGATACGATTGCTGGGGAGGGAGGGGGCAATAGCCCCACAAAAAAACAACTGTGGGACCGACGATCCCTCTCTGTTATATGTAATATTGTATCCTTCCTCTAGGAACTGCCGATGGCGCCAACTGTGATCACTGATTATGATGATGGAATGTTTGTTTAATAAAAATAATTTAAAAAAAATAATAATAGGAGGCAACTTTAATTTTATTTAATCACCTGATTTGGATACAAGTAAAAGCTCCGCCCTTCAATGTTAACCTAAGACTGCTCAAGCTATGGCTCAGCTTAAGGAGGAGCATAGTTTAAAAGACCCTTGGTGAGCCACCAGCCCATCATGCAGGTGGTACACATTTGTTTCCTCCCAATATTGTTCAGCCACTAGGATAGGTTAATTTTTTTTAGTAGCTCTAGAAACATTTCAGATTTTCTGGCATGACATGGAGGCTAACATTATGCAAATCTTCTTTATTGCCGGATCTGGAACTTCAATAACATTCTACGAACTTATAAAATCTGCCAGCACGCAGCATTCTCCCTTCTTTGGTGCTGCTGCTCAAAGATAAGTACACTTTTCTATCAGCATGCTTGCCTTTAACATTATAGTGTAATTTTATTGATTTGATGCGCTGACCTAACACCCCACACGACCCGCTAGCTGTATACCCCCCCTCCCCCCAACCCTCAAAAATATCGCACATCAAAACCTATATTAGTGTGGATTACTGGGAGGTAAAGAATGGGCTGGTGGTTGGTGTCCGTTTACTCCTTTTCTTAGTACTTTTATGTCAATTCAGAGCCAGGGTGTTCCCCACCCCCTGCACCAGAGGACACTAAAGGTCTCGTTTGGCTCCTTCAGGCCGAATCCGACCCACTAGAGCACGTCAGGCCCCCTATCAAGCCTGACCTCGCACTCCCTTAAAGCCTTGAGCCCGAGCTCGTGCTCAGCTCAGAACTTCAGAAGTAAACATAGGCTGGTCTCGCTGCTACGGCTACGGGACCCCAGTCAATGCGCACACGCGAGCCGACCTCAGCTGGAGACCGGCTCGCAAGGCCGAATAACTCCTAACCGGCAAACGCGCATAACGATGCAGCGCGTCTCGCCGGCCCCACATAAAAGTCAATTAATCAGCAAGGGCAGCGATTAAGATCACACTGCACGCCTGCTGACTCAGAAGCAATAAATAAAAGAGAAATAAAGTATTGAATGAAACGGTAACTTACCAGCCATGAGGAGACAGGACCTCTCCCTCACAACGGTACACAACATACCCTAATAAAGATCACAAAAAAAAAAAAAGGAGACAGGAAACAGAAATAGAGGAAGAACTTTAGAGAAAAGGCCCTGAGGAACACTAAGAGGCCGTCTTAAAACATTGGGAAGACACAATTAAATAGACTACAACTGCCATTTGGACAGATTGGGAAACCAGATAAATTCTGGCAGTTGTAGTCTAACCAACTGTCAACAACCATTTATACAGACAGCGCTGACAGTTACTTACCTACCAGATGTCCCTCGAACCCTCAGTGAGTAGCACGAAGGATAGGATGTAAGGGCTAATAGATAAAGCCATTAATAAGGTAATTGAGTCATTAGATGACACAATCAATAAAAACTGGAGGCCCTTTCACAAAGAGGATGGCCAACCGCTGGCTCAAGACACCCTAAAGGGGTAGACGGGGCAAATAAGGCCCAAAGGAAAAGGAGCGCTGGGGAGAATACAACAAAAGGGCTTAAAAAAAATCGAAAAGCTCCATCCTAATGACATCACGCATTGGCGGTGAATTAGACGGTGCCTCGGGCACTACAGATGGGCAGCACAAAGGCCCAACACCTATCCCCATTGAGAGCGATAACGACATGGAGGACGAAATAAATCTGTCCTGCTCGTCCAACCTGGATGCGGACATTGGAGATATTGATGAAGAAGACACTGAAAACAATGAAGAGGCACAAAAGGCCTCTGGGGCAAAGATGGGCATTATGGACCCATTCGGAAAGAGTATGTTTGACCCACTCTTGATCAAACATCCCCTATCTCCAGAGTGGAGCCCTGCCCAACACATTGCGGAATACCTCTCCTTCTGGCTCCGCAAAGAAATACCCAAAGAAGTCAGATCACGCCTGAGATCTGAATGCCCACCCCCCTCCCTAACAGACAAGGTAGCCTTAACCCCAGAGCTGGATCCAAAGGTTGTAGCGTTTATCGCAAAAGGAGGAAAGGACCCAAGGAAAGGCATTAACAAGGGCCTAAAATCATGCCAGGACCGGTTACTCAATCTGAGTGGACCACTCACAAAGATGTTCGAAATGGCAGAAGGGGCCTACCTTGACGATAACACGAATCCTTCTTGGGTTCTGGAGTAGCGTGCTACTCGCCGAAAAAGCGCTTTGACTCCTTGTCAGGGGTAGTAAGCGCTAAATAAATGCAATTACAATTCCCTAATCGACCCGAGGGAGTTACGCCAATGGGAGCAAAGAGCAATCTGCCTCCTAGGAAATGCCAACACGGCACTCTCAAACGAGAGAAGGAAGAGCGTCTTGCTCAAAATTGACCCGAAGCTGGTAGAATTGGCCTATAAGGAAGAAGAAGCTTCAGCTCAAGGGCTTCTCTTCGGGGATGATTTCATCCGAGACATGGCAAAATATGTAGGGGCATTCAGCTCCATCCAAAAGTCCCAAAAGGATATCAAAAGAATTTTCCAGGACAGAATTTTTGGGAGGGCCGGGAGAACATGGGGTTGGTTCCCCGGCCGTCAGCAAGGCAGTTCAAGAACCTACTTGGGACGCCGAAAAAGATTCCAACCAGGCTTCGGCTCGCATTCCACCTTCTACCTACAGAAACAAAGAACTCGTGGTAGAGGATTCAGAGGAAGAAAGAGACAAAGAGTATTCTCTGCAGGTAAGAGTTACCAAAGACCTTTCATATACCCATATAAAGGTGGGAGGGAGATTAGCCCAATTCTCTGGGAACTGGAATACGGTGACACAAGACCCTTAGATCTTAGAAACAGTGAGCGGATACAGAATAGAATTCACTGGTACCCCAGTACAGAGAAAAATACCCCAAGAAATGACCTTCTCACACAAGGACTCAATCCTAGTAACTCAGGAAGTAGAAGAACTATAAACCAAAGGCGCAATCCAAGAAGCCACACAATGTGGGTTTGTAAGCAATATCTTCTTGGTAGAAAAGAAAGACAAAGGCTTAAGGCCAGTAATAAACTTATCTTAAAAGACCTGAACAATTGGGTGGTCTACCACCATTTCAAAATATGAGGGGTACATCTCCTACGAGATGTGTTAAGGAAAGGGGACTGGCTAACCCGACTAGACGTAAAAGACGCATACTTAACTATACCAATTTTGCAACCCCATCAGAAATTCCTCCAATTCACTTGGGGCGGAAAGCTTTGGCAGTTCTGCAGCCTCCCATTCGGCCTATCATCGGCCCCTTGGTGCTTCACCAAAGTTCTCCGTCCTGTAGCAGGGTGGCTCAGGTCAAGGGGTGTAAGACTAATTATCTACTTAGATGACATCCTTATAATGGCCCAGTCCAAAGAAGCAGTATCACTACACACAGACCTTACCATAAACCTACAGGAACACTTAGGGTTTATCATAAACAAAAAGAAGTCTTGCACGACCCCAAGCCAGTTAACACAGTTCCTGGGCTTTGTTATAAATACAACACGGGTGGGATTAAAACTCCCTGGGGAAAAAATACTACGAAAACTCTGCAAAGAATTGAGAAAAATATTAGGGAAAAAATAATTCCCTCTAAGAACCCTAGCGAGGATTCTGGGCCTCCTATCCTCAACGATCCAAGCTATCTACCCAGGTCCCCTATACTACTGAGCTCTTCAAAGACTCAAAGCCAAAGCTTTAAGAATAAATCCATCCTATTCCCAAAAAATAACTCTGGACCCGAATTCAAAGAAAGAAATACTCTGGTGGTTAAAGAATGCAGAAGCTTGGAACAGAAGAGCGATCTTAGGGAAAGAACCGGAGATAGTGATAGGCTCAGATTCCAGCTTAGAAGGATGGGGGCTAAAATGCGGCAACTCAACAACTGGGGGCCGCTGGACAGAGCAGGAGAACGAGTTACACATCAACTGCTTAGAATTATTGGAGGGCTCCTTCGCAATCCGCTGCTTCACCAAAGACCTAATGAAATGCTCTGTGATGCTGCGAATGGACAACTTGTCTGCAGTCAGATATGTCAACAAAATGGGGGGTCCCCACTCCAAAGGTTTGATGGATTTAGCCAAATTCTTCTGGGGTTACTGCTTGAACAAAGGCATCTCAGTAAAAGCAGAACACATTCCAGGCGTGAGCAATGGGGTAGCGGATTGGTTCTCCAGGAATTTCAAAGATTCCAGCAATTGGAGATTACACAGGGGAACTTTTCTTTCCATTCAATCAATATGGGGACCCTTCAAGGTAGACCTCTTTGCAGACAGATTGAACACTCACCTATCGAAATTCTTCAGTTGGAAACCGGACCCTCAGGCATTGCTGGTGGAAATCTTCCTTCAGAATTAGAAGGGACTAAGACCTTATGCTTTCCCTCCCTTTGTCATGCTGCTGAGACTGTTAGTGCACGTTCGCAGGAACAAATCAATCATGTCACTTATAAAGCGCACTACATACCCGCGAGGGTCTCAAGGCGCTGGGGGAAGAGGGGGGTGGTGCTGCTACTGATCGAAGAGCCAGGTCTTGAGGAGTCTTCTGAAGGCCAGTAGGTCTTGGGTCTGCCGAAGGTTGGTGGGGAGGGTGTTCCAGGTCTTGGCGGCGAGGTGGGAGAAGGATCTGCCGCCGGCGGTCGTTTTCCAGATGCGGGGGACTGTGGCGAGGGCGAGGCTGGTGGAGCGGAGCTGGCGGGTGGGGGTGTAGAAGCTGAGTCGTCTGTTGAGGTAGGCTGGTCCGGAGTTGTGGAGTGCTTTGTGTGCGTGGGTGAGGAGCTTGAAGGTTATCCTCTTGTTGACAGGGAGCCAGTGCAGGTCTCTCAGGTGGGGTGTGATGTGGCTGCGTCGGGGGATGTCGAGGATAAGACGTGCAGAGGCGTTCTGGATGCGTTGCAGCCGTCTCAGGAGCTTAGCCATCGTTCCTGCGTAGAGGGCGTTTCCGTAGTCCAGCCTGCTGGTGACGAGGGCCTGGGTGACTGTTTTTCTTGTTTCGGTGGGGATCCACTTGAAGATCCTGCGGAGCATTCGGAGGGTGTTGAAGCAGGATGAGGAAACGGCGTTGACCTGCTTAGTCATGGAGAGGGTGGGGTCGAGGATGACCCCTAGGTTGCGTGCGTGGTCGGTGGGTGTCGGGGCTGTTCCCAGTGATGTTGGCCACCAGGAGTCGTCCCATGCTGAAGGGTTGGAACCAAGGATGAGGACCTCCGTCTTGTCCGAGTACGGCCTTCATTCCTTCGTGGAGGTGGGCTTTGGCGGTGTGAGGGTCTTTGGTGAGGGAGAGGATCAGCTGGGTGTCGTCGGCGTAGGACGACACAAAGAAATCACAGTGGTGATAACGCCATCCTGGAGATCCCAATCATGGTTCCCAATCCTAATGGAAATGAGTATAGACTTCTAAATATTAATAACAACATTCAAGAGAATAATAACAGGCCAAGAAGGAGAACCACACCCTCTGGTAGAGCAAGGACTTCTGACACTGATGGCCTGGAGAATTTCAGGAGACCGTGGTCGATCGCAGGCCTTTCGGCAGATGCTTTCAAACTCAAATTGGAGTCATGGGCTCCGGGCACAAGGAAAGCATATAGATTGGCCTGGAAGAAATGGGTTTGTTGGTGTCTTCACCGGAATTACAATCCCGTTTCAACTAATTTAGTAGATGCAATTAACTACTTATCCGAACTATTCACATCAGGACTCTCTTACAGAACAGTCAGTCAATGTCTATAGATCAGCTATTGCTGCAGGTCATTGCCTTGTTGAAGGGGTATCTGTGGGGCAAAACTTACTAACCAAAAAAATTACGCAAAGTATGCAGGTCTTAAACCCCCGACTGCAAAGTATGCTGCACTATGGGACGTAAGAGATGTTTTACAAGTTCTAACAGGCTGGGGTGGAAATTCTAATTTATCCCTACAACAAATATCCTACAAACTTACAGTCCTCATTTGCCTGGTATCTTTTAGATGAACCTCAGATGTTAAAGCCCTGGACATCAACAGTAGGGCCTACGAACCCGAAGGGGTCGGTTTCTATTTAAAAAGACGAACGAAGACAATGTGAACTTCTATATTTTACCCCTTCTGTCCCCAGAATGAAAGACTCTGTGTGGTGAAATGCTTGCTGGAATATGAGAGAAGAACTTCATGTTCTTAAGTATGAGGGTAAATACAGACCAATTACTATAATCCTATAGATCACCTCATAAAGCAGTCTCATCCCCTACCTTAGCTAGATGGGTCAAGGAGGTAATGAAAGAAGCAGGTATAGACACTAGTATTTTTGGTGCACACTCCCCGAGAGGCGCCTCAGCCTCCAAAGCTTTCTCCCTAGGGGGAAGCCTACAAGATATCTTTAGGACTGCAGATTGGTCCAACGAAACAATGTTTAAAAACTGTTACTTTAGACCTATTGCAAACGCTATTGATAATGTCTTAAATGCACTTTAAACTTGCATAATGTTAGCCTCCGTGTCATGCCATAAAATTTAGATTTTCCACAGCCTGATGTGCAGAAAATCTGGATTTTGTAAGTTACTAGAATGTTATTGAAGTTCCAGATCCGGCAATAAAGGAGATTTGCATAATCTTAGCCTCCGTGTCTTTAATAAAATCCAGATTTTCTGCCCATCAGGCTGTGAAAAATCTAAATTTTCTCCTCAATCATTTTGAATTCTTTGTTTGATCATGCACCTATTTCTCTGGATGTCATTCTCCGAGGTACTCTAGCACGCCCCTACAGTTGGTCTTTAAATAGAGGTCTGCTTGTGGAAGATTCCTTTGCGAAAAGATGAAGGACAGGGCAAGGCTGTTCTTTGAAGATAATAAAGACTCTTCCCTATAGTGAATATCTGTGACGTATTAAAATCAACTCTGACAGGGGAGATAATTGCTTTCCATGCTAACTTTGATAAAATGAGAAAAAGTAGTATAAGGACCTAGCTGAGGCCTTTTCTCAAGCAGCTAACCAGCAGCATTATATCATTATCGGGAGCTGCAGTGGTTTCTGCTTTAGAAACAAAGTCTTAATACCAAAACATTTGGGCAGCAGCTATATGAAGAAGGGGAGATAAGTGGGCGATTGCTAGCCTGGAGGTCTAGAGTACAGCAATCAAAAAACCTAGTTCTAAAAAGTAGGGATCCTTTTAAGGGTCATCTACTTAATAAAACTTATCAAATAGAGGAAGTGTTTTATCATCACTTCTCCAAAATTAATACGGAAGAGCAGTATCCTTGGAATAATGACATTAAGAACTTTCTCTCACAGATTTGGCTTCAAAGCTGATGAACAAGGCTGCACAGAACCTTGTTTGCCCCATAACACTACAGGAAATTGAAGGAGCAGTTAAAGCACTCCCCAGATGTAAGGCAGCTGGTGGCGTCGGGTTTCCGTCGCATTGGTATCTGATTTTGCTTCCAGAATTGAGAATCTTTTTGCTAGAAATGGTTAATCAAATTTTAAAGGGGGTGCTATTCCTCCCTCTTTTCGCAAAGGTGCTCTCACCTGTTTTTGAAAAAAGGATACAAATCCAGTTGATGTTAATTATTTGCGCCCCATCAGGCTGCTGAATGTAGATCAGAAAAAGGTTAATGAAAATTCTAGCATTAAGAATGGCAGAGGTGGCTCCTTCCGAGACGTTCAGGTACTTGCAGATTAAGCACGCTGTGGCCTCCGCCCTGCCGAGCGAGGGCTCCCTCCCTGATTCGTCCCCTCTGGAAGACCGTCTGTTGTTGGATCCCATGGACCGCAAGGCCATCTCGCTTACCTACAAGAAACTGGTCAACAATCGTGCTGATCCGATGATGAAACTGAGGGAGAGGTGGGAAGGGGATCTGGGAGTGATGGAGGACGACAAGTGGCTAAACGCTCTAGCTTCATCCCGCGAAATAGCCATTCCTATGCGCATGCGGCTTCTCCAGTTCAAGATCCTTCATCGTACCTACTTCGATGCCAAACTTCTGTTCAAATTAGGTAGACGCCCCGATCCGTTCTGTCTCCGACACTGCAATCAGGAGGGTACTTTTCTTCATATCATATGGGACTGTCCACATATCCAGGACTACTGGGTGGCAATTGCTCGTCAACTTGAGAGGGCGGGAGGCAAATCCCTGGGGTTATCTCCCCAACTATGTTTACTCAATATCTGGGAGGCGTCCGATCTTACACATGCTGAACGGACATGGGCTTCTATGGGCTTCATCATCGCGAAAAGGAATATTGCACAACACTGGGGGGTGGCAACGGTCCCACGCCTGGGCGACTGGGCAAAAGACATGGACACCACCATGGTTGCCGAAAAGTCGGTGTTCAAGGGTCGAGGTTGCCCCAAGAAATGGGACCAGAAGTGGGGGAGGTGGAATAAGTACAGAGGGGACATCTGTATTTCCCCGACGGTGGAGCTACACAGAGAACGACAAACACTGACGGCCCAGCTGACGGCAGAAGTGCTGGCCTCGCCCCCTTAGGTGTGGCATTCTTGTTCTCCCCAGTTCCAGCTGCCTGTTGCTATCCGTTTATACTGTATGGATAATCTGGTCTATTATTGTTGCTGGGAAATGTATGAGTATATTAGTAGGCGTGGATCCCTGCTTCGTCATGGGTTGAATGGCATCTTGATACTGTATGTATGTATTGGAGGGGGTATTTCTTACAGAGACCTGACTTTGTTTGTACCGGTATTGGTTTGCGCTATAAAGCAATAAAAAGTTTAATAAAAAAATTAAAAAAAGAATGGCAGAGGTTATCACGCACCTGGTCGGATGTGACCAGACGTGAATATTCCCAGCACGCCAACTGTATTATAACATGCATTACCTAGTGAAAGTCTGATGATTTCACCATACGAACCCAGCTGCAATTCTGTTTATTGATGCAGAAAAAGCCTTTCACCTTCTGAGCTGGACTTTTCTATTTAAAATAAGGGTAATGGGGTTCCGACACTTGCTCACAGAATCAATAGCCTCAATATATAAGGGATCAACAGCTGCAATCGTTTTAAATGGTAGAGTCCTGGCCCCTATTAAGCTCACCAGAGACACTAGGCAAGAGTGTCCCCTCTCGCCTTCTCTCTTTGCTCTGTTCATTGAGCCATTGTTTGCTGTTGGCTTGTTTGCTGAGGGAAAGTGAAAACAGTGATTCCAGGGGCACCAAAACTTAAATTGTATGCTGATGATTAGGTGCTATTCCTACCAGGATAGGATCATTTTTGATAATTTGTTTGAAATATTTGAAGAGTTTTTAACGGAATCTGGGTACTGGTATGATATTTCTAAGACCAAGATACTTCTCTTCAATACCGACACTAGTTCATTGCCTCAGTATTTACAGACAACATACCATAGGAACCTGGTGAGATATTTAAGAATAAAGGTAGCAGAAAATTAGGATGACATGTATAAATTAAATTACTCCCCCTCAATTGCCAAGATTGAAAATATGATGGACAGGTGGAGCAAGTTGACAATCTCTTTTAATGGGAGAGCAGCAATGGTAAAAATGCAGATCTTACCTATTTTGAAGTATTTTTTCCATCTGTTCCATGTGTATTACATAATGCATTCTTTGAAAATCTAAATGTTGTTACTAGCAATTTCCTTTGGAACAAATGAAATCCTAGAATTAGCTTAAAGAGACTAAATTTGTTTGCCCAGGAAGGAGGATTGTCTTTTCCGGTCTATGAAGTCTACTATTTAGCTTCTTATTTAATAACCAAAGATAGATACTAAAAATCGAATAACATTAAATCATTCAATAATTTCTTTCTAGAAGTTACGAGATTGGGAAACTTACCGTGCTCACATCCCATCCTTCCCATAGTTAAGAATCCAAAATTGGTGAGATACAGCACTCTTGAGATATTTAACCAGAAACAGAAACAATTACTTTGATAGTTGAAGATTCCCAATATCCATGCAGAAATCCTTCATAAAAAGCATGTGTTTAGATGTACTTGAAAAAAAAGTGAATAGATTGAAAAAGTACAATCTATCAGTATTGGAGACTGGTTGGTTAGCGATGCTCTGGTTACATGGAAAGTGGTCCAAACCAAAATTCCATCAGCATGTGCCCCGAATAATCTTTATTTACAAATTGTTTCTGTACTGCAGAAATAACAACTGCTGCAAGTTGAGTCGACAAGAGAAATAGCTTGTGCTCTATTTAACCTACTCTACTGAGAAAAGAATCCTGGGCCAGTGGGCATATTTGCTACAGGTCGAACAGAGTAACTTCGAAGACCAAGCTATGCAGAATACATGGTCAAAACAAATCAATGTACATCTAACCCAAGAGTGGCTGAAAGCCTCCCAACTTAGTGCCAAAACATTAATAAGCCCTGATTTACACAGAATGCAATTATTTGCCTAGTGGATGGTGTATTATACTCCTTCACTATTACGCAAATGGAACCCTAATGTCCCCAGTTACTGCCCAAGATGTATGGAATCCGGTAGCTGGATCCATATGATTTGGGAATGTGTTAAGTTAAAAATTTTGGTGAGGGGTGCTGAAGTGCATGCAGGTCTCGCTTGGGGCTGAATTTGTACCAGATGTGACTTTGATTCTTCTTGGCTGCTCCAAACATCTGGGTATCCGTCCAGCACCTGCAAGTGGTTTATTACAATGATAGTGGCACGATCAGTAATAACTACACACTGAAAATCAGCTGAACTGCCAGAACTATGGGTCCTGGACTGAGAAGATAAATAATGTCTATGCTAAAGAACATTCGTATGCACAGAGGATGGGGAGGGAGAGAATTTTTTTACATTTGAAACTACACCTTGCACTTTATAATTTAACAATACAACAAATGCACTTGTTGCATACGATTTTAGAAGTTTTGGAGATATTAGTTGGTTATGTAGCAAAGTCGAAGAAACTTCCCTTTTTTAAACTTGTATGAAACGTTAAATAGAAGCTTGAGGTGTATTTGATTCTGGAGTAGGTTTTAGTTGGTTAGGTAATTAAGACAAATGCATTTTTCTCTTGTTAAGCTTGCATGCAATGTTTTAAGTAGAAGTTTGCTATGGAAGATCCTGTGTAATTTTTTTTCCAAATATGAACCAAATAGTCAGTTTTCCTCAAATGGCATATGTAAAGCCACTGATTTTTATGCTGCATCAGTATGCCATTCCGTCAAATAAAGATTCCACCAAGCAGAACTAGTTGCTCCTTCTGCCAAGAGTGATGCTCCTACTATATCAAAGATAACATCAGAAATAAAATCCATTTGCTTCTCCAATGCCTCTAAAAGCAAAGAAAACTCGGATCAATCTTGAACTGCCTTAAAGTGACTTTTGATGTCAGTGATCAACAACTGCGTTATATATTCTCTATACATTCCAGCATGCATCGCTAAGTGACCCCTGCATAAGATTTCTTCAGAGCAGAACAGATCTTCTTTTCAGTACGGTCATTTAGGATATTTTCCTATTCCATGGAAGCACACCCAACCAAAGTAGCCACAAAGGAATTCACCGTAACTGGTTCAGGCATGATCTTCTCTATATTCTCCCAAGTGAGATACATCCTAGACATAAATCTAGGAACATTGATTTTGTCAGGATCCTTCCATTCTCTCTTCGCTACATCAAAGACATGTTGGTGTATCGGAAGTCCCAAAGAAGTTGACTGCTGGAATGGTCTCAAAACCGGCTCGGAAGACATCCTAGGTAATTCCTCTACTGGAAATCCCATGTTCTGTCCTATCTTCATAAATATTTCTGACAGCATAGCTATCTCGATGTATTTTCTTTCCAAGTTCCACACATTACTCTTCTGCCCCTGAACTAGAAAAGGAAGAATGTTGTTCCTCATTTAGGAACGCAGCAGGTTGAGGAGCATGAACGGAAGGTATTGTCTCAAAGACAATCCTCCTAATTAAATTCTTCAAAGAGTGATCCTTATATTTGTCCCTCTTATGTCTAGTAGAAGGAGAAGGATTGGAGGAGGCACAATCAGAAATCCTCCTTTTCCTGGAATGTTTGACCATTTTGAAACCCCCCAGCCTTCCTACCAGCACCCTGTGCTAGTAGCGGGTTGTATCAGCCAAAGTAACTGCCAGGGTACGGAGGGCAACTATGTATGCCTAATGCAGTCTGTTTAATTTGGAGCCTCTGCGCACAAATCAGGGCGTTCGTGCAGACACACTGAAATAAAAGCTATCACACATGCTCAGTACCCATCCTACCACACATGTGCGAGTCTGCATTGAGCTGCACCAGTCTCCCCCAAACACCATTATTGAGGATATTCACAGGCAGTTAAGGAGGTTAACTCAAACATGCTTCCCCTCTACCCAGGTTAATCCCATGCTAGACACCTCCATTCAGCATAGGGATATACTTACTCCTTCTGTATTCTCCGCACCAGACGCAAACTCTAGTTAGAGGACAGGGTCCGATTCCATCTCTTGTCCTCCCTCAACGTGTTGCGCATCCTTTTCTCCCTGAGCCCACCCCCTACCTTACCCTGCTTTTTTTCTCTCACTTTGTTTTGTCTTTGTTACTCTACTTTTTTCTATTGTTCTTTCTCGGCTTGTAGTTTACTTGCTCTCCTTTTCTTTTTCCTTCACTTTTTTCTTTTTGACTTGTTCTTTCCTTGATTCAGTCTTATCATTTTCAACCTTTTTCTTTCTTCCTCTCCTTTCAAGCCTTCTCGTTTCTTTTAATTCTTCCTTTTCTCCATTATTTTTCTTTGTAAAGTTTATTTTTCTTCCTTTATTTGTATTTATTTTTTCTCTTTTTTATTCACGCTTTCTCTTTTTATTCTGCCTTCTCGTGTCCCTTTTCTCTTGTTTTTTTCTCATTCTCTCCTTTGTTTATTCTGACCCTTTCTTTCTTCACCTTTTTCTATTTCTTTCTCCTTCTCTCTTCTGCTCTCCCTTCGCACCTTTCTCTCTTCCATCCTTTTCTTTACTCAGTCCCCTTTCTTACTTCTTTTCTCTGTTGTATCTTTTACTTTCTCACTAGCTTTCTCTTCCTTTCCTTCTTCCTATCATTTATTTCTCTCTCTCTGCTTTCTTTCTCTCATTGTCCCTTGCTTCCTTCCTCGCCTCCTTTTTCTCCTTCACATTTCCCTTTATTTCCTTTATTTCTTCCTCTCCTTCCTTCCTCTTCCATTCGCCATTGCTTCGTCTTTCTTCTTTTCTTTCTTTAAAGACTGCCTATCTTCTTAAAGCAATCTCTTCGTACGTTAATTTGTGTGTCATTATTGTGTGAATGCTGTACAGTGTGCCAGTCACTGCCAAGATATGTTTAATTCTAGATAGCTATGAAGTGTGCATGGGCCTCGAAAACTGCTCTTACTCTCAAAATAAGCAGTGTTAGCTGATGTACTGCACGACAATGAGAACACAAGCTTAAATTAGATTCTCAGTGTGATTCATAAATAAGAGAAAAAACTTCTTTGGGAACCCCACAAGATAACATTTGCTATATAGCTCATGTGGCATTAATGCTGTATGCTCACTTTAGCAGAACTGGGATACTCTAGGGATGGTGTTTAAGTTATGTGGACTTTATGTACCCTTACCTAATATCCATATATTAAGCAGTAGCTCAGTATGCTTTTCAGTGACCAGAAGTAGCTTTAGCTACAGAAAAGTTTGGAGGCCCACGGAGTAAGCCATAGTAACCGTAGAGCAAATCCACCCGCTTATAGTCATGTTAGAAGTTTTACCCCCCTGGTTTGAGTTCCCAAATGTCCCTAGTAAAAAGGCATATCTCATGAAAGGGCGAGAGAATGAGTGACATCCATGATATATAGTTTGTTCCTCTTCAGACACTGGGGAACTAAAGAAAGTTGGTAAGAAAATGTCTTGAGCTCTATGAAAAATAGAAGAAATTTTAGGAAGAAAAACAGGTTTAGGCCTTACTATCACAGCATCTTCGAAAATAGAAAGAAAGGAAGGATTGCACAAGACAGCATCCTATTCTCCGAGCAGATTTAACAGCCAATAAAAAAGCTAATTTAACCATCAAATATTTAAGATCAACTGATGACAAATGTTCAAAGGAGAGCCCCTGTAGAACTTTTAATACTAAGTTAAGATCACAGAGGGGAACAGGTCTGTTATTGAGTCTAGAATTTTCAAAGCTCTTCAATAACCTTCATATCAAAAGATTATCTTTTCCATCCCCTGTGCTCCTGCATCCCATCACCCACCTGTTGTACAGAAATCCTGTAAAGCAGCCCATTGGGCTCTTAAGGAAGATACTGTCAAATCTTTTATGGAAACAATCTAATAAAATTGGCATACCAAGGAAGAGATAAGGGAAAGAGGTAAGGATTCACACCACCCACGAAAAACTCCCCAATGCTTGGAGTACGCTTTAAGAGTAGCAGGGCATCTGTATTCCTGAAAAATGAGAGTTAAATGTTCAGAGATTCCTTTGTTTTGCAGTCCCACCCTCTCATCTTCCAGACCAATAGTGAAAGTCTTGTTAGAAGACATGCGCAAGTGTGTAGCGAGTGAGTAGCGGAAAAGGCGAAAGGGGAATCTCCAATAGGGTGCTACTGACATGGACCTTAGGAGAGAAAAGCAAGAAACAGTGGCGGGGCCAAAAAAGATGCACGATTATCACCTCTGCGGCTTCCCTTTGAATTTTAAGAAGCACTTGGCAGATGGGAAGAAAAGATGGAAAAGCACTGAGAAGTTGAGAAGGCCATAGTAGAGACAGAGCATCCACTCCCATTGTTCCTGGTGCAGGAAAGTGTGAGAACTTCGGTATTTGAGTGTCTTCTAGGGAAGCAAAAAGGTCCAACACTGGTTCCACAAACCATTAACAAATTATGGAGAACACCCGTGGGAAGAGTGAGGTGTTGAGAAAAAGTAAACACCCAGCTGAGTTGAACTGCTGTTAAAGTCTCTATACCTTTGATGTGAATGGCCTTCAGAGATAGTAGATGAATCTCTACCAAAACTACCATCTTTTGAGCCAGCAAGGTCAGATCTCATTCCTCCCTGCTTGTTTATATATGAAAATTGTCCACCATGATGAGAACATGCAAAACTCCACATGATCTCCTAAAAGAGCATCAAAGCTCTGAGAATGGCAGGCAATTCTCTTCAGTATGAGGGCTTGTGGCTCTCAAGATGACTACCTGCCTTGAATCATCTTGGAGCCACAAACTGAACCCCAACCCTCCATGCTGGCTTCCGGTGTTATCAACATAGGAAAGGGTGGAAGTAGAGGAAACACCTTCGTGGGTGACTGGAGATTCAGCCCCCTCTCCATCTGTAGTCTTTTTCGAGGAGTTACTGGAATTAGTTGCTCCCAATCCATCGAGGCATTTTTCCAATGCCTCAGAAGATGCATTACCAGATGTCTGAAAAGCAGTGTGGGCCAAGGTACCAGAAAGACACACAACGCCATGTGTTCCTGTACCCTTAGCCAAATAAATACAGAGGCTCCCTCCTGAGAAAGAAGTAACCACAAAGCAGTCCTTAGTCTTTGTGCTCTCTCTTCTGGGTGCAAGACCATCCCCACTCCAGTTCTGAATAGAGCTCCAATGAAGGCCTTGTCTTGCTGAGCTTCCAGATTGCTCTTCTTGAAATGTATTAGATGCCCATGTTGTTCCAAGCAATCCTTCATTACCCTCCACCACTCCAGTGTCTCCTCTCTCAAGGATGCCTGCAGTAACCAGTCATCCAGGTAGGTATGCATGCACATTACATCCATGAAGAGGTAACTTTGCCACTGATGAAGGCATCATCTTGGTGAGATTCTCTGGATGCTGACCTTATTCCAAAACATGGCACCTGGAATCAATGATATATTTTATACAGTAAACCTCAGGTGTTTCCAATACTTTCTCCATAAAGGTATATCGAAATAGGCATCTATTAGATGTACTAATGTTAGGAAGGCATTCTCCTGTTCATTTTGAAGGGGTTTTCTTACTCCATCTGCTCAGATTCCACAGGTCGATGACCATTCTGTAATACCCAATGGTTTTGGGACAAGAAACACTCTCAAATAAACACCTTTTCCAATAGGTGTACCAGTGATATTGCCCTCTTTAGAATCAGAAATCTTGATTTCTGCCCTTAAAGCATCCTTCTTGACATTGTTCCTGAGGTAGAGAATAATTATGGTCACAGAGCCCGGTAGAACAAAGACAAAGTCTTCCCTGTAGCCCTCCTTCACAATCTGAATCACCCAAGAATCGGAGGTAGACCGTTCCCAGGATCCCTGAAAAAAGAATCTTCTCTTCCACTGGCCACTCTAGGCCATTTCCATGATAGTCAGGAACACTGAGATTTTGAGGGGAAGAGTTTCTATTTTTCTGTTCTGTTTTACTCTTGAATCTTTCCCCTTTTTGTCTTTTGGAGAAAGATTGGGGTAGTTCAGGGCTTAATTTGTAAAACAATAACTGCCAGGGCCCTCATCAGTAGGCTACCACAACTCGCACTAGCCATTGGCCCTGCCAGTGCTGCCAACGACAGTACCAATACAACTTCTAACAATCACACTCCTACAAGTGTGACAATTCAGACTCTTCCAGGCCCCAAAGCTACAAGAATAGCTGGGACACAAGGTATTAGTCATTTGTAATGTCTTTTGAATTAATAAACAACTGTTGTTGTGCTCATTTCTAAATCAGACAAAGTTCGCCACATGAGACAGCCATAAGTGCCGGTGCTGAGCACCGGAAACCACTGGCACAAATTAAGCACTGGGGTTGTTGTTTAGGTTTTCTAAAATGTTTATGTAAAGAAGATTCTGAGGAAGAGAAATATTAATTTTTAGTATATTGGAAGAGAAAGAGTGTTTCTCTTCCTTGATTAATTAGTGTAGTTTTTCCTCAAATTCTGCTCCAGTTTGACACCCCCAACAGGTATCCTTAGGGTCAAGGTCATTTGGGCTGAATCATTGTGCCATTCACATAAATATGTTTCTTTTGCCTGCAGTGGTGGGTCCCTCAACTAAGGGAGCAACTCTTACCACAAAGGAGATGTTAAATATAAATCAATTTGTTGCTCAAAGCCTCGTAGTAAAGCAGAATGCTCAGTACCCTCTTGAATACTCCTTAAGTTCTTTAAAATCAGAAAAGAAGGATTGGGGACTGGAGGCACCATAAATGCCCACATGCATTGCCAAATGATATTTGGAATATCTTTTTTATTTTAAACTGAGTCAACTTTTTATCAGTCTGATCCTCAAGGATACTTTCCTCAGCCATGGAAGTCCACCCCACCAAAATGGTTACCAGAGAATCCACTGCCATAGATTCTAGCATGGTCTTATCCATTGTTCAAGGGGATATAACTTAGACATGAACTGACGAATGGCAATTTTATCATGAGTAGGAAGATCTAAGGAGGTTGATATTTGGATTTGTACCAATAAAGGTTCTGCAAACCCATTTATGAAATATTTTCCTATATATTTCCCTCTTTGGTCAGAAGTTGCAGGTTCCAAGGTTTCCTCCTCTGAGCTACACGCAGAATATCTGGTCTTTCTCCCAAGGTAGTCTTGGAGGATGAAGAAGGATGACCTTTAAGAGACTACATTTTTGCTAAAACAATCTTTCTGATGGATTTTTCCAGTGAATATCCCTCTCACTTTTAGGTCTCCTTAAAGTGAGGGGGAGAGTGCCCTGGGGATAAGAAAGATGAGAAATCAATATACTTCCTCTTGGATGTGTGTTTCCCCATGATACAAGACGCTGTACACTACTAATCACCAGAAATGCATTCCCAGCGCAAACGCAAGACTCCACACCGTATTATGTATTTATATCAAAAAGACGCAAGTAAAGAAAATTAAACTTCACTAATGCACGGAACTCACTCCTTACCATGCATGCGAAAAGACTTGACATGCCAGAAAACGAATATTTTTTATGCATGAACATGTGTATTGGACTTGACCCTCTCTGCAGTCCTCACAAAAACGGAACACTCCTGTTTTCTGAACATGTTTTTGTTGGCTTTTAAGACTCTGCACACTTTACCAGTGCTAAAGTGCTGTTGTTCCCTCTTTTAAATATATTAAAATTGGTTTATACCCAATTGGCACATTTAATGTATTTGTGAGCCCTTAGTAAAGTGATACTACATGTACCCAGGGCCTGTAAATTAAATGCTACTAGTGGGCCTGCCGCACTGATTGTGAACCTACTTAAGTAGCCCTTTAAACATGTCTCAGGCCTGCCACCGAGGCCCATGTGTGCAGTTTTTACCTGGCACAACAAACATTTTGCCAGGCTTAAAGCTTTTTTAATATATATGTCATTCCTAAGGTAGGCCCTGAACAGCCCAAAGGGCAGGGTCCACTGCATTTAAAAAGTTGGACATGTACTTTTACGTTTTACATGTCCTGGCAGTGAAAAACTCCCAAATTCGTTTTTCACTACTGTAAAGCCTACCTATCCCATAGGATAACATTGGGTCACCTTATTACATGTAAAAGGCAAGCACTTTCAATTTGGAGCAAGTGTACAGATGGAGCTGGGTGCCTAAATAATTGTAATTAAAAGCCCTCTTTAATGGTCAAGTCGGATTTTTTATCACAAATTGGAAAATACCACTTTTAGAAAGTTGGTATTTTACTGTTCCAACCATTTGGTGTCTGCAGCTTGTTCCTGGGTCACATGACTAGGTGTAGTTGGCAGAAAGGTCTTTGCATAGTGTTCACAGACAGTAAGACCAAGGGAAGATAGGTGTTGGAAGGATGAGCGACTCCGAGTAAATGAGGGAGAGGAGCTGTCACCTACCACACTTGCACATCACAAGGGCTGTGCCTGAACACACTCACAAATGAGTTCGACACCAATCTATTGAGCCCATACAATCTGGGGCCAGGGTAGGGAGGCCAGAAATTCCAAGCATCTCTTGTAGTAGGAGGGGGGAGGGGGAGGGGGGGGGAAGGGCGGAAAAATCTGGAAGTTTCTCCTATTTCAAAGTGGGCACCAAAGATAAACATTGGACTTTAGACCCCAACTCTTCAGATCATTTCGGGACCTGTGGCCAAGAAGAAGGACTGCCAAGTGGGGAAGTCTGCCATGCTGACCTACTTTGCTGCCCAAGGACTGCTGTTGTTGCACCAGGACTCTTCCGCTGTGAGCTGCCCTGCTGAAACTAGTCTGCCTATGTTTTCTAGGACTTCAAGATCTCCAAGGGTCAGTCACCTGATCTGTTCTCAAGCCACAGGGATACAACAGGGACACATACCTTTGACGCAAGACTGTGCACTGCCTAGACACCTCCGTATGGTTGATCCAGCACAACGCATATCAACGCCGACAACCGGCCCAGTGCCCCGCAGCTCTGATACAGGACCACTCATCATCTAGGCTGCCTAGCCAACCCGACCCAGCGCGCCGCTTCTCGCCAGTTGTCAGCCCAGCTCGACGCAGCGTGGCACACCTTGATGAAAGACTTTGCAAGCTCCAGCGGCTTCACCAGCACCGGCCCAGGGCGACGCATCCCAACCTCAGAGCGGACGCATCGCTACTCAATTCTTCGCATACCCCAGCGGCTTCCTCGCTGATAACGCAGGACCTCGCATCACAAGCTCCAGGCGACAGTCACTTCACTGCGTGACACATCTTGGCACAGGACCTCGCATCGCAAGCTCCATGTACACGGTTTCTCGACGCCGGCTAGTGGAACTGAACACAAGGACTTTGCATTCCTCTGTAAACAGGATTTAGGGGACTCTTGTTCAGTGGGCCTAACTGGATTCCTGTAGTCGCTGGATCCCTCCATCATGGTCGGCCTGAACTTGTGACTCTGTCCCAGTCCGACGCAACCAGATACCCACAGTTGGTGCTTTATACTTTTTGATCTTTATTTATTTATTACATTATTTTTCAAAATTGGAGTGGGATTTTTCTCGTGTTGTGTGTCACCTTATTAATGCTTGAAGTACTACATACTTTACACATTGCCTTTAAGTTAAGCCCGACTGCTCTGTGCCAAGCTACCAGAGGTGGGAGCACAGGCTAAGTTGGGGTTTGCTTGTGACCTCACTCTAACAGAGAACTGTGGTTGCTGCTTGAGTAGGGTTTCACCCCCTTCAACCAGTAACCAAATTTCTTGCAATATGATGTCATGAAAAATTTCTTGAAGAGACAGGAGGCCCAACTCTCTCAGATATTAACTGAAAATTCGAAGCAATCGGCCAGGCTCTCCTACTGCGAAAAAGTACATTTCCTAAATCTTCCATTTTGACCTGATGAAAACAACACAATCCAGCATTGGGACTCGAGGTAGCACTCCCACATTCAGTGAGATTTGTAGCACTCACCCATCAATCTCACACCCGGCAGAGAATGACATACGGGAGCAAAATTCTTTGAGCCCAAGTCCAGCAAGAGCCTCTGCTTCATGTCTCAGTCCTTAGGCAGGAATAAGAACAGGAAGTACCATAGGGTAAGCTAGCCTTGTACAGTTCTAGTGTTCATAAAGTAACGTCAGCTGCGCCTAATATAACATGCACTTGGCGATCGGGCATGGCCTCCAGTATGAATAAAGGGGCGCCCAATCACCAGAGGCAGGGTCCACACAATCTAACCTGCGAGTCATACTGTGTGTAATTTTACCTCCCGCATCGGCCTGGATTTCATAAAACCAGGCACCTTGCAACCAGAGGATCGGCCCGGGATGTGCTCCGATCCGTGTGGCCCACTGCTACTGACACCTCGAGAAGCCTGCTGGCCTCTGCCGCTGCCTCCCGAACTCCAGGCGGCTGTGTGCTGCAGCTTGCACTGTGATCTTTCCCCACTGCTGCAACTGCCTCAGCCCGCTGTTGAAGGTTTAGCTCCCGCTCACTTGCATGGCCCTGTCAACGCCTGTTCCTTCTGTCCCTGCTGGGCTTACTAGCCAATTCGCAGCCCCGCCTGGGGGCACTGCAAAAGTGCACAGCAACCTCCTCCTTGCCTACTGTGGCACCTCGCCTGCAGACTCATCACCCCGCCCAGCTGGCCAGACAGCATCGACACCCTGCATCGCCACGCAGCAGCGCCAGACTCACACGTCAGACTAAAGGGAAACACAAAAGTGCCCACCCAAATCCCTGTCTGAACGGTCCGAAGCGACATACCTCACAACAATTCAAGCCAAACCGCATCATACGAATCAGTAGACAATAGTGATGGAGACGTCTGTTTCCGCTCCTACACCTGCAATGAATTGAAGTGTAGGGGAGTGGACTTGGCCTAAGGGCTAGGGCGGTCGACCTCGAATCTGGGGAACTGGTTTCGAGTCTCGGCAATGACGCTGAACATCCTGTGATTCTGGGCAAATCACTTAATCTCCCCGTGCCTAACAACAACAAAAATGAATATGTCCTCATGTAATGCAACTGGTGCTCTGTAAAGCGCTCTGATACCCGATTCGGGTCAAGTTCGTGCTATATAAAACTCTGTAAAAAAAAAAAAAAAAAAAAAAAGTTTAATCAGCCTCACCCAAAGTGCAAGTCACGATTCAGCTGTCAAATCATCACTGCCCTCATTGATGCTGGTAACTCAGTCAACGTGATGGCATGAAACTCATACAGCGACCTGACAGACAAGCTACCTTTGACTGCCACCACTACAAGGTTCTTGGCTTACAGGAGCACCAACCCACTTCCCATGGCAGGGACCTTCACCACCAAAATCTGCCATGGGGATGTTCAAACACAAGTCAAGTTCTATGTCACCATGAAAGGGGGAGATGAGCTGATCAGTTGCAGGACAGAAGATATCCTGGGCCTAGTGGTGTTTGCCGTGAAAAGAATTGATGATTCGCTTGATCACATCCTCTAGGAATTCCAGCATGTGTTCACAGGGCTAGGATGTTTAAAAGACTAAAGTCAACCTGCACATTAATAACTCAGTCAAACCAATCGCATTGTGGCACCGCCAAGTCTCCTTTCACCCCCTCCCCCACATGGAGGATAAACTCACATGGCTCGAACGACTGAGTCGTAGAAAATTTTACTGGCCCAGCTCCATGGGTCTACCCAATGTGGTTTGCTCCCAAACCCAAGCTGCCAGAAGCGTTGAGAATCTGCATAGATATGAGACTTCCCAACAAAGTAACTCGGCGGGAATGCCATATTACACCAACGATGGACGACATCATAGCCGATCTCACAAGAGCCAAATGGTTCTCAAAAATTGACCTCAACTCAGGATACCATCACTGACCCTCAGCCCCAAGACCAGATACATAACAACCTTCTCTACACACTACACACTTAGGGCTGTGCTGTTACACCTGGCTGCTTTTTGCCATATTGTCTGTAGCAGAAGTCTTCCGAAACGCTATACAAGAGACTTTCTCTAGCCTCCAAGGAGTAATTAACATCAGTGATGACATCCTTATCTATTCCAAATCCAAAGACAAGCACTATGCGCACATCCATGTGGCCCTACAGAGAATATCAGACAGTGGACTGACAGTAAACCGGGCCAAGTGCTCCTTCTCTGAAGCAAATGACGATTTTTTCAGCTACGTGTTCTCGGCTGACGGAAGCAACGTTGACCAAAAAAAGGCAGAGGATATCAGGAACGCCCAACCCCGACATCAGTTTCCAAAGTTCAGAATTTCCTAGGTATGGTGAACTACTGGGGTGGATTCATTACTAACCTTGCTACCCTCACAGAACACTTAAGAACACTCACAAAAGCTCACACGAAGTGGGAGTGGGACCCGATTCAACAACAAGCTTTCAGAAAATCAAGGATGCTTTGCTACATGACATAACCATGGTGTAATTAGACCCTGCCCTTGATAGGGAGCTCACCGTTGACACCAGTCCGGTGGGACTGGGTGCAGTCTTGGTACAGCAACAACAATCAGAACAGTGGACGCCCATCGCCTTTGCAAGCTGCGTCCTCTCCAATGTGACGACGCACTATGCCCAAATTGAGCCGGAGGCCATCGCCATCAAATGGGGATGTGCTGACTTTCATCTATACATAATAGGCCACAGTTTCAGCGTCATCACGGACCAAAAGCCATTAGTGAGTGTCTTCCAAGACTCCTCCAGCAACCCACTGCCCAGTATCGAAAAGTGGGCCATTCAACTCCAACAATATCAATTCAGCATCCAGTACAGGCTGGGAACAGACAATCCGGCAAACTTCTTGTCTAGACACCCAAAGCACACAGCAGAAGAGCACAAGCAGATGGAACTGTACATATAAGCAATATCTCAAGCATCGTGCCCCCAAGCCCTTTCACTAGATGAGCTAGCATGTGCCTCACGACAAGGCTCATGTCTAGAACGTACCAGAGAGGCCATCAAAACTGGCCGTGGGTGACCTTCCTAGCACATTGCAGGAGTTTGACCACATATCGAGAGGGGACCTAGTGCAACTTTGAAGAATTCACACAGAACTCAGCTCTACTAGCGAAGGGTTAGTTTTAAGAGGACACAGAATAGTAGCCCCCAGAGCGCTGCAGGACGTAGTTGTGATGTTAGTGCATCAACGAGTAGCAAACACAAAAGTGCGCATTTGTGAAAAGCGGTGGTTCCCAGGGATTGACACCAAAGTAAAAAAACACATGAATCACTGTATACCTTGTCAAATAATTGGTGAACCAGACAAGCCCACCCCAGTTATCACAGATGGACCCAGCACAGCTCCATGGACACAAGTGAGAATGGACTTAGGGAGTTTTCCAGACGGACAGTTGTCCTTAGTCCTTGTTGACTCCTATTTCAAGTTCCCGGTTGTGGAACTTACCCAGAGCACAGCATTTGAACATGTAAAGCCCAAAACTGAAAAAAAGCATTTCCAGTTTTCGGCCTGCCGGTGAAAGTAAAAACTGACAACGGCCCCCATTTCAAGGACACCAATTCTGACTGTATCTTGACAGCCTCAACATCCAACACGAGCGTAACACTGCTTGGTGGCCCCAAAAATATGAGACTCTATGAAAGCACTCCGAATTGGAGTACACCAGCAAGATGACCCTGAATAGGAGCTACACAATTTCCTGAGGGCATAACAAACCACACCCCCACTGCGTAGCGCAATGTTCCCCGGCATCACTGATGTTCAGGAGAGGAGTCCGAGACATACTGCCCACCACGTGTAAGTGGCGAGTGTCAGGTGAAAGACAGCCAACAGAGGAGAAGAGACAATTATAACTGAGCATCTGTGAACCTCGACGGAGACGATCATGTGCCCCCTCCGAGATTGCATTCCCAGATGGAAATACCGGACCCCCTATGCGAGAGGGGCAAAGATCATAACCCACTGAAAAGATACTTTTATCACCGCCACTCAAGGAACAGAGACAATCCCATGTAACTTCTCATTTCTTAAAAGGGCCCATATTCTGTGGCAGTCAGTGGTAAAGAGGACCACCAGTAACAAGAACACCATATTTCCAGGGAAGACGCCGATATGGCTACTCCAGATTAACCTGCAGAAACGCCTGAACATGCATTCCCAGCTCAGAATGATACCATCCCCAACACTTCAAACCATTCCCACATTACCCCCCTCGCCTGCCACAGACAGTCAGGGGCAGTGCCACCAAAGGTACCACCTACGACCACACCCCCAAAGATGTACTGTTCTAGTGTTCACGAAGTATCGTCAGCTGTGCCTACGTAGATTCCAGTATAAATAAAAGAGACACACCATCGCTCAAGGCAGGGTCCACACAACCTAATCTGTGTGTCGCACTGTGTGTAATTTTGACTTCCGCATCGGCTTAAATTTTGTGTGGCCTAGTGCCTTTCCACCAGAGACAGCATACCACCCACGGGTGGGTGGGGCTTATCTTACTTCCTTATGTTTTCTGCTGAGAGGTAGGACCACCTCAAAAGTAATGCTAAGTTACAGTCAGGGCTACTGGAATTACGCAATTGCGCAGCAGCTGCTTTTTTCACAATTATAGATTTGCCGCATTTGCCACAGAATCCATCATATGCTGCATAATTTGCAGATTTAAAAAAAAATTATTGTTTCTAGCTCAAATAATTCAAACGTTTCTAAAAATGCAGCAGCATGTGTTTGCACGCAGTGGAAGGCCCTTTGCAAAGGTTGACTGGTCATCTTTCTTTTGCTTATTGCTATATTTGGGTGTTAAACTAATGAGGTGCAACCAATTCCCAGACAGTGTTAACAAGTGTAACAAGCATTGGCAAAGCAAATAGGTTTTGCCAATGAAAAATCTTTTGCTTTCTCATTGTTTTTTTACATAGTGCACATAGGTTGACCTGTTGTGAAACATGGCTTTGAGTAAAAAAAAAAAAAGTGCAATCGTGTGGCCTGTTTTAAATGTGTCATAGTGTTTTTTATTTAGTTCAAGCCATATTGCTCAGCAGCATGCTCTGCTGTGCAACATGTAAAAAACATTTTCCAAAGCTAATAGTTTTCATATAGGCGAAACCTATTGGCTTTGGCAATGCTTGTTTTAAATACAATAGATTTTGTAAGCATAGCGCCTTCCTCTGTTTTTATCTTAAATTTGCGTAATCTTGATAGTGTTTTTCTAGTTGTGATTTGCTTAAGAACAACTTGATAATAATAACAACATAACCAAAAGGTTCAAAGGCGGGCTTCTGATACTGTCACTCAGAAAGCATTCGATTATTTATGAGCGTGTTTTATGGAATGCTGGAAACAGAGGTAGGCGTGGGAGAGAGTGTTTGTGCATCAAGGCTCCAGCGTGCAGAAGCCGCGGCCGCTTACATTTTGTCTGCATGCACAAAGAGAAGACGGACAGACACAATGGCAGCTCTGTGGCATCCGCTGGTGTCTCCCTACGCCGCTAAGCCCCCGCCTCTCCTTGTCCGTATGGACATGGCGGTGGCTATTTTGGAAGCGGCCGCAAAGGATGGGGTGTTGAGGTTAGATTTAAACAGCGCCCCCACCACCCCCATGAAATTTTGGGAATAGGAGAACTGTGGTGTCATGCGGCATGAACAGCAACAGATTTAAAGTAGAAGGTGCCCTCCAGACGTATTGCGTAGCTGTGGCATATGTCCCATTGCAAGATAGCATCTTTGTAACGCCTGCACTGAACGTAATGGCCATTTTTGTAAGGGTGATGTTCTCAGTAAAAGAATTAAAAAACCCTCGCACAAAGCCACTGGCATAAAGTACATCATTAGAAATGAAATGGGAAAAACAATAGCTAGTGGGGGAGGATGCTAAGCAATGATGTGAGAAAAGCAAGAGAAGGCGAGAGACGGCCTGCAGTTGCACTCGTATGTAGTGCTAGATAGCACTTTTTTTATTAAGTACCTTCTGAAGTTGGTAGCCAGTGGAAGGACACTGGCAAGTGACTGGAAGATGTTCTTGGGCCATGCTCCACGGCACAGACAAGCAAAGCAGGAAAAGGTTAACAGTGAGAGCAAGCGGCATGTTGACCAATCAGAAGCATGGAAATTAGAGCAACATTGATTCCAGTGAATGGTAAGTAAAGGTAAGCAATAGGCTGGTTCTAAGCCCTCTTTAAGATTTATTTTTTAATACAAGAGATTTCTCAAGAGCTTTGCAGGCAAAACCTTAAAATGGCAAAATAATGAGGTGATACTATCACAAAATGTGTCGCATTACGCTGCATAATTTGCCTTTTCTTGCTCCATAGTTTACTCAACCCTGCCGTATCATTTGGCCTTCCCCTGCCGCATAATGTAGGTTTTCCTAGTAATTTATGAAGGAAAGTCTTAATTTTATTAAAGACAGGAAGAAGAGTATTATGCTTTTCTGAACTTGCTTTGATCGAATAGCAGCAGTCAAGAATTCAAGAAACTTACAAATCCCATGAGGCCTGGGAACAACCAGCCAATGGGAAAAAGAAATGTAGTACATACAATGACCAATAACAATACAGTAGCACCTATAATGCTTAGCTTGACTGCGAACAGTCCTCTTTTCTAGTGCGAGAAGTTAAGAATAAACATTAAACAAAGGGTAAATAGATAACACAACCGAAATAGCCAAAGTATATGTGAAATACTCTTGGCAAAAGTCTAGAATTCTGGGTCCCAAGCAAGCAAACGGAGAGAGTGAAGATTCAGGAATGCCAGGAAAAGCCAAAGGTGGAAAAGTCTGAAGCGAAGATCCAGGACAAGATGGATACTCCTTAAGTAGAGTGAGGGAAAGGTGCTGGAGACAGTCACGGTAGGAAAAGAAACATGAAATTAAACTGTGTTGAAGTGGGATAATACAAGCCTCCGTGTTTTTAAGAAAAATTAAGACTTTGCTTCATAAATGAGTAGGAAAATGTACATTCTATTGCAAGGCCTGAGGCTCCTATTATGCTTATTTGAAGCATGTGAAATGTGCCCCTCATGCTGACTGAGTGGCACTGGGAAGCACACCCACACTACCCCAATACACTAAATACTGTCTGGGAGGTGGTCACACCTCCCTGTGACAGGATGTCTATTGTTCTGCCTTCCCCTGCTTGAGCTTGGCTCAGCAGCAGGAGGGCAGCATCGTGTCTCTGGTCGGCAGCAACCATTTTGTGCTGTCCGGGTCAAGAAGGCTGGTACCGGGAACACTGAGAGCCTAACGGTGGGCTCTTCCAGTGCTTGGAATCATACCTCCCACGCCGTTTACGGAGTGGGGGTATAATTCCAACATGTTTGATACCAAACATGATAGCATTCGTTGCAGCCAGTTTCGAGATGGTCATCGTGTAATTACGCGGTGCCCCTCTATATGGTATATGGCTGCTTCACTGACAACCCGGGAGTATGGACTCCGTACACTGTAGGGGTGTCCTGCTCAAGCAGGGGCACCCCCTCACTTAGAACCAAGCACCCTGCCTTCAGGATTGCAAAGGCCTGCTATAGGGGTGACTTATAGGGCTGCAGTGCAGTGACCCTAGATATAGGAAACCTATATCTTTAGTAAGTGGTGCTAGTACCAACTTACACAGGCTGCAATGGCAGGCCTGTAGTTTCATGGTCTCCCATGGGTGGCATAATGTCATAATGCATGCTTCAGCCCATGGGGGACCTCTGGGGTACCTCATCGCTGGGTACCTTAGTACCATATACTAGGGACTTATAAGGGTACCCCAGTATCCAATCTGGGATGTACCCAAGTACTGAACATAACAATTTAGGGAGAAAGCAGATAGACTGGGGTCCTGATTAGCGGGATCCCAGTCAGACTAGTCAAAAACCAGCATAGCACCAGGCAAAAAGTGGGGGGGTAACCATGCAGAAGGATCCTACCTTCCTACATAACACCCCCCGCCCCCCAAACGAAAGGGGATAAGGCTAACCTTGCCCAGTTGAGTCTTTATTTCCTAGGTGGCCATATAAGGAACGTCCTGCACATGCATGGATATTCGCTATCCTATGGTCCACTGAGAAGTTCCTCCCCTGTATGGTCTTGGATCCTCTAAAAAGTTTGGGGTGTCTACCTGACATCTGTTTGAGCCAAGAAAGAGACTGGTGGGGTGTCTGATTAGGGAAGTGAGGCCCTAACAGGGTTGGTCTCAGTTTCCTCAGAGCACTGGCCACCATTGAGGCCTTTTTCTCCATGGCTGACTTGTATCTATCCCTAGGGGTCAACCTCTGGCTGCCTATAGCTTTTGGTTGATCCTGTCTGGTTGGAACAATGGAGGGCCAGTAAAGGTTTGGGACAGCCTTGTCCCAGGTTTTACTTTGCCCAACAGAGCCCATATGGGGGAGTCATTTGCCAAGGGTAGAGGGATCCCTCAAATTGCTGAGGGTTATCCACCTGGCTAGTACTACTAGGCTGGGGGTCCCTAATCTGTGGATGAGGAGATTCCTCCTGGCAGTGGGCCCCTAGGGGTCCACTGCCATCCCTGACCTCTGCAGCCCTAGGCTGACTGAGGCTAGGTAGAGAGGGGCAGGACACCTGCTGCAGACTGGGTAACTCCTTGGAAGTTTCCCCTTCCCTCAGTGGCTCTGCCAGGACAGGCCTGACCTCCTCTGGGGCAGTTTCTTCACAAGTGTTAGGATCAGTTCCCTGAGGAGGCTGACCCTCACCTAAAGTCTGGGGGGGGAGGCTTTTCTTTCTCCCCTGTGCTCTCTGCTGGAGCAGAGTGGGCCATTCTTTCAGGCTCCACTGCTCCTGAATTTCCCTTTGGTTGGACTGGGGCCTTAAGGGTCACACCAACCTTCTCAGGGAGGCCCATCATCTCTAGATGGGCCTTCAGTTCTACTTCAGCCCAGGCTGAAGTTTCCAAATCATTGCCCAAGAGACAATCTACAGGCAAGTTTGGGGACACTGCAACTCTTTTAGGGCCAGTGACCCCTCCCCAGATGAGACCGACTATGGCCATGGGATGATCGGTTCTAACACCATCAGTGTTGATCACCTGGTACATGTATCCAGGTGAAAGCTAAAGTAGGGACACCAGTTTTCCTGTCACCATGGTGACACTAGCTCCTGTGTCTCTAAAGGCTGCAGTCTAATTAGAGGCTCCTGTCTGTACTTGCCCAAGGTATTGGGACTGACAGTAAAAGTGGCAAACCCCATTCCACCACCATCATAGACTAAGGTGGCCTGTGTGGGGGATCTGGCTAGGCCAGTATCCACCTCAGTACCCCATGAAAACCCAACAAAACTTTTGGGTGGGCTACTACTCCCTGGGGGGGATTACTACTTGGAGCACTAGGGGGTGCTGTAGTAGGAGGAGTATTTTCCTTATTGCTGGCCTTGGGGCAATCAGAATCATATTTCTTGTGGACTTGCTTTTTACAAACAAAGCAATAAGGTTTCTTTTCAGGGGAAGCAGGAGTTTGGGACCCACCCCTAGAGGAACACTTTTGGGACCTTCAGAGGACTTCTCTTTAGACTTATCCCCACCTTTCTCTTGCGTTTTGGAAGTATCTTTCTTATGGTCACTACCACTATGGGTCTTCTGCTTAACCCTGGTTCTGACCCATTTATCTGCCTACTTTCCCAATTCTTAGGAAAAAGTCAGATCTGAGTCCACCAGGTACTGGTGCAAAAGCTGGTTACCACAGAAAATGCAGTATGTACAGGTTTACAATAGAATGTGCGGAAAGCATTATCATTAGACCAATCAGCTGATCTCAGAATATCTTCAAGACGAGAGCCAGCCCAGAAAGCTTTGGAAGCCATAGCTCCTCTGGAAAAATGGGCACAGAAAATGGAAGTATCAATACTCGCCCTCAGAATATCTTCAAGACGAGAGCCAGCCCAGAAAGCTTAGGAAACCATGGGTCCTCTGGAAGAATGGGAACAGAAAATGGAAGTATCAATACTCGCCAGGGACATAACCCACCTAACCTATCGAGCGAGGGTAGGGGAAGACACAGGTTTGTGGGGTTTTCTGAAAGGAGATGAGAAGTTGGGTGTCTGAGGACGTTCTGGATTAACTGTGTTTTGTTAATATTCTTTGAGACATTGCCCAACACAAAGTTTAGGTTGATCAGGAAATTAGGGATAAAAGACAGAGGTTAAATTTGTCTTAGTATGTTTACAAACTGTAAAGTACACCTGTAGGAGTAAACTGTCTCGAAGGAAGTATCTAATGCTCTAACATCAGATAAATGCTTAATGGATATCAGAGATAACAACATGGTAAGCTTAGCTGACATCTTTAGTGAAAGTTTAGCATTATTAAGCCATGAGAGAAACAATTTTAGAACCGCATTCACATCTCACAATGTACTGTACTTGGGAATAGGAGGATTGCAAAATGTTACTCCCTTTAACAGTCGACAAACAAGTGTATGCTCTCCCTCCTGTTTTCAGGTGATGTAGAGATGATTGGTAGAGATGGCAAATCTGTAAAGTTTATTAGTACGGTATGCTTGCAGCCGCTAGCTGCGGCTGCCAAGAAATTAACAATGTAGGTTATATCTGCTGAAAAGGGATTGATACATTTTCCCACTGACAAGCTTGCCCAAAAAGACCAAGCGGACTTGTAAGCTTTGGTGGGACCTGGGGCCCAGGATTTATTAATGTACTCTGAAGCTTCTAGCGGAATGAAAGGGAAAGACTGGGAGATCCTTCTATCTTCCAAGCTGAAAGAATGAGGGAGTTGTCTAACACCAGATTGTGAGGAATGCCAGACGGATCCAGGAGGAGGTTTGGAAAAGAAGGGAGGAGAATTGAAAAGTCGATAGCTAACTCCAGAAGAGGGGAGAACCATACCTGTGATTGCCAGAAGGGAACCACCAAGACCAGAATTGATTGTTGGTATCTGACCAGAGCCAAAACCCGTTTGATCATAAGAAAGGGAGGAAAAACGTAATTGATTGAGGAGACCAGTCTTGAAGGAAAGCATCCGAAGCTAAAGCTATGTGATCTGGGTGCCAGCTGAAGACGTGAGAAAGTTGGCAATTCAGTCTGCAGGCGAAAAGGTCTATCTGGAAAGGACCACATTTGCGAAGCAAAGACTTGAACACCGAAGGGTAAAGATTTCAATTGCTTGTGTCTCAAAGGTGACGGGAATGCCAGTCTACTACAACGTTTAGATCTCCTGGCAAGTATTCTGCGTGTACAGAAATTTTGTTTAATAGGCAGAATTCCCAAAAACATTTTGCTGGGGCCGCCAATGGCTTTGATCTGGTGCCGCCGAGATGATTGATGTAACGAACTACAGTAATATTGTCCATATGAAGAAGAATAGAGCAATGAATCCTGTTTTTTGCTAGACTTCTGATTGCAAAGGAACCTGCCAGCATCTCTAAACAGTTGGAATGCAATCTGTACTCCTCGTGCGACCATGTACTCCCCTAGTGGAGATTGGTCCACAACAGGCACCCCAACCTGTTCGGCTTGCATCGGATTCTAACACAAGATCGGGCTGACGTGAATATAGTTCTGCCGTTCCAGGCATCTAAATGGTCTATCCACCATTGAAGCTCTAATTTCAGATTCTGGATCTATGTTGATAGAATCAGAGTAAGCTAGGCCTCTGTGTAAGTGGCTAATTTTTAATCTGTGAAGAGCCCAATAAGTGACAGTGCCTGGGAAGATGGCCTGTGTAGGAAGGTATGATCCATCAGCATGGTTACCACCACTTTTTGCCTGGTGCTATGCTGGTTTTTGATTATCCCAGATTGGATACTGGGGGTACCCTTTTATGTCCCTAGTATATGGTACTAAGGTATCCAGGGCATGGGTACCCCAGAGGTCCCCCATGGGCTGAAGCATGCATTATGCCACCCATGGGCGACCATGAAACTACAGGCCTGCCATTGCAGCCTGTGTAAGTTGGTACTAGCACCACTTACTAAAGATATAGGTTTCATATATCCAGGGTCACTGCACCTTACACCGTATAAGTCACCCCTATAGCAGGCCTTTGGAATCCTGAAGGCAGGGTGCTTGGTTCTAAGTGAGGGGGTGCCCCTGCATGAGAAGGACACCCCTACAGCCTACGGAGTCCATTCTCCCGGGTTGTAAGTGAAGCACCATATACCATATAGAGGGGCACCGCGTAATTACGCGATGACCATCTCGAAACTGGATGCAACGAATGCTATCATGTTTGGTATCAAACATGTTGAAATAATACCCCCACACCCTAAACAGTGTGGGGGTATGATTCCAAGCACTGGAAGAGCCCTCCGTTAGGCTCTCAGTGTTCCCAGAACCAGCCTTCTTGACGCGGACAGCACAAAATGGTTGCTGGCGACCAGAGACACGATTCTGCCCTTTGCTGCTGAGCCAAGCTCAAGAGGGGAAGGCAGAGCAATAGGCATCCTGTCACAGGGAGGTGTGACCACCTCCCAGGCGATGCGATTCCCAGCACCACTCAGTCTGCATGAGGGGCACATTTGGTGTCCCCGTGCACAGTCCAGTTCAAACCAGTCCTGGGAGACATTGGCTCCTGCTCTGGCGTGAAACTGGACAAAGGACATGGGAGTAATCTCCCCCCTGTCCAGACCCTCCCCTGGGCGGGTCCCCTGAATCGTCCCAACCCTTTCCTTAGGGTACTTAAGGGCTTACCCGGGTGTAGGTCCCTAGATTCGTCGTGGGACAAGATTCAGATCAGACACCACTTCTTCTTTTACCGTCTGGGCACTCTGGACTTTGCTGGACTTCGTTTGGGCTTGACTTCGTCTCACTTCCAGTCTGCTGCATCGCCTGTGCACCATACAAGAACCTTCCAAGGCCTGTGGGCATCAAAGACACCTGAAGGAATCTCCCTTGGAGTGAATGAATCACTTCCCTGCAATTGCAGGCACCACAACTGAGTCAACCGGTCTGCTGATCCTGAGCTCCTCCGGACTCCGTAAGGTTCTGCAACACAGGTGGTGGTTTTTCCACAGCTCCCGAGGCCTGCCCTGCCCTCTTACCAAGTTTGAGGCCAGTATCCCTTGTGGGGGTTGCAATAACCGAACACCTATGCACTGCGTCAACTTGCAGTTGCAAAGCCTTGTTGGCTTCCTTCCAAGAAGATCTTCGGGCTTCAAGTAGCTCCAACCTCACGCACCTCCAGTGAACAGAATCTTCAGCCACACCGCATCGTGTGCACCGTGGCCTGCATCTTTTGGTGAGCTGCTCGAGGTCCTCTCGCGACTCCAGTGCCTCCGGCCTGTGGGTCCATTTGAGGGTCACCTTTGTTTCTTTTGGGCTCCCCTGATTTCTCAGGGCCTGCCCTGACTCCCCTGCTTGTTCTGAGTCCCCTGGACCTTGCTGGTCCCGATGTTGCTCCTTCTTCAATTCCTGAATTGGTTGCATTTGCCAAGGCTTGTTGGTGCGCCCGCCGGACACCGACCCCCTCAGCACTCGACATCCTTCGTGGGACAGCTCGTGCACGGCTCCTGGTCTTCCTCAGCGTCGCCTGGTCCTCACAGCTGCAGAGTCAAGGTCATCGTCACCCATCCTGCAACACCTGACATCGGAGGGCATTCGTCTTCCAAGTCTCCTGGTCACTCCTGAGTGACATAGACTCTGTCCCCTCTGCTTGCAGGTACCTCTCAACTAGAATCCACCTTCGGATTCCACCGGACACTTTCTCCTTCTTCAGCAGCGGCACTTTCCTGAAGTCCTCCATTGGGTTCGACAGCGGTTTCCGACACCACTTCACACGTATGCACCCGGCTTCCCGGGTGTAGGTCAAGTGGGTACTAGGGTATCCACGGGTGGGGTGGCTCTCCAACCTTCTGTCTTCCACGGGGTTTCTTCAGGGTCCACTGGGAAGGGTCCTTAATCTTTAAAAATCCAACCGCGACTTACATGTAGACTTTTATGGAGCACGCGGTCGTGTTCCCAAACTGCACACGCTCTCCGTGGGGTTCCTAGTCACTCACCTTGGGTGGTTCCTTGGGTCCCCAGCACTTCTACGTCCTCTCGACACTGTCTTGACCCGAGTTGTGGTTCTTATACCACTTTCTTAGTACATGGTTTGCCCCCCCCCGGTACCACTGTGTATTTCGTGCTATTTACTGTATTTCTATGCAAAGTATTATGTGCATTGTGTTTATCTACGTGTAGGAGATATCTAAACGTGTTAGAGAGTATTAAATAATAAATACATATTTTTATAAATAGCTTGTGTGGTTCTTTTTCACTTAATCTATGCTATAAGATTGCATTCTGGTAAAACAAGCTGCTTTACACTCCTTCTGGACTAAGCCTGAAGGCTGCTCTCCACAGCTACCACTTAGAGAGCTTTCTAAGGTTGTTTAAGACCTCTTAAATCACCATAAGGGTTGTCTGGACTGGTGCAGGGTGCCCACTTACATAAGTGGACCTCATATACCAGGCCACCTTCTCACAGACTGTATGAAGGACTAGAGAAGACCCACAATTCTCACTAGAGTTCTGAGAGAAATTACTGAACCCTGAAGGGTCTGGAGAATTTTGGATTTGATGGTCTTGACTTTCGCCGAGGGAAGTTGAAGAGTAGCGCTGGAAGAGTTTCTCAGCAACCCTAAGAACTCTATCTGTTTTGATGGAATTAACATTGATTTCTCTGCGTTGATGAGAATGTCCAGATATGAAAGAAGAAAACACGCAAGTTGGACCTGTGCCTGGAGAGAGTGTAAGTTTTGGCCCATTATAAGAATATGGTCTAGATAGATGATAAGCCTGATGCCTTGGGTTCCCATAAAAGCGACTACAGGTTTCACTAGTTTGGTAAAACACGATGGTGCTGAGGAGAGTCCAAAGGGAAGAGAGGAAAAATTATAAGTTATTCCTTGCCATTGAAATTGGAGAAATTTCCTGTGTTCTGATTGGATGGGAACAGTGAGATAAGCATCTTGTAGATCTAACCGAACCATTCAGTCGTGCTGGAGTAAAGAATACTTGAGATGGATGATAGTCTCCATATTGAAATGACGGTAGACAACAAACTGGTTGAACTGTCTGAGATTGATGACTGGTCTCATTTTCTTATTTTTCTTTTCAACTAGAAAGAGAGAGCTGAAGAAGCATGAGGGATCAGGAAAATAAATCTGAATTGCCTGTTTTTGTAAAAGAGACTATTTCCAAAGAAATTAGGTTGGACATTTCGAAAGAGAATTTTGGAGGGGGAACACTGTGTGAAAAGGCCTGGAGTACAGTTCTATTGCATTACCTTGGACGGTGTTTAACACCCATGGATCTGAGGTTATGGACTGCCACTTTGATAGGAACAATCGAAGACGGCCTCTTACAGAAAGATGGCCAGAAGAGAGACTCACCTGTTTGGGTGTTGTATCTGGAAACTAAGTGTTCACGGCCACGAAAGCCTCTAACTCTCTGTGGATAGAATTGAGGCTTGTAGTCTGGATAATTTGAGTTGAAGGAGCCTCTGAACCCTTGAATGTGATGGTTACGACCGATATAGCGGCTCCTACCTCTATCGGCCCTGGCGGAAAAATACGCTAAGAGAATACCCTCTTGAGTGACTGTTGGGCCTTGTCAAGAGATGCAAAAGTAGACACATATTTGCTGAGCTCCTTTATAAAAGAATCGCCCAACAAAAGACCTTCCATAGACGCGAGGTTTACTAGCTTGAGATCCAATTTTAACAAAAGTCCTTTACTTCGTTCGTGGGTTATGGCTGAGTTTGCATTGCCTAGTAAACAGAAAGCTTTCTGTACCCACAAGGAGAGATCTTCAGGCTCAATGGAGGAGTTGTCTAGTCTTGTGGATTCTCTGAAGTCAAAAATACAAGCCAGGGGACCCACAATATCTAAAAACTTGTCCCGAGAGGTGGACCAGGCTTTATCCACCCCCTTCTGGGGGTCCCTACCTAATTTTGAAAAGAATGTGAGCATAGAAGGGTCTATAGAAGGGGGGATGATAATTTTGGAAGGTAGAGAAGGTCTAGAACATTCCAAATTTTATTTGGCTCTAGTTTACTTGTTTAGAGGTAAACGGAGTCTGGAGACAATATACTCTCCTTCATGGTCAGCAGGAAACCACTCGGTGGAATTAGGATAGGGAATAAGATTAGGGTCAAACATGGAAACACCCTCAGAGTCTACTACTATTTTGGCTGTAAAAGGATCATGAGAAGGGGAGGCCACCTTGGATTTCTTAGGGGGAGGGGCGGAAAAATGATCAGCGTCCCAGACCCCATCCTTGTCATTATCTGAATCCAGATTGCTCATGTCATCATCTGAATCCGGAATAAGCAATATTACAATAGAAGATGATTTAATATTGATATGTTTTGACTTTGCTTTACATTTAGTGTCTATTAAGTTATTCACCTCCATAACAGGAGGCCTGGGAGGAACCACGTCCTCTGCCATGTGTGAAGAAACCTTACTAACTTTTGGCGCAACATTAGCTTTCGCCTTGGCTTTTACATTAGTCGCAATAGGAACCCCCATTTCTTTTCCCTTTCTGTTTTCCCCCGCAGAAAGGGTCAAAATAGTCTTTACTATACAAACAAGCATTTGCAATGCAATAGGTCTCGCAATTTTTAGAGTTAGAGCTATTGGCTTTGTAAATGAGAATGTATTTTATCTGTTTGTTTTGGTTTAGAGTAGTGGATGTATGAATAGAGACACAGCTGCAGTAGTGCATAGAGGACTTAGAATGAGGAATTACTACTGGGACCAGAGAAGCAGCTGCTGCACTGTTTAGCGGATTTACAATGAGGAATTGCTGATGAGACCAAAGAAGCAGGTAGCAGCACTGTGTAGAGGAGTTAGAATGAGGACTTACCGATAGGGCCAGAGAAGCAGCTAGACCTACTGAATAACAGAAAAGATCACCCTTAGACCAGAAATCCAGCTGTTAAGACCTCGACCACTGGCAGATAGTGGAAAAACACTGAAACAAACTATTAGAGGCACAGAGAAGCAGGCCCAGTCATTATATTGTATTTGTTAATGAGGAGTGATCTGTGCTGAGGTTAAGAAACCTGTCTTACTTTATGACAAACACCCTCCGTTTATTTGCAGCTGGGCCAGGGCTGGGGCCTGGTCACATACAGCAGGTAGAGAGAGGTCTGGGATGCTGAGACCGGGGAGGGAGAAAAGAAGATCGCAGACTAAAGAGGTGGGGGAGGGGTAACAGGCAGGAGCAAGAAGAGGGAGCAGGGAGATAAGAGGCAGTTGTGCTGAGTGCATTCGCAGGGGGTAGAAGTGTGTGTATAGGAGAGATGTAACAGCTGGGGTAGAGAGGCTGCAGGAAACATGAGGCAGTGTGGCCTAAGAGGCAGGGAGGATTTGAAGAAAGAAAGAAAGAGACAAAACAAGGGGCCACGAGGGGGAAGAGAGGCTGCAGGAAACATGGGGCTGTAGAACGGTAGGCAGGGGGGATTTGAGAAGACAGCAAGGGGCCATGAGCAGCCTGGGGGGGAAAGAGGCTGCAGGGGCTGGAGGGATTTGAAGAGAGAGCGGGAGAGGATGGCAAGGGGCCATGAGGGGTAGAGTAGGCCACAAGACGGAGGACAAGTTGATGTGGAGGTTGGCTGGATGAGAGAAAGAAAAACACACGAAAGGCGAGCCTGCAAATGAGACACCAAACATTGAAGAAGTGGAAGCGAGGCTGGGGGTTACTATGTTCGAGATGAAAGACGAGAGAAGCCAGGTTAGATATTGAGACAGGGACTAAACACGTTTTAAACTACAGAGAGTAAGTGAAACACAAGAGGCGTTATGTGCGTACCTCCAGACATGTGTGAAAATAGATTTATGTGGGCCAGGGCTTAATGATTTGTGCGTTTTAGATAATGATGGCGTGGAGGGACAGGCTGTTGAATCAATTGTGACATAAATGAGCAAACCTTATAGTTTATTCAGCAGTTGAACATTGATATATATTTTTGTGTTACTGCTCTAAATCTGGTGCTCAACATAATAGCAGAACAAGCAGCGCGGCCACACACACAAACAAATACAATTTAAAAATAATGTCAAAAATACAATGGAGTATGCATACAAGGAAAAAGCAATTACGTAAAGCGACGCAATTTGCATTATGCTTTTGACTAAATCCGGCACTACCTTAATGTTTGCACTCGCAGCATTTGTGTTGGAGGGCAGAAGCAGCGACGGGCATGACCTCTCTTTAAAGAAAAAGCTGCTTTTTTGTCGGAGGGTGGCGAGAGGGCGGAAGCACATACGGGAGCAAAGCCATTAAAATGCAATATGCCCAGTTCCTTTTTACACCCTAAAAGTGCTCACCTTTGGATTTGTTGCTACTTTGGAAACATGTAAGCCCCAAACTACTTTACAGCGCCCCGACGCCCAAGAGGCATTTGTCCGTGTTAGACAAAACAGCGTAGCTAACTAAAGGGATGAAATTCGGAGCAGTCTATATCCCCCACCGAAGCTAATCCTCTCAGCCATCAGCAGTGGGCAACCCCCATCACAAGAACGAGTGATATGAAATCCTGTTTTGGGCACAATAAGCAAGGCTGAGTTGCCACCTTCCCCTCAAGACGAAGGGCATCATCACGGGTGGGTGGGGAGGGAGGAGTCCCTCCGACACCTCTCTGGAGGACAAACATTACACACAGCAGGCAGAATTTAGCACAATCTTGAAAGCCCCCAGACATCACACAAGGAGTGGGGGCTAAACCCAGATTAGCCATCACATCAATAGGGTGTGCTGTGACTGCAGGGGAAGAGGCTCAAATCCAAGACCTGAGCCCCAGTCCCTCCGTGTGCAGAGTCGGGCACCACCCGCTGCCACTATTGTCAGACCACACCTCAACGCGGAGAGGGGCTTGGCGCCCTTTCACACCCCGAGAGATAGTATCATTAAACATGGAGGTTATGACAAAAGGTGCTTACACAGAACTACCCGCAGCCCCCACCCACCACAACCATTCCCAATACAAAAGGGAAGGCACAATGCAACCGAGCAGACAATGCTTCGGGGTTTTATATAATAAAAAGGTTTTGGGTTTCTCAAGCGTCAGTAATACACGGAAAACTGTGGCATTAGCAGGGCGGGTTTGTTCAGAATGCACGAAGCACAGGCAGTAGTGGTGCAAGTTTTCCTCACACAAAGCGCTACAGCCCGGGCAAACACAGCTCAACTTTCCACAGGAATAAACAGGTACGTCAAGGGCAGCAGTACAGAAAGAAATACAAATATACACACAGGATCGGTTATAGGACTAGCGGGGACTTCCCGCATAAACCACACAACAGGCGACGCAGAGCAGGGAAGGTTTCCCTCAGGTGCGTGACTGGCATCTGCACAACACAAATAGGGCGCTGGCAGCAGCAATGCCAGCTTCCTTGCCACAGAAGTGGACAGTCTAGTTTACAGGCATTGTAATAACTGTAAACTCTGCATCGAGTCGCAACCCGCCCACCGGCGCCCACGAGGGAGGCCTCGACTGCTTGTCCAAGCTTGGACCGACAGGCGAGAAGCTCGGGCGGCCAACTTGGTCTCAGAACGAGTCCTTAGCACCATGGCCAGTAAGTAACACACATAGCCGCAGTTTCGGCAGAGACAGAACCCTCAATAACGGTCGTTGGCATGATTAAACGAACTACTGCCTACGCTTCGGTGCACGCAGCACCGCTTCTATACATTCACATACAGGAAGTACACCGACACACAATATCAGCACATCGCCGACTGGAGTCGGGCACACGATTCTGAAAGCGCTTGGGGGCATCCAATGGTGGGAACCAGCTCTACAAATACACGTAACTTCGTTGAATGCGAGTTTCCTCTTCCTGCTTCCAGAACAGCGCTTTGCTCACGGCAGGCGGCTCTCCAGCCAGCCATCACTGGCCATACTTTATCGAGTTTTACTCCTTGCATATACTTTGGGCCCTCACTAGTCTCCTGGTGTATTTTTGTCTTTCATATGGCAGGCCTTTCTGTAGCGCCGCGAGCCTTAAATTCGGGGAACGTTTTTCAATATGCACCAGCAGGCAGCATCTGTATGCGTGGTTGGAGGCGCTTTTGTGGACCGTATACTAAACAGTAGATGCATCTTAGACGACGTGCGCGAGCAAAAGAGATGTGCGCGAGCAAAATATCCAGTCCGGGTGGGCGAGCCGAAAAGGAGACAGGGAGGGAACAAACAAGCCTCACTTGCAATGAAAAGCGAGCGTGGAGCATAAATTGTGACGCGCGCCAATCAAAAGCATGGGTGGAGCTTCCACCCCGCTTCCGAAATGAACCCGATGACAATAGATCTCGCAGAGCGAGCAGCGCATGCGCTGCGACGCTAGGCGAGACCTAAAAAACAGGGGGAGGTAGAGGCTAGGTTTATCCTCCTTTTGATACGTAACACACAAAAAAATCGAATACTTCGAAGAAAACCTGGATACAGTGAGAATCCACTGTGATCGCTTAGCATGAAAAAAACTTTTTTCCTGGAGACCCCTCACCCACCAGGGTTGCCCCTACGTGGCATGCTTCATCATTGGGGTTCATCCCAATCCTCTATGGATTGAGGCGTGTTGCGACTAAACGATTACGCAGGCACTTACTGGTATTTACTAGAAACGGGGGGAGTGGAAAAAAGTGAAGTTAAAAATACCTAACTAGTGGGCTACTATTTTATTCCCTCCCCTAGCTGGTAAGGTTAAAATCAGGGGCTATTACTGAAAACTGAGATTATAATGAGTCTAGTTGTCACAGTAGTAGGTAGTCAACATGTTTCAAGTTGTTCCCCTATCGGCTCTTCCTCAGGACCACACGGGAACCAGTCCCATTGGTTCCACTCCTAATGAATCCTTAAATAAGGACCCTCACATACATACACACTGTGCATGCACTTAATATACATACGGTTGCTACGCTATAGCGTCATGGTCTAAACCAGGGTCGAGGGGTCTGTAGTCACACCTTCGTCAAGAACGCCTCGGGCAATGCGCCTAATCTCTACCCTGGGGACCGCATCTTGGGTCCCCAGGGTAGAGATTAGGCGCATTGCCCGAGGCGGTCTTGACGAAGGTGTGACTACAGACCCTTCGACCCTGGTTTAGACCATGACGCTATAGCGTAGCGTATTTTAAATACGGGATATTCTGAGACAACCGTATGTATATTAATTGCATGCACAGTGTGTATGTATGTGAGGGTCCTTATTTAAGGATTCATTAGGAGTGGAACCAACAGGACTGGTTCCCGTGTGGTCCTGAGGAAGAGCCAATAGGGGAACGGCTCGAAACATGTTGACTACCTATTACTGTGACAACTAGACCCATTATAATCGAAGTTTTCAGTAATGGCCCCTGATTTTAACCTTACCAGCGGGAATAAAATAGTAGCCTACTAGTTAGCTATTTTTAACTTCACTTTTTTCCACTCCCCCCGTAAGTGCTCCTGCGTAATCGTTTAGTTGCAGCATGCCTCAATCCGTAGAGGATTGGGATGAACCCAAATGATGAAGCATGCCACCTAGTGCCCCTGGTGGGTGAGGGGTCTCCAGGAAAAAAGGTTTTTTCCTGCTAAGCGATCACAGTGGATTCTCACTGTATCCTTTTCCCTTAGGGCAGGTTTTCTTTGAAGTATTCGATTTTTGTGTGTCAAAATAGTCTTTGACATTAACTTGATCACAGAATTCTCTATAGGTTTAGTCACTTTGTACATGGAAAGTGCAACAGCCTGTTCCACCGAAGCCTGAAAAAAGTCATTTAAATTATCCTCGAGAGAATCCTCTTCTACCTCATTTTCATGTAATAAAGAGGAAATAGCAATCTCCATAATTGTTAAAATGTGTGAGAAATAATGGTCACCAAGGGGTTATTATAGGAGGGCCATGAGAAAGAAACCTAGTCTTTTCCTTATGGGTGTGAACCAGGTTAAGGGTTCTTGTGGAGAGCGAGAAGGACAAGGGGGCGGGAACTAAGGCAGCGCCTTGGGGAGGGCTGAAAGTCTGTGTCAGAGAACAGATAGCGATCAGCAAACTTCTATTTCAAAGGGATAAAGGCCCCAAATATCAGTGAACACGAAGGCAAACGAAGCTGAGGAGAGACGCGTGTCTTGGGCTGGGACCAAAATGGCAAAAGCCGTCTTGTTGTATTCCGCTTTAGGTGTCCGTATATAGGTTTTCCTGAAACATGTCCTTATATAGGCACAATTCGCATTGCCCTTATATAGGCATAAGATCCCAGTCCTTATTTAGGCATTAGCCATGCTATCCAAATACAGGCATGGTCACTTACATCCGTCCACCCTAAAGTCACAACGAGTTCTTAGAAACCAGACCCTTAAGCTCTTGGGAGTTCCCCTAGCACAGGATTATTGATTTCTCCAAGAACTCATTTATTATGCATGAACCGCTATACCTTAAGGGTTCATTCCTGACGTCTTCCTCTGCCCGACTTTACGTCAATACTAACATTCCAAGGCACCTACCAGGTATAAATATACCTTCCCTTGCCCAAGCAAGTAGGAGGAGACCTCGACTTTAAAGGAGCCCGTGTCCCGGCCTGACGCACTGACAAGAGACGCCGTCATCCCTGCTCGCAGAGAATCCAGCTCCCAGTGTTCTGACTCCCTTCGCGGGGTGTTAGAGTTCGAGACCCGGAAGGAGATTCCCACCTCTCTCATTCTCAAGGTATGGAGCTGACTAGAACCTAGAGGGACTCTTGGCATACTAGACTTGGCATACTAGACTTGGCATACAGACCATAGCATACCATACTATAGAATACTTCACCTACTTCTTACCTTGCACTACACTTAGATTAGGTACACTGGGGTAGGACTAGTTAGAGAAGCATCTTATGAGTACTCGCATTTTTAGCTTATGTTATTTATGTATATGAATAAATGTGTCATAGCTAAAAGATAATGCTAGCGCAGTATTATTTCTTTCTACTGCTTACGCTGTACATTATATATCTTGCATACTGTCTTGTGATCATAACAGCTCATAGCTCTTACACGAGAAACAAGACTGTTCAATAAATCCTTTTATTGAAACGCCCGTCTATTCTTTCTGTGTAACTCTGAAGAAACTAAGCATGCACGATTAGCTGAGTGAAACTGTTATCTGTTGTTTCCACGATTCTGAGAGTGTTCCGATTCTAAAGGGAAACAAAGTTGTCATGTTTATGCGGTTGCCAGAAACTACTCCCTTCTTGTTTACAAGGAGTTTCTAGTGGCCTCTGAGTTAGCTGGCACAAAGTAATTAAGTTTAATATACTCGATAGGGACATACTGACCTCAGTCCTATGTCAAATCTATAGGGTATATTATTCCAATGCGCAGAGCCTATTAGGGAAATAGGAACTACACTACATGGCGCCCAACGTTTGGTAAGGCACTAATTTAACGCTAGATACTGAGTAACTCAGTCGTGCTTTTCTCTCAGAGACCCCTACTCACATACTCCATAAGACGTCTGGAGTGGGTAGGGTTAAATATCCGCCAAAGCTAAATAGGACAAAAAACCCTATATATTAGCTGTTTGGTTTGTTCAACGTTGAAGGATACAGTGTTCCAAAATATTGTGCACCTTATCTTTTGTTTCCTTGAAACTTGTTCTACATTTTTCAAAAAACAAATGTCCATACACGGGGATAATGGCACCGAGAACGGTGTAGCTGCGGCTGACCCAGTCGTAACAGCTTTTAATTTTACAGGTTTAAATGAAGCTGATGAGGGTGTTATAAACATCCATCCAAACTTAAGGAGAGCCATCACTCTAAAACTTATAAAACACGGCCTACCACCAAGAGGTGGTAGAGCAGTTTTCGAGATAGAGGCACACAAATCCTTTCAGACAGAGGTATTCTATTCATGGATAGTATTCCCAGAATCAAATCCAATAACAAAACTATTTCACTTCTTTAAAGAAGATGAACCACCAGAGGAATATATTCCTTTCGAGGATATTGAAATTCCACTCACATACCAGGAGCATGATCTCTGGTTTAAAGGCGCCCTAAAACATCACAAAAACATTACCAGGCTCGGTCTACTAGGTAGACCAGGAGCAACATGGCCGATTCTAGCCGGCTACACACCTCATCCTGACATCGATGTAATGTCAGACGAGGAATTACTTACTCAACTACAAGAGTTAATAAAAATTTACAGACAATTAGTCCAATATGTCATGCGGACTTTCACAGTCCAACCACCAATGACCATTCCAAATCAAACCCCTCAACAGGGGAATACACTAAAAATTACTCCACAGACTTTACACGCAGTCATGGGTAAAATGCCCACAAAACGTGAGCAAATTCCATTCTGGATAGCTCAAAAAATTACTCAAATCGAAGCAGTATTTCCAAATACTAGCCCTTATGAGAAACACAGAATCCTAACAATCTGTTTACCAATGGGGATCACACCACAACTGGAAGATTGCACCACTTGGGGCGCAGTCTTTGCTGCCATCTATACTAAAACACATGGTGTTCCATCAATTGCAGTAATACCAGATGTCCTGAAACAAATTCAAAACGAATACGGGGCAGAACCTGCTCTGAATTTAGGTATGAAATTACTGAAAAACTTCGACCAGGTCTCAACAATAATATTATCTAATATTAAAGGGGAGGCAGCATCAGTGGCGATCCGCCAACGCTTAAGGGAATTTGATGTAACAGAACATCAACATGAACTACCCAGAATAATAGAACAATCTTATGCAGAATTAGGCAGAGATAGTTTGGGTGGAAAACCTTTGAAGCCAAAACTATCTGAAAGTCCTGAGAAGGACTCTATTAAACAAAATCCTACATCTTCTAAAAAGAAGTGGGAAACTAATAAACAAAATTCAAACGAGAGACGTTCTCAATCCCGAGGTAGGTCTCCTCAAAAGGAGCCCTCTGAAAGGAGGTATAACCTCAGGAATAGGGATAATTTAAGAAAGCCTGACAGGTATCAAGATACTGATACACGTTCCTCTCGTACCTTTCAGATATCGTCACAGACATCAGAAAGAAGAGGACGGTCAGAACACAGAGAAGAACGCGTGAAATCCAAAGACGATAAACACGTTCAGAAAAATAAATCAAAACCTCAATTCACAAAAAGAAGGTAGCAGGTCTGAAGATCAGACATGCCGAGAATACTGAGAACACAGCTCAAGAACGGAGAATGGGCTCAGACAATGCTGGACAGTGCAGCAGAAGTAACAATAGCTCGCCAGAACATGAAGGAACTTCTGGAGATAGTGGACTTGAATGAGTACATCACCGTAGAAACTGTAGACACCAGGGTTAGTACTCCACAAACGTTATATGAAATAACACTCCGAATGGAGGGAGACATACCAAGAAAAGTGAAAATACTCTTTTGGGAGAAACTTTCAAGGGGTTATGATATACTTCTAGCAGAAAAGGACTGGCCACCAAACTTTGTCAGGGAGTGCCCACATGGTGAGGACATCATTATGCCTGCCTTCTCCAACCATATTCCAATTCACCTAAAATATACTTATGCCAGGAAATGGGCAGTTGCCCAGGCCCCAGCATTATACAAAAATCATGTAGGATGGGATGAGGACTCACCTCACCACAAAATACATCTAAAAAATCAACCTACTGCACAAAGGCAGTACCCAATAAAGCAAGAAGCTAAAAAACAGGTCAGGGAGATCTTAGATCAACTTGAATACCAAGGGGTGATTGAAACATGCACCTCCTCAATGAACAATCCTTTGTTTCCTGTATCCAAACCGGACAATACATATCGTCTAGTTTTGGATTACAGACACTTGAACACTTGTTCCAAAACATTTGCAGTGCAAAATGCACATAGTACAGCATTAATGAATAACATTGTGCGTAAAAAATATAAAACCACATTAGACATTTCAAATGGTTTCTTTTGTCAAAACATAGCACCTGAAAGCAGGTACTTAACAGCTTTCTCAATAATGGGGACCCAGCGTCAATTTTGTAGACTCCCACAAGGGTTCAAAAACAGCCCGGGGTTATTCTCAGCAAGAGTAACAGAGTTACTACAAATTTATGATAATGAGGCATTGTCATATGTCGATGACATCTATCTGACAGACGATGACCTAGATAGGCACTTGAACAGGGTGAGTACCATTATATTGGGCTTCGCCTCTGAAGGCTATAAATTCAACTTTAAAAAATCCAGAATTGCCCATCTCAATGTCCTTTTCCTAGGATATGAGCTTTCAAGTGAAGGCAAGAGCCTGGCAGCTAACTTTTTAGAAAAGTGCGCGCTGCTCCAACCTCCAAAAACGCTGAAAAATTTACAATCCATCTTGGGTTTCCTAAATTTTGGAAGAACTTACATTCTAAATTACGCAGAAAGGGTTAAACCTCTCTACGAATTAATCAAACCTGATTTTTCAACAAAACATTGGACACAGGAACATATAGAAATCCTGCGTTCACTCCAAGCTAACATGTTAGCAACAAATCACTTACAAACACGCGTAAATACACGCAATTTAGTGATCCGAATAATTTCGGGACAATGCGGATTCACCTATTTAACATTTAATGAGGGTGAAAAAGTACCAATAGCATACAAATCACATTTGTATACACAAGCAGAAATGCGCTTCACTTCAACAGAAAAAATACTGACAGCAGTTCAAACCGCTGTAGCAAAAGAAAGAGCTCTAGCCCAAGGGAAACGCATTATTGTCGTAACTCCAGTACCAGCCTTAGAGGCGGTTACAAAAGCGAGCATTCCAAATGCAAAAGCTTTACATCCTAGATGGATACAATGGGTTAATTCTCTTGCTGCAACAGATGTTGAATATGTTTTTGATCCTGATTTAAAAACACAAGCGTTCCTGCAATATGAACATGAATGTCCTCTGCCCACTGAAATTCTGCCTCTAGATCAGTACGAATTTATAATTTATACTGACGGATCAGCACAACCCGCTACAGGGAGTAAGCAAGCTTACAGTGCAGCGTGCGCAATCGTTAAAGGTCGCATGCAAGATGGTAACTTCAGACCAATGGTCACTAAAACTCAATCTCTAGGAGATTGTACAGCTCAGCGAGCTGAACTACAAGCATTCAAACTGGCACTTGAAAATACAGATCGCGAATTCCCCACACTTATAGTGTGCGATTCTTTTTACTGTGTTCAGTCGTATAATGAATATATACAGAATTGGCTTGAAAACGGGTTCAAAGATGCAAAGGGTGGCACAATAAAGCATAAAACGCTCTGGGAACAAGTAGTTCAGTTAAGAAACGAACTACCAAAAGCTCACGTGATACACACGCTGAGTCATCAACGTGATGGCGTTCATGTTGCAGGGAATTCATTGGCTGATGAAGCCGCAAAGGGGGCAGTTCAGACGGCTTCCGTAGCTGCGATCACTCGTTCAAAAACGAGAATAGACAGTGAGATATTGTTGGCTGTCAACGCTTCAAGCAAAGGCAGTGGTGCAGCGTTACCAAAGAAATTTCCACTCAAGTACTCTTATGTAATTGATGCAAACAACGTTCCTTTTGCTCGAATCCCTGGAGTGGGGGATAGGGTAATTCCAAACATGGAACGTAGAGCAGCTTTGATTTATGAAGCACATCTGGGGGAGGGTCTGTCACATCAAGGGATCTCTAAAACAATATTAACATTAAAAGAGATGTACTGGTGGCCTGGAATGAATACACAGATTCACATCTTCATCGATGACTGCATAGACTGCAATAGACAGACTAGTGCAGAACGCCACCAGCCTACGAAGTAGCCTGCCCAGTACAGGCACCATTGTTAGACAGCATTAGACTATCTACGCGCAGGCGTCCTTTTGGACAAATGCAATCCCACAAATACTAAGTCAAGGTTCCTATGGATATGGCCTCAGCGCTCGGCTGACGCTCGAACTGTTATAAAAGATTTGCGAGTCTTTATCGGCACATACGCAATAGGCACACTACATTCTGACCAGGGCCCTGCGTTTAGCTCTCGGGCTTACAAAGAAGCCATGGCCAGTTTGGGCGTAGCATTGCGGTACTCCTCTCCGTTTCATCCTGAGGGAAATTCTGTTGTGGAAAGGAAAAACCGGGACATAAAGCAGTCTATAACAGCTAGAGTATTAGGTTCGGGTGATGGGTGGGTCAAACATCTTTATGGGGTCCAACGCTCATTAAATAATTTGCCAAGAAGTTCTCTAGGGGGGTCACTCCATATGAGGTCCTATTTGGGACAAGAATGTGGGTTCCTGATCTCGAATGTAAAGGCACAGTGGTGGAAAATAAACCCTTTGATATCAAAGATCGTTTGGCTGTTTTACAGGATCTAAATGAACTAAGATCGAAACAAAGCAACGTGTTCCTGAAGCCAACCACCACTGGGGAAACACCGGCAGTCCCAGCAAGGCCTGTCTGGATCCCAAAAGTTGGGGATCTAGTCAGAGAGAAGATTGCGGACAAGAAGGAATTTGGACCTTCTTACAGACAACCAGTACCTGTCCTAGCCGTCCACGGAACAAGAACAGTACTTCTGCCGCCCCTTGCTGGAAAAAAGGAGAAAAGATTTGTGTCAATCGACCTCATCAAACCACAGTATGTGGCCAATACTAAATAGTAGGCCTCGTGGACTCCGACCTAGTAGCAGACGCACTCCTCTCGCTACTATCCAAGAGGTTCAGACTGAAAGACTCATAACCATCGAGAATTCAGCAGTAACAGATGAAGGACTAAGCAACAATGCTATGGAACTCATCCCTCTTGAAACTCAAGTAACAGTTCGTCCAGATACACCTGTCTACACCAACGTAACAAGTGATCAACTGGTTCCAGCGATTTCAACGAATCCTGATGCAATTTCAACACTTGACCGAACTGCTTCTGGCTATTTCATTAACTTTGATACGTTTTCAGAGGATCCGAGTGAGCCTGAAACGACGCCAGCCCTAAAAACTTTCAAACAACAAGTACAAGACCTTTTTCATTTCCTGAAAGAGGCTTATCTGGTTTCACCATGGATTGAACTATGGATTATTTCTGGAATATTTTTCTTCCTGCTTTGGCTAGCTTTGGTTATGACTCTTGGCGTGCTTATAAATGGCAGATACATCCATATGGACACTGAAAGTAAAAATGTGAACTTACTTTTAAAACCACACAAATCATCCCATCGTGAAGCAAGAGACTTGTCAGCAGTGAACATCACAGCCGTTCCTATACAGGATGGTATAGTGTGGGGCAAAACAGATTTCGATATATTCGGCCCGACGGAACTTTTGAACATTCCACATTTATTTAAAATTTCATTAAGTGACTTTATTACCTCCAGTACCTATTCTGATGGTTGGGACTTTGAGACTGTAAATAACATGATGTCTGATCTAGAAAGGTCTGCTGCATTTTCTAACAATGAATACTTAGAGGGTATTCATCAGACTACGAACAGCTTTATTGTTACAACCACTATGGTCATCATTTCTTGCATAAATCTGCAACACCTAGAAATGTGTTTATGTTTAACCAATGGGAACATTGTCCTACACCACCAAGGGGTAGTTCAAAAACGTTTGCTAAAAAGTTTCCATATTTTTCAGGGTACAATACATCTGATCCAGAAACATTTTACTATAAAAATGTAAACAAAACAGGACAGAAAATTATGTTAACTAATACAAAACAGATTTATTCTGCAGCCTTTATTACCCAACTGTCTAGACAAGGATTTGACTTTTGGAAAGACACAATTGACACAAAATCTGTCTGGGGTTCTAAAGATTGGCAAGTGCAGGGGATAGAAGCTTTGTTTAGAGCATGTATCATCCCACAGCAAATAATGTTTTTGAATGACACTGTGCAACAAACGTCTTGCCTTGGTTTAGCCAAGATCAAAGACATGAACACAACTTCTGTACCAACACCTGCAAGTAATAGCACTACACAGGGAGCGGTCACAGTAGACACAATACTACAAAACAACAGAACAGATCCTGATTGGAAAAAATGGTTACTCTGGCCCACAGACACAAACATCTGTCAAGAAAGATTCCTGAATAGAAGACAGGGCTTTACTATCCATAGGCCAGACCCACGTTATGTTCAACGACAACATCCGGGGGTAGTAACAACATACAGTGTAGGAAAATTGTGCCTCGACTGGTTACAAAAATCTACACTCGAGGATGTGAAACAACACTTATCTTTACTTAAAGAAGACGCAGACCTTAGGGAATTCTTGCTAGGACCAAGAAAACCGCGTCAAAAACGTTTCATATATGCCGGCATTTATGCTGCTTATAATGAAGTATGGAAGGTTTCACAGGCAGAGGCCGCAGAAAGAATACGTGAGCTTGATCGTATTAACTTAGAGAAATCTCTCTCTGTGGTCGACAATGGGTTAACAACTTTGTCATCCAGAATTTATTCACTGGACAACATTGTATCCTCTGCTATTGACATACTGGAACAAGATTTAGCCATGTTACAACAAGGCCAATCTCAGTTACGTTCTATTATGTTATTAGGCTGGACGCTGCAATCCGTGCTTGCAGGCTATGTGCCTTGGCGTTTTATCAACACGTCGTCTCTGTTTTCAGAATACAATCTAACTGATAAACAGATCGAACTGGCACAAAGGGGAGCAAAGTATACAGTGCTGAGCATTGAAAAACTGGAAAAATTACCATTTACGGTAGCAGAAAAACCAGCTACAGAATGGCTTATCCATGGCAAAATAATTCTGCCTGTCACTACTTTTCAGTTTCAGTATTGTCTCAAACAAATGCAAGCAGGCAAATATGAAAGGTTGGGTAAAGAATACATTAAGACATCCTGGGATTTACCTTACGAATACAGATGTTGGAGTGGGGATCGTGAAGTGTTTCTAAGCGGTACACACTGTGAAAATGCACTAAGCGGTTCACTCATATGTCAGGACATTTCTTTACACGGGGCTTGTAATGGTTCTGTGGCAAACTTGTCCTGCCACCAGCAGGAGTACACCAGCTACTGTGATTAATCCAACGTTTGGCCAACTTTCTAACGGGAGTTACCTCATGTTGAATGATCAGAGTTGCTGTGGCATGTTGCCAGGCATCCCATATCTGGTAACGGTCGACTCCAGGGTTACTTGTTGTATGCAAGTATTGTTCCCCCAATAGACACAGTCAGGGAGTCGCCTCTATGGCCTTCATTGAATGTTTCTTTTATACGTTTTGATACTTTAAGCAGAATGAAAGCCATACTTTTGCAACAGACCTTGCCTTTGACCTCGGCCAAAGAAATCTATGATTTACAAATTGCAAGGACTTCGTCTGAGATATAGGCTTTAATTCGTACAAACTGCCCTATACATTTCGTAGAAATGATGGGACGTATCTTAAACATGTCTGATATGAGCGGGATTGTACATGTATTTAAGACCATCTGCTCAGGACTGTTAACACCTTTTCAGGCAGTCCTCGGAATCATTCCAAACTTCGCACATTCGGTGTTTGGTGGTGTGCCATTAATTCCAGCACTGGTTGCGGGAATCCTGTTTTTATTCCTACTACTACGCTATGGCAAGCCTATCAACCGGCGTCACTCCCAGCAATTTGGAGAAAGCTCTCCTAGAATGGAAGTGCCGTGAGCGCATAGTGCAGCTTTTGGGCATACCTCGTCTACGGGAACTTAATACAACATGGTTTCTGTCATTTAGACCAATCTGGCAAGATTGCATCTTACCTGTTCTATGCTGCCTGCTTTGCGGTGAAGAATGCGTGCTAGACACCTGTCTAACACTCCCATCAGTCGTGACAACGGACATCGATACTCTGCTGGACCCGATAACGGCCCATGCTCTGTGTTGCCCCCAGAGGCTACCAATACTGATGACGGCATTCCTTGAGATCTCACAGACGCTTCCTGCTGCTGCTGAGGTACGAGATGGATCAACTGGCACACAGGTAACAACGGACGCGAACATTGCTGCAGCATCCTATGCTGAAGGCGATGCTTCACATCTCTGTGCAGTTAACCTTCTAAATGAGGTATTCCAACTGTCACCTACATCGGTAGACGATCTTTTGTCTACAGAAATAGATGATTTCATGTTTACACCAGACCCATACACTGACTTTGATTCGGCTCACAGTGTACCAGGGAAGCAATGAATTTGGCCTCCATATTTTCAAAACAGAACAAAACTTGGAACTCTTCCTAAAAATTGAATTTTTTTCTTTTTCTCTATTTTTTGAAAATACATGGCAATTCAATCTGCTTACAGTAGAACTATTCATATAGAACGGACTTCTTTGAATACTTCCAGGGACACATTGTCAACTTACCACAATTTCATTTAGTACCATGATATGCAATGGCTTTGATTTTTGAAAACTTGTCAACCATTTCATCATATGTATATATTTCTGTTTATTCATTCATGTTGCATTTATTTCCAATATATGCTTAGAATGAAAAAAATGCTTTAAAATGTACAGTACCTATTGCATTACATGTTTAGCAACAGTTTCTTTTAAAAACTTCTTTTAATATGCTTTTAGAAATGTTTTTAGCAACATGTGGTACTCAGTTTAATGTTTAGCATTTAATGTTTAGCATTTAGTACTATTGTTCATTCGAAAGGGGAGTGGGTGTTGTATTCCGCTTTAGGTGTCCGTATATAGGTTTTCCTGAAACATGTCCTTATATAGGCACAATTCGCATTGCCCTTATGTAGGCATAAGATCCCAGTCCTTTTTAGGCATTAGCCATGCTATCCAAATACAGGCATGGTCACTTACATCCGTCCACCGTAACATCACAACGAGTTCTTAGAAACCAGACCCTTAAGCATAGGATTATTGATTTCTCCAAGAACTCATTTATTATGCATGAACCGCTATACCTTAAGGGTTCATTCCTGACGTCTTCCTCTGCCCGACTTTACGTCAATACTAACATTCCAAGGCACCTACCAGGTATAAATATACCTTCCATTGCCCAAGCAAGTAGGAGACCTCGACTTTAGAGGAGCCCGTGTCCTGGCCTGACGCACTGACAAGAGACGCTGTCATCCCTGCTCGCAGAGAATCCAGCTGCCAGTGTTCTGACTCCCTTCGCGGGGTGTTAGAGTTCGAGACCCGGAAGGAGATTCCCACCTCTCATTCTCAAGGTATGGAGCGGACTAGAACCTAGAGGGACTCTTGGCATACTAGACTTGGCATACTAGACTTGGCATACTAGACCATAGCATACCAGACTATAGAATACTTCACCTACTTCTTACCTTGCACTACACTTAGGTTAGGTACACTGGGGTAGGACTAGTTAGAGAAGCATCTTATGAGTACTCGCATTTTTAGCTTATGTTATTTATGTATATGAATATGTGTCATAGCTAAAAGATAATGCTAGCGCAGTATTATTTCTTTCTACTGCTTACGCTGTACATTATATATCTCGCATACTGTCTTGTGATCATAACAGCTCATAGCTCTTACACGAGAAACAAGACTGTTCAATAAATCCTTTTATTGAAACGCCCGTCTATTCTTTCTGTGTAACTCTGAGGAAACTAAGCATGCACGATTAGCTGAGTGAAACTGTTATCTGTTGTTTCCACGATTCTGAGAGTGTTCCGATTCTAAAGGAAACAAAGTTGTCATGTTTATGCGGTTGCCAGAAACTACTCCCTTCTTGTTTACAAGGAGTTTCTAGTGGCCTCTGAGTTAGCTGGCACAAAGTAATTAAGTTTAATATACTCGATAGGGACATACTGACCTCAGTCCTATGTCAAATCTATAGGGTATATTATTCCAATGCGCAGAGCCTATTAGGGAAATAGGAACTACACTACAGTCTGAGGCGTCCTAAACGCGAGGAAACGGAGCACTCAAGGACAGTGTGCCAACTGGGAACAGAAAAAACAGACAACAGTATGTAATAACTAAATAAACACCAATATAGCACAACTAAACGAATCCATCCTAAACGTTATGAAAGATTATATATGCAATACTTATCTTGACTGCGAGCAGCAAGAAAAGAGGACTGTTTGCAGTCACCCTAAGTATTATAGGTGCTACTGTATTGTTATTGGTCATTGTATGTACTGAGTTTCTTTTTCCCCATTGGCTGGTTGTTCCAGGGCCTCATGCGATTTGTTGTTTTCTTGAAGTCTTGACTGCTGCTATTCGGTTAAAGCAAGATCAGAGAATCAAAATAGGAGCCTCCGGTCTTGCAATAAAATTCCAATGGCCCTGGTTCCAGTTCAGCTTTCCACGAGAAGGTCATTATCAGGCTGCATCAATGAATCTTGACCCTTTGAAAAAATCCTTAGACAGCTATATCTAATTCTGCAAAGCATTCTCGGGGCAAAAAAACTGCTGCTTTACAAACATATTCAAAGTTTAAAAAAAATTGTAACGGTGTGACTGATTTCGGTCAGCAATGTCCAAAATAACCCTGTTGTCAACAATTGGTAATGGTGCGAAAGCGTGATTGTAAACTGCAGTTTATTGCCCTCGGCTCTTTTGTGTACCCCGGAAGTAATTTCCAATACGTGCAAATAACCTCCTACCTTGGTTATAGAACTGGTATCGAACTTGTTGTTTTTGAAGGCTGTGTCATTTTGGTGCCTCTGAGGGCGCGTGCGGGAAATGTTGCCTCGCTGCGAACTCATCACGTTCAAAGAAATGCAGTCCTGCAAAGCACAAGCATGCGAAGCCTCATCCGGATGTGAATGTTCGATACTTTAGTGGTGATAGTTAATGTTGTCCCTTTTCTATTTCTATTGAGCCTTGTCATTCTTATCTTCAATGCTCGGCATTCCTGAAAGAGAACTCTTTGTTTGTTTGATGAATGCCGAACTTGCATTAGAAAAACACGTTTAAGGAACAACGGATCACATGTCTGTATTTTTCATGGTCTGCGGAAGATCTAGTCGCGTTCTTGTCCGTTAATGGCAGACATTAACACACAGAACGACAAGAATGATCGAACTGTCTGCTCTGCAAATGTATAAACACACTGCTTTTTTAATATAGAACAACTGTAACAAATTGGATTCATATTTCGTCTTAACAAATAATTTAATGATTTCTTCTCGAAATGAAAATAAAAAATAACCTAAAAACACGTGTTTATTCAAAACTAAATTTAACCGCATGAGATGACAGAGAATGCGACTTTATGTATTTACGTCCCCTATCTATACGAAAAGAAACCATTCAAGCATGGTAGCTGACTTCAACGACTGTACGCGTGCCCCGCCCCTTTGTGCCCTGTCGACTTGTGCCCTCTGTTTAACTGCAGCTTTACGTCACCCTGCATCTGATTGGTCGAACAAATACAGACCGACACATTCACTGCAGTGGCTCAGGTGTCCGTCACTCCAGTAGGTTTGCGCTTGATTATTGGTTGTGTGGCTTGTCATTCGCGGTCTTGCTGGCCCGCCTTTCTCTCCAGCATTGGGCAGCGGATGGAGTTTGGGATTGTTGGGCTGTGCAAACCAAGCAGTGATTGGTTCCTTGGGTACCGGCTGCGGCGAAGCTGAGCCGCGGTGTGTGCAGGGCGCGGAACTGCCCCTCCCCCCGCTGTTTATTCCCAGGCGCAGGACATCCCGTGAGGCTGACGGCGCGCCACCGGAGCCGGCGCGGCGGCTGACTGTCCCTCTGTTGTGTGCGTTGAGCCGCGCGTCGGTTGGCCTGAGGAGGACAGGACCCCCTCGGCAGGTGCCGGAGCAGAGAGGATGCTGGGATCCCCGAAAGCCTGACCCACCCCCAAGCAACGAGAAGCGCAGAGTGCCGCGGAGCGTACTGCCCCAGGTCTGCTGACGCTGCCTGGAGGCCTGAGAGCCACCTGCGAGTAGTCACAGAGGTAGTCCCTCCCCTCTTTTCCCTGCTAGACAACTCTTCCCTGTTTCTTCTAGACATCACCTCTTCTGTATGGTCGCTTATTCACCCCCCCCCCCCCCCCCCATTCATTGCTATACTTCTCTCTTTTCGTTGACAGACCATTCTCCGCTCTTCTTCGTTAGCTGGTTATCTGTATTCAATGCTCTTTTCCTCGAGGTGTATCACCAACCCTATCTCTTTTTTTTCTGGTTGACCTGAGTGGGATTCCTCCTTTCGTCCTCTATTTTCCCTGGTGGATTCTCCCCTCGCCGCATTTCAGTTATTGTCTGGTGCTCTGCGGATCTTGTGTCATTGATCTTATCCGGGGGAGGGAGGGCTTTGATCGTTGTAGGCGAAGCAGAATGCAAAAGCAGAATCCTACAACCTCTAAAACTTAGATTAGAAAAGGGGAGGGGATCTTATTTAAACCGAAAGTGGGGGAGGCGTGCCCCCCCCCTCCACACACACAGCTCATCTTACCTCGGGGCTAGGACGCCAGGAAGTCGCTTGCCCCCCCTCCACACACACAGCTCATCTTACCTCGGGGCTAGGACGCCAGGAAGTCGCTTTCCCCTGAAACGCAAGTGACGTCACTGCTAAAGCTTTAACTCTTGCTGAAGCCGTGATGATCGCAATTAGACCACAATGCATAGCCTTATGTGACATAAATTTATATTCTTCACTGAAATCTGCCGTGGCTTTGCATTAGTCCTTAAGGGAGCAGGGCTGCCAGTGCAAAAAACGCTTTCAGAGTTGTATACGGTGCACTTTCCTCGTTGATTTATCCACGTTTTTATCCCCTGTAAAATGTAAACAATGTGAAGCCCCCAATAAAACACGGGAAAGACCTTAGTATATATATCCATATATATTTTACTTTTGTAAAATCAGACTTGGATCCACATTTAAAAAAATATATCTAAGCCACACGGTCACCTCAAACTAAAAGGACACCCATCGTGCCTAATGGAAAGGGTTTAGCGCATGCATTTTTTTTTTTTGTAGCTATTTTGGCTACTTTATCACTAACCTCAGCTTTTACATTAGGACTATTGACAGTCAGTGCCTTAACGTCATCAAAATGTAAGAGGTTTGAGAAATTCTCGCTTGAATATTTATGGGTATCTTCTCTGCCTTTTAGTAGAATTATTCAGTACGTTTTTGAATCGGAATGGTTAGATGAATGCGTGAGCCTACCAAAGAGACTGCGTTTTTGCTTTTTTATTGTAATAAGTCTTAGTTGTTTTAAGAGGTTCTCTCAGAACGAGACCAGGTTGTTGATCAGTAGTTGGGTGCATTTAAGATTTTTATTTTTTATTATTGAATAATTTTCAATCCTCTTAACCTCTGGGAAAGGTAGTAACTAGAGAGAAACTTAGGGGGGCCAAGGAGGATATTTCTTTTCCTGTCATTGAACATGTTGAGAGATAAACTGAGCCCTTCGAGTTTGACAAAACTCCTGCCCCCATCTGATGTACTGAGCCTTTGACTCGGGGTATCTCCAGGGAGAGTGGCTCTGGTCCCAGTGCCCTCCGTTGTCGCTGGCAAATCATTCATTGGTAGCTCTTAAAAGTTCAGACAAGATGTCTTTCAAATACTTTTCCCATCTGGTTTGAAATTACGACCACAAGGATTTCAAAGATACCATGTAAAGTCTTTTGCATTAGCAACATTACGTCCAGCTGGGATGAAGAGCCGGATGGCTGGATATTAATGGATCCTCCCAGCGAGTCTTGGATTGCATTGGGTGCCCCGAACATGGGAACCTTCTGGAGCATTAAGCCACTCTGGTCCCTGGAGAGTATGCTGTGATCGGACCCCTAGGTCCCAGAGCTTTCCACCGCCTGCAGGGTTAATGATGTATTGAGATGAGGATGGAAGTCTTGGGCCCTTACCCAGCTTGGAGTGGAAAGAATCATCTGGAATGGTGTAGGGTTGGATGGGAGTGCCTTCAATGCGTTGACCTCTAAGAAGCCCACTTCCTGCTGAAGAAAGCAAGTAGAGATTAAAATATTTGGAGACAAAGAGGTAGCAAGGGGCGAACATGAAACATTCCAGATTGGAATGGCTCTTGAATCCATCTGGTGTTTGCCTTTTTGCCCCCTGCCCTTCTTTTACAGGGTCTCCCCCGCACCTTATCTCTGGATCCTCCTGGCTGGACTCTCTTATGGCGGAGAACCGGGGGAGAGATGCGTCCGTGGGATCCATGATGGAAAAAGGAAAAACCACTAACCTCATTCCTTAGCATGCCACCTGGACACAACTCAGACAGCGCTGCCTCCACCACACCACACCTTGCTTTTATCCAGTACTGCTTCACAGACAAGGAATCCGCAAAACTGGAAGAGTAAGGGGGGAAGAAGAAGGTAGTCTCCTCCCTGAAGTCATCCAATGAGAGCATAAACAGAAGCGGGGTGTAGGCAACCAATAAAATCTTGCACAGCTTTAGGCCAAAAACCTGTGAATAGGGTCCCTGGCACAGGGCTGGGGGGGGGGGGGTGGAGGGGGCACCCTCTCACACTGCCTCATGTCTACCCACTGGCTCCCTGACACACCGATGACTGGCCCAGGCTTGAATCCTATGCCCCTCATGCGCGAAGCATACAGTCGTGCTCACCACGAAGAGGACCAAGTTCACCTTAATTTACCACCACGATCTCAGGGTGGGGGACTTGCCCCCGTGAAGAGCTTGCTGCAATCTCTCGACAAGGACGACCCACAACTTTACGTAGGGGCGAGAAGCTGCAAAACCCGATGCAGAGTGCTTTGGAGTCTGAGGAGGCGTGTGACTGGGAAGGCGAAAGTGGGTGGGTGGGCGGTCACAAGCATGACAGGACGGCTGGAGGAGGAGCGCGTAGTAGTTTTCATAGAGTCCAAATAGTTTTGTCCTGATTCTTAAAGCTATTTATGTATGTAAATGTCTTGCATATGCAAAAGTTGTACTTTTATTAATTTATTGCTCTTGATGTTTTTAGTCTGATTCTCCTTTATATTTTTGTTTGACTGATATGCATCAAACATGTTTTTCTAAAGAATGCCATAGAAAAATGTTGTTTTAAAGTTGTCCTTTAAAATTGCACAACAGTTTAGCAAAACTAACTTGAAACTTTCTTTTTTCTTTTCAAATTGTAAATATTATTTTGGGTTCTTTTTATATGGAAAGCAATCGCCAATCTTTCCTTCGTTCTTCTGCATGTATTTGCATTTAATCAAGGTGCATTACAAATCCACAAATGGCTTATTTTTGCAAACATGTGTAGAGATTTTTGTATTAGAATTTCAGACAATAATGCCTGCTCAACTTACTGTCTGTAGTTTTATCCTTGACATGCCCAATTGAATAGTAAAGGCTTCGCACTAGTGAACCATATGTACAATTTTGAACATATTGTACATGTGTATGCACATCTTTCTTTAGCAACAGACAATAGTCTGTCCTACAACCACATTGCACACTGTACATTGGCAGCCAATACATTATTACTGAAGGGGTTTAACCGCTTGGGTGCTTAGGAGATACTGTACACGTCCTCAGCACCGGTGCTTGGGTGCTGAGGACATGTCCAGCACGTCGTAGCACCCACCCACAGGGAAGTGCTGGTGTTTCCCCCGCAGACCCCCCTCAACACCTGATTTAACTGGGATGGCAGCAGAACGCTTACGTTGCTGACACCCCCCACGTTGATCTGATGACAGCAGCACGTGCCAATGTTACCAAGAAGCGCCACAGCCTTGCTGTAAGCAAATGACTCCAGCACAGCCGTGGAAGAGGAGGGCAAGACTTCCGCTGGGGGGGGTATCGGGTGGAAAGAGAGACAGCAGGGGAAATAAGTTTTCCCTTTTCCACCGGTGTCTCTTCAGTGTATTCCTGCTGTGGGATCGTGAGTGGGCCTGCCATCACGTGGCAGGAATGCACACACTAGACACCGTGGATATCTTTTGGTGAGGGGAGCTGCTCTTTGGGCAAGGGTTTTGGCTGTTTTCTGCCCCCCCTGTTTGGGGTATATCTCCCATTTTTAGGTCGCTGTGCACCAAAAGGGGGCAGAAAAACACTAGGCTCCAGGAATTTATATAGATACATTTCTGGGAGCGGGCCCTTGGACAAGGGTCGCTCCTCAAATATATATTGCCACAGGTTTTGGCTGTTTTCCACCCCAATCCCCCCCCCCACCATCCCCCCCCCCAGTGGGGGGTCGATTGTCCATTTTTCAGTACACTGTCTGTAGGGAAAACGTACCAACCCTAGTTCTGTAAACTCTGCACCGGGGGACTCGAGGGTGGTGTGTCTTGCGTGCATCCCACAAGGTTTTCTGACTGACTCGGAAGCCCTTGCAAACCTGAAACAAAGGCTAAAAAGACATTTACTATATATTTATGTGAGTCAAAATACTGGAATCTGCAGGGAGCCCAAATTTCCTACCACCCAGCATTCCCACATGTCTCCTGATTAAAAATGGGGCCTCACTTGTGTGTGGGCCTAGTGCCTGCAAAAGGATGGGGTCTATGGGTGAAGAGCATTACAAATAGGCCGAGTACATTATTTGTCACTAGACCTGCAGGTCAGGTAACATTTTTATGATTTTTCAAGGCCTGCACATTCACAATTTGTTGTCCCATGTAGCAGAATAAATGGATTTGGGCGACTCCTTGCTAGGCGATAAGGCTTTGAGACTAGTTTGTCACGTGAAAGGAAAAAAAAAAAAGTACATTATATCAAGTTTTTGTTCAGGCACTGAAAAGCGTATATTTTTTTGCAGATTTTTTGTCCTGTCTCCATAATATATAGTGCAATCGTCCCTCACCAAATGTCCCAATCTGATGTGGATTTGGGGGTCTCCTTGGAAGACCACCCAAAGGTGCAAGGTCCACCCTTAGTCCATGGGTCCGGGATACAAACTGAGACCAACACTGGAGTGCCGAGAGAGAGGATATTTATTACAATCTCATGAGATGTAGAGAGAGCATCAGCAACAGACACCCGCAGCTTGTCTGAGGAGGCAATCTGCCAAGCACTTTGGTTCCACATCTTATATACCCTTCATCACCACCCCAGGCGTGTATAGTAAAGAAAGAACACCATGGTTATGAAAAGGGGGGATGTATACAGAAAACGACCACCATAATTATACAAAGGGAGAAGTGTACAGTAAAACAATGAACACCATAATTATACAGGCAGAGGTCAATCTGATAAGTTAGCAGATGGTCACTGTTGGGCCCCTGCAGGGGTAGGTGAAACTCATAATTACACAACAAGCAGAGGACAATCTGATAAGTCCGAAGATGGTAGCTGTCAAACCCTGTAGGGCGAAGGGCAGGGTGAGGACAGTAAGCGCAGGTGAACAGTCCTGTTCAACTGGGGTTAGCAGGAGTTCAGTCAGATTGTGGCAAACAAAGGCACAGACAGTCCTGCTCGACTGGTTTAGCATGAGTTCAGGCAGGTGGCGGTAGGTCAGGTCAGGAACAGGGCGTTGGTGGCAGTGCAGAGGTGAGGTGAATCAAGATGTGAAGCCACAGAGCATTCGTGACCCCTGTAGAGAGGTCGCAATGGAGGATGAAGCGCAAAATGGCTGAGCTAATGGCAAGACAACAGACATACTTTTCCACAGTCCCTCCTTTTGCCATAAGCGAAATCATTTTTAGTCAATTGCAATGTCCATCAATAGCTGTATCTCACGTTCAATCATTATTTTATTGTTCTCGACATGAGTATTTATAGGGACTGGCTTGATAGCACTTGCGCAGAGGCCGCAAAGTGGGGGACCACATTGAATGCAAAGACAGCAAAAGAAAATCTTTACAAGAGGTATCAGGACGATCATTAGGACTTTCCACCCCCAAGTCAGTAGAAGTTGCCACAACCAGAGGCCAAGGGACCATGAGCCGGTATCTTGATGAAGATCAGAGGTGATTCGATGAAGCGTGGAAATAGCCTCATAGACAGATGAGGAATGATCTGGGATGTACACACAGCAGCTGGTACTGATGATGCATAGCCTCATAGACAGATGAGGAATGATCTGGGATGTACACACAGCAGCTGGTACCGATGATGCGGCACGCTCCTCCGCGGTCAGCAAGGATGACGTCCAGGACCATGCGGTTTTGTAAAACGACGAGGCGTACCGCTTGGAGCTCCGCTGTGTTGTTGGCCAGAATACCAGCTGTGATGTTGACAGTTGCTTCCATGACCCTGATGAGGTGGCGAATGTCTCTGCTGTTTTCCATCGGTCCCCAGAAGGGAAGGATGCCTTTCATGGCATCCAGGAACAGTTGAGAGGTAGTGTCTGCTTGGTCGACCACTTCGTTGCTGCGGCGGACGCGATGATGAAGAGGAGGAGCAATATAGGCAGGAGGAAGGAGAAACGCTATATAACATGTGCCTCCCCAGTTTTGTGAAGCCAGGTGTATGCTTTTGTCCCACACACAAAATAAGTGTTTGGGGAAGCATCAAGCGGTGGTGGAAATGTCATGTTCAGAGTTGCTGTTATGGCACAAGAGCTGTCCCCAACGTACTCAGTACCTAAGCCTTTGATGCATATAAGTCAAGGAATGCGAACAACTGATAGTGGCAATGTTCAGCTTGGCGGGGCCTTCTTTTGAAGCTAGAAAAGCGAAGACTGTCAGTGGTGTTGAAGATCAGCATTTCCTCTTGCTCATCTTCCGATATTTTCATGGGACTGTTAGTTGGACAGAAAGGGTTGATGGTGTTGCCTGTCTTGTTCCACCATAACTCGTCCCGGAATTGCTGGAGAATGGTATCAGCGATGTTGCTAGTCTGCTGGGCATCCATGATGAGCATCATCCAGGCAAGGCAAGAGGCATGTACAGAGTAGGGGTAAGGAAAAAGCGATATTGGGTTTTCCGTGGATTTAGGCAGAAGACCACAGACCCAACAGTTCGTTTTGTTCAGGACCATATTATGTTGATGCAACATTTGAATAAAACTGTTATTCCAAAAGTCTTGTCTTCTGTGTTGGAGATAAGGGGGCAAGGACACCTGCGAGTGTTCAGTAGGTGTGGAATAAGTCGGCAATATGGTACCTTTTGCCGGCGCTTTTTCCTCTATAATCCAGAAGATGATGGTAAGAATGATCGTGAGGCAGAGAAATACTGTTAGTACTATTGACCTTCGATTATACAGTCTGTTATGAAATGCCTTCTTCTGGTCTGCGTTTTTAGGCATAGTCAATCTTCTTTTGGGCTCTACAGCTGTCAGAGAGGGAGACTGAGCCCTACGCGTCGCCGGTAGCTGGTGGTTGCTTCACTGGCTAGGCTTCTCAATACCCCACTATAAGGAGTATCGATCCACCCCACCAGACTGTACTACCGCCCTGCGACTTTTGGGTCAGCCCTCCTGTCCAGTCGCTGGAACCCCAGAGGTCGTGCGAGGACGGAGGTTGTATCTTCCTTTGGCTGGCACAGTGTGGTCTTCGAACAGTTCGAGCTCTGGTTCTTGGAGGCCATACACTGGGCGGTCGTGTGCCAGTACTTCCTTGTAGGCAGACAGAGTTGGGTCAGTCTGTGTGATGCTGGGGACCTTCCGGCAATGAACTGCATGCACCCACGATTTCTTGCCTTCCACTCGTAGGGCTGTTCGGGTCGTCAGGAGGACTAGCAGAGGACCTTTCCACCGGGGCTCCAACGTTTGCTTCCGAGCAAAGTTCTTCACCAGGATGTAGTCGCCTGGCCGGATGGTGTGTCCTGGCCCCGTGGATCGGTCCGGCAACGCTTCCTGAACCTGCTGATTAATAGAAGACAAAGTTCGTGTAAGTACAGACAAGTAGTCGCTCAGCATTTCACAAGGAGAATCCGACAAGGTGGTAGCAGGGGGCACGCCCCAAATGTTCATTGGGCGTCCAAAAACCACCTCGTATGGGGTCAACGAGGTGCGAGAATGCGGGACAGATCTTATTGATAGAAGGGCCAGTGGCAATGCGTCAGGCCATCTAAACCCCGTAGTCTCCACTATTTTGGCTAGTTTTGATTTGATGGTGGCATTGTATCTTTCCACCAGGCCTGCTGACTGGGGGTGAAAGACTGCGTGGAATTTTTGCTTGACCCCTAGTCCAGCTAATATGTGTTTGACTACCTCTCCAATGAAGTGGCTCCCGCTGTCACTCCATAGTACCCGGCAAAGGCCATAGCGGGCAAAGAATTCTTTCAACAACATCTTGGCGGTTGTTAGGGCAGTGTTGTCTTTGACCGGGTAGGCTTCCACCCATTTGCTAAATGTGCAAACAACCACTAGGACATATTTAAGGTTGTTGCACTGTTCCATCTGGATATAATCCATCTGTAAGACCTCGAAGGGTGCCGTGGGGATGGCAAACCCAGCTCGTGGTACCCGGGTCCCTTTTCCTACATTGTAACGGAGACATACTAAACATTGCTGTACCAGCCTTGTGGCGGTAGACCGGAGTTGGTTGTTATCCCACACCTCCTGTAAGATTTTAGTTATGGTGGCAGCATCGGTATGGGCCGGTAAATGAGTCATGTTCAACAATGGGAGGAGATAGGCATTTGGCAATTTCCATAATTTTGTGTCCTTGGACCGCCAACAATTCTCCTAGTCAAGCATGCCCTCCATTTCCCATTGTTGAAGTTCTCCAGGAGTGGCAGTAGACTGGATGTCCCTGATCTGTTGTCTAACGTCACGCCACTTCTCTGCTTGGGATTTTATTATGTACATGGCGGTATGTGTTCTTTCTTGTGCAGTGGCTCGGGCTGTCTCATCAGCTAAGGCATTTCCCAGTCCTATTTTGTCTGTGATTTTCTTGTGGGCATTGCATTTTACAATAGCTAGTGTTCGGGGCAGTGTCAAGGCTTGTAGTAATGCAGTTACTAAGTCACCATGCCGGATGGGCGTACCATGTGACGTCAAGAATCCTCTCTTTCCAGAGGATACCAAAACTGTGTGCTACTCCAAAGGCATATTGGCTGTCGGTGTAAATGGTGACAGCTAGACTCTGGCTAAGGATACAAGCGCGGGTGAGAGCTATAAGCTCTGCTGCCTGGGCCGATTTCTGAGGTATGCGTGCAGTTTCCACAATGGTGTTGGTAGTAGTGACGGCATAGGCAGCAGATGTGGTACCATCTGATAGTTTAATACAGGACCCGTCCACCCATAATTGCCCATCCTGTTCCGTCAGAGGGATGTCTTTCAAATCTACCCGCCCCTTAGTCTGTTCTTCTGTTTGGAAGAGGCAGTCATGTGGAGTGTCTGTGGTGTCTGAATCTGGTGTGGGCAGGAGTGTGGCGGGGTTCAAGGTCGTACAGCGCTTTAATGTGATGTGGGGTGCTAACAACGTAAGTTCGTATCCTGTCAGTCGTGCACTAGTGAGGTGTTGTGTCTTTGTCTGGTTTAGTAGTATGTCGACTGCGTGGGGAACTAACACCGTCAGTTTAGATCCTAAAACAATTCCCTCACTTTGTCGAATAGAGACTGCCGCAGCCGCGACCGCTTTAAGACAAGAGGGCAGACCTCGGGCCACAGGGTCTAGAGTGGCCGAAAAGTAGGCGCACTGGCGTTGTTTGGTGCCGTGAATTTGGGTCAAGACCGAGAGAGCGCATCCTGAGCGTTCATGGGTGTAGAGGCAGAAGGGTTTAGAGTAGTCAGGTGTGCCCAGTACTGGTGCAGAACAAAGAGCGTGGCGTAAGTCTTCAAAGGCTTGGTCGTGTTCATGTGTCCAAGGGAGGGGTGTGGGTGTGTCTTTTGTAAGTAAAGCAAGGAGTGGCTTAACTATGAGGGAAAAATTTGGAATCCATTGACGACAAAAAGAAGTGAGGCCAATTAGTGCACGAACATCTCTTTGGGTAGTAGGAGAAGAAAGGCGTAGTATTGTCTGGATGCGGTCAGGTGTGAGTGTACGTTTCTCCTTAGACAGCAGATGTCCGAGGTAGGTCACCTGCTGTCTACAATACTGTAACTTATTCTTGGACACCTTATGGCCCTGTGACGCCAGAAAGTGTAAAGTAGTAAGTGATGCGGTGCGGGATAGGGACGGAGTGTCCGCAGCCAAAAGAATGTCATCGACATACTGAATGAGGACAGTGCCGGGTGGTAACTGTATCTGGTCGAGCTGTTGTTTAAGGGCTTGGCTGTATATGCTCGGACTCTCGGTGTACCCTTGTGGAGCCCGGCAGAATCTGTATGATCTGTTTCTTATGGTGAAACCAAAAGGTAGCGTGAATCAGGATGTATTGGTATGGAGAAAAGGCATTCTTGAGGTCTATCACGGTAAAGGTGGTAGCAGTTGAAGGGATCATTGTTAATATAGTTATGTCAGAGACCACAGGATATTGCGGGACCACTATTTTGTTGATCGCGCGAAGGTCAATGACGAAACGGTATATTTTCTCAGAGGTGGACGTGTTTCAGTACTGGAAGGATAGGACTATTGCAAATGTTGGACTGGACTTCCTCAACTACCCCTGATGTAATCATATCCTGTACTATAGTCATGAGGGCCTTTTCTCCTTCTGCAGAAATCTTATACTGAGGTAGGCGGGGAAGAGGTGCATTTTGTTTTACTGTTATTTGGACAGGGTCCATGACAATCTCCCCCACATCGGTGTCCGTGACAGCCCACAGGGTAGCTGGTAATTGGGACAAATCCTGCTGTTCGGAATCGGTGAGACAATAAAAACGTGATTCATAACCAATGGGGCAATCATTGTCAAACAATATGACTCTGACATTTTGGGGAGAACAGCGAATGGTGGCTCTGTAGTGTTTTAACAGATCAATGCCCATCAGGTTATCTGGGCAATTTGGGGAGAGCAGAAAAGAGGCCATCGCTGTGTTCCCTTGTATGTCCAGGGGTACCTTAGTAGAAAGGGGGTTAGTAGAGGGCGTGCCGTCAAATCCTATGGAGGTGATCGATAAGCCGGACAGGGGTGCCCTAGGAATCAGTTCTTTTGATAGGGCACTTCTAGAGGCCCCGGTGTCAAACAAAAATTTGCCCTGCGTACCAACCACCTTAGCTGTGACATAGGGACCTGTTTGATCGACAAGAAGTTCTACTGGTTCTTTCCCCTGTCCCTGGCTATCTCATGCATACTCGTTGTCGGGGTACTGATCAGTGGTAAAATCTTGGGTAACAGCCTGCCTGGAATTATCAAAGACGTTTGGACGCTGTCCGCCAAAGGGTGGCGCAGGACCTCTCCCTCTAGGTGCTCCTCGCCCTCTCCCTATGGTATTTCGATACAAAAGTGGACAATCTGCACGCCAGTGGCCTGTTTCTTTACAATATGCACACTGGTCCTGGGACAGTTGACGTGGGGGCTGGTGTGTTCTAGCAGCCGCAGGCATATAATTGTTTTGTTGGCCCCTACCGTTTCCTCCCCCTCCCGTGCTTATCTGGGAAAGCATCACCTTTTCTTTTAGGTCTTTTCTTTTTCTGTCTTTTTCCTCCTATTTTATTTTGCAGATGTTCGTAATATTGGGCCATTGTCAGGATCTGCGCTGGTGTTGCCGCAGGCCACGTGCTTTCGCTACTCTGTAACCTAGTGGAGATCGGTAGCAACAATCCCTTAACAAAAGTCTGAACTAGTAAGTGTCGGCCTGTCTCAGTCGTCGTGTCCTGTCCACTATAGTCAACAAACACCTGGCTGAGTCGAGAGAAGTAGTCAGACGTTGTTTCCTCAGACTTTTGCTTACACGCAGTAATGATTGTCCAGTCAACCTTTCTGGCCGGAATGGTGGCCTTCAGCTTTGTTACTATGCGACCTGATAGTGCTAAAATAGCTTCCGCTGGCCTTTCCCCTGGTTTTCTATCCTTATCCATTGTTACTAAATCTTCCCACTTGTGACTGAATACGGTCTGATCGTCTATTTTCCTTATTGGTCTCCAGATGTCTGGCGGCAGTATTAGCCAAAAAAACTGATCTATGTCTGTTAAGGTCATGGTGTAGGTGGTAATAACCGTGTCCAACCCTTCGTAGAATCCAATAGGATTCTTCCGGGGGTCAGGTAAGTCCTTTTTAAAAGCTAAGATGTCAGCTCGAAGCCACGGAGTGTACACCCAATTATATAACGTCCTGCTCTTTGCATCCGGACTATCTAATCCCTCAGCAGTACCCTATCCTCGAGCAGGGACAAAAACTGGAGCAGCTTCCCTTATCGGTGCCATATGACCTCCCATCGCTCCCTCCACTACTGGTTCTTTTTCCTCTTCCTCCTGGTCTCTCCTCAAATTTTCCATCATTTGTAGTTTAAATGCTAACAAGCTGTGGCTTTCCTCAGCACTTCCTCGTCCCTCTGTCAACTTACAATACAATTCTGTAATATGGCCTGCTGGTGTTACTCCGTGGCGTTTCTCATAAAGAGAGAGTATTTCATGAGCAAATTGCTGTAGGAAGTAGCCCTTGCAGGGTGGTGCATAGGCTTAATAGATCGCACGGATCTGGTTTGATGTGGAAAGATCCTTCAGGCAGGTGCGAACGAGGTCATTCAGAGCCTGTTTCTCTGTAGGTGTAATGCAGAGTGTGTGTGATCGAACAGAGGGGTCTAAATCGGGATCAGATGGAGCAGGAGGGGCAGTGTGGTCGGGAGGTGGAGGTTGGGCGTTAGGGGGTGGTGCATTCTCACCGGCCGGCTGTGGGATAGGATGGGGAGGGACATGGTACGGTGGTGGCAATGGTTGGAGGAGAAACTCCTCCTCCAGGGGATCCGTTCGTGACAAGGGAGCGTAACGTACAGAGTATTGACCGGACATATTTAACCTGTATTCCCTATCTGCATACGCGATGTTTGAAGCAACCTTTTCACGTCGCAATTCCTCTAATGCCTGTTTATCACTTTTCCGAGCCTCTTTCTGTAATCTAGCCTGAGCCCTTCTCACCCTCTCAGTCCCTTCCTTTTTCCACTGACCCAAGGCATCAAACATTGCTTGTCGGGACCTCCTCCTATGAAGTTGTGCCTCTACGGCCTCAAGCTTCTGGGGTTCGAAAGAGCCGTACATAGGCCATTGAGTCTCTGTATCCTTAGACGTGTATTTATGCCACAATGAGTTATACATTATGGGAGAAATACCGTACTTTATGTACATGTCCTTACTAGGGGTACCTTCCGGAGGTGCCGGCTGACTATCCTCCAGCACCCTTGATCGAGATGTGCAACAACAAAACCATCGTGCAAGTTTACTACACACGGGCATGCTTTTCTATGTTATCTTACCAAGCGTCTCCGCAAGTTTCTAAGCCGGACAAAAAGTCCACATTACCAGTTTACCTTCACTTTTTGCAAAGAGTGAATAAAAAAAATAAAAAAAACAGATAACCAAAACCAAACAAAAGGTATCGCCCACCGGCGATCCTACCAGAATCCTTTGTCTCGTTCTCCAGGCGGTCTCTTTACTGCAAAGCTCGTCCAAGTCTATCGGGGGCTCCAGTCAGGTCCGGTGCCACTTGCGGGGGTCTTTTCAGATGCAGCGAAGGTCGGGTGGTGGCTACGAAGACGAGGGTCTCTTTCGCGTAGGTATACTCCACCACCGTCCGTTCAAACTTCCTCGTAGGGACACCTCGACCGGGCAGCCGCGTCACTGATGGTGCCTCACGTTTGGGCGCCAATTGTGGATTTGGGGGTCTCCTTGGAAGACCACCCAAAGGTGCAGGGTCCACCCTTAGTCCACGGGTCCGGGATACAAACTGAGACCAACACTGGAGCGCCGAGAGAAAGGATATTTATTACAATCTCATGAGATGTAGAGAGAGGCATCAGCAACAGACACCCGCAGCTTGTCTGAGGAGGCAATCTGCCAAGCACTTTGGTTCCACGTCTTATATACCCTTCATCCCCACCCCAGGCGTGTATAGTAAAGAAAGAACACCATGGTTATGAAAAGGGGGATGTATACAGAAAACGAACACCATAATTATACAAAGGGAGACGTGTACAGTAAAACAATGAACACCATAATTATACAGGCAGAGGTCAATCTGATAAGTTAGCAGATGGTCACTGTTGGGCCCCTGCAGGGGTAGGTGAAACTCATAATTACACAACAAGCAGAGGACAATCTGATAAGTCCGAAGATGGTAGCTGTCAAACCCTGTAGGGCGAAGGGCAGGGTGAGGACAGTAGCGCAGGTGAACAGTCCTGTTCAACTGGGGTTAGCAAGAGTTCAGTCAGATTGTGGCAAACAAAGGCACAGACAGTCCTGCTCGGCTGGTTTAGCATGAGTTCAGGCAGGTGGCGGTAGGTCAGATCAGGAACAGGGCGTTGGTGGCAGTGCAGAGGTGAGGTGAATCAAGATGTGAAGCCACAGAGCATTCGTGACCCCTGTAGAGAGGTCGCAATGGAGGATGAAGCGCAAAATGGCTGAGCTAATGGCAAGACAACAGACATACTTTTCCACACTGAGAGAACGCATTTCTTAGCAGTTTCCCCCTTGATTATATAGATAACAGGCCTTGAAAAATCATACAAATGTTACTAGACCTGCAGGTCTAGTAACTTTAATAATCTACTCGACCTAACTGTAATGTACTTGATCCGTGAACTGGTCTCAAAATGTGTGATCCTAGGCAAAATTTTGTCTTATGGAGCTGCCTTTTTCTTTATTATCACATAAGAGAGCACTTTCAAATATGCAAGTTCACTATTTCTGCTGTAAAAAAAAGTCTTTTTATTTACTAGACTAAATGTTTGCTCCATGTATAACAAGAATAAAGCCCATATATAGGGTACACATGATTCCTGGCTTGCCTCTTAATTTAATAGCATTTTCATCTGGGCAGGAGCAGTAATAATTCCCAGTTCATGTTTAAAAACTCATTTTTAATAAATATATTACCAAAGCATGATGTGGTAGTGCATTGTCGTTTACAGATAGCATATTTTCCATTGAAATGCCCACAAAACTTTCCCACTAACGTAGTTTTACTGATAATAGCGCATAAACAATTTTTGGAAATAGGGTTTCAGCAAAAATATTTAAAATTTGCACATCACCAAGTAAAGTGTTCTAATTTGTTTTGATCCTATAAAAATATTTTTTCACCACAGAATTACCAAAATGGGTCTTCATAACTAGTGAAATATATTTGAAATGTATGAACAGTTCACTTAGCTATTTCAGTATTGTGTTAGAAAAAAGCCTGATATCTTACAGCCTTTCATTTAACATGCTTTGCACAGTTCAATTGTCACACAGTTCACTTTACAAAATCCTCTAACTTAAGTCACAGAAAGAAAAATAAATGTAATAAGATAAGCGGACTTTTGATCTCTGAAAGCCAGCAAATGTGATAAAATAACCAGATTTAATGGCATTTGTATTGCTCTTTCACTTTGTGAGCAATAAAGATGCCTTTAAATCTTATATTGTCCATTTGCTCTGCTTTCAGAGACAGAGGTCAATCAAGTCAGTTTGTCTTCCCTGAAGTTAGAGGATTTTCAACTCGCCAGAAAGGGCGATTAGTCCTTAAAAATAGCTCGCCCTGAATAAATCTTGCTCGACAATTCAAGTGGATTTTTCGAGCCCTGCATAATCTGTGCTGGTGAGGAGGCATATTTGAGCTTCATGCGATCCCGCTAGCATTGACAGCCTTTCTACTCTCCATAAAGGTAAGGGTAATGCAGGTGTTCAGGGACAACACCACCGCTATGTGGTACTGCAACAAAAAGGGTGGGGTGGGGTTGTGGACCCTTTGTCAAGAGTCCCTTCGCCTCTGGACTTGGCTAGAATCTCAGGGCTTATCCCTGGTGGTTCAACACCTGGCGGGCTCTCTAAACACCAGGGTGGAGAAACTCAGCCAAAGATGCCTAGCTGATCACAAATGGGTCTCCAGGAGGAGGTGGTGCAAGGTCTCGTTCAGCAGTGGGGAGAGCCTTAGTTAGATCTGTTTGCTACTGCCGAGAACGTGCAGTGTCCGCAGTTTTGCACGCTTGAGATTCCAAGGTGGCTCTTGCTCGAAGACTCTTTTCGTCTTGAGTGGAGCACATGCCTCCTGTACGCCTTTCTCACCATACCACTCATGCCCAGAGTTCTCAAGAAGATCAGGAACGACCAAGCTCTGGTCATTCTTGAGGCTCCAGACTGGGTTCAGAGAATTCGGAATCCTGAGCTGTTGAGCATGGCCATCGATCCTCCGACGAAGCTGTCCCTTAGGGAGGATCTTTTGTGCAGCAGCATGTGATGGTTCTCCACTCGAACCTGTTAATGCTTCATCTTCGTGCATAGAGATTGAGTGGCAACAGTTGACAGCTTTCACCATTCTGCCCTAAGTCTGCAATGTTATCTTGGCAGCCCGGCATCCCTCCACCAGGACAGTATACGCCGGTCATTGGAATAAGTTTGTGGCATGATGTCCTGAAAAACCGATTGATCCCTTATATGTTCCCCTTTCACAGGTTCTTTTGTGTATCCTTACCATGGCCCAGCAGGGCTCTGCATTGGGCATCTTGAAAAGTTCTATATCTGCCATCTCCGCCTTTCTGCGGCTGTCAGACCCGCCTTCTCTCTTCAAGTCCCCTATTGTAAATGGGTTCCTTAATGGTATACAACACGTTCCTCCCTTCCCCGCCCCCCCCCGCTCCCTCTGTTTAACCCCAATGGGACCTTAATTTGGTTCTTATTCCCTTAATGTTCACTCACTTTGAGCTGCTTCATTCTTGTCCTCTTATGCTCCTCGCCATCAAGACAGCTTTTCTGATGGCAGTTACATCTGCCTGGAGAGTCGGTGAGCTATAGGCACTCTCCTCTCAGCTTCCCTACATCTCCTTTTCCCCAGACTCAAGCATACTTCTTGCCGAAGGTAGTCACTCCGTTCCACTTATGCAAGTCCATCACTTCTTTTATGCTCCACCTCACCCCTATAAGGAAGAAGAGACACTCCACTGACTGGACCCAAAAAAGAGCATTGTCGTTCTACCATGACGTCACAAAACCGCTCTGGGTGGATGATAAACTCATTGTGGGATATGTTTGGGACACGAAAGGGATGCTCATGCAAAAACGTAAATCTCTTGATGGATAGTGTTCTACACTAAAGTCTGCTACGCATTGGCCAAGAAGTAACCCACTCCCCCGAGGGTTTGCGTGCTCGTTCTTGCCCCAAAAAGTCATTGAAATGTTAATAAATCTGCAGGTCTAGTAACGCGAATAATCTACTTGACAAATTGTGTAATCCTATGCAAATATTTTTATTTTACAGAGCCACCTTTTAATTCATTATCACATTTGAGAGCACATTCAAATACACGAGTTCAGTATTTCCGCTGTACAAAAAAAGCTCATTTGTTTGATTATATTGACTAAACGTTTGCTCCATGTCTAATAAGAATCTAGCCCACATATAAGTTACACATGATCCCTGACTTGCCTATTAGTTCACTAATAGTATTATCATCAAGGCAGGGGCAGGAGTGTGTCTCCCTTAATGTTTAAACACTCACTTTTAATGAATATTATACTAAAGCATGATTTGGTAGAGCACTGTAATTTACAAACAGTAAATTTCCCACTGAATTGTTCAAAAATGTTCCCACTTACATGCTATTTTACTGATAAAGCTATATAGTGTATAAACAATCTGTGTAAATTGGGTTTCATCAAACATATTTATCATTTGCACATTAAGTAAAGTGTCCTGATTTGTTTATATCCTAGTAGAATATTTTTTTCATCACACAATTACAAATAATGAGCCTTCATAACTACTGAAATGTATTTTGAAATGTTTGTACGGTTCACTTATTAGCCATTTTAAATGTGTTAGAAAAAAACCTGACACTCTACAGCCTTTCATTTCACGCACTTTGTACAGCATATCAGACAGTTCACTTTACAAAATCCTGGAACTCTGCAGTGAGAGGAAAAAAATTATAATTTTAAGCAGAAGTAAACTAACTTCTGACCTTTGTCTCTGAACAGAGAGCAAATGTGAAGAGATAAAAACATGATTTGAAGAAATCTTTATTGCTCCTTCACTTTGAGTGAACAAAACACCTGTTTGTCAGCTCGCCAGAATGGGTGAGTAGGCCCTAAATATAGCTCACCCTGATAAAATTTGACTCGCCATAGCGAGTGGGCTAGTATATTTCTCAAGGCCTGTCATTGTACCAGAGCAAAGGTTGCGACCTCTATCTTAGCATGCAGAGTTCCGGTCCTTGACATCTGCCTGGCAGCAACATGGGCCTCGCTGCATGCGTTCACCAAACACTACTGCCTGGACAGTCCTGTCTGTCTGGGCACTGTCCATGTTTGATCCTGCATGGCTTTGTGGTTAAAAATCATATTCTCAGACCTGCCTCCGGAAAGTTTTGCTTGGATATCTATTCTGAGGTAAGGAATCTGTGGCTAGAAGTTTATCAGATGAAGAAGTTACTTGCTTTTGGCAACGCCTTGTCTGGTAGAGACTCTTATCTAGCTGCAGATTCCTCACCTACCCACCCATCCTCCTCGCTCGGCGAACAGATTTCTAGGGTCGAGGTAGGGTCAAGACTGATTTGCATATGGCTGGGTCCAAACTGGGGTGGTGGCGTGAGCAAAAGAGCATGGGATTTAACCCAAATCTCGTGAGTGGGGGTGAATGTTTAATTCATTCAGCATTCAGTCCATCATTTGTTGCCGCAGCACATGCATCATTATGTAGGCACACAAATGCTTGGTGTGCATGCCTACAAAATGATGCAGGCTTTTAAATTTTTTTAAATTTGGCTATGCTATACAACGTGGTGAAATGTTGTACAGCATAGCTAAAAACCATTGACACAGGCAATACTTCCCAAAGGTGAGACATGTTGGTTTTGCCAATGCTTATTGCCAATGTTGTTCAACATCGCCAAATAGCATTTGTAAAGCCAACAGATATCAAAGGTGAGACATATGGGGGTGCCAATGCTTGTTTCTTTCACATCAAAAGAGCTTAAGTAAGAAAGAGACTTTTAGAGTGTGCATATGCCCGGAGGTGTCTGAGCGCTAGTGTCTGATATAAAACAATCTGAGAAACCTAATAAAGATCGCATGAAAAAAGCCAGGTTTTAAGCTGTTTTCCAAATAGTGTCAGGTTGGATTGAGCTCAGAGCTGAAAGGCCAAGAGTTCCACAGTTTGCAGTTGGTGAAAGAGCAGCTTCTTCCGCCCCAAGGGGCCTTGTTGATTCTGGGGATGGCCACCTTTTTGGCCAAAGTGGACAGAAGCATACTTTGGGAGTATTCTGAGCCAGCACTGTAAAGGGCTTAATGTGCCATGCATAAAGCTTTGAAATTGACCCACTCACGGACTGGACCCAATGAAAGTAAATGATGGCTTGAGAAACAGAGCTAAATTTAGGAATTTTCATAAGCAGACGGGCTGCCGCATTTTTAAAAGTCTGGAGTTTACTCGAAAGACATTGTTGGATGCCAACATGAAGAGCGTTGCAATAGTCCATCCTGGAGATGACTAAGCACTGATGACCATTTTTTGAAGCTCCGGAGGGATGAATGGAAACATCTTTTTCAAAATTCTTAACAATAAAAAACAAGATGAATTGACCTTATTGATTTGGTCAGAAAAAGATAGGTTTCTGTAACAGAGGACACCCAGGTTCTTTGCTCAGTCGTGTCTAAATTTAATTTGAGGCAGTTATCTTTCATCCATCCAACAATTTGCTCCATGCAGTTATTGAACAGTTTGGCCACCTCTTTGGTTTTTAAAATTTTTTAAATCATATCTTTATTGGTATTTATTATTCAGCATTGCAGTCATAAGAACCTTGCATTTATAAAATTACATACTTCAGTCAATTCGGTTCTTTACTAATTAACATATGCAAACTGCTTTCGTATTGTAACACACTCTAACAATTTTCCGAGATGGGCGGTCCACCATTCTCAGACTTGAACTTATATGTATTTCCATTGTCATCGGATCTGTTTTGTTAGTTACACCGGACTGATCCATAATGTACAAAACCAATACACTATAAGATAAGCCACAAAATAAGAAGGAACATAACGTAAAACTTTTGCAGAAGAGGTGTGTAACAAGTCTGTTTCAATAACAACTTAATCGAGCTTCAGCATTATGGATAAACTCTTGTAACGTTCAGGGCGGGGTCCCTACTACCTAGATCACTCCATTAGTCTCCATTACTATCGGTGCCTCATCCCACCTGATTCTCCTCGGGGTTCACATCACTGGGCTTTTCCAATGTTATCATTACATCCCTCCATTGCCCAGCTATAGGGAGCTTCCTCTTTCCTCTGGCCTCTTCACATTGTAACACTCTGCCTTCCACCCCAGCCCACATGATGACGTCCTTATTCCAGGTGTATAGTTGAGGCCCCCTCACGGACTTCCATTCCATCGCTACTCTGCGCTTAGTGAGGCCCAGAGCAAGGTCTATCAGTTTATTCCCCACCTTCCGCTCGGGTGGCCTCGGGAAATGGCCCAACACGCATACCTGCACCGTTAGCGGTAGCACCCTATTTAGTACGCTTCTAATCTTGTCTAAAACAGCTTCCCAGAATATCTGCATGGATAGGCCGCTCCAGACCATGTGTCCAAAGTCCGCATCAGGGTGATTGCATCTCGGGCAATGTCACATCTCTTCCCCCCCCCCCCCCACCCCCGAATGTCACATTGAGGCGGTGAAGTGTTAGATATGTTGTGTATGTAGTTAAACTGGATGGACTTTAGGCAAGTATTCCTGGAGATCTTCTTGGGAGAAAGCAAGGCCTTACGCCACTCCGCGTCAGTGAGCACCCCTCCCCAAGTCTATCCCATCTCTCATGAAGCCCACTCAAGGGGCAGAGGGATGCTGCGACCAGCGCAGCATAGAACCACTTCACAAGATGCCTAGCTGTGCTTAGAGTAAATAAGGCATGTAGCACCGGGTGTGTCTCTGGTTCCTCCCTCCCACTATCCCAGAGCTGCACAAAAGTATGGGACAAGGCTTCATACTGTAAAAACTGACCTGGGGGTAATCCATTATCGGCTACCAGATCCTCAAATGAGAGCAGTGTCTTGTCTGAGTAGCATTCCCCTACACTATCCAGCCCTGCCTCTGGCCATTGTACCAATTGTTCGCTTGTGAATACAGATTTGGGATCACCATGTGGCAGCCCAACCAGTGGTAGCACCGGCGTATATTTAACAGGGCGAAGGCCCTTATTTTGACACCTTTTCCAGGCTTGCAATGCAGTACGTTGTAGCACTGAGCAGTAAGGTGTAATTGTTGTCGGAATGAGCAGCTTGGCCATCAACAAGTTGTGACGGGATTCCGGATTGGTCAACCATGTACCTTCCTCATTCACCCCCTTCACCCACTGTGCCAACCACTGAAGTTGGGCCGCCAGCATGTAATATTTGAAGTTTGGGACTCCCAGTCCACCATCTGCCATTGGACGTTGCAGTGTCTTCAGGGACACCCGTGGGTGCCCGTCTCCCCACACCAAACCTCGCAAGAGGGTGTTCAAGGGGCGGAACCAGCTACTTGACATCAGGACCGGCAGGTTGACAAAAAAATACAACAGGCGGGGCAACATAACCATCTTCGACAGGGAGATCCTGGCCATTATGGGTAATTTGAAGGGTACTCCAAAAGTGTACACGAGCGGAGGGAGCGCAGCGCTCTATTCAAGTTCCCTTCTTTTAAGTCCTCCAATGAATGAAAAACATGTATGCCCAGGTATTTAAACGTGTCTTGAGCCCAATGTATGTTCACAGTCAAGGATTCCGGCCTACTTATTGGACCCGCCACAGGGAAAAGATAAGTTTTGCCTGTATTGACTCGAAGGCCCGAATACAGCGCAAATCTGTCCAAAATCTACAGTGCCTCGGATGTGTCGGTATTGGCCTCTTCCAGGTAAATTTAGATTTTTCACAACCTGGTGGGCAGAAAATCTGGATTTTATTAAGGACACGGAGGCTAAGATTATGCAAATCTCCTTTATTGCCACAACTCAGCAGTAACAATGAAGAGAATATATAACTTTAAACAACATTCCATTATAGTATATAGAGCATGAGCACACATCCATCTTCCTTCTTTGTCTTAGTCCGGTGCTGCGAACAAGAAACATAACTTCGAAATGACGTGAAGGACTTTCTTTAAATAATAGTTATCCATAGGCGATTTATTCTGGAAGAAAAAGAGACACAATAGGTCAAAAGGAAGAAACCCAGGGAGGGTTAACAAGTGGTGAGATAATCTTAGCCTCCGTGTCCTTAATAAAATCCAGATTTTCTGCCCACCAGGCTGTGAAAAATCTAAATTTTATGGCATGACACGGAGGCCAACATTATGCAAGTTTAAAGTGAATTAAGCACATTGTCAATCACATTATTGATTGGTCTAAAGTAACATTTTTTTAAACATACTTTCATTTGACCAGTCAGCGGCTCTAAGAATATCTTGGAGTCCTCCTCCTAACATAAAAGCTTTAGAAGCCGATGCGCCTCTGAGGGAGTGTGCACCGAAGATAGACACATCAACAAAACTCTCGCTCATCACTTCTTTCACCTATCTTGCAAGCGTGGGAGATGAAACTGCTTTATGGGGGGATCTGTGAGAGATCAGTAGTTGAGATCCAACACCTCGCAAAGAGGCAGTTCTCTTCAGCCACCAGGTCAGTTCCTCCTTGGAGTCTTGGTCTAGACATGTCATTTGAGAATAGGAGAGATTCGTTCTGAGAGCTTTCGCTTTCAGTCTCTGAAGGGTTCTGTAATGTAGAGGTCCTGGAAAAATTGCCTGGATGGTCGAAGAAAGGAGTCCCAGGATCCTGGCCAAGAGTTTCAGGGGAAAGGATTCCATTGATAGTATCTTTCTGAGCTCTTTCCGAAGTTTCTTTATCTTTTCCCTTGGTAATTTCAGTTCTGCATTCAGTGTGTTGACCATGAAACCCAGAAATTGAGTTTCTTGGCTTGGTATTATACATGACTTCTTTGTGTTTATTACGAAGCCTAAATGTTGAAGTAGGCGGATAGTAAGATCCGTGGGACGAGTTACCGTCGATTTGGACTGACCCATTATGAGGATATCGTCCAGATAAATAATTAACCTTACGCCCCTTTCCCTTAGCCATGCTACTACCGGGCGCAATACCTTGGTAAAACACCAAGGGGCTGAAGAAAGCCCGAAGGGGAGGGTGCAAAATTCCCAAAGTTTTCCTTCCCATGTGAATTGGAGGAATCTCCTGTGTGGGTGCCAAATCGGGATAGTCAGATAGGCCTCCTTTAAGTCTAGACGTGTTAACCAGTCTCCCTTTCTCAAAACGTCCCTTATGAGGTGTATTCCCTCCATTTTGAAGTGGTGGTACGTTACCCATTCGTTTAAGCTTTTTAAATTTATGACAGGTCTCTGTCCTTTGTTTTTCTTTTCCACTAGGAAAATGTTGCTCTCAAAACCTGTTTGGGAGCTCTCTTTTATTGCCCCTTTGGCTAACAGATCTTTTACTTCTTGAGAGACCAGTTTTCTCTGTTCCTGAGAGAAGGTTATTTCTCGAGGTCTCTTTGTTTGAATGGGGGTATCGAGGAATTCTATTTTGTAACCCTTGACTGTATCTAGAACCCACGGGTCTTGTGTTATCATAGTCCAGTTCCCAGAGAAAAGGGCTAGTCTCCCTCCCACCTTTATAGGGGTATCTAAAGGGTCTTTCAAGGTTCTTACCTGTGGAGAAACCTCTGTTTCTTCTCTCTCCCCGGAAGGGTCTTGTGCGGTTTCTCAGTCTTGGCGGGAAGAAAGATTGGCCTCCATAAAAGGATGTCTGTTGGAATCTTGAGCCTCGTCCCAGAAAGGGTCTAGAGGATGATTGTCCACGGAACCAACCCCGCATTCGCCCGGCCCTTCCAAAAATTTTGTCTTGAAAAAAGACTTTTTTGATGTCGCGTTGTGACTTCTGGATAGAACTAAAGGCCCCGACATATTTAGCCATGTCGCGAATAAAGTCTTCTCCAAAGAGGAGTCCTTGAGAAGAGGGTCCTCCTTCTTTATTCGCTAGCTCAATTAGTTTTGGGTCGATTTTCAGGAGAATTCCTTTTCTCCGTTCATTAGAAATAGCAGTATTTGCGTTGCCAATCAGGCAGATTGTCCTTTGGACCCACTGGCGTAATTCTTTAGGGTCTATAGGTGTCCCTTCAACATAGGCGTTTTCGGTTATTTCAAAAAATTTTGTTATTGGGCCAATTGTGTCCAAGAGGCGGTCTTGACACGATCTTAGGCTCTTGTCAATCCCTTTCCTAGGGTCTTTGGCACCCTTGGCTATAAAAGCCATGACCTTAGGGTCAAGTTCAGGGGTCATAGCGATTTTGTCGGGAAGGGATGGGCGCGGGCACTCAGACCTCAGTTTTGATCTGACCTCCTTAGGGATTTCTTTCCTGAGCCAGAAGGTAATGTAGTCCGCTACATGTTGGGAAGGGAACCATTCTGGAGATAAGGGGTGTTTGATTAACAAGGGATCAAACATATTCTCCCCGAAGGGGTCGGTAATGCCCATTTTTGAGCCTGAGGCCTTGCTTGCCTCTTCAGAGCCTCCCGGTGTTTTGACTCCTATGTTCTCGTCGTCCGAGTCAAAATTTGATGAACAGGAGAGATTTATCTCTGCTTCATCCTGTTCGTCGCTGTCAATGTGAATAGCGGGTTCAGAGTTTCTGTTGCCCTTCTGTGATGCCCAAGGCATCGTTCTCGTCACCGCCTGAGAAGCATGAGTCATGTGCTTTTCCTGTTTTCTTAGTCTTTTTAGCAGTATCAACAGGGTGTTCTGCTGCGGCTCTTTTCTTTGGGGCCTTAACTGCCCCTTCTTTTGCGCCAAAAGTATGTGCAGTACTGGTGGAGGGCCATGCCCTTGACAGCATTTCAAATTTTTTATTAATTGTCTCATTAAAAGAATCCATAGCCTTATCCATGGCCTTAGAGACAATTGATTCGAGCTTACCTTCAAGGTTGGAATCGGGATTAAGGGACATTGTAGGGGAAATATATATAATAATGTATTAAATCTGGTATATTAAATCTTCCCTTTATCTTCTTTTTTTTTATTTATTTTTTTTTTACACAGAGTAAGGGTTGACTGTTTGTAGGGTTATTCTAAAATTGAAGTGTCGGTATTGGCCTCTTCCAGGTAAATTAACATATCATCAGCGTATAAGGATATGTTATGTTGACGCCCTCCTATCGTCAGTCCAATCCCCGCCCGACCCTCTACGCTAGTGGTTCTATAGCCAGGGCAAACACAAAAGGGGAAAGTGGACACCCCTGGCGCGTCCCCCAAGATATCTGATATTGCCTAGAGATCATCCTACCAGTTTTGACCCGAGCAGTGGGTGAGGTATATAAAAGCTGCACCCATCGCACCCACTCTTCCCCCAGTCCCATACGAAGCATCACCTCGACCAAGTACTCCCAGCCAACTGTATCGAAGGCCTTTTCTAAGTCGACTGATAGTACTGCGGCCTGTCTTTTGGAAGGGGCGTCCGTGTGATACAGGATAGAGTAGAGTCTACAAAGATTGTAAGAAGTACTGTGCGATGGGATGAAACCATTTTGGTCAGGATGTACTAGGGTTCGCATATACGGCAGGAGCCTACCCGCCAGTACAATTAAAGTCTGGAGAGCAAAGAATGTATCGAGCCTGGTGTGTGCCTGGTGAAATGGTGAGAAGGAATATTCCCTGTGTGCTGTGTGTTGCGGCCTCCAGGCGTCCTCCAAGCCCCAATGGGAAATCCAACTACGGAAACCTGCTGCCGTGTGGTGTGGCTGCGCTCCCTGCAAAGGAGGATGCGAGCGGTCCGCCGAGATATCCTCTACACAGTTAAAGTCCCCACCCAGTACTGTGAATCTCGTTATGTGGTTAGCTAATATAGGGGGAGAATTCTCAAGGAATCCCACTTGGTCGTGATTGGGAGCATAGATATTCTCCAGGGTCACTGCTTGACCGACCAACCTCCCGGTGATTAGTACGTATCTTCCATCCATATCAAGGGACACTCTGTCTAGCGCAAAGGGGATCCCCGGCCTAATCCAGATCAGCACTCTCGAGCAAAAGCTGAGGTGGTGGTCGTGAATATTTGCCCCCTCCATCGTCGCTTCAGCTTCCCTTCCTCTTCTACATTCAAATGTGTTTCTTGGAGGTAAGCTATATGTACATCTCTGCGCCATAAGTACGAATATATGTTGTGGCGCTTAGCCATGGACCCCATCCCCCTTCTATTCCACGTTAGGAAACATATCACGTTATGAGGTTGTGCCATTGTGGAAAGACTACCTTGGGTGACCTCCCAGTGGGACCCCACCCCTGCCCCGCTCGTTCATTCCTGCACCACCACCCCCCTCTGCAACTTAAACAACTTACTAATCTAACAAAAAGACCCCCCCCAAATGGTCTACTCCCCATCCCCAGGGCAGTCCGACAACGATCGTCCGCCCAAACAGAGTTTGGAACATTATGCTTTTAAGTGAGGCTCCAATCTAGCGGGGCTCTCAATGGGGTGGCAAAGATAAAAACATTATACATGGCGCGTAGACCTCCTAGAGCGCGCCGGCCATACTATAGGAAGCGCTGACCAGGACCTGTTACTGCAGATGGTAAGCCTCTAGTATTTCAGGGACCCAGAAACCCTCCCGATCTCCCTCCAATTCAAATGATCTCGTCTGCTGTAAATTGTTGCTGTCACTATGGGAGGAATCCGAGTCCTGATCCCCTGTTTCCTTTGAAGAGCGAGCTTCAGGTTTCGGAGATGGGCTCCTGCCCGTCATGAGTGTCGCAACAGCCTGCAGCGCCTCTTCCGTCTTCTTCTCTGTTTGTGACGTAGTCGATCTCTTTGCAAGACCCCTCCGGGTTCTTCGTCTAGCACGCTTCCCTAGTTCCGCTGGTTTCTTGGCCATTGAATTGGGGGACCGCCCCTGGGGGGCACCCCCTTTGTAAGACTCAATCCATTCCCACGCATCTTTCGGGTTGCCACCGTAGTGTGTGTTCCCATCTAGGAAAATACGTAGCCAGGCTGGAAACATCAATGAGTACTGCAGACCCTCCTCTCTCACCTCTTTGTTATACGAGATTGAAACTACAATCTGGTTGTCGGCATATGAGATTACCGAAAAACCACAGGAGATGGTTTGCCAAAGGAGTGACTCAAATATTGAAGAGTGTGAGACTTAATCAAGATCCCTGAGGGACTCCACACAGAAGAGAGAATGGTTCCGATGTAAAGTCTCCCAAAGATACCACCAACGAAGAATGAGCTTCAAAGGGTAAGAGCAGAATCTCTGATGCCAATGCCCTCCAGCCGGTCAGTTAGCAGCTAGTGGTTGACCGTATCAAACGCGGCTGATAAGGCCAAAAGAATCTGCGCTGCTTACTGCCCTCATCAACTATTGCCTTGATTCCTTCCGTAGCAGGCACTAAGGCTGATTCGTGCAATGGTTGGGTCTAAAACTATACTGGGAGCAGTCTAGGAGATGGTGTTCTTAAAGTAAAGCCATGAGATCAGCATTCATGGCTTTCTCAAGAATCTTGGTCGGCTTGAGAAGGGCCGATAATTTTTCTTATTTGGGGGGGGGGGGTCCAGAGAGGGCTTTTTAAGCAGGGGAAGTACTGATGCCTTCTTCCAGACTCGAGAAAAGTGCCCTGGAATCATTATCTGTTCAGTAGTTCTAAAAGATGTACTGTGGCAGTACCCGAGATGACGTGAAGAACAGTAGGAGGGCAATGGTCCATAGGGGCACCTAATTTGGTGACCTCTAAGTTTAGTAACCTTTTCACTAGAGAAAGTGGTAAAAACATTGGATGTTGCACATGATCTATCAGTTGTGGACTCAATGGTCTTAGCGTTCTGATTGGTGGTAAAATCATTGAAGATTAAGTTTACCTTTGATTGGAAGAAATCGTCAAATTTATTGCACAAGGTTTGGTCAGGTCCTCTTTATTTTGACAGTTGACCATGGTTTTCATTGTTTTAAATAACTCTTTAGAAGAGTTTTTTGCAGTGTAGATTTTTTTCCTTGAAATATCTAGATTTTTACTCTGTAATCAGACCCTTATAATCGTTAGAGTTTTGTCTTTGGTTTTTTTCATCTGCCCAATAGTTTTTTATTTTTTTTATTTTTATTTTTTCCATTTTTGTTCCTCACATCCTACATTTTTGTTGTAATGTTTTTAAATCTTGCGAATAGCACGGAGCAAATGGCTTCCTTCTGTGGTTAATTGTCTTTACAGGGACCCGCTGGGTGACTGTGAAGTCAATCTAATCAGCAAAATTTGCAGTAGCTGTGTCGAGATGTTTCCAAAAATAGGTCAAGACTTCAAAAGGATGTTATTTAGTTTAGTCTTATCAATTTTATGGCCAGGGTGGAATTTAATCGTAGTAGGCATACTTTGGCTAGACAGTTTTTAGTGGGGACTTTAAGCATGAGAGTTATTGCTTTATGGTCTAAGCAGGTCAAGGGTAGGACTTTATCAAAACTCGAGAGTGTGTTTTGCCTGATGGGTCGCCGTATTTGCTTTTGCTATTTGAGTAACGTAGAAGCTAAGCAGGCTATTGATTAGATGTTATGTATCTTTGTTCTCTAAGATCTCTAAATGAAATGAAAAATGATTAAGGTTTGAATAAATATTACTTTAGGCCCAGGAGGGCGGTAGATTAAAATGTCATTGAAGGGACCAGGATTATTTAATTTAAAATTAAACATATGGGTTTTGCAGCCTAAATGTATAATAGGCTGAAACCAGGCCTTTAGATGGTCACAATAGATTATCGCAAGCCCACTACCGCTTTTAGCTGGCCGGTCCTGTCTGGAAATATTGTAACCCACCGGAATAGCGAGTTATTAAATCTGGGTACGATGTGGAATCAGCCTAAGTTTCAGTCACAAAAATATCACAAACCCAGAAAATTCATATTTATTTTTGATAATAGATCGTGTATTAAGGAGTGTGCAGGTAAGTAAATCTGACGGTAGGTTAGATTCTGGGGTTATGAGAGGGGAATGCAATGTAGTGCAGACCTCCGTTGGTGAAGCAATATCTAGCTTGACTGTAAAGCTGCAATTTTTACAACCGAAACAGTCAGTATTAAAGTCCAATTTGAAGGTGTCGCAAAGATTGTACCTACCTAGGTTGCAAAGCTCCAGGAGCAATTAATTCCCTTGAGTATACTTGGGTAGAAAAACAGCCAGGGGCTCTGGCGCAGAGCACTGGACGGGCACAGATGAGCTTGACTTTGGTGAACCAGTGGCGCACCCGCTCCATGCTTCGGTTTTGCGGACACGCTTCACGGTACTTTAAGAGGGCCGGCATCAAGGGGCATACCTGGGGGCATGGCCAAGCTCTTTAGCACGACTATGCACGTCTGCAATCAAACGAAGCGAGTAACCAACATATGCTAACTGAGGATCAGCAACTCCATATTAAAATAAAAGTGTGAAAGATTAAAACACATAAAAGTAATAGAAAACGGGTGCAAAGCCTCTCAACTGTGGCAGAACGAAATAGGAGACAGGCACCTCCTAAAACGGCAGCAAGAGAGAGCCTACAAGGAAAACAAACCACCGTATCAGATGGTTGCAATGGAGGCACTACATTAGAGCCATTACAGCTACAAACTGTTACCAGTAGAAACAACTATTCTATGCTATCTTCACTGCGCCTGCAATATCTACCTACTCCTGCCAAACACCTCCAGTGATCCCAAATGCTAGAACTAGATTGGGATGAGGTAAAACGCAGGGATGGGCAAAATTAAATTTCCGTGTTCCTTGTGTTTGAATGTTTATAAGAAATGGCAAAGGTGAAGAGGCCTGGCATAAGAGAACAAAGTGAATAAGTCCTGTTAAACCCCTGTTACTTCACTCGCAAGAACATTAAAACAACCAATGAGGCACATTACTAATTACTGTATCATTATTGAGGCAGATAGAGAAGCCACTGAATATGTGACACATGCTCGAATACTGAGGATTTGATGGCAGCGGGCATCTGCACCTGGAATCGGGTAATTTTATCATCTTTGGATCCCAAAGATAATATTGATACCGGTCATAATTTAAACGTAAATTCTGTGTCTGATGAAATTGTCACAGCATATTTTGTGAATATTTTTCAATATTTCAATGATAATTTGGCTCCACTTATTTGGGAACCGATGTTATCTATCCTTTTGTTTTGTTATATCACAGCCTACCAGATAGCGCAGCTGTCTGGTTTGCTAAAGACATCTTGGGGACATTCAGCAGGTTGATCTAGGAATGCATTCTGCCAGTTGCTTACCATTTGCTTTGTGGTTTGTAACTCACATTTTCTGCCTTTCTGTTTGCTGGCTTTTAGCCTGTCCAGCTCAAGTTTGTCTCTCCCGTTGCCCAAACCAGTTACTGTATTCTCCCTCGAATTCACTTTCTGTAAACATGTTTTTTAATCTTGTTCTTATCTTGTCACATTTGGTCAAATGTCAGGTGCTGTCTTCCAGGGAGCTTGGAGTTTATTTTTCTTTCTCTGACTTCAAAGTGGGAGGATATATGCGAGAATCATGCTGGCTAGTGGGTGTCTGCTTGAGGAAGGCTGTACAGATGTTGTTTTTATTTCTAGCACATACAAAAATTTAAATGTCTGTAAATTAACTGTGCTGACTATCAAATCAATATATTGGGTGATGACATTTCCACACATTATCATGCGCTGTATACTTTTATCAGTAAAACTGTATGCAAGCGAAAATGTAATGGTCATTTCAATTCAAGATCTGTTGTCTGTAATGGCAGCACTCTACCATACTATGCATACTCCATGCCACTGCACTCTACACCACTCCATGCCACTGCACTCTGCACCACTCAACACTACGTCATTCCACTCCACACTTCGTCATTGCACTCTTCTCTGCAATACTTCACTCTACACCACTCCACTCTGCTCAATGCCAATACACTCTACCCCACCCCACTCTACCCCACACCACCATGCCACCCTACTCTGTCACTGCACACTGTCTCTGCAGTCTACACCTGTGCCCTCTGTCTCTGCAGTGTACGCCAGTGCACTCCGTCACTGCACGCCACTCTTTTAAAAACCAATGCACTCTACGCTAATCTACTCTGCACCAAATCACTCTACGCCACTCTATTCTACTGTGCACCACTGTAACTGCACCACGGCACGCTACGCCAATGAATGACATGACTCTACTATACATCACTGCACTCTATAACCGTATACTCTGCAACGCTGCACTCTCTTCCACTCTACTTTATGCCACTGAACACTACGCCAATACACTCTACTCCACAGCACTCTATGCCACTGCAATCAGTGCTGCGCCTCTACTATATGCCACTGCACCCTACGCCACTACTCTATGGCACTGCCCTCTACTCGGCACCGCTATACTCTAACCTGCACCACACCGCTTCACTCTACTCTGAAACAATCTACTCTATGCCACTGAACTCTGCTACTCTAGGCCACTCTACTCCACGCCACTTCTGTCTACGCTATGCCACTGTGCTCTAAACCACTGCAGTCTTTGCCAATGCACTCTACACCACTTAAGTCAAACCCAGTGCACCCTATGCCACTGCACCTATGCCAACTACTTTGCGCCACTGCACTTTACGCCTCTATACTCTTCAACACTACTTTATGCCACTGCACTCTGTCACTCTACACCTCTGCACTCTATGTAACTCTGTTCTACTCTGCACTACAGGACTCTGTGTCACTGTGCTCTCACCATTGTAACACCACTCTACGACCCTGCACCACTCTACGACACTACTCTGCATGACTGCACTCTACGACCCTGCAGTCTGACGCTCTACTGTGTATGACTACACACTGCGACCCTGCACTCTGACACTCTACTCTGCATGACTGCAGTTTATGCCACTGCACTCTACTCTGCACCACCACTCAACTGTACGCCACTCTACTAACATCTGTGGAAAATACTAACCCACACAAGGTGGTCATCTGTGTCTCAGCCATTTATAGACTATATACTACTAGTTTAAGCTTGATTTCACAAACGCAGAAATAATAAAGAGTTGGACTCTCCTAAAATGATAATTTTGTAGCCCACTTTGTAGATTGAATGTACTACGCCCCCACAGTAGTCGGGCTTATTGTACTGCTCGTGTTAAGTCAGCATTATTTTATCTGAGTATCTGGTCTTTCCAGGCTTCTACTAGGTTTAACAAATTATCACACATTCTTTCTTGGATAGAATGTCTCAATGTATGCAGAATCTCACATTTTCAGTGACTCTTCCTTGTGGTACATCCCTTAGAAAATAAGGACCGTCTAGTTTGACTATTATTTTAATAGGTGTGAAGAGCACATGCATGGTTAAGAAGGGGAGTAGCTTATCCACCCATTTTATGAAAAATGATGTCTGTTCTTATCAAGTCATCTATTATTGACCAGCTAATAACCAAACAAAGTGCAGCATTTCGGTAGGGTCTAGATGTCCGATATAGAGTATTGAATGAGTGATTGTGTCTGCAAACTGTAGGTACCCTAAATTTTGTTGCTCTTGTTTGAAAATAATAGAAAAGGGAATCTGAGAATGGAAGCGATGGTTCCCATGCCTACCGCCATCTGTTACGCCCTTCCCGCCCCATAGATCCTGCAGTAGAGTAAACTCGGGGAAGCGGGCAAATAATAGATTATACATTTCCTGGTGTTGACAGGGGCATGACGACCTCAAAGGAAGCTGTGCACCAGGAATGCTATTTGGAAAAAGTTATCATTCTGCACCTAAACGTCTGCAACCTCACGTGGGTATAGATGTATTTCATGAGTTGACTCAAATAGGTCACCAAAACTGCAGCAACTGCGGGTTTCCAAGCATACTTCTGGAAACCTTTTGTGACTTCCATTTCTTCTAATAAAAAAATTATGCCACAAGTGCAAATGCTCTTAATATTTTTTTTCCCTTTTTAGGTGCATGCTCTGGCGAGACATTTAGTGAGTGAGCTTTAAAAAGCCGACCACAGCTTTTTGTGTGGCCTAGAGCGTGCGGTTACGCGCACAGTAACGCGCATTCCTCGCATCGCTCGATCAAGCGCCATCTGGCTTTCCTCTCGCTTGCTCTCCCAAGCGCGCGCTTCAAAGCTCCTCCCCCACCACAGAGCGCGTCTCGCGGCCGCGCGTCTTGTTTTCCTTTTCGCACTCGCCAGCCTAATGCTTGTTCTTCTTCTTCTCACACTCACTGTGTATTTCATCGTCCCCTTTCCATCCCGGTTCGCCTCTGCTCTTACCCATAGGATTCACTCTGCCCCCCCTCCCATGGGCATCCGCTTTTAAAAGCAATGCTTGTTTTACTGGAGCGCCGCGCTATAACTTTTAAATAGGCTCCGTACCCCCCTCCCTCCCCCACTGCACAGACGCCTGCAAGGCGGGCGCTGTCTTAATTAAAGAAATCTGGTCTCATATTTACATGCTTTAATAGCGGCCATGCGTCTCGTTTTGCGCAGCTCACCCAACTTGTTCATTTATTTACATCATGCTAAATAACGGAGGCCACGGGTCTCTTTGCACGCGACTCACCCAACACATTTTTTTATTTACATGCTAAATAATGGCAGCCACAAGTCTCGTGCGCGGCTCACCCAACTCGTTTTCAAAAATGTTTTTATTGACATGCTAAATGGCTGCGCGTCTCATTTCGCGCAGCTCACCTAACTCATTTAAACATTTTTTTTATTTACATGCTAAATAATGGCAGCCGCGCATCTCGTTGCGCGCGGCTCACCCAACTTGTTTTTTAAAAGTTTTATTTACATGCTAAATAATGGCAGCGCACGTCTCATTGCACGCGACTCACCCAACTTGTAACAACTGCACTCTTCCTGGGGAAAAACAACTTGCCCCTCTCATATCTGGTTGAAGTAGAATCCCCTGCAGACGATCTGTGGGTTACAAAAACTTTCCTTCCTAATGCTTGTTCTTCTTCTTCTCTCACACTCACTGTGTATTTCATCGTCCCCTTTCCATCCCGGTTCGCCTCTGCTCTTACCCATAAGATTCACTCTGCCCCCCTCCCATGGGCACCCACTTTTAAGCAATGCTTGTTTTACCGGAGCGCCACGCTATAACTTTTAAATAGGCTCCGTACCCCCCTCCCACCCCCACTGCACAGACGCCCGCAAGGCGGGTGCTGTCTTAAAGAAATCTGGTCTCATATTTACATGCTTTAATAGAGGCCATGCGTATCGTTTTGCGCAGCTCACCCAACTTGTTTATTTATTTACATCATGCTAAATAACGGAGGCCACGGGTCTCGTTGCACGCGACTCACCCAACACATATTTTTTTATTTACATGCTAAATAATGGCAGCCACAAGTCTCGTGTGCGGCTCACCCAACTCGTTTTCAAAAATGTTTTTATTGACATGCTAAATAATGGCTGCGCGTCTCATTGCGCGCAGCTCACCTAACTCATTTTTAAATTGTCAGCCAGGCCCGCACGCACAGGGCAGCCATTTCCGAAGTCTTTTTCTCACTTCTCTCTCACACACGCATCTCTTTCAGCCGGCTGGTCGTTTCTTGCTCACTCTCTCCTTCCCATCTCTCTCACTTCTTTTTTTCACTTGTCTCTCTCTTCTCCCCTCTACCTCCTCTATCCCCTCTTTCTGTCTTTCTCCTTTCTTCCTTCCCCGTGATACTTATCCTCTTTCCTTAGTCTGTATCTCTCGCACTTAGGTCTATGTGTCTCTACCGCACTCCCATTTTTTCCCTTTCTTTTTCTGCCCACTTCTCCCTCCTCTCTCTCCTCCCCTCTCACTGTCTTCTCTCCATCTCCGTCTATCGCTCATTCTCCCTCAGTCGTCTCTGCTTCATTCGCTTCTCTTTTTCTCTATCTCATTGGATTCTTACCCCCTTGATTCTTTCTCTCATTCTCTTTCTCTAGACTCTCTCTCATCCTCACGTTTCCTCTTTCTGTCTCTCACGCACTCTTTCGTTGTCACCCCTCAATCTCTCAACGTCTGTGGATGACAGTCACTACTGCATTGTGCCATGGCTGTAACACCGACCCTGATTGTAGACAGCAGCTTCAAAGTTCGAAGCCGGTATCGTTCATCATAGATTGTGTGTATTTTGCAGGAGGATGCTGCAACTACCATGCTATTGCTGATCACGTCTGCGCACTGACGTCACTAGTCTATCACTAGGCATTCTAAGTTCTCTTTCACATGATGTTTGTACAATAAGATATGGCAAAGCAATTAGCCAAATGTCCACTTCATTCTACTCTGCCTATAGCAATGTCCTTTTCCCCAGACCTACTTTTGGCTGTCCTTAAATTCAGAGGGAATTGAAGGGCCTGCCTGGACTTTCCATTCTGTTATTTCTGTGCTGCAACATAAACGGGGTATGCGCCTATCATCTTTTGCCACGACGCAGAGCCACTTAACCCTGAATAGCAGCGTGACCGGAATACCATGGCAATTGTTTCTGTTTGCAAATGGCGGGTTGGTTTGAGTGACCCGCCTTCCAGAAATTGAATTGTATTAAAGTTAAACCCTCTCTGAAATAACACATCAGCCAGATCGCCTCTCTGCATTTCATTATGCAAATCCCGCAGACGGCCAGGCTACAATTTAGGCTGCAATAATCTGCTGTTTGCATTTCTTTGGCTGAGAAACAACTGCGACTATGTAGCAAGCAGGCTGCAGTTTCCTCCACCCTCTCTCTCTCTCTCTCTTCCTCCACCCTCTCTCTTCCTCCACCCTCTCTCTCTCTCTCTCTCTACCTCCACCCTCTCTCTCTCTTCCTCCACCCTCTCGCTCTCTCTCTACCTCTCTCTCTACCTCTCTTCCTCCACCCTCTCTCTCTCTACCTCTCTCTCTCTCTCTCTCTCTACCTCTCTCTCTCTCTCTACCTCTCTCTCTCTCTCTACCTCTCTCTCTCTCTCTACCTCTCTCTCTCTCTCTCTACCTCTCTCTCTCTCTCTCTACCTCTCTCTCTCTCTACCTCTACCTCTCTCTCTACCTCTACCTCTCTCTCCACACCTCTAAGTGGCAGCCGGAGCCTGATAGCACTGCTTGTCCTTTAAAAAAAAAAAAAGCATTGGCATAGCCAATAGGTCTTGCCTTTGGGGCCTTATAAGTGTTTAACCATGCAACAGTTAATGTTGTTGCACCAAGGATATTGTGCTGCATAACTAAATACTTATAAGGTCCCAAAAGCGAGACCTATTGGCTATGCCAATGCTTGTTTTTCTCTGCTTATATAAAACTTCCCATGTATGAAAGGGATTTACTCCTGCCCTTGTGTGGAGTAAATTGACAAGCTTTTCGTAGTGGGAGGTGTCAGAGAGGAGATTTTAAGTACCTACAAACATGCAGATTGCTGGATGTGCACAACACTTCCACTCCTTGAATGTGAATCCCTCACCTCCAGCAGTAGATTTATTCAAACAAGAACATCTGTGTGTAAATTCTTTTACAACTCTACACTACTGTGCTCTGCGCCACTCTACGCCACTGCACTCTACGCCACTGCACTTTGGTCCGCTCTGCGTCGCTGCACTCTATGCCACTTTGCTCTGCGTCGCTGCACTCTACTCCACTTTGCTCTAGTTCGCTCTGCGCCACTGCAGTCTAATCTGCACCACCCTACTCTGTGACTGCACTCTACAAAACTGTACGTCACTGTACTTTATGCCACTTTAAACCAGTGCACTCTGCGCCAATTTCCTCTGCACCACTGTACTTTACACCACTTTACTCAAAACCAGTGCACTCTGCGCCATTTTCCTCTGCACCACTGTACTTTACACCACTTTACTCAAAACTAGTGCACTCTGCGCCAATTTCTTCTCCACCACGGTTCTTTACACCACTTCCCTCTAGGCCACTTTACTCTACTCCACGATACTCCACTCTATGGTGATGTACTCCATTAAACTCTGCTCCACTGACACTACTCCACGCCACACTATGCCATTGTACAACACTCTACGCAACTCCCTCTGTGCCACTCCATGCCACTTTACCCCACTCTATGCCACTCTACTCTACAACACTCTACGCAACACCCTCTATGGCACTCCACTCTGTTCTACACCACGACACTATGCCACTCAACTCCTCTCTGACACTGTGCTCCACACTACGCCACTCAGCTCTGCGCCCTTTCACTCCGCCCCCTCCATGACACTCCACAACACTGTACGCTGCTCCAGGACACTCAACTGCACTTCTCTCCACTCTACTGTACGCCACTCCATAACACTCCACTTTACTCCACTCTAACCCCTTTACAACACTCCACTCTCCTTTACCATACTAACTTTTATATAAACAACAAAAGGGTAATTCCGAATCAATTATATGTTCACAAAGCCGGAGGAGTAGCACTTGCTTTTAAAAGAACCCTCACTCACCAACCTAGTTGGTGACATGCTTTATCATGGGGTTCCCACCCGAGCGGCCGAATGCCACTCGGGTGTGCTACGACGCCTGTTTACAGCGGAGCGGGTATTTTTCGGGGGGTGCAGAGTGAGATGGTGCTAGTTAAAATTACCTTTGCTTGACCTAAAGATTTTTAATGTTGGAGAAGTAAGGTCAAGTTAAAACTAAAATGAGGATGTCCCGCTGGTATTAAATGGCCAGTGACATCCCTACATAAAAACAGTGAAGGTTGGCCGGTCTACATGTTTCAGCCTCCAGATGCAACGTAGCGAGGCTTTCTTCAGGACCGATACTGTCACGGTGGTATGCACACGCTAAGGTGCACCCTCTCCTGTGGCAGTTATTACTGCAAACTTATGGTTTTGTGCTTTCAGCGTTGTCTGAAAGGAAATACGATTTTTTCTGAGGTATGAGGTTATTGCCCCATGGATCCTACCGGGGTGGGGTCGGTCTGTAGTCGCACTTACTCCAAGACCGATCTCCCGCTTCTGGTATCTAGTCAGTTGCCGGTCCAGGACCCCGCGGGGTACCAGAAGCGGGAGATTGGTCTTGGAGTAAGTGTGACCACAACCAGTATCTGGTCACACGAAATGCCCAGTACTGGAGTGAGGAAATATGATCCCCATCTTCAATCTTAGCACTACAAGTCTTTCACCAGCTACCCATACACTTCTAGCCAAAGGTTTATCATATGTTCCCCACTCAGGTTTAAACAAATTTGAACTCATGTTTGACTTGATGGCCTTCCTTCGCAAAGTCCGCCTCAAAGTCTTTTTTTGGCAGGCAGAAAATAGTCACCGATAACAATATTTCCGGGTTAGCACCCAAATCCATCTTTACCCCGCAGTTAGATCAACTTCCTCCTGAAATAGCGGTATTTGAAAGGGTATTATACGAGAAATTTATGACAATCACTAAACACGTACCTAAAACCCCCTACAACCTTAGCAAGGAAGAATATCCAGCTATGATTGACTTAAAACGGACTACATCCATCACCATCAAAAACAGCGACAAGGGAGGTGGTATAGTAGTTTTAGATACTACCACCTACATCAGAAACATGGAAACCATGTTGGGTGATACCAATTTCTACCGACCCATACATTGTGACCCCACTACCAACACGACTAAAAAGATCAAAAGACTGACCAATGTGGCCCTTAAAGACAACCATATATGTGAAAAAGAACATGTGTATCTTAATGTACAAAACTCGAAAATGGCCAGCATCTATGGTGTTCCAAAGATGCATAAACCTCAAACTGATCCACCATATAGACCGATAGTTACAACTATCGGTTCGGTGACAGAACCCCTGTCTAAATACATTGATGCCATCCCCCGCCCATATGTATCCAAAATACCCTCCTATGTCCAGGACACCAGACATATCAATTTGATAGAAAATACCATCGTCTACACCAATGCACACATAATGGTGACTTTAGACATAGAAGCACTATATAGTAACATCCCTATAGAAGGAGCTCTTGAAGCTGTCAACTGGTTTATGATGGAAAATCAAATTCCATGTTCTAAGATTTTCATTCTGGAATGTTTACGAATCGTTCTAGAAGACAATGTCTTCGAATTCAATGGCAACCTCTATAAACAGACCAAAGGAGTCAGTATGGGGGCTTCCTGCGCCCCCACTGTAGCAAATATATACATGGCCAAATTCGAAAAACGATTCATCCATAATGAGATGGCACCATTTTTTGAATCCGTGACCAAATGGTCACGTTATATAGATGATATCTTTTTCATTTGGACAGACATCTCTGAAACACTGACCATGTTTTTAGAATGGCTAAACTTATGTGATCATAACATATGCTTCACATCTAACACTAACAGAACCCAAGTTGAATTCTTGGATATTGTCATCAAACATGTGGATGGAAGATTGGGCGTCGATCTGTACACTAAGCCCACAGCACGTAACACCTTGCTCCATTACACCAGCTTCCATCCACCTGCACAAAAAAACAGCATACCCTTTGGGCAGTTCCTCCTCCGGAATTGCACGAGCATCAAAGACTTTGATATAAAAGCAGTTAGCATGAAAGAAAAGTTCCTCATGCGTGGTTACCCTAAAAAACGAATCCGAGAGACTATGAAAAGAGCACGATTTTACGACAGACTGCATCGGTTGACAAACAATGCTATCAAAAACAATACATCGACTGTATTCGTTACTCGACACTCTATGGCCAATGAAAGAATTCGACAAGCGGTTTGCTCCAGTTGGCATATTTTAAACATCAATTGTCCCAACTCTGAACGATTACCAAAACCCTTGTTTGCTTACCGGAGAAATGGCAATTTAAAAGATCATGTGGTACACTCAAGGTTGAAAACAACCACCCAATTCACACAAAGAGCTATAGATGTACCCAATCTGGTCATAGGAAAGTTTAGCTGTAACACATGCAAATCATGCCCGTAGGCGGTAGAAAGGCCAGAACTAGAATTCAACAGACAAGTCATTAGATCTAAAAGTCTGTTCAACTGCAAAACAAAGGACATTTATCTACTGCTTTGTCCATGTAATTTAGGCTATGTCGGGGAAACTGCTAGATCTCTAAACACTCGTTTGACTGAGCATACATCTGCAGTCAAAACGAAAAAAATAAAAGCACCCATTGTCCAACACTACATTGACAACCAGCATACTCCAGAAGACATACTATGGTTCATATTGGAGAAAATACAACACAGACCAGGCTCTAACACCGAAGCTATTAGAAAACGTAGGGAGGTCTACTGGATTTTCTTGCTTGGCACGGCCACTGCGGGACTCAACTCTGAGATTCCTTGGCACCAAGCAATTAAATTCAATGACTAATACCCCCATGTGTTCCATTTTCGAGGTTCTGATTGTCTTTAAAATAGAAGTATTGAGCTGCAAATTCTGTATTGTTCCAGGTCAGTTCGATTTACTTTGCTCAAACATCACTCATATTGTTCGGTTTATAAGTACTAAATAAACATATTCCCTTTTTCTTTCATTTTAGCAAATGTGTAGTCCAGTTGTCATATGCTCTATAGTTTACCATCTCAATGAAACTCATGGATGTGCTCATGTATAGATCAGGACTACACCAGCATCTCCCAGCATGGCCGACAGGCTAGCCGCCATATCCTTACACTGCTCATCTTCTAGGAACATCTTGAGGCAGTGGTTAAATATCAATATCCTGCATCACGCGGATTCGTTCTATTCTACCATTGGGACATGCCTCACTTTGTGAATCTCTCATAATGTCTTTTAATGTCCATTTACCTTTTTAAGCATGATGGCAATTATATTCAAACATTTGTCACCATTTCATTTTCTCGCTAAACATAATTTATACACCCAATATGGCTGCCATGGCATGCAGACACCGTACCAGTGTTTTGGTTTATTTCCTCTTGAAGCCCCTGTGTGCGTAACGTCATGTCCGATACACAGCAAGATTTAAGCCTCCGGTTTCAGTAGTCAGTTTACATCATCGAGAACGCCGAGGATCGAGAGACGTTTATCCACGTAAGAGAAGGTATGTGAGGCACCGTAGCTTGTTTTTTCAGTTATCCCATTAGTTTACTCCGTTATCTTTAGACGCCTAGCTACTCGACAGAAAATACGTTAGAGTGACCAGTGCGTTATATATTGTGACTCTCTAACATTGCCAAGCCATGGAGACTAAATAGGCCCGACATCCACAATAAATTGAAGGCTGCAGAGCGCCACAGCGTATAATTCTTACTAGAGAGACTAAATAGGTCCGACATTAACAATGCAACTTAGCCCGAAGAGCGCCACAGCATACAATTCTCAAGTTGCACAGGCATTACTTAAACGAGTCCTAGCCACTGGAAGAGCGTTTCCTGATCCTGTCGTTAGATCGATACAGCAATTAACTACCCCCGAGTAGACATCTACTGGTATTTAACTGAATACAGTAGGGACTTATTTTCCATCACATGCTATCTTTGTCTTTTTCTCATAGTGCTCCTTTATTAAAGAGAACAGCTGTGCCACACCCATTTTAAAAAATGCCTACAAAGAACGATGTGGATTAACAGCAAACACATCGCTTAGCACAACTAATGTGCTGGCTGAATGGTAAGGATTCTTCATCTACCCACACTACTCGCATATTATGGATTAAATATAACGTTATTGTTTCCTCCATTCCTTTACATGGTTTAATATTAGTCTTCTTTGTAGAGAATCTTGGCCGCTGTCCCTCTCCTCAAATCTTTTTCATATAAATCTACAGAAAACCTTATTGTTTGAAATATTTAACGGAATGCCTTGAGCGTCCCCTTTAAAAAGGTAACCCGAATCTCCTCCACAAAATCTAGTCTTTATCGACGTGAATAATATTGGAAAGTTGGCTAAACAAGTCTCTGTATCTCCATACAGGAGACGCTACCTATATCGAGCAATTTACCTGGAGTCTACTGTTTTACCTTAACAAACTATCGGATTTCCATCCATGCAGATCCATAGAGGTAAACCCAATAGACATAAAATGTTGAAGCTCACTCTGTGAAACTTCGCTTTCTTGGGTTCCACTCACTTCACGGAAAGAAATGTGCACTTCTGTTTTCACATCTTTTGGTGTCATTTTAGACTCATCACTTGTCTATTATCTAAAGCTTTTTATCATGATGTTCTGTATACTGTTCACAACTCTAAAGGTCTGCTATATGTACAGTCATTCAGTCCTCTTTCTTTGGGATATTTCCCTCATGTTTTTAATATATTCAAGCTTTAGTGTGGGCATTGAAACCATTTTCTTTTCTTTTGTTGTTGTATTTCATTATTGCAGAATTTACGGAGACGGATTCGTGAGGAAGGCAATGCCGAAACGCGCGTAGTATGTGTATATTCTACCGCCAGTTTCACAAAATCATTTTACAAGTCTATTGCATAAGACAGAACAAATCAAAACGTATACTGCATTGATTAAAGATCAGATCAGCTCAGTTTATATATTGAATTATCTAGATGAGTTACAACAACGTTTATTATATCATCATGTATGACATCTGTTATTCATATATAGAATTCCGTTTCTATTGTAAATAAGCATCAGACCAAAATGAATGCATTTTAAATAATTACAAAAATACATATCAATATTTTTATATAATAAATGATTTAATACTATCTCTTTGAATATCATTGTTTACTTGGTGTCTACATCACTATTTTTTGGTTTCTTTGTTGCTCACACTAGCTACTGTTTATCGCCTCGCCTTAGGCAAACTTTTTTTCAATTGGAAGTGTGACTACAGACAGACCCCACCCCGGTAGGATCCATGGGGCAATAACATCATACCTCAGATTAAATCGTATTTCCTTTCAGACGGCGCAGAAAGCAGAAAACCGCATGTTTGCGGTAATAACTGCCACAGGAGAGGGTGCACCTTAGCGTGTGCATACCACCGTGACAGTATCGGTCCTGAAGAAAGCCTCACTACGTTGCATCTGGAGGCTGAAACATGTAGACCGGCCACCCTTCACTGTTTTTATGTAGGGATGTCACTGGCCATTTAATACCAGCGGGACATCCTCATTTTAGTTTTAACTTTACCTTACTTCTCCAACATTAAAAATCTTTAGGTCAAGCAAAGGTAATTTTAACTAGCACTATCTCACTCTGCATCCCCCAAAAAATACCCGCTCTGGTGTAAACAGGCGTCGTAGACCCGAGTGGCATTCGGCCGCTCGGGTGGGAACCCCATGATGAAGCATGTCACCAACTAGGTTGGTGAGTGAGGGTTCTTTTAAAAGCAAGTGCTACTCCTTCTGCTTTGTGCACATATAATTGATTCGGAATTACTCTTTTGTTGATTTATATAGGTTTATTACAAGGGGACCAGGAGTGGTTCCGTTTGAATACCCTTTCTCTCTTGGTGTTTAAGCATACTAACTTTTAGCCATGCTGAACAGCAGCCACTCTGGTGTTCAACATTGCTAAAACTTATTGGCAAAGCCAAAAGCTCTTGCATAGGCGAGACCTATTAGCCTTGCCAGTGCTTCTTGTTACTTTGCGGCTGGTAGAATCACAATATTCAACTTGTTTATCCCTACATAGTGCTTACATTTAATGATCAAATATGTAACTTGATATGTTTCTACGTAGAAGCAGTTCTCTGTGGATTTAAGGTTTTGTTACCTCCAAGAAATCCTAATGCTGTTATGCCTATATAAGGCAGTTCCCAATATAACCTAGATTGATCTTATGGCATGAAGTCTGAATTTCACAATCAACTGACTAATATATACACAGACACATGTTCAGTGTCAGAAGCTTAGCATCATTGGTGGTATTAGCAACATATAATGGGGGTTTGCAGAGTTTATCAAGTCATCAAGGAAATAAAGTCTACTCAGATGATTGACTCCAGTTGTTGGTCATTGGTCACAGCTGCCTTGCATACTTCTCAGCAACAACTATTGAAACCTAAAGTTCCCAAACATGGCATTTCTCTAATAATTTGAAATAGTTTTGCTTGATTTGAATATTGGATTGTTAGGAAAATCATATATTTGGAGACATGGCTAAATAAGGCATTTGATCATGAAAACTATATTGTTTATATAAATGAGGCCATGAGTTCTAGCAAAGGAAATCATATAGGTGGATTAGCAATGCTACTTGGAGCTGTTTTTAATTTGCATGTGGTTAGGCTAAAATTCCCTTTAAAGATTTTACTGAGGTTGTACTTATTGCTTCATGTGGCTTTGTTCGATGCAGTTGGGTTCAATTTTGGATTTTCAAACTATATATCTCTCTGCTATAATATAAATTTTCGGTGATTTCAGTTCTTGGATTCCTATGAAGCTTATGGACTGTTGAATTGGATGAATGTGTGGTTCACCTCCGCTACCTAATGTTAGGTGTGACCTTAGGGGGTGGAGGATACTGGGGTGATTACCAAAACTGAATATGGTGCTCCTGAATGTGCGCACACCAGCAGATGTTCTGATAAATTCACTTGGAATAATAGAGGGACAGAAGCTAGATTTGATTGTAAGGTTATTTCATATTGGATATTAACATTGTGAAGGGTTTACATTTTGCAAACCGCGTCCGCAGCAATTTTTTAGTAAATGCACTGTTGACAAATTCTATGTATTTTACCTTAAAATCCCTCAGCGGAAAATGTTATAGCCTTAAGCACTTATTAATAAACTGTGTCTACGTATTAGATATGGAATTTACTGAATAGTTGAAGAATATAATCGCTAATTTTATGGCAAGGCACAGAGGCTAATATTATGCATATCTCTTTAATTGCCAACTCACAGCATCAACTACAAAACAATTGAAAGAACTTAGAGTAGTAAACCTAACATTCTAAAGTCTATTTCATCCTGTGTGTGGCAGCCATCTTCCTTCTTTGTTGCTGCTCACAGCCAAGATAAGTTCATTGAAAATTTTGGTGCTTGCCTTTTGCTGGTTTTGTCGCTATGGTGTGTTTTGTACATATGAATAACTGTAGGTTGAGTGGCACGCTTGTCTGTGATCTATGGCATGCTCTTGACTTATAATTTTGTTTGGTACTTATTTCTTATAATATTGTTAATTTGGTACTTATTTCTTATGAATTCGATGTATGAGTTTAACGTTTTGAATGTTTTGGCTTGTTTCCAAACGCTCGGCTGATGAGGGGTTTTTTCGGCCACTCCTCGGAGCCGTTAGAGAGAGCATCTAGTTTCTAAAACGGGTGCCTTTGGCTTGGGGAGAATCACAGGCGGAAAGTCTTTTGCACTCCACCCCTCGCAACCTCTTGGAATCTGCTTGGGACTCGATTTACTTCCCAAACCCCCAATTGCCAGAGCGGTCGTTCAGGCAGAAACGGCTAAGACGGAGAGGAGGCGCGAGGGCACAGACGTTGCCCTCGCGCTCTCCCCGCACTGTTTCAAAGTTACAGTGTGAGCACGAGCGGATGATTTCCCCTCGCACTCGAGATCAAAACGTTTTCTTTGCCGCACGACTTTGGTTGCGAGCGGAGAACTCGTGCTCGGAGCTGAGGCTAAAACTAATATATAATATATAAGACAAATACTCTGTATTTAATTTGGGTAATAGGCATGGAGTTCTTACCTGTTTTGTGACCCACGCTGAGAACTGCAGGGCCACCGTATTGTTGTCATATGACGCGGCAGCCATTTTATATTGGTCTGGATAAACGCTCTCGCATTATTTTATAGCGCCCGTATTTTGGAATTCGGGAGAACTCGAATTACTGTTTCTTCACAGTCTTCGTCTTGTCAGGGTCAAGAGTTTATCAGCTGCTCGGTCGGTAACTGAAATAATAATACTTTGTATTTTGGGCATATTAAGGCTCTGTGAATTTTGATGTACTTTCTTTTGGGATTGATTAATACTAGTTTTGGTGGATGTTTGGTGGTGCTCAATGGAGGAGAATAAAATAAGTGAAGCAAATATGGAAGTAAAAGTACAAGAGTGTGTATAAAGCAGTTTCTGCCTTAACATCTCAGTTGGGTAAAAAACTGGAAGATTGTATGGATAAGTTAGAAGGGAGATTCGGTGAGAGACATAACGAGGAACAGTTCTGGTCAGTTGAGGAGGTGGTTGGTAACACCTCGACCAATGGAGGTGCTAGGAAAGTCACCCAGAAGAGAAAACATCTAGAGAAAGGGAGGATTTCTAAAGGAAATGGGGCCTTTAATCAGAAAGGCTTTGGGAGGACAACTCATAAGGAGTTGAGTGAAAAGGCTATAAAGGCCGCGAAAAGGGAACGCAGGGCTGTTGCCTGCGATAAATCCTCCAGTAGTGTAGATATCATCATAATTTCATGTTCCTCAAACTTTGACTCCGAGTATGAAATTAGGAGGAAGAAGGTTAAAAAGGAGAGGAGTGAGAAACCAGGTTTAGATCATGTCATAGACCCCTTGGGTGACCTTATGTTTGACCCCAGTACTATCCAACATCTTCTCTGACTTCAGTGGGTCCCATCTAAGCATGTGGCGCAATACGTGCAATTTTGGATAAGGAGAGAAATGCCTATGGATGTTAGGACAAGACTCCGATCGGAGTGTCCAAGACCCTCCCTTTCGAATAAGGTGGCCTATACACCCGAATTAGATGCAAAGATGCTTACCTTCCTAAATAAATTTGGAAGTGACCCAAGAAGGGGTCTTGATAAGGGATTGAAGTGGTGTCAGGACCGCCTTCTTGATGTTTTTGGACCTTTGACGAAGAGTTTTGACCTCTGTGAGGAGGCTCATCTCAAAGAGTCTGTTGCTAGTTTGGAGCGGTCTGTTTGTTGGGGAACGCTAATGCATCCCTGTGTTTTGAACGTAGGAAGCGCCTACTTATGAAAATAGACACAAAATTGGCTGAACTAGCTGGGAAAGAGTTGGGCATGGAGGCAAACGGTTGCCTATATGGAGAGGAATTTGTTAGAGAAATGGCTCTCTATGCCGGGGCCTTTAATTCAATACAGAAGGTCCAGAAGGACATCAGAAAGGTTTTTAGTTCGGCCGGGAGAATGCGGGGTCGATGCAGAGGCATCGGAATCTCACGGAGCTCCTTCTCTCGTGGGTACAGACCTGGAACCTTCTAAGCCGGAAACTATACTCCCGGTTTCTACCCTCAAAGGCAGAGGGGAAGAGGTCGATTTAGAGGAGAAAGGAGATCAAGGTATGTTTGCCAAACAACCTTTTGTCTATTCCAGTAAAGTTGGGTGGCAGACTCGCCCATTTTTTAGACAGATGGAGGGAGATTACTTCCGATCCTTGGGTGTTACAAACTGTAAGTGGCTATCGAATAGATTTTGTGGAGAGACCAGTTCAGGTAAGATGTCCTCCCTGTTAAGGTTTTCAAGAGAGGAAGAAAAATTAGTAGAGCAGGAGGTTCAAGAGTTGGAGGAGGAGGGTGCCATAGAGATAGCATCGGAATCCACCCCAGGGTTTGTAAGCAATTTATTTCTAGTCGGAGGGGGGGGGGGGGAGGAGGAAAGGACAAGTGCATGAGACCAGTCATAAACCTGAAAGATTTGAACGAGTGGGTGGAATACAACCATTTCAAGATGGAGGGTATCCATATGTTAAGGGACCTTTTAAGGAAGGGAGATTGGTTGACCCACTTAGACCTAAAAGACACACATTTGACCGTCCCTGTCTGCCACGATCGGAGATATCTTTTGAAATTCCAATGGCAGGGAACCACGTGGAGATTCAAGTGGAGATTCAAAAGCCCCCCCTTCGGTTTAACATCAGCTCCATGGTGCTTTACAAAGGTAATGAGACCGATAGCGGCATGGTTGCGATCAAGAGGGGGTCAGGCTGATTATCTACTTAGACGATATCCTGATTTTGTCTCAAAGCAAAGAGCCCAGGAACACACCACGTTGGCAGTTCGTGTGATAGAGAACTTGGGTTTTGTAGTAAACAGAAAGAAGTCATGTTTGGAGCCCAGTCAGGAGACTGTTTTCTTGGGTTTTCAGATTTGGACATTGGACTGTGTGTTGAAGTTACCAATGGAAAAGGTGAGGAAAATTCGCAAGGAGATCAAGAGGATGTTAGCAAGCGAGTGGGTAACTTTGAGACAGATAGCGTGAGTTCTGGGTCTCCTTTCAGCTACCATTCAGGCGATCTTCCCGGCTCCCTTCCATTATTGAACTATCCAAAGACTAAAAACTATGTATTTGCACAAAGGGGTGAGATATTCTCAGAAGGTTCAGATGGACTTGGAAACAAGAGAGGAGTTAAAGTGGTGGCTGGAGAATCAAGAGGCTTGGAATGGAAAGGCGATTTTCGGACCGACCCCGGATGTAGTAATAGAATCTGATGCCAGTCTGCAGGGTTGGGGAGCGAGATGTGGCTCTCTGACAACAGGTGGGAGATGGACAGGTCAGGAGAAAGAAATGCACATCAACTATTTGGAGTTGCTGGCAGGTTCATTTGCGGTAAAGAGCTTTGTCAAGGATCAGGCGAAATGTTGTGTTCTCTTCAAGATGGACAACATTTCTGCGGTAAGATATGTAAACAAGTTAGGGGGTCCTCGTTCAAAAGCTCTAGCAGATTTGGCAAAGGAGTTTTGGCATTACTGCCTGAGCAGTAACATTATGATTCTAGCTCAATACCTTCCGGGAATAGACAATTCCGTTGCAGATTGGAATTCAAGACAGTTGGTGGATTTCAGCGATTGGAGGTTGAACAGGGAAATGTTCAATTCTATAGACAGGAGATGGGTGTAGGAGAGTAGGATCTGCTTCACATGGGTACCCCCACTTTTTGCTGATGCTTCACTGTTTTTCGACATTAGTCTGGCTGGGGCCCTGCTAATCAGAACCCCAGCCTAGCTGCTTCCTCTCTAAAATGGTTTCCATGTGCCTTAGGCACATCACTGATTGGGATCTGGAGTGCCCTTATAAGTCCCTAGTATATGGTATACTATGTACCAAGGGCATAGGTACCTCAGAGGCCTGCCAGGGGCTGCAGCATGTATTATGCCACCCCTGGAAGGCCATCCAAACTGACACCACAGGTCTGCTACTGCAGCCTGGGTAAGGTGGTGCATGCACCCTTTACTGTGATATAGGTTACCTATATCACTAAATACATACACACATATAAACCTATAAGTCACTCCTAAGGCAGGCCTTATCAATCCTAAAGGCAGAGTGCGTGGTTCCTATGTGAGAGGGTGCCCCTGCATGAGCAGGGCCCCTCTGCAGCGTTCGGAGACCATCTCTGATGCTGTTTGTAGTGCAGCCTGACCATATACTCTTAAGCGCATTATATCCTCGCGGTAAAATGCTAACTTTGGACTGGCTGCACCTAAACATGTCGTGTTTGGTGTCAAACATCTTGGAATACTACCCCCCGCCAATCCTGGCGGCGGGGGTAGCATTCCACCCTTCTAGAGGGAAAGACATGTTAACTCTGACTAGTCCGGTAACTTCTTTCCAGATCCCTGGCATCACAAAATGGATGCTGCTGCCACAGACACGAGTCTGGCCTCCTGCTGCTGGACGAAACTCCGGCAGGGGAGGCCTGGACAATAGGTTTCCTGTCCCAGGGAGGTGTGACCACCTCCCCAGACAGGATAATGTGTATTGGGGCTGGGCGGGAGCACTTTCGGGTGCTTTGAAGTCCTGCACTGGGGGCACATTTGGTGTCCCTGTGCATACCCCAGTTCAAACCGGATCAGGGGCTTGCAGCCCCTGCTTTGGCGCGAACTGGACAAAGGAAAGGGGTGTAGCCACCCCTCTGCCCTGACCCACCCATAGGTGGGGCCACAGAGTAGTCCAACCCCTATCTTTAGAATAAAGGTAGGAACCCAGTCCTTAGGACTTTAGATTATCCCTGGACGAAACTCTGAAACTGAATCCTGGACCTTCGACGCTCTACTCACGATTAGAGGACTGAAGAATCTCCCTTGGGGTCAAGGAGTGACTCCCCTGCTTGGCAGGCACCAAAGAAGCATCTGTCCGGTTCGCATTTCTGAAGCTCCCGTCGGACGCCGAAGTCATCGCATCACCAGAGGTGGACTCTCAGACTTCCCTGAGGCTACCCTGAGTCCCCAGCAAAGCTGAGGCCCGTGGCTATCGTGGTTGACTTGAGACCGTGACCCCTGGACACCGAGCACATTTGCAAGTGCATCCTCTTCTGGGTCTCCCAAGAAGTCGTGCTTTGGGCTCCGAGTAGCCCTAGCCTCCAGCACCACCCGCACCGAAGATCACTGGCCCCCACTCCACGAGTGTCCTGTAAGCCAGATCCACGTGCGGCGTCACGAGGCTCCTTCGCGGTCGCTAGCCCGTTGGCTAGTAGCCCTTAACGAAGGCCAATCCTTTTCTTACTTGGCATCCTGGTTGCTCCAGGCCTGCCCTCACTTACCCTCGCTGGGTGAGTTCCACAGACCTTGCTGGTCTGCACCATCGACTATCTACATCTTCACCGAGACTTGCCGTTGCCAAGGCTTGTTGGGTCCGATCCGGTCGCCGACACCTCAGCACTCGACAGACCTCGTGTACCAGCCCGAATCCTGCTCCTGGTCGCCGACAACGCCTCCTGGACCTCGTGGCTGAAGAGTCAAGACGACCGTCAACGCACCTGAAGCACTCGACATCGGTGGGCATCTGTCCATCGCCTTCCTGGTCACTGGCTAGTGACCCAGACTCTGTCCCCTCTGCTTTCAGGTTCTTCAGAACTCGTATCCACTCTTGGATCCACCCGGACACTTTTCTCTTGGCCGCCAGCAGCACTTTGCAGCAGATCGCCATTCGAATCGACGACGAAACCCGACCCCGAAAGGCACCTATGCACCCGGCTTCCCTGGGTGAGGTAACACGAGTACTCCGGTGCTCCCGTGGGTAAAGACTCTCCAAAGTCCTAGATCTCAAAGGGTTTTGTCCTAGTCCTCTTTTAAGTGTCCCTTTTCTCTATTTTCCCGATCCCGACTTTCTCCATAGAAGTCAACGGCGTATCGCGGTTGTGTATTTACACTGCACGCGTCTCCCGTAGGTCCCCTGTGGTTCCTTGTGGTCCAAGCACTTCTAGAGGCTCTAGGCCTAGTGTCTAGTTCAGTCGTGGTTCGCATACCACTTTATTGGTATATGGTTTGGTACGCCCCTAGGGCCCAAACGTGTATTTGTGCTATTACTGTGATTTAATAACTTATAACTTATGTACTTCGAACTCTAGCCTCATAAAGAGACTAGAGGGGTGTGTTTAGCAATAAATACATATATTTTGAATATATACCTGGTGTGGTGCTCTTTTATTTGGTCACTCAAGAGATTATAGACTGGTAAAACAAGCTGCTTTACATTCCTTCAAGACTTAGCCTGAAGGCTGCTCTCCATAGCTACCACTAGGATAGCTTTCAATAAGGTTGCCTTTAACCTATCTCCAATAAGGGGTTGTTTGGACTGGTGAGGTGCCCACTATAATTAGTGGACAGCATATGCCAGGCCAACTTCTCACAATGGGGTCCTCTGGCAGTGGATTTGTTTGCAAACAGGGTGACTACTCAAATTCACAGATTCTTCAGTTGGAGGCCGGACCCAGCAGCCAAAGCGGTAGAAGCTTTTCTGCAGGTCTGGGGCAGGTTACGGAATTACGCATTTCCCCCCTTTGCCTTAATTCAAAGGGTGTTACTGAAAGTAAAGAGGGAGAAAGGCGAGTTAGTGCTATTAGCACCGACATTTTGGAAATGCTGATTGCCGACCTGGTTCTTCTCCCGAATGTCCCAGAGTTGTTGACGAACCCATCGGGGGGAGTATCATGAGTTGGTTCTTCAAGGCCATTTAAGCTTGATGGCGTGGCAGGTTTTGGGAGAGCCTGGCAAGTGTCAGGCTTATCATTGGAAGCTTCGAAACTCATTAAAGAGTCATGGGCTCCAGGGACTTCTAAAGCGTACAGTTTGGCCTGGAAAAGATGGGTTTGTTGGTGTTCTACGAGGGGTCTGGTTCCCGTTTCAGCATCTCTGGTGGAAGTAGTGAATTATTTGACAGAGTTTTTCCTTGAAGGAAAATCTTACAGTGCAGTTAACATCGCTAGGTCTGCCAGCTCAGCAGGTCATGGTTTAATAGACCTCTTACCTGTAGGTTAACGTGATGTGGTTAAGAGACTATTGAGAAGTGTAAGACTCAAGGCTCCACCTGGGGGCGAAATATTCATCCCTATGGGACATTGATCTAGTTCTTAAAGAACTGTTGACTTGGAGCGAAAATGAGTTTTTGGACTTGAAGGAACTCTCTCTGAAGCTGGTTATATTATTATGTTTGGTTTCTTTTAAAAGAGTTTCAGATGTTTAGAGCTCTAGAAATTTCAGGGCGTAGTTTTGTCCCAGAGGGAGTTTGCTTCTATGTCACTAAGAGAACAAAAACGATGTCTCAAACTATATTTTACCCTTATTTGGACAAGTGTAGGAAGTTGTGCATGGTGAGATGTTTACATGAGTATGAGAGAAGAACAGAATGTTTGAGATGCATTGCTGGCTCTTAGCTGATAATTTCTTTCAGAACCCCGCATAAGGCTGTTTTTGTGCCTACTTTGGCTCGCTGGGTCAGAGAGGTCATGAGAAGAGCAGGGATAGATTTATCTAGGTTTGGAGCTCACTCTGCTAGAGGGCTATGGCTTCTAAGGCCCTGCTTTTGGTTGGAGGTTTGCATGGGATCTTAGCTGCGGCCGACTGGTCATCAGATTCCGTTTTCAAGAAATTCTTTTTTAAACCTGTGGATTGTGCAGTAAGGAATATTATGGCAAGGCTTTAAACATGCATAATTTTGGCCTCCGTGCCTTGCTATAAAAGTCAGATTTTCCACAGCTAGGATGGGTAGAAAATCATGATTTTATTAAAGACACAGAGGCTGATATTATCCCCTCCCTTTTGATTCCTACCCTTTAATAAATTGTTTGTGATTCTTTTCAGGAGGAGACTTCAAAAAGTAATTTGAAAAGAATATAATGGATTTTATTCGTTCTATTGGACATTTAAGGATTGGTTTATTAAACAGTTTTTATTCACGGTTCGATGTGGCTGGATGTTCGCATCAAAAATGAAGGAAGATGCTGCCACACACAGGATGAAATAGACTTCAGAATGTTAGGTTTACTATTCTAAGTTCTTTCAGTTGTTTTGTAGTTGCTGCTGTGAGTTGGCAGTTAAAAAGATATGCATATCATCAGCCTCTGTGTCTTTAATAAAATCATGATTTTTCTACCCATCCTAGGTGTGGAAAATCTGAATTTATCCGTGTCAGTGACTGGTTTGAGATTTTCGCAGATAATAGATTAAATAGAATAACCATAATGAATACTTTCATGAAAATTGAATCTCTAGTAATACTAAACATTTGTCTGGCAAAAATGAGAGGCTTCTTGGGGAGAAAAATGTATTGCTATAAAGAATTGTTTGTCTGGCTTCTACAGCTATGTAGGACATTTGGTTGGAAATTAAATTTGTTAGACATCCTTGTCCATGTTTGAAGTGGAATGGGAGGGATGTTTGAAGCGCTATATGGAGTACGCTCTGATGTAACTATATTAAAAAAGATGTTTACCATCCACAGCACAAGTCCCTGATGGGATTCCAGTTGTTATGTAGACGAACAACACAAATTGGGCTACAATACATGGGATTCTGTAATCCCTGTATAAACGGCAGTGACTAATTTCTTTATAATTTGCTACTTGAAGTGCACCAAGTCGCTGAATATAGACGAAAAGACGTCAGAACATGACGATTATAAGGTTATTACAGTCAACTTTAGACGTCACAATTCCTTCTGCCAGCAGCCAGGTGAAAGGCAGGTCAGGCCACGGAGCATAATTAAAGCAGCTGTTTAAAGCAACAAACAGAATATTGCTTTTCTTTCTTCTGCTCTATTTTAATAGCTTGCAATGACCAGCAGAAAAAACATGTTTATTTTTTGCACTCCTTAGATAAAGGCTAGACTTTCTGCATGTTTCCACATGGTCCGACCTACTACAGCTTTTTTTTATTTTTTTTAGCTCACTTGTATTGAATTTTTTCTAATATCTGTTTGTAACAAATATCCAACAGGTTTTTTGTGTTTAATTTTGCACTGGAGGTTTTATTATTATTCTTCGTGTTTGAAAACATGCTAGCTCTTTCATGTGTAAAAGCTATGCACCAACGTTTTTAGCTGTTTCTGAAAAAGATGCTGTGACCATGTTTTATATGGGATAAAGTACCCCAATACGTCCATGATAAGGAAATTGCAAGTCACTGAGTAGTTCCATAACCTTATAAAGGACCTCGGCCTCCGGCCTTGTTACTCTATATGGTTATTGAACTCCTCGGTGACTTGCAATATCCTTATCATGTACGCCAGGGGGTACGTTATCCCTTATATAATATTGACTGTACTGCGCAAATATTGCTAGACTATTGCGAACGTTCCACCCACTTGGCTGTGGAGCATAATAATGATTTACAACACGGGATCTTGATCAGAACCTGGGAACTATCATCCAATATGTTTGACTGCCTCTGCTAAGTTATTTGTGATAGTTCTATTGGTTAAACAATAATATGATCCGTTCCCCTACCAACTAGGTTATAGACCTAAATGGTGCACTGCATGTAATGCTTTTCTGTTGAGGGCCACCATGGAGAAGTATGCCATCGCAAGGAAACTGGCCTATGCAGTTCTTTTATGGTTTTTCTGGCACATTTTGTAATACATCTGGATTAAATTAAGGAGCTAAGGAATACACTCTTATTTATTCCAAGCTCTTCACATGTTGCATACAGAAAACGGGGTGAGAGCTATGCTTGAGGCCAAAAATACATTCATTAAAAAAAAGTCTAATTGAGCTAAAACTGGTGTGTTTTGGCACCGCTGTTTTTATTGTTGCACTGTCTGGTATCTATGCTCGTGCCATAGTAGTGATGTCTGCGCCCAAATCAACTATACTGCATTCCTAAACCATCGCAACATGAACCCGTATTAGAGCTATGCACATTTAAATGTTATAATTTGCCTAATGGAAGGAACACAGATCGTTTGAGTATTGGCTGTCCTCAGCCGTCTGAGTTTAAAGACATGCAGCACAAGAATATTGAAGATATTGGGAATACTTGATATTTATGTATTCAGATAATGTGGTTGCTGAACCTTTTTATGCGTAAAATCACAACAATCATTTGGTTCTGAAAAGGCTCAAGAGTTACCCAGTTACTTCTGTTATTGTCCTTAGTGGTTACATCCCATTTTATGTGCCCCCACTGTGCAAATAGGAGGTGTACATGATTAAAGGACTGCACTTATCGGGAAATGAGTATTGAGCTTAAATGCTGAGCAGAGAATTTCTGCTTACAGCACATCAGAAATGGGGATGCATTTAACACATATAAACCTGTGTCCAAGTCATTGTAACCACTTTTGTGTGGAAGAGTTCCATGTCATTCCATAGTTATCCAAAACGTCCTTTGCAAAAGTAACTTTTTGGAAACCTTTTCTACAATAACATTGTTTTTTATGTAGTTTATTATTTTGAGCAAAACATCTTTTCATAAATTAAGACATTCCCTTAATATCTTTTTGATTCAATTTAGTTTTTTGTATTAAATTGTTTTCTATTAACATATCTATATCTTGTCATGCACATATACCCCCAAACGAGATAACTAGTTTTATAGGTGTGTGTGTGTGTGTGTTGCATTTTTTCTTTTTTTATAGAGAGAAGTGGGGGAATGTAGAATAGTTAATGTCTTTTGAAATTTACTCTTTTTGCTTCCAAATGTAATCCAGTGTGCAAGAAGGAACATCTTTTGCAAAACGACCTCGGAATTATATGGAGTAACCTCAAACTGAGCAGAATGAATAACTACTAATCCTAAATTTGAGATTGCAAATATGTACCCCTTTCGTTCATATCCATTTATCATTCATTGCATTTTCCCCTTCTGAATTGCTTCATGGTTGGTACACAAATAAAATTACGAGCTGCAGCTTGGTAATGGCTCTGGGTAGTCTGTATTTTTGGACAACCAGCAAACCTACAACCAGAAGTGCATGACCGATCGAATAATATATTACTATTGTAGGACAGCCATTGGGGCAAAAAATGAAAACATGGTCACCTAGTTCTGTTCTTTTTGTACTTTTTTTTTTATTTCTACAGTTTGGGAAAGCACAATATTGACCCACGTATCCGTTTTATCTGCAGGTGCACCAACAACATTATGTACCATAGATGTTTTATTTTAGCTCCAACACCTGACCTATAGCAATGACAGTTATCCTGCTTACAATTGAAAGTAAGCATAAGCCCAATAAAATCAGTGACTTTAAGGAATGCAATTTCCTAAGGAACGTCACTGGAAATATTTATACTCCCAAAGTAAAAGTACACCATACCTTTTTCTTATTGGAGGGGGAGGGAGGGAGAGGGAGGGAGGGAGAGGGAGGGAGAGGGAGAGAGACTCGGAGAGGGAGACTCGGAGAGGGAGGGAGAGAGGGAGAGAGACTCGGAGAGGGAGACTCGGAGAGGGAGAGAGAAAGAGACTCAGAGAGAGACACTCTCTCTGAAAAAACCATAGGTTTTAGGGACAGTTATAGTTAGTTGGACATTTCACTCGTACAAAACCCGTGAAATTCCCCCGTTATAGTTAGTTCAGCTAACTATAACTCGCGCCCCCGCAATGCACTGCTGATGACGTCACATATTACATCACTCATGACATGGTCAGTGACATCACTCATGACATTATCCAGTGACTGTGTGTTTCTGTAAAGTTTAAATATGTTTAATATATATGCCAAGGTGTATTGAAGAATGAGTGGGTGTATAAGTGTCTGGCTGGATGATTTAGTAGGTGCGTGACTGACTCTATAAGTGAGTGATTAAACGTATCTTACTGAATGCATGGGTTAGTGACTAAACTGTGTGAATGTCTGTATCCGTCTGTCTGTTGGTGTGTAAGCGGCTGCATGGGTTTGCGAATAGCTACATGAGTGTCTACATGGGTTATTGATTGGTTGTCTGAGTATCTGTATGGGTGCCGGAGTGTTTGTGTGGGTGGGGTGTGTTTGACTGCGCATCGATGTGTGAGTGGGTGATTCACTGGGTGCATGGTTTCAAGAGTGCATCTGTGATGGACTGTATGGGTGGGTGAGTGTGTGTATGGGTGTGTTAGTGAGTGAATGGGTGTGTTAGTGAGTGAATGGGTGTGTTAGTGAGTGAATGGGTGTGTTAGTGAGTGAATGTATATCTTAGTGGTACTTGTGTGAGTAACTAATATGTCAAAGGCAGTATATATGTGTGTTGGAGTATATAAATGGCTATAAGTGAGTGTGTGATTGTGAGTGGCTGTATGGATGAGTGTGTACTTGTATCAGTGATTGTATAAGAGCGTAAGAATGTGCTAGTATTTGTATGAGTAAGTGAGCTGGTGTGTGTATAACTGTATAGGTGAGTAAATGGCAGTGTGATTAATTATTTGCATGACTGACTAGGTGTGTGAGTACCTCTATGGATGAGTGGTGGTGTGTGAGTGTCTATGTAGGTGTATAAGTGCATATGAAAGTCCTGTACTGAGTGACCGTAAGTATGAGTGACTGTACAGGTGAGTGAGTGGATGTGTGTGTAGACCTAAGAATCAGTGAGTGTTTATGTAGTTATTGGTGTCGGAGTGTCTATGGTTTTGAGAATGGCAGTCTGTAATTTAGAGTGGGTGTATCAAAAGTTATATTAGGGTGTGAGAAGATGCATCAAATTATCACATGGATGATGTCATCAGTAATGTCATCAGTGATGTCACTGACCATGTCATGAGTGATGTAATATGTGACGTCATCAGCAGTGCATTGCGGGGGCGCGAGTTATAGTTAGCTGAACTAACTATAACGGGGGAATTTCACGGGTTTTGTATGAGTGAAATGTCCAACTAACTATAACTGTCCCTAAAACCTATGGTTTTTTCAGTGAATTTCAATGGTTTTTTAAATGCTAATTTCTAACTATAACGTGTCTGAAACCTATGGTTTTTTCAGTGAATTTCAAAGGTTTTTTAAATGCTAGTTTGTAACTATGCCTACAGAGGTAGGACATGTGAAGAAAAAACGCACAGAAAGAAGCAAAAGAAATGCAGAAAGAAGCAACAGAAGTCCACAAAGACGAAGAAAAGTGCAGGAAGAAGCAAAAGATGTGCAGAAAGAACCAACAGAGGAGCAGAAAGAGGCCTTGTTCCAAAATCATCCTGTGCCCACAACTTTTTCCGACGTGTACTGGTGGTAACTGACTCTGACTAACCAGAGTCAGTGCTATGCTAAAAGACACTTAGAATACAGTGAAAACACCTACATACACTAGGGAACACTATGCGTTGGGGTACCCCTGTGATTAGCATGACCTCCTCTGTAAGTCCCTAGTTCATAATAGGGCAGGGGGATTAAAACTACCTCTTAAAACGCGCTACAGGGCGCGTTTGCACAGTGGTGAAGGGAGGGGAGGCCTGAGGTGACGTGTGCAAAGGCGCCCCGTGGCACGTTTTAAGTTGCGGGATTAAGTCTCCTTGAATCCTGAGTGTCCCTGGGGCCCAACTAGCCCCCCAGGTACCTACCGTTGGGACCACAGAGCTGAGTTGCAGAGAGGCGTTCCGAGGCCACGCACCTTTTTTTCACCTTTCTGCAACGCAACTCTGTTGTGCTTACTGAAGGTACCTGGTGGGCTAGTTGTACTCCAGGGACCCTCAGAATTGAAGGGGACTTAATCTCCCAACTTAAAACACGCCACGGGGCCTGTTCGCACACATGTCACCTGAAGCCCCCGCCCCCTCCCTTCACCACTATGCAAACGCGCCCCGTGGCGCATTTTAAGTTGGGGGATTAAGTCCCCTTGAATCATGAGGGTCCCTGGGGTCCAACTAGCCCACCCTGTACCTCCAGTATGCGCCAGGGAGCTGCGTTGCAGAGAGGTGTTCAGAGGCCACGCCCCTTTTTACATCTCTCTGCAACGCAGCTCTGTGGCGCTTTCTGGATGTACCTGGTGGGCTAGTTGGCCCCCAGGGACCCTCAGGATTGAAGGGGATTTAATTCCCCATCTTAAAACGCGCCACGGGGCCTGTTTGCACACATGTCACCTGAAGCCCCGCCCCCTCCCTTCACCACTGTGCAAACGCGCCCCGTGGCGCATTTTAAGTTGGGGGATTAAGTCCCCTTGAATCCTGAGGGTCCCTGGAGTCCAACTAGCACACCATGTACCTCCAAAAAGCGCCACAGAGCTGCGTTGCCTCTGTACACCTCTCTGATACGCAGCTCCCTGGCCCATCCCCCGGGGCCGGCCTTTACGTTTTTGTTAAAAAAAAATTTTTTGGGGGAGGGGGGCTGCGTGGCCCCCCCTCCCAGGTCACTAATAGCCCCGGGGACCCCATCCCCCGGGGCCTGGCCACTCGTTGGGGACCGTGGGGGGGTCCCCAATCCCTGCACAGTCCCGCCGGCTCCCCCCGTCCTGCGGGAGCCGGCATTGCTTTTCCATAAGGGAAGCTGCTGACATGCAGCTCCCCTTATGGAAAAGCAATCTGCTTTGCTTCATTGAAGCGAGAGCAGGTTTTCCTGCTCTCGCTTCAATGAAGCAAAGCAAGTTTGCAATGACAGGACGGGAGCCCCGCGGCTCCCGTCCTGCCATTGCAAACAGCAGTGTCCCGGGGGTAGGCACCCCGGGACACTGCAGGAGCCGGCCCTGGGGGGTGGCGGTCCCCAGGGCCATGGAGGGCTCCAGGAGGGGGCCCGCGCGGCCCCCCACCCTTCTTTAGTAAAGCCCCGGGGAGGTGGTGGTCCCCGGGGCTTCGGGGGTCCGAAACGGACCCCCACATTTCTTTTGTTAGTGCCCCGGGGAGGTGGCGGTCCCCGGGGTGTGTGGGGGGGCTGGAGCCCCCCCACACAGGTCATTATAATTTAAAAAAAGAAGCCCCGGGGGGTGGCGGTCCCCGGGGCTGCGGGAGGGCGGAGAGCCCTCCCGAACCATTTTTTTTTTTTTTAAAGCCCCGGGGTGTGGCGGTCCCCAGAGCTTGTGGGGCCTTCGAGGCCCCCCCCTAACATATAAACCCACCCCCCGCATGCCCCCGGGACTTGGCCCACCCGGGGGCAAAATAGCCTCTAAGCGCGGGAGACCGCGCTTCGATTTTTCTATTTTTTTTTTGTTACGGCGGGATCCGTGCACCCCACCGATTGATTGATTTTTTTATTTATTTTTTTATTTTTTTTTTAAATGCTTTTTTCTGCCCAGGGGGTCCTTGTGGGACCCCCTGAGCAGACCTAGGGGGTCAGGGTGTTTCTACCCTGCCCCCTTTTTGCGTTTTGCGACTTGTTTCTGTTCCTCGGTTCTACCGAGGCAGAAAATGGCTGCCAACACTTCCTGATTTGGAGTGTTGACAGCCAATTAGCATGCAGCTCGTGATCGGGAGGGTGCGCGGACCCTAAGCGGCCATAGATATATATGTGATTTTACTTTTGATTTTCTCAGGAACTACTGAACGGATTTACACCATTTAAGTAAAAGGCACGACTCTGAACCAAGGGCTACCTTTTTGCCAAAGTTGGTGTAATTCCGTTCAGCAGTTCAGGCTGTAGCTGCGATGAAAGGTTCCTATGGAAAATTGCATGGGGGAAACACGTTTTGGGACCCCCCTTTTTTCTCGGCCCCCACTTGACAAATCACCTTGAGACTTTCAGGATAGGAGCGGACCGGAGCGCCCCACAAGTTTTGAAAATTTCGCGAAGATTCGTCAACCGGCGCAAAGGTTATTTCAAATAGAATGTTGCGGATTTCCTATGGAAAATAGGTCCTAACTATAACTATCTACTGGCGACCGCCAGTAGATAATGTGTGTGTGTGTGTGTGTATGTATGTGTATATATATATATATATATATATATATATATATATTATGTGTGTACGTATATATTTCAAACCCAAATCTGTTTTCCAGCCAATCATGCTGCATGATAACTTAGATGTATACCATGAGTTAGTCACTAGGGACTTGAAGAAACTGTACACAGCAACTAACAGAGTCCGCCATGGCATAGATAAACAAAATCTGTGTTTATAAACAGCTAATGAAAAAAATACAAGCTGACAACAACATCATTGTGCGGCAAGCGGACAAAGGTGGGAATGTCTTATTGTGGCCACGCCAACTATATATGGAGGAAGCGGCACACCATTTGGCTGATCCTGCATGTTACAGAAAAAGTAACATTCACATAGTGAAAGCAGCATGGAACGATCACTATCATAAACTATTGGCTTGGAAAAGCGCAGGATTAATTACGGATGATGAATATCGCTTCTTAAAAAAGGAACATCCGGTTATCCCCACCTTCTATCTTATACCAAAGATACATAAAAATATTGACAAACCTCCTGGGAGACCCATTATTTCTGCTATAGACAGCCTTATGGAGAACACCTCTAAATACGTTGACTATTTTCTCCAAGATTGGGTCAAGGGGTTGGCATCTTATGTGCAGGACACATCAGATTTTCTACGTAAAATTGAACATGTGGTGTGGAGTTCTGATATGCTTTTAATAACTCTTGATGTAGCATCACTCTACACCTCTATCAGGCACTGCAATGGTTTGAAAGCTGTAGAGCATTATCTGAATCTGCGCCCAATGAAATTCTCTATGCATAATAGAATGTTAATCTCAATGATATCGGCATGTCTAGAACAACATTTCTTTATGTTTAACAACCAGATCTATCAACAGATCAGGGGAGTCGCGATGGGGGCCTGCTTCTCCCCCAGCTATGCCTGTTTCCATATGGGGCTGTGGGAGGAGCAGGTCCTCTTTGGACAAAGCAAAGCGACAATGAAAGAACATGCAATTATGTATTTACGGTACATTGATTTGTTTTTCATCTGGAGGGGTTCGGAGTCAAGCGCAAAAGAATTTGTAGATATGCTAAACAGCAATTGCCTTAACCTCCAATTTACATCTACTATTAATGCCATATCTGTTTGCTTCTTGGATGTTGAGGTATATGTAGATCATGAGCACTTGGCTACCAGATTATTCAGGAAGCCAACTGGAGGCAAAACGGTCCTGCATGCGACCAGTCACCATCCGCCCCATCTGATACGCAGCATCCCATATGGTGAGATGCTGCGTATCAGGCGCATTTGCAGTACAGACTTGGAATGTGAGGTTGCGCAGGAGGCCTGCAAGCAGAGATTTCTGGCGAGAGGTTATGCACATGGGGTTATAGACATTGCTATTGAAAAAACTAGGAGCCTGTCTAGAAAGGAGGCTTTAACCCCTAAAACTAAGCAGACAGCAGAGAACAGGATGCTCGCGACTATAAATCCCAGGGTCATATTGACGTACAATAGTCAACATCAGGAACTCAGGAAAATCTTTTAACGTAACTGGAATCTGGTACAGGGAGATCCAGTTATTGGTTTGCTAGTTCCAGCGAAACCAGCATGGACTTTTAGAAAATCTCCGTCTATGAGCAGTACCCTTGTGAGCAGCAGCCCTGAGATGCAAACTCCTACCACTTGGATGGCACAGTGTAAGGGGTTTAGAAAATGTTCCAGCTGTAAGGCTTGTAAATTTGGATGCAACAGAACCCAGTATAGCAGCCCTTTCAAATTAGACCCCATTATGATCAATAAGAGGTTGACATGCAAAACCGAATTTGCAGTTTGTGCTGGAGTTCCCTTGTGGGTTGAGGTATATTGGTAGCACCAAGTTACCGGCCCACAAGAGGATACTCCAGCACATAAGGGCAATTAGTGGTAAGGATCAGGCCTACCCAGTCGCAAGGCATTTTGAGCAAAAACACGATAGTAACCCTGTATTTCTCCAGTATTTTGTAATTGATACGGTTCTACCGCTTAAACGAGGTGGAAACCGGGAGGCCAAATTGCGCCTCCTAGAAACCAGATATATACTGGAACTTGACACGAAATCTCCCTCAGGGTTAAATGCCAGTGCGGACTTTTACACCTGTCTCTGAGCGCTGGGAACACTGAATTATGAAAATACGATGTGGGCTCATATCAGTATTGTATGTTAGGATCAGCTATTTTGTATATATTTTAGACATCAAAATTTTGCCTCTATGAAACTTAAAAATATGGCATTTTTTATATTCATCACATTTTTAGTATTTTGACTTTATTGCACACATTTTGACCAAGGAAATGCAATGCAGGCGAGGTATAGGATGTTTATTAGTATAGGAAGGCCCACTGGGGCATTATTCTACAGTTTATTCAGCAGCAGAACTATAAGTTGTGCATTTAACATCAGTAAAAAATGATTTTGGTAAAGTTTGGTGCAACTATACTGCAGAAAATTTTCCCTTTGTACACTGTGTTTTATAATCTTTTAACGCATATAAGCATATTTATTTATATTTTATATATATTTATGGGCTTATTTATTTAATGCGTATCAAGTTTTGCACATATACTATAATTCATTATGCTGCTGTTAGTAACTTTTTAGTTTCTATGCACTTGCACTTTGACTTCATGTTGTCATTTCCTGGCACTTATCACTTTAAATGTCGTGTTTCTTCTATGCAATGCGTCATGTGATCAAGACCCGAGTGGGGGTCGAAACGCGTAATGGCGGATTTGCTGGCATTTAATTAAACAGCACTGGATTTGCACTAAGAACTTTGGGTCTGCTTTTGTCTTTCATGTCCGTATGAGGCTTCTCTGGATGGCGAATTGAGATATATATATATATATATATATGTGTGTGTGTGTGTGTGTGTGTGTGTGTGTGTGTGTGTGTGTGTGTGCATATATGTGTATGTGTGTGTATATGTATGTGTGTGTGTGTATATATGTATATATATATATATTATAGTTAAAAAATGCCACTTTAGAAAATGTCTAATACCAGTTATGACTGTTTGGGCTAAATTTAGTTCTCTGTCCAGATCATGTTTTCCTGTGTTTGCTTTGAGATGAGTGCATATTTCTAGATTTGCATAAGAAAACCCTATGTTCCGTTAGTAATTTGACAACATGAAACCTCACCTGCTTTGTATAATTGTATGTTATAATTGCTATAGAATGTTTTTCTAAGTTTGAGAAAGTATGAATGTTTCGCTATTATACCAGTGTGTAGTACAACCCTTTTGTCCTACATTCATTTACTGAAGAAATCCTGTATGAATGAAGCTCAAATGTATGGGGAACATAGCCATTTCTGCTGCACCAATCTGTCCTACACTGATGAGCGTAAGTAGTATTGGTCTGTTTTCCCAGTACCAAACCTTTCTCCAGTTTTGCAGCGTGAATCTTTCTGGATTCACTATGCTGTGCATTATTCCGCCATCTCGTGGTTGGGTCCGGATTCGTAGTCTTTTCTTTGTTTTTGTGTTTTTTGTTTTTTTTTGGCCCAGGTGGGCGGCGACGCCCCACCATTTGGTGTCTTCGGTGACGTCGTCGCGCTTCCGGCGGAAGCTCCCACCTTTGGTAGCCATCTTCAGATTCTTTTTTCCGCCGTGGGGTCTGGATCGTTGCCGAGAAGTTCCAGAAAATTTTGGACGAAGAATCTCAAAGTCGAAATATCATCAGAGGATGGATTCCTGAGACACCGGACGACGACACAAGTACCGGAGACAACAAGAAGGACGACTAGGTAGAAGGTCCACGACCGAAATCTCGACGCCTACGGAGAATGCGCTCGCAGGGGGCTCCCTGAGCGCGGTTATGGACAAGACTCCGTTCAAGTTTTGCAAAAACTGCCACCACAAGTACGCCCAAAAAGACCAGCACCCAGTCTGCAACCTCTGCTTGCCGCTCGACCACATCAGCGAAGACTGCAACGCGTGCTCGGCGTTCACCCCGAAGACCCTCCGGGTGAGAGACAGACAGAGAAGGGCGAACTACAACATGCAGGGCCAGGGACCAGCACCATCGCTCCGAGACCTGGGCCTCTCGAGCGGAGAGGAAGACAACATCGCTGAGGGACCAGAGGACTGCGCTGTCGTCGAGGTCCATAAGAAAACGTCGAAGGAGGTAAGGGAGTCGTCGACCCCAAAACACCAAAGCGACGCTCGAAAGAGTGAAGCCAGAACACCTAGCGACACTACTAGAAGTGTAGCAAAGTCCTCGAAGGGAGCGTTGCCGCCGAAACCCTCGACGAAAGCAACAGCGTCCAAGGACAAGCAGTCGAGCGGATCCTTTGACAAGGACTCACAATCGGCGAAAGCTTCCGAAAAAACAAAGGCGTCGAAGGTCACCTCCGAAAGGGAAGCCTCGGCACCGAGGAAGGAAGGCCCGGCGTCTGTTTCGACGACCGCGAAGAGAAGCACTGCACCACTCGACGCCGAAAAGGCCCACGAGATGGCGAAAAAGAAAAGGAGGCTCGAGGCAGAGATGGCGAGCATCCTGCAACGGAAAAAAGACTTCGACGACAAGATGAAGCAATACGCTATCCCATCGAAGCCAGCCCACGAGGCGCTCGAGGAGTTCGAAGCCGAATACATCGAGCCCCCGACAACACCTGAACAACTCGAAGACCAGGACGAAGAAGACTACTACTTCGAAGCCGAAGGCGAAGAAGAGATGCAGTCTTACCGGGACTCGGCGTCCTCGGAGGTACAAGACATAGACTGGCAAGACCTCGACGCAGAGTCACCAGAAGAAGGGGTAGACTCTTACCCCTCGAGGCCTTCGCCGCCAGACGACATCGGAGTCTACAATGAGGTCGTCCAGAAAGCTGCAAAGACATATGGGGTCGAAATGCAGGAAGAAAAAACAAAGGCAGGTTTCCTCTTCGAAACCCTGCTCCCTCAACAGACAAGGAGCCAATTCCTACCCATGTTGCCTGGCGTCCTCGACCAGGGAAGGGAGGCCTTCAGGGAACCGGCAGTCTGCAAGGCGGTTACACCTAGAAGCGAGAAGAAATATAAACATTCTACAAAAGACCCGGCGTACATCCAAGGGTCAGTACCAGCAGACTCCATTATCGCTGCAACGGCCAGAAAAAGGGCCGGTGTGCCCACCAACACAGGCCCACCTCCAGACAAGGAGAGCAAGCGAATAGACCTCACAGGACGAAAAGTGGAGAGGAACGCAGCCATACACTGGCGCATCGCCAACTCCAACGCCCTCATCAGCAGGCATGCGTACCAGCATTGGGCAGAAATGAGTCAGCTCATTAAACACCTGCCAGAAGAACACCAACAAAGGGCAAATTACCTAGCGGAGGAAGGCAAGGCCATCGCTAACACTTGCTTAAAGTCAGCTTTGGACGCAGCAGAGAACTCCAGCAGGCAAATGATGATAGGAGTAACTGAGAGGAGACACGCATGGCTCAGGATCTCCGGCTTCAAGCCAGAAGTACAGAGCAACATCATCAATACACCTTTCGACGGTGAGAAACTGTTTGGGGCAACAGTTGACGACAAGTTGACTCAACTGAAAACGGACAACGAAACTGCAAGGTCCATTGGAGCGCTGCAGTTCAGGGGCATGAGAAGAGGAAACCCCTCAAGGCGACCCAGTGGTAGAGGGGGCAATGCACCCACCACTTCACACCAATCACCCCAGCAAGGATATCAGGGGAACAACCAGGGCCAAAACCTGCAGGGACAACAGCAGCAAAATTGGCAGTACCAACCAAGAGGACGGTCCTTTCGAGGGCGCGGGTACGGACGGGGACAGGCCCGAAGAGGGGGCCAGCAGCCCACCTCAAAGTGACTCCAGACACAAACCACACCCTCCCCAGTTAACACCAAGGGAGAGGAGAAGTCCACAAAGGAACAAAATAAGGAACACACACATACAACAAATAACCACCGAGCATACAACACCGGTGGGAGGAAGATTAGGAAAATTCCTCACACAATGGAGGAAAATTACCACGGACAAGTGGATACTAAACACCATACAGCACGGGTACTGCATAGACCTCCTAAAACACCCGCCGGGGAAAAAACCAAGACATCGGACAATACCCGCAAGGGAACTCGCCCTCCTCCGTCTAGAAGCAGAGGAGCTGCTACAAAAAAGAGCAATAGAACTAGTCCCAAAAACCAAAGAAACAAGGGAGTATACTCAACATACTTCCTTGTGCCAAAGGTAGACGAAACACTAAGACCAATACTGGACCTCAGATTCCTGAACAAGTTCATAAAAACTCAAAAATTCAAAATGACTTGACTTCAGGAAGTAATACCACAAATCCAAGAAGGGGATTACATGGCGACCTTAGACTTGAAAGATGCATATCTGCACATACCCGTCAACCACAAACACAAACGTCTATTAAGATTCGTGATAGGCCACGAACACTACCAGTTCACAGTGCTGGCCTTCGGACTAAAGTCCGCACCAAGGGTGTTCACAAAATGCCTAGCAGCAGCTGCTGCGCACCTTCGGAGAAAGAGCATACATATATACCCCTACCTCGACGACTGGCTTGTGAAAGCAGGATCATACAAACTCTGCAAAGACCACATCGAACAAGTCATACAAACACTGTCCACACTAGGTTTCTCAATACACTGGGAGAAATCGTCAACAGAACCTCAGCAGAACAAAAAATTCTTAGGGGCGCTAATAGACAGCACACAGTCCAAGGTGTTCCCCAGCGACAAAAGAACTATAGCGCTCCTGAGGGAAACACGTCATTACCGCAAGGGGCAAGTTCTGACAGTGAGGACGGTGAGCAGACTAATGGGAATGATGGCATCATGCATTCACCTTGTCCCACATATCAGACTGCACATGAGACCGTTCCAAGAATGGATACAGCAGCAGTGGTCACAAGCGACAGGGAGTTGGGAAGATCTAGTGGTTGTCACACACGCAGTGCAGCAAGAAATAGCGTGGTGGAAGGAAAAGAACATATTACAAGGGAAGCCATTCACACAGCCAACTCCAACAGTGACCATCACAACGGACGCCTCACAGCAGGGCTGGGGCGCACACATGGACAGACTCCGCGTCAGGGGGCTGTGGTCACAACAAGATGCAGTGAAACACATCAACGTCCTAGAACTAAAAACAGTGTTCCTAGCCTTAAAAGCCTTTCAAAAGCAGCTTTACGGGAAGCGAGTGCTGATACAAACAGACAACACAACAACGATGTTCTACATCAACAAACAGGGTGGAACACAGTCAACACCGCTATCAAGCCTGGCACAAGAGATCTGGAGATGGGCCATCCCTCTAAGGATAGACCTGCTAGCAATACACCTTCCAGGAATAGACAATGTGGAAGCAGACCGACTCAGCAGGCAGACGTCTGCATCCCACGAATGGGAACTCAACCAGCAGGAGGTGCAGCGGCTGTTCCAAAAGTGGGGAACACCACGGATAGACCTGTTTTCAACACTCCACAATGCAAAATGCCAACATTACGCATCCAGACAACCGGACCAAAGGTCCCTAGGGAATACGCTATGGATAAGTTGGTCGAACGAATTTGCATAAGCTTTTCCCCCGATACCACTGTTACACAAGGTACTCAGCAAATGCAGGAGCAGCAGCATGACACTGATATTGGTGGCACCTCAGTGGGCCAGACAATCATGGTTCTCACAGATAATGGAAATGGCGCAGGAACCAGCACACAGGTTCAGCAGAAGGAAAGACCTCCTCCCAATGCAAGACGGAAAAGTGCTCCACCCAGAACCAGACAGCCTCAGCCTAGCAGCATGGCTCCTGAAGACCTAGAATTCGCACACCTCAAACTACCTCCAAGCACCATGGCAGTACTCAGAGAAGCAAGGAGACCCACTACAAGAAAATGCTACATTGCAAAGTGGAAAAGGTTCTCACAATGGTGCATTACAGAGGGACTGCAACGAAAAGTCACAAAAGAATCAACAGTACTGCGATACTTAACACACCTACTACAAAGCGGGCTGAGCTACTCGTCACTAAGGGTTCACCTAGCAGCCATAGTGGCCTACACCAGGGGAGAAGCGGTGAAAAGCTTCTTCACCTCCCAAGTGGTCAAAAGATTCCTGGAAGGGGCTAAAAGAATAGCCCCCCCTAAAAGGATGCCAGCCCCAAGCTGGAACCTCAACACTGTACTGACACAGTTGATGAAATCACCATTTGAACCCATACACAAGATCACACTGCACATGCTCACACTAAAAACGGCTTTCTTAGTGGCTATCACGTCACTGCGAAGAGTCAGTGAACTGCAGACTCTCACACTACAAGAGCCCTACTTGCAAATACACAAGGACAGAATTGTCATGAGAACGGACCCACACTTCCTGCCAAAGGTGGTGTCGCGGTTCCATATCAATCAAACAATACAGATACCAAGTTTCTTCCAGAAACCTTCAACACCCTCAGAAAAGGCGCTACACACGCTGGACGCCAGAAGGGCAGTGATGCACTACATAGAAAGGACGAAGGAATGCAGGAAAACAAAACAACTCTTCGTTTCCTTCGGAAGCAGTTTCCTGGGACGACCAGTAACAAAAAATACCATTGCACGGTGGATTGCACAAGCAATACAACTCTGCCACAAGCAGGCAGGACAAGAATTACAAGGAGCCGCCCAGGCTCACTCAACAAGGAAAAAGGGAGCAACGGTTGCGTTCCTAGCGAACACACCTATACAAGACATTTGCCAAGCGGCAACATGGTCTTCCGTGCACACGTTCACCAAACACTACTGTGTTGATATCCAAATGAACAAAGAGGCACAAGTAGGACAGAAGGTCTTACAGCACATTTTCAGCAACCAATGCTAATCTTCCACCCAACCACCGCAATAACAAAACCGCTACTAAGTCTATGCACAGCATAGTGAATCCAGAAAGATTCACGCTGCAAAACGAATAGTTTCTTACCTGTCGGTGTAGTTTTGCAGCTTGAAGACTTTCTGGATTCACTAGCGATCCCACCCGCCTCCGCCAGGAAGATAACATAGGAGGTTAAGGGTACAACTAGACTACATACAAGGTTTAAAGGGATCAAAGAATAATTGAAGGATTAAAGGTTAAAGACATAGACAACAAAAAACTGTAAGAGGAAAAGAAAAAAGAATCCGAAGATGGCTACCAAAGGTGGGAGCTTCCGCCAGAAGCGCGACGACGTCACCGAAGACACCAAATGGTGGGGCGTCGCCGCCCACCTGGGCCAACAACAAAAAAACACAAAAACAAAGAAAAGACTACGAATCCGGACCCAACCACGAGATGGCGGAATAATGCACAGCATAGTGAATCCAGAAAGTCTTCAAGCTGCAAAACTACACCGACAGGTAAGAAACTATTCGTTTTTACCAAGGCCACCTCATGTTTATTGGACCATTACTCTTTCACTGTAGTGCACTCTGCTCACTTCTACCTCCTGTGTTATGTACACCTGCTCTAAAGTGCTGTGAAAAACCTTCCGAGACTGATCCTGCTTTACTTAATCAAACATTGGGTCAATCTTGATGTCAGAAAATATCCCGAAGTTTTGTGCCCCTTATATGATGTAATGCACACACTCTCTTAAAGAAAATTGATGGGGCTGAACATGCTTTTGTACTATTCCAAAATTTAGCTTTACTTTGCATATTCTCAATTCCATGTATTACACACGCATGCTTGCCAAATAGCTGGTAAGTTTCCATGTAAAATTAGTTTTACAATGAAATGTTTCTTATCTAGCCTCTTATTTTCATATCTTACAAAAAGGTTTTGCATCATGCCCATTTTTAGGTTTTTCCCCTCAGTTCTTGGGCTGTACTTGTGAAATCTATTGTATTATACATCTTAAAAAGGGCTTACAACTCACCCCCTTGCTTTTCATTGGCTTCTATGCTTGCTACTTACTTTTCCTATGTTACTATTGGCAGTAGCATACTATTTCCTCATGTGCCTTGTGCTTCTCTAATCAGTTTCCTGGTGCCGAACTTCTGTTTCCCTCCACTTTTGTGAAACTATTTGCACTGTGCTCGTTAAAATTACAGCGCTGCCCCTCTACTTGTCCCGTCCTCCTCCTCAGGCCTCTCCCAGGAGGCTCCTCTCACTAGGCGGCTTCTTGAAACTGTAGCAAAGGGACCTCTAGCACGGGAGTGGCTGCAGTCCTGGAGCGCTCTCTGCACACCGGCACATAAGGAAGGTAGCCACTAGGATTTTTAGGTCTGGCTCTGAGCGAGACGTATTGTAGTGGGCTTGCAGAAATGCGACCACAGCTTTTTGGCTGGCATAGAGTGTGCGGTTACGCGCACAATGACGAGCAGAGGCGCCATATGGCTTTCCTCTCTCCTCATGGTGCGCGCACATCGCACACCATTTGCCAGCCTGCTTTCACTTTTGCCTTGTAGCCGTGCACGTGCACAGCTACTGCTCGCACTCCCTCCTCCCTTCTCCCCCTCCCTTCTCGCCCAGCCCTTCTTGTCACCTCGGCTTGCACTCACCCCTCCTTTCGGCCGCTTTGATGTTCTCAGTGAGCCGCGCGGCCAATGCTTGTTTTATAGAGGGATGTGTTTTCTAATTGCAGCGTTACTTCTGCTTTGGGGTCATGGAGACAGCACCTGAAGGACAACGTTAGGCTTATAACTTTCCCTGCCCTGGCCGAAGATGATATCTTTCCGGGCGCCAGAGTCCCGAAATTCCCATTAGGACAGCAGCCCTGTTTTGACAACTCTTTTTTGTTTCTCTGAACAAAAGTAGTGGTGCTTCAAGCATTCTACTGCATTCCTCCTCCCGTTTTTTTCCTCCCCATTAGGACCCGAGGCCTTTTCTTTCCCATAAGACCCCGAGGAGTTAGCTTCTCAAAGCGGGGCAGTCTAAGGTGAGGCTGAGCTTTTCAGAAGAACTTCAGCTCCTGTTGCCGTTTCGTCAAATTAATCATGAAGCCGCGGCAAAGCAGATCGCCAGAGAGAGGGACTGGGCAGAATGGAGCACCCATGGCAAATTTCAGGCATGCCTGCTACCTATCTTGTATTTGTACAGTGTTCTGTTAATGTACCTCAAAATAGATGTCTAGTATCTCAGTGAGGAGGGAATTCTCCATGGTAAGAGTTTCAATAACAAGGAAATATGTTGATGCTCATTTATTTGCTCATTGTCTTATCCAGTCACATTCTGGGAAGTCCAAGGTTCTGTACAGGGCACAAGTCCTAAACAAGCATTGGCATAGCCAATAGGTCTCGCTTTTGGGACCTTATAAGTATTTAGTTATGCAGCACAATATCTTTGGTGCAACAACATTAACTTTTGCATGGTTAAACACTTATAAGGTCCCAAAAGCAAGACCTATTGGCTATGCCAATGCTTGTTTACTTTACCGCTAACAATTTATGCTGCGCGGTGGACATCGACTGGCAGTGACCGGAGAACAAAGCAGTCAAGCTTTGGCCGATTTACACACAGATCAGCCGCATATTAAAATAACTGTCATGGCCTTGAGATGCAACATAAAAAGGTACGCTTCCATGCCAATTAGGTGCGCAGTGAAAACATGGAGCTTTGGATTCCTTGTGCTCCACTCATTTACAGCTAATGATTGACGCCTCATAGCTGGTTAGTGCATCTTCTCTTTCTCTTGTTTTGGAACACACTTGCGCTCCATGCCGTTTTGGTTTGTGCATGAAGCCTCCAACAGATTTATCATTGCCTTCTTGTGGAGGAAAAGTTGTTGAACTTTACTTCGTGGCTCTCCCCTAGTCCTTTATAGTGCATGATGGGCTTCATGGGACACGAAACAGCGTGACTGCTAATCTCTCTCTGACACAGGTAACCTTTCCCTATCGCTTGGACCTCTGCCCATTGGGCGGGCAGCTGAGAGTGAGGGGCCTGGTTCCTCACCCGAGCCGGGGACTCGCGTATGCGGTGTGCCCAGTCCCGCTGCGGCTACCCCAGGGTGCACAGTTAGCTCTTACTGGAGTGACTTTCTCATTGGGTGTTAGCCTTAGTTCGCTTGTGATGCAACACCGTCCTTGTCAGATTATCCCACTTAACGGAACTCTGACGGGAGCCTGACCCCAGGAACAGGAGGGGTACTTTGTGAGGGGGCTTGTTTTGACCTCAAGATGTGGGCGGTTAATTTGTATATTTGCATTCCCCTGCTGGAGTGTGACCAGTGCCTGCTGTGTTAGACATCCATAGAGGATTTTGAAGTGGACGGGGTGGATTACGGACTGAAAACTGACATGTTGTTTATTATTATTATTATTATTATTTTTGTAAACCCTGCGTTCACGCTGGCCAAGAATGTTGCATAAGAGCCAGGCGTTGGCTCTCAGAAAACGTTGTTTCATTCAGCATCCAAACTTTATCAATGCTTCCAGCTGCCTCCCGCTCAGCAAGTGCACTGTGGTAATTTTCACATCATTTGTCTTAACATTTAGTAAACATGTCGTGTCGACTAACCTGTCTCTATTGTCACTTGTCTGAACTTCCTAACATTGCATGGAAAACAAGTTCTTCCCACCCTTCCCTGTGAGTTAATTAATGCATGCACTGCTTGCTCCTCCTGTATGTGTCCAATTTAGATTTGTTGAGCTCCACCATATCCTGTTTATTACGTATCATCCTAACGACCAGACTTGCATACTTAAAATGCACGCAGGCTTGCAAAGAGCACTGTCAGAAAATCCATTTAACCAGTGCAAATGAGTCTACTTGATCCAGTTGCTGTCATGTGTTTTGCACTGAATACAAACCCTTCCCTCTTCTATCTCTCCAACTTTCCTTTTTCAATCCAAATAACAAACTTGCATGTCCACCACTCCTAATGGATTTCATATTTTCCTATGCTAATTCTCCACTAATCCTTTTTGGGATCCGGAGTAGCGTGCTACTCCCCAAAAACGATTTGACGCCTCATCAGGGGTAGTAAGCTTTATGTAAATACAATTAAAGCGCACTGCCTGTCTTACTTTCTGACTTGAGTTAAAACTAAGTACATATATATCATTTTTCTCTCGCGTGGCCCTGCAGTGCCACCTGCTGATCAATTGCTAGCGGTGGCCTTGGTAGCATTATTTCCAGTATCCATACCTCTGCAACTATACTGATGCATGAGCCTTTTGGCCATAGATTTCGGCAGTCTTTCCGTTAATTTATTTTCTTTCATCACGGACTACTAAAGCGAACTTGTGCTTACAGTCTCCGCTCAGCTACAGCTCTTCCATCCACCCTTTCAGACCACTGCATTATCTGTTTACTTCAGGTTTAAAGGCTAACAACTTCATTCTCACCAACCTCATTGCATCCAAAAAAGCCACTTCCTCACCGTATAACTTCTTTCTTTCAAGGATGCAAAGTGCCCATTCCAATAAGTTACTCAGCCTACTCACTGAATAGAAACGGGTGGAGGTTTCATGGTCTTCCTGACGCATTGTCTATTCGCCGCCTTAGTTCCTCTCACCGGTGACTTTCATTATGGTGATTAGCACCTTCAATTCCTTAACTATCTTTGCTGTTTTTATTTGCTGTTTTATACAGCGCAAACACAACCCGAAGGTATGTGAGTGTTTTGCCTTTGAAGGGCATCCTTAGAGGAGCCTGTCAGACGATCTTCGGGTCGACTTTGCGCTGTATTAAACAGCAAACAAAAGAAAAGCCTCTCTCCACTGGTTTATAATTGTTACATGTTGTTCATTGCAAGCCGTGCCCTGAGAGGTTTCCTTACATTTAACAGGGACGAACGAGAGGACATATTCTTTAGCTTTATACACATGTGAAATGGATACAGGATACAGCGAAAAAGTAAATGATAAAAACACTAACCTATTTGTAGTTCTCAATCTGTAGTGATCATGTGATTCTTTGATGGTGATGTGATTCTGTGGTGGTAAATGTTTTGTGTTACAAAATTAGAGCCAACGTCTACAAGTGAGCCCTTGTTTGCAACATCTGTGTGTCCGGCAATTTGATTGACTGTGATCCAGCGCTAACAAAAATAATTCTCCTATTATGCTTTGGTCATCCAGGTGCAACTATTCCTCTAACACACACACTATATCCATATGACGGTGGGGCCCATAACACCGCAAATACATTCACTTACTCATTTGTTCCCTGGATTTCCTCCGTCATGAACCTAGGAGAAAAACGATTCGCTGGAAGCAGACGGGATACCTCTTTTATCATTACATAATATTTCTCATTTGCTTTTAAGGTATTCCGCTCATTGGTCGATGGACCAACTAGTAGGAATCAGTTGATGGTGATTAAGACCAGCTCAATCACAAACTCTTTAACATTTCATTTTTAATCATTGAGCTAAAGAATCACTGAGTCATTTGTTTAAAGAATAATAAAGTTTATATAAAGTTTTGAATGCAGGAAATGAGGTTAAGCTTATTATTCAGATCATTACATTTATCATCAATATAAGAATAAATTGAAGTTGCAATGCATATTTATTAGACGGAAAAATAAGGTTACCATAATAAGAACTAAAGATCAATCTATCTACCTATCTGGGGAAAATCCAATAATTCTAAAATAAAAATCTATCAGGAAAAGTTCTCCTAAAGCAGCATCTTTATACTCAACTGAAAAAGGAAAATAGCAGCAGCAGCATCAGCTCGTCCGCATCAGCAACCGCAACTTCACCCATCTACAGCATCTAACTCCACCAGCATCTCTCTCCCGCAGCATTCTAACCCCTCCCACCAAGAGTAGGTCTTCTTATACCCTAATTCTAGCTTACAGCATAAAATGTTTCTTCTTCATGGCGTGATTCTTTCTCATTGGTCAAAACTCAGGCCCATATACATTTTAATCAAACTTCCTGGTCTTAACCAGTTCCGTGTGGAATGTCCATGCAAGCATCGTTTCCCACAGTTCATGCAATTGCTCATCCGTTTCGATCAGTCCAAATTGTATCTTTTTCTGCTACATTTTGTGTTAAACAGTTCCGTCTATTGATTCAGTTGGACTTCTCACGCTTCTTGCTGATCATCTTGGCACACATCTGCTCAGAAAGGTCACAACAGCCTTGACCATACTTCCATCTTAGCCTCTCAGCATCAGCACGTGATCATCCCTTTTCCACAGCCTCTCTCCTCTGTCACATGGTCCCCTGCTCATGCGTACTCTAGCAACTGGCGGCCATTTTATATTGCTTCTCGACAGGCCTAAGCGCACTATTTTCAAAGATAAACAAAATATTGTTAAAACAAAGAAATATAAACCCTTTCGTTTCCCTCCCGTCTTTCTACGTACCCCAATTAGGTATTACCTAGCAAAAAGCAACATATAAAGCTGTCCCTTACTTACCATCGCTTTATTTTGCAACCACACGTTTTATTTAAAAGCACAGATCATGCGTTTATTATTGAATTAGTACGCAAATATTATGTTATGTTAGACACGTAAACAATTATAAGTTGATTAATTTGCACACGGAATAGCGTGTTACCTTTAACCCTTAACATATAACATACATTGTTGGTTATTTACTTAAACTAACATGTTTATTAATTATTTAAAAGAAAATATTAGGAGGTTAAAAAATTTTCATTTTCCCTGCTCCATCAACTCCCCCTTTGGTGATTTTTAATATCACCACAAAACCCAAGTTATACAATTTTCACAGACAGCATATATCTTTTATCCATTTGCTTTTGTTAGTTTTACACAACTGTATCCCTTTCAACTTGTCTCTTCGTTTTCTTGTACATGTTCTCTTTTATTTCTTCTAACTCTATTTCACCCATTTCTCTCTCTCTCTCCTTGTTTATCATGTTTTCTTTTTCTATTTTATTCTGCCTTCTTCTCTTTATACATGTTATTGCAAGCTTCAGTACTAATATTATTATTATTATCACGGTTGCTATCATAACTTTCCCTATTATTAATCCACTCATTCTTGTTAACCAATTTATTACTGAAGAAAACCCTTTACCAAGTTTTCCCCATGCACTTTCAACCTCCAGTGGAACAAGTTCTTTGTGCAAATTTCTAATATTTGTTATATACTTCTGTATATTTTCGCTGTGATCTGGAATGTAAGTGCAACAATGTTGGACTTTCAACATGCCACAGACTCCGCCCTCTTTTGCCAAAAGAATGTCAAGGGCAAGTCGATTTTGCATCACCATAGCTCTCATGGCAACCATCTCGGTATTTACCATCAAGAACCCTCCAGCAGTATCTGTAGATAAACGGATCTACCACTGTGGATAATTTCTAAATGCATTCAAAGATATTCCCACTGCTGGTATCAATGCTCCAAAAATATCACCTACTATTTCTGAAAAACTTTCCCTTTTTAGGTCTCGGCCTGCACCAGCGCTTGCGCTGGTCTGGCCGAGAGTTTTAGTAAGCGGGTTTTGGAAGTGCAAACACTGGCTTTCGGCTGGCGACCAGCTTGAGTTCACGATGGCGTGCACGCGCAGCTGCCATCTGTTGTTTCCTATCTCTTCCTCATTTCCTCGTCATGGCTCATTAACTCTCTGGACTCTGATGTTTCAATCGCAGCAGCAGCTCACATTACCAACTGAGGGCCCTGGACTACAGTCACATGAAAAACAACAGCGATTAGCATTGAAATGCAAGCTTTTTTTTCGTCTAGTTAGAAATATTGCTTCGGTGGGTTGATTTCACCTTATATCGCTATTTGTTTTATATTGGGAGTCACAGCCTAATTACCAGTATTTTTGTGTCTCACTGTTTTTTTTTTTTTATATTTATTCGCGCAAAGCACAAAGCTATATTTAAGGTTACTTTTTCCGCGTCACTTCTTCACTCTATTTAAACTCCACACCCCCACTCTTATTGTCTCTCTCCTTCTCTCTCTCTCCCCTCTCTAATTCTCTCTCTACTTAATTAACTCTCCCCTCTATCTTTTTTTAGCCTTTCATTCTCTCACCCCTTTATCTGTTTCTCTTTCAAACTCCTTCATTCACTCTCTCTCCCCTTCTTTCTCTCTCTATCCCGCTCCACTCTTTATTCTATGTACACCCTTTCTCTCTCTCTCTCTCTCTCTCTCTCTCTCTCTCTTTCTCTCTCACCACCCTCTCTGGGCATTATATCTTCACTCTATCTCTCACTCGGCAACACCACAGCATCACTCAGCGCAACCACAGCATCAATCAGAGCCAGCACAGCATCACTCAGCACCACCACTCAGCACCACCACTCAGCACCACCACTCAGCACCACCACTCAGCACCACCACTCAGCACCACCACTCAGCACCACCACTCAGCACCACCACACCACCACTCAGCACCACCACAGCATCACTCTGCATCACCACAGCATCACTCTGCATCACCACAGCATCACTCTGCATCACCACAGCATCACTCTGCATCACCACAGCATCACTCTGCATCACCACAGCATCACTCTGCACCACCACAGCATCACTCTGCACCACCACAGCATCACTCTGCACCACCACAGCATCACTCGGCACCACCACAGCATCACTCGGCACCACCACAGCATCACTCGGCACCACCACAGCATCACTCGGCACCACCACAGCATCACTCGGCACCACCACAGCATCACTCGGCACCACCACAGCATCACTCGGCACCACCACAGCATCACTCGGCACCACCACAGCATCACTCGGCACCACCACAGCATCACTCGGCACCACCACAGCATCACTCGGCACCACCACAGCATCACTCGGCACCACCACAGCATCACTCGGCACCACCACAGCATCACTCGGCACCACCACAGCATCACTCGGCACCACCACAGCATCACTCGGCACCACCACAGCATCACTCGGCACCACCCAGCACCACCACAGCACCACCCAGCACCACCACAGCCCCACTCAGCATCGCTAAGCACCACAACAGCATCGCTAAGCACCACAACAGCATCGCTAAGCACCACAACAGCATCGCTAAGCACCACAACAGCATCACTAAGCACCACAACAGCATCACTAAGCACCACAACAGCATCACTAAGCACCACAACAGCATCACTAAGCACCACAACAGCATCACTCAGCACCACCACAACCCCACTCAGCACCACCACAACCCCACTCAGCACCACCACAACCCCACTCAGCACCACCACAACCCCACTCAGCACCACCACAACCCCACTCAGCACCACCACAGCATCACGCAGCACCACCACAGCACCACCACAGCATCACTCAGCACCACCACAGCATCACTCAGCATCACCACAGCATCACTCAGCATCACCACCACCACACCACCACTCAGCACCACCACAGCACCACCTCGGCATCACTAAGCACCACCTCGGCATCACTAAGCACCACCTCGGCATCACTAAGCACCACCTCGGCATCACTAAGCACCACCTCGGCATCACTAAGCACCACCTCGGCATCACTAAGCACCACCTCGGCATCACTAAGCACCACCTCGGCATCACTCAGCACCACCTCGGCACCACTCAGCACCACCTCGACACCACTCAGCACCACCACAGCATCACTAAGCACCACCTCAACATCACTCAACACCACCTCAGCATCACTAAGCACCACCTCAACATTAGAATAGGCAGGAAGAAGTTGCCAACATTGCAAAGACAAGACCTTTCTTATGTTTATTCTTTTTTTAATTGGGTCATTCAGTTGTACATAATGTCATCTTAGTTATATATAAAGTAACAAAAATGCTTAAGTCTTTTTTATTATAACTTTTCAACATGCTGCACAGCAGCCACAATGCTCTTAAAAACATTGGCAAAACCAATAGCTCTGCCTAAACACTTATAAGGCCCCAAAGGCGAGACCTATTGGCTAATAGGTCTCGCCTTTGGGACCGTATATGTGTTTAACCAGGTGTCAGTTATGCAGCACAATTGTTGCATGTCTAAACACTTATAAGGTCCCAAAGGCGAGACCTATTGGCTATGCCAATGCTTGTTCTACGTGTAAAGGTATTTATCATTTTGTGTGTTCCTTTTTCTTTTCTATCCATATGAAAAATCTTTGGAAAGACCAGGCCTAAGTAACATGACCCATACCAATGGTCCGGCAACCTATAATAAGCCCTATTTCCGCAAACATAATAAATCCCTGGAAATATTGGATCTTTTCCCCCTTTGAATCCCCATCCACCTAAAATTTGGTAATTGTCATGGCAAATACTGGAACCCACAAAATAATTGTCATATCTTGTCTTATTTCTTCTAATTCACAACCTTCCCTGTTGGGGCCAATCCAGAGTCATAGCTGCATTTGTCTTTTTCTTGACATGATTGTCTTCCTCAAACGCCCAAAGATGTGTTTTTGTCTCTTCTATCACTTTTCTTTGAAATTTCACTCTTCTCTCTTCAACCATCTCTAAAAATACCTTTTCTTCCTTCTTTAACTCACAGGTAAGGTTGTATCTAATTATACTATCTAATGTTAAAATCTTATCTTCTAAAAAATATTCACCAAACGTTTTTCCCTCTTTTATTTTGTTCAGCTCGGGAACTACAGAAACTTTCGCAAAAATCTTATTTATGTCAGTGTAATAATATTCTAATCTACCTGTTTTATAAAATAGACTTGCTAAGACACTACATGTTATTCCATACGTCAAAGGGAGGTGATGATAAGTCACACCCTCTGCTACAGATGCAGGCAACTGCATACAAACATAGCAATCTTACATCCATTGTTTCTACATACTCCTATAATAATTTAGTAAAAACATTTTTTGAAAAATCTGTTATCGATTTATCCTTGTGTAATTCTGCACTACTTTTTAAAATAACTGGTTCTTGAGTGTTAGCTCCTTTTTCTTTCTCAGTGTTATTAGACGTTTCTACTACAGCTAAACTAATTGGAATAGTGATTGCTAAAACCACCCATACTGTCATTAATAATCCTGTACAAAAACAGCACATCTTGCACCATCTACTTAAAAACTCACATTTACATTTTCTATCTCTAGTCTTCTCCATTTTGTTTTATAACCTTATTTATTTGTTTTCCAGAAAATTGTGTCACTACACCTCAGAAATGACTTATTCGCCACTCTGTACTTCAATGTTTTGTCTTTACTTAGTACTTTCTTTTAATTCTTTCTCAGAATTCTTTCTTTGTCACATCCGGTAAATTCGTCAGATCCAGTGTTTTGTCAAGTCCGGTAGAAACTATCTAAACTTCTTCAGGTTTGTTGCACTTCACTTTTTCCCATCAGGTTTCTTTGTTCTGGGTTCTCGTGAGTGTTCTTTTCTTCTTTGTGACTAGTCAAAGCAAGATACAACCATTCAGGCGATCTATACTTCGGATTTACCTTCTTTATTCTTTTTGTTTTCTGCAAGTGTTTTCCACCTTGTTTTTCTTGCTCTCTTTGACTTGTTATTTCATTCACTTGTTCAGCACTTTTTCCATCCAACCTTATGATTCTGTATCTTAATTTTCTTACTTCGTTGGGCCAATTGTCTCCTTTTCTTGGCCTTTTTGCTTCACTTCCTTTTTCCTCTTTCTGTTTTCCAATTTCTTTTTCTTGACTCTAGTTTTTGGTTTCTTTCCTCTCCACTTTCTTCAGACTCTGTTTCAATTCTTTGTCATTGCCTCTTATTTTGAAACTTATAATTTCATTTTCTTCTACTTGTGGTTCTTATCTTCCTTCGTTCACTTATTTCTGTCCCTCCTCGAGGTTCTTCCGAATTTGTCAGTTTTCCTTTCTGCTTCTAAATTTCCCTGTTCTCGTGTTTGACTATCTTTCCCTATTGCTCCTCGGGGATCTTCCGATTTCTCTAGCTTTTTGTTTGAAACTCTCCCTTCATCTATTAATATTATCTCCGAAGGATTTTTACCACAACTTGTACTTGGTTGCTCACTGTCACTATCTTCTGGCTCAGTTTCTTCTCTTATGCTTTAAAAATTCCAATTTCTTTTTAGAATTTCTTCACAATCCGAATGTTCTGTATCAGATTCTGAACTGGTCTGATATTTCCAGATGTCGACTTACAGGTCGATCTTCAAGATCTGGAACTTCAGCTATTTCTTCTACTTCTGTCGTTGCACTTGTAGTTGGGTCTTCCAGATGTCGACTTACAGGTCGATCTTCAAGTTCTGGCACCCTGTTTGTTTCTTCCTCTGTTTCTGATGCTGAACTGTTGTCCAATACTTCCAGATGTCGACTCACATGTCGATCTTCAGGTTCTGGAACTCTGATGGTGTGACTGGCATGTACCCAGTGTTTCACTCCTGCACACTTGACTGCAGTGGTCGTCACCAGGATCACTTGTCGTGGTTCTTCCCAGCGAGGAACCAAACAGTTTCTTCTCCGGTGGACTTTTATACGGACCCAATCTCCTGGATTCAAGTCGTGAGCTGGTTTTCTTTCAAGAGTGGTCGCATCCGGTCCAACCTGATGAAACACAGAACGCACCACATCAGCCAATCCTTTGCAATAATCCAGCACTAGATCATCAGTTATAGTCAGTAGTTTGTTGACAGGTACTTGTGCTTGTCTCATTGCTCGTCCCATAATTATTTCATGGGGACTGAGTCCAGTTTTCCTTTCCGGAATACTTCTGATTGTCATTAGAACTAATGGCAAAGCATCTGGGCATTTGAGTCCTGTAGCTTGACACATTTTTCCTAACCTGTTCTTGATTGTTCCATTCACTTGCTCTACGATTCCAGAAGCCTCTGGTCTGTATGCACAATGCAGTTTCTGTTTAATACGAATTGCTTCACAAATCAGTTTAACTAATTCATTTTGGAAGTGCGTTCCTCTATCTGTTTCAATCGTGACTGGAAAACCATACCTCGGAATGAATTCTCGCAGCATAAGTTTTGCTACCGTAATACCATCATACCTTCTTGTTGGGTATGCCTCCACCCAACGGGAAAACAAACAAACGACCACTAGGACATACCTTAATCTGTTGCTAGGTGGCATTTCAATAAAATCCATTTGCATTCTAGTGAAAGGACCCCCTCCTCGTCCTATTGTTCCTAGACTCACTACTGTCTTCCTTCCTGGATTTAACTGTTGACAAATAAGACATCTCTGACAAAGACTCTCAGCTATGGCTCTGAATTTTGGATTGTACCATGTTTGTCTAAAAAGTCTGATCATTGAATCTTTCCCAATATGGGCTTGTCCATGGTACATCCGTGCCATGTCAGAAATCATGCTATCAGGCATAACTGGTCTCTCATCTCTGTAAACCCAAACATCATTATCTTCATGTTTTCTACATCCTGCTTTTATCCATGTATCTTTTTCCTCATCCTCTGCAGCTTCTTGCAACTCTCACCTCATCCCATGTCTCAATAGAGTTAGTAAAAAGCAAAGGACAAGAAATATGCTCTCTTTCCCGACATTTATTTAAAGAAACCACATTCTTTGCACAATACTGTGCCATTTCGTCAGCATATTTATTACCAACAGTTATGTAGTCTTCCCCATTTTTATGTGCATTGCACTTCACAACAGCAATCTGTTTAGGCAGCTGTATCGCCTCAAGCAGCTTTTTCACAAAATCTCCATTTCTAATGGGCGTTTCGGCAGACGTCAAGAAACCCCTTTGTGACCAAATCTGACTGAAATCGTGCACCACCCCGAAGCCGTACTGGCTATCTGTCACAATCGTAACCCGTACATTTCTTCCCAACTTGCATGCTTGAATCAGAGCTACTAATTCTGCGACTTGGGCAGACCGTACCCCTTTCAGACAAGATGCTTCCAGTACAGTTGCTACTGTGCAAACTGCATAAGCTGCACTTAGAACTCCATCACTCGTTCTCAAACATGAGCCATCCACAAACCGAATATAATCTGACTCTTTCAAAGGCTCATCTCGTATGTCAGACCTTGGTTTTGGACAGTATTCGAGCACATTCAGACAATCGTGATCTACTTCATCCATTTCAATCACACTCTCTTCATCTGGCAATGATGTCGAAGGATTCACATTCATACATCTGTCAATGGTCACATTATCTGCACTCAAAATTACTTTTTCATACCTAGTCAGCCGACTATGTGTCATGTATTGGGTTTTCGTTCTTGTCAAGAGAATTTCCACAGAATGGGGAACATATACTCTCAGTGGATACCCCATCACTATGCCTTCACTCTGTTCCAGACTCACACAAGTAGCAGCAACTGCCTTCAAACATCCAGGCAACGCTTTCGCTACAGGGTCTAAAACTGCTGAAAAATATGCAATTGGTCTTTTCCTAGTTCCATGTCTCTGCACCAAAACTGAAAATGCACATCCATCTCTTTCACTGCAATACAGCTCAAAATCTTTCTCATAGTCAGGCATTCCTAATGCTGGAGCCTCACACAATTTCTTTTTCAACTCTCTGAATGCTTTCGTTTCTTCATCATTCATTTCAAAAGGATCTTTAACATCCTTCTTTGTCAGTTTCTGCAATGGTTTAGCAATCAGTGAAAAACCGCTTATCCATTGTCGACAATATCCAACCATTCCCAAAAACATTCTTACCTCTTTGTGTCATTGGAGCTCTCATTCCTTGAATCATTTTTATTCTTTCAGTCGTTACCTTTCGCACTCCTTTCTCAATTTGATGCCCTAAATACTGGACTTCTTGTTGACAAAACTGCAATTTTGAAGGGAACACTTTATGTCCTCTTTTTGCTAAATGATTCAGCAAAGCAATTGTATCATTGACACATGCTTCTTTCGTTTTTGATGCCACCAGTAGGTCATCAGAATACTGAACCATTACTGACTTTTCTGGCATTCTTAAATCTTCCAATGATTTCTTTAGGATCTGATTAAAGATTGAGGGACTTTCTGTGTACCCTTGAGGAATTCGGCACCATGCCAAAATACGCTCTCCAAACCTAAATGCAAATAATGGCTGGCTATCTGGATGCAGTGGAATAGAGAAAAATGCATGACATAAATCAATTACTGTGTACCATTCTGCTTCACGTGGAATCTGGTATAGAATCACAGCAGGGTTCGGTACTATTGGGCAACAAGGCACAACAATTTTGTTTTCCTTCCTCAAATCCTGTACAATTCTATATGTTCCGTTTGGCTTTTTCAGTCCCATTATTGGCGAATTACATGGACTGCTCATGATTTCTTTTAGAATCCCTTGTTCAATCATTTTATTTATTACTGGCGTTATTCCTTCAATTATTTCTGGAGTCAATTTATACTGGGGCGTATTTGGGTAACTCGTTCCCTCTTTTACTGTTATTTTAACGGGATCTACTCCTTTCATTAATCCTACATCTTCTCCTGTAAAGTCCCACACTTCTTCTTTCACTGTCTTTTTTAATTCAATTGGGATTTTCTCTTCATCAAATACAGGAAACAAACCATTTACTTCTGGTTCTAAATTCACCATTGTCATTTTATACAGCACATCCTCATCCGGAGACTGAAATGCAATTCCGTCTGGGGTACAATAGATAGTGCAGTTCATCTTGCACAATAAATCACGTCCAAATAGGTTCACGGGAGTACAATCGCATACCACAAATCGGTGCATTTCGCTAAATGGACCAATTCTTACCTTCACTAATTTAGTAAGAGGCGTTTTAATTTGCTGATTGGAAACTCCAACTACTTGGATATGTTCACCTGAGAGAGGAAGGTTTGGAATTTCCACTGACCTAACAGTAGAACGGGTAGCTCCAGTGTCAACAAGGAATGTTACATTTGCACCATTCACTTCTCCATCCACAAATGGACCAGACTGATCTACCTCTAGAGTTGCGCCAAGCACGCACTCTTCCCCTCTCCTAGGCACCGTCAGGAACTTTCATCCGTGTCATCCTCATCCTGTCGTAACCAATATTGAGAAATTGCAGCTGCACGCGGCAACTGTGTTACCTGTTCTCCTCCGTAGAATCCTGTTTCTGCACTGTATTTCTGTTGGTTAACACTCTTGGGAAGTGGTGGTTGTGGCACCTGACCTTGTTGAGTAACTACCTCACTCTGCACCTGTGAATTTAATGATTGATTTTCCACATTAGGCTTTGGAGGAAATTTACACCCGTTTCTCCAATGTCCTAGCTTTCCGCAGTTGTGGCATGGCCACTTTTTCTTTGCCTCATCTATGCTCATTTGTCCTTTTCCTTTACCTATATTAGGTCGGGATTTAACCTGTCCTGTTTCACTACCAGTATTACTCAATTGAGCTTCTTGCTTCTCTGCAACTTTCACCTGTGCCCACATGGCCTTTTCTTTCAATTTACGCTGTCTACTCTCCATTTCATCACTGCAATACTTGGCATATCTCAAAACCTCATCCACTGTGCTATTCTGCCAACCAATCAAGTGCTGCTTAATCATTTCACTTATCTCTGGTTTTAATCCATACACAAACCTATATACAAAATGACTCATATCCTTCTCATTCAGTGTCTCATAACCACTATACTGTTTGAAAACCAACAACAATCTCTCGTAGTACGCATGCACTGATTCTTTACTTTCCTGTGTTGTTCTGTCTATTTTTACCCAATCTGTTTCTTTAGGTGGAATTTTATTCTTCAAAAGGTAACTACTTGGTCGTACTTCCTCATCACTTCTGGTCCTGGCGCTCCTGTTTTAGCGTCCCCTGGATATTCTACAGTTGGCCAATCAATAGTAATCTTACATTCTGTCCATAAATCAGCTGGCACTACTATATCAAACAATCCATCCAGATCTATCCACAGCACTTTTGACACCTTAACAAATCTTTCCACTTGTCTGTACCATTCTACTGGTTTCTCTCTCAATTTTGGGAAGTCATTTGTAAATGACAGTATATCCTGTCTGGTCCATGGAACATGCACATAACTACCACCTGGAGTTTCTCTCATCGGGTACTCCCTAACAACTGGTTCCCTATCTGTCACTGCAAAAGCCAAAGATGCTTTATCTGTTGTTTTCTCATTCCTTTTTGACCATCTATTTCTCCATCTATCCACATCACCCCATTTTCTCAATAAAACAATTAACTCTTTTATTTGGGTCAGTCTTCCTGATGTGTTCAAATTCTCTGTCTTTCTCACAAAAATCTACTCTGTATGGTTTCTGCAATGTTCTCACTTTTACAAATTCCACTCCTAGTTCACTTGCTGTCTCTTCCAATTTGTCATGTAAATTTCTAGCTCTCTAAGTAAGACTCTTGCACAAAAACATAATCTCATCATCCTGATAATTTTTTAATTTTTCTGTTCCAATTGTTCCCAAAATCAATTCTTCCATGTCTATTTTCAACCTAATTATATCTAATGGTTTCTCTTCTGGTTCTTTTGTCTTTAGCGCTTTCATCCATTCATTTAACTCATCTGGAGTTGGACCTACAGGCGTACTATTTAATTCTATCCAATTGCTACTTCTTTCTGGTGTTCCTGATGCGGACTCCGTCACCATAGGCATTCTCCTAATTTCATTCTCATTTATCGTCAAATTTGTAGGTGGGCTTGGTCTATAGGTACTCGCCAAATTGTGTGCACCTTCATTATTCAGCTCCATTCCTTCTCTTTTTCTTTGCAAATGTGAATTCATGGGAATCACTAAAGAGCGTTCATCAATTTTCTGATTCTCAAAAATTGGCATTACTGGACCTATCGTTACTGGTACAGTTACAGCTTCCATATTCTTTGTCAATTCTCTTATTTTCTCAGTCAATTCTCTTGTCGTTTGTGCTAATTCAGTTGCATTGTCACTTTCTATCTCTTCATTTTGTGAAGTTTTTAATTGATCTTGTGACCTATTTGTCTCATCTCTTCGTTCAGGTTTTTTATTCCTCCCAGTTTCCATTGGCGGTGCATTAGGTGTCACCACCGCAGAAGTCTGTTGGTATGGAGGTGGGTTTCTGTTTAAAATATCTTCCAGCAATTCGTCATCTGTTTCACTAACACCATACACATACTTTTCTACCACTACATGTTTCTTTTTCTCGGTACACTTTCTCTTTGCTTCTTCCTCAACTGTAAAAGCTGGAAACAAACCTCCTGTCATGTTAGCATATCTCCAACGTTTTACTCTGTCCTCATGATTTACTCCCCATAACCTTCCAGGCACAAACTCATGATTCTTTAATCCTCTGGATCTCTCTCGCTCATACATCTCATCTTCCCATTCCGTTAAAGCTTCAAACTGGGTCGGTCTAGGTCTAGGTTCTAACATTACCATCTTTTCTCTCAAGTTCTGTAGTACAGCTACATTAAATGAACCATTCTCAGGGAAAGCCAATGCTCCATCATTCTTGGTATATTTTGTCCAATTTTCTAACCATATGCATGTATGATATCCATATTTCAGCATCATATGTGAAGCTGGCGATTTCGGCGGAGGAATTATTTGTCCCTCTCTAGTCACTACCTTTTTGTCTTTCTTAAAGAAGTTCTTAACTTTCGACATCCATGACGTTTTCTCTCTACCATACTCATAGTACGACATGATTCACTACCTTTTTCTCCTTAAATGATCTGCAATTCAACACTGTTCTCTATGCGTTATTTCAACCAATACTAGCGCGACTCACACTAACACTCCAATCACAAACTTCCACATCACTAGGCTATTCGACCAATCCTTGTGCGACTGACACCAAAACTCCAATTAGAGCGATTTCTGTCTACAGCGCACTGTCCAATCCCAGCGCGGCTTTTGTCTACGTCAGTTCTGCTCCTGTTTCCATGTGACTAGCGCACTGTCCAATCTCGGCGCGACTCTTGTCTACGTCACTTCTGCTCTTGACCCCTCCTTTACAAAATTTATCGGCAATTTCTTTTTCAACAATTCTTAGTTAGTTACAACATTTAAAACACATTTCCATTGTCTGATTCGCTAAACCGAAAAGATAGCTTTGACCATTTACACAAGAATTCTGTATTTTCCAGTAGTCAGCGCTTACCTCTACCCTACCACAGAATTTTCAGTTTCGCCGATAAAGTAGCACTTCCCTCTACCTTACCCTTCTTTCAAGCAATCAGTAAACCCGTTTCTCTGGGGATAAAGCACATGTGGAGACTATACTGCTCCTGAGAATTAAGGCCAGAGTTTCACAAGAAAACCGATCACTATTTCACTTGCACACCTTTTATACGCAAAATGTCCCTTAATATAACACAACCTGTGTTATTACCAAAAATGAACTCACAGTGTACAATTCCATGTGACTTCTCTTTCCACACGTGTTCCACTTCCTACTTCCCGGAAGCGTGAAAACTTACATATAACATAACGCGACTCAACAAAAAGTGTTAGACATGAACTTATCAATAATCACCAAACTAATCTATAGAAACCATAACTCTGCTACCAAGAAATCTGATCCAGCGCTAACAATAAAAATAATTCTCCTATTATGCTTTGGTCATCCAGGTGCAACTATTCCTCTAACACACACACTATATCCATATGACGGTGGGGCCCATAACACCGCATATACATTCACTTACTCATTTGTTCCCTGGATTTCCTCCGTCATGAACCTAGGAGAAAAACGATTCGCTGGAAGGAGACGGGATACCTCTTTTATCATTACATAATATTTCTCATTTGCTTTTAAGGTATTCCGCTCATTGGTCGATGGACCAACTAGTAGAAATCAGTTGATGGTGATTAAGACCAGCTCAATCACAATAAACTCTTTAACATTTCATTTTTAATCATTGAGCTAAAGAATCACTGAGTCATTTGTTTAAAGAATAATAAAGTTTATATAAAGTTTTGAATGCAGGAAATGAGGTTAAGCTTATTATTCAGATCATTACATTTATCAACAATATAAGAATAAATTGAAGTTGCAAGGCATATTTATTAGACGGAAAAATAAGGTTACCATAATAAGAACTCTAAAGATCAATCTATCTACCTATCTGGGGAAAATCCAATAATTCTAAAATAAAAATCTATCAGGAAAAGTTCTCCTAAAGCAGCATCTTTATACTCAACTGAAAAAGGAAAATAGCAGCATCAGCTCGTCAGCATCAGCAACCACAACTTCACCCATCAACAGCATCTAACTCCCGCAGCATCTCTCTCCCGCAGCATTCTAACCCCTCCCACCAAGAGTAGGTCTTCTTATACCCTAATTCTAGCTTACAGCATAAAATGTTTCTTCTTCATGGCGTGATTCTTTCTCATTGGTCAAAACTCAGGCCCATATACATTTTAATCAAACTTCCTGGTCTTAACCAGTTCCGTGTGGAATGTCCATGCAAGCATCGTTTCCCACAGTTCATGCAATTGCTCATCCGTTTCGATCAGTCCAAATTGTATCTTTTTCTGCTACATTTTGTGTTAAACAGTTCCGTCTATTGATTCAGTTGGACTTCTCACGCTTCTTGCTGATCATCTTGGCACAAATCTGCTCAGAAAGGTCACAACAGGCTTGACCATACTTCCATCTTAGCCTCTCAGCATCAGCACGTGATCATCCCTTTTCCACAGCCTCTCTCCTCTGTCACATGGTCCCCTGCTCATGCGTACTCTAGCAACTGGCGGCCATTTTATATTGCTGCTCGACAGGCTTAAGCGCACTATTTTCAAAGATAAACAAAATATTGTTAAAACAAAGAAATATAAACCCTTTCGTTTCCCTCCCGTCTTTCTACGTACTCCAATTAGGTATTACCTAGCAAAAAGCAACATATAAAGCTGTCCCTTACTTACCATCGCTTTATTTTGCAACCACACGTTTTATTTAAAAGCACAGATCATGCGTTTATTATTGAATTAGTACGCAAATATTATGTTATGTTAGACACGTAAACAATTATAAGTTGATTAATTTGCACACGGAATAGCGTGTTACCTTTAACCCTTAACATATAACATACATTGTTGGTTATTTACTTAAACGAACATGTTTATTAATTATTTAAAAGAAAATATTAGGAGGTTAACATTTTTTCATTTACCCTGCTCCATCAACTGCAAAGAAAAAAGGCTGGTCACTCAGGTGGGTTGGGAATGAACCTAAATGCTTTCCAGGCCACAAAGTCTCTGAACACCTTTGTTCCCTGCCCCAGTGACAGGCACTGCCTGATATTCGTACTGCCCTTTATCCTCTGCTCCAGAGCTTTCAAACCTGCTGCGTTATAAACAGACACCCAAAGCATGAACTTGCATTAACACTTGCAGGTGACCTACTTCATTCTATAAACTATTGTATGTTTTATATTCTTCACTCTTTTTTCCCCCCCAGTTCTCTTCTTAATGCGGGGTGAGAGCATTTCACAGCTCCTTACAAGCTTAGTTTGTGAGCTTGCTCGAGTATGGCACGCATATCAAACATGCTTGGCCACTACATGTTTTATTTACTTTGTTCTCTGCTGTTTACCTAATCTTCCCGCATTATATTACCACCAGTTACTGCACAGTTTGTTGGCTTTCTCAATAAACAAGCCATAATACTTTTATGGAGTTTTAGTAACTTATATTGCGCAACTGCTCACCAAGCTAAATCTTAACACAACAAAAAAATTAATATTAATCACATAGGCGAAACCTAATACATTTACCAATGATCGTTTAACCTTGAATGTCATCAGCATCCAACAAGCTTTCTTGAAATGTAATTGATTACAAAGCCCTCCAGCCAAACAGTGTTGGAAGACAACATAAAGTATCTCTTAACCTTAACTCCATATATTCTGACATTTTAACCATTGAATGCACACAATGACTTTACATTTTTTGAAAAGACCAGATTTTCATAAAGCCATTAAAATGGGACAACATGTTTGAACTATTTTCTTTGAAGAGTAAGTCTTTTTATCAAGGTTTTATTTACTGTTTAGTAAACTACTCGCTGAAATGCATATGCGATGTCTGTTGAGTGTAAGAATACTGTTGCTACTCTGTAGGTATTGTTATACTGCTTGTGGTGGAAGCAGGATTGCACTGCAGTGATCAAAGGCTGACTTATTTGATAGACTTAATGTGGGTGTATAGAGTGAAAATATTTCTCCTGCCTTTTTTTTTTTTCAATAGTTTTTCCTGATAGTACTCCATACCGCTCTTAATGCTGGAATACATACCTCTCTTGCTACTGGAATCTTGGGTGTTTAGGTGTGCACATGAAAGTTATATATAACGTGTCATCAGAAGGCTACTTCATTTGTTTGTATCTTTACTGCCATGGGCCAGCCACTGGCTTATATCTTTTTTTCTTTTTCTTATTCCAGGGAAGATGAATAACCTTTCATTCAGTGAGCTGTGTTGCCTCTTCTGTTGCCCACCATGCCCAGGAAAGATTGCTTCCAAGTTGGCTTTTTTGCCCCCTGATCCAACATACACACTGATGTGCGATGAGAGTGGAACCCACTGGACACTACATCTTTCAGAGCGAGCAGATTGGCAGTACTCTTCTAGAGAAAAGGATGCCATTGAGTGCTTTATGACTAGAACCAGCCGGGGTAACCGGATTGCTTGTATGTTTGTGCGTTGCTCCCCGAATGCCAAATATACTTTACTCTTCTCACATGGAAACGCGGTGGACTTGGGCCAAATGAGCAGCTTTTACATTGGGCTAGGCTCTCGGATTAATTGCAACATATTCTCTTATGATTATTCTGGATATGGAACAAGTTCTGGGAAGCCAACCGAGAAGAATCTCTATGCTGACATTGATGCTGCTTGGGTGGCTTTGAGGACAAGGTAATACATTTTCCTTCTCTTTTTTTTTTTTTTTTTTTTTTAGTACTGATTTGATGATGTATAGTGTGTCCTCAATTGGAGACCTAGACTCCGGGATTAGCTACCTTGAAAATAATCCTTCCCTATGCGTAGACTGCTTTGCGGTTACTTGCATAATATTTACTAGTCGTGCCTAGACAACTGAAAATGGGAAACTACGCATCAGTGCCTTGTTCGACTGTATTGCATGAGCATTTCACTTTTATGCAAGGTGGTTTTTGACTTGGTGCCAATCTTCTCCAGAATTTAAATGCATGAACAATCTAAGAGTTGACAGCTCAGGTTTTTTGCTAAGCATTCCCCTATGCTTCAAGACTGGTAAGAACATGCATGCTTTACATTTTTGTTTCATCTCTATCGCGAAGAATGAAGAAAAATAGAACCAAGGAAGAACAGTAGGAAAGGAGGAAAGTTTAAAAAGTTGGTTGTCAAAGAATTGGTATACCCTGGCAGTGAATTAAGCATTGTCCTTGAGAGAAATGGAGAACAAGCATTGCGACCAGTGAAGTGGGGTTGGGAGGGGGGGTAGACTGGGTGTAAGTGTTGTGGGTGGGGGATAATAACCGGTACTGAAGCAATTGCAGGCAGCGTACATGGAGGCAGTCAGTGGCATATACTTGAGTTGGTAACAAAGGTTTCCAGTCATTTGATCAGTTCCTTTGGAAAGCCTTCTGTGCCCCCCACCCCCTGGTCAATGCTTACTTTTTTTTAAAACTTCTGAGATTTGGCTGCCTATCGATTATGTAGTTATTATTTTTATTTCCAATGAGTGATGATCACATTCTCTGCCGAATATACATTATCATAATGTTTACAAAAGAAGAAGGTAATATGTCTTCTGTGAATTTCCGATAACCGGGGTCCGTAGAATTTTCACTGTTTCCATCTATTCTGTGTATCAAGGGTCTCGATTCTGGCCATGGCAAACAGCTACCTTTCCTCAGGATTTTCTAAATGGGATATGTAGAGTTGAAAAAACCGTAGACCTCTAATCTCAATCCAGGAAACATTTTTGATCTTCATTTGATACTTTATCCTGGACCTCGGTGTATGTATAATTTAGCAGTTTTTTATGGACCAACAATGGTGTAAAATTGCCGTCATGCACATATCGGAGTACATTTAGGCCCGTTTCCAATGTAGAAAGTCTGTTTAAAGGCTGGCTGCTTGAAGAGCCGAGCCCCTGTCCCACATTCTCCAGCCATATTAGCGTTAGTGGAGATATTACTTTTTGCCATATGTCCAATTGTCTTTCAGCCGCAAACTCTGTTTCGAAATTGAGAGTTCTTGAGTAAAGCTTTTAATGATGTGCAGATTAGAGGAGAAGGGGTCATGCTGCATTTTTTTAATGGGGGCATTCTTTTCTGTGATTTGAGATATTTGACAAATGTGCAGCAAATTCCAGTACTTGAGCACCTACATAATACAGTTTTTGCAGGTTATGGTTTTGTGTCTTTTCTTGACAATGGACCTAAAAACCATGTCTCCTTTGTAGTCCAAAGGCTGGGTCTTGAACCACTGCAGTTGGTAGGTCCTATCAAGGCTCCTTCCTCCATTCAACTGCCCCGATCTCCCGACTGACACCCCACACCAACATTCTGTTACATCATTTACTCTCAGCATTACAGACACTACCTCAGACATGTATGGAATGCAGGCTGGCCTTTTTTGGTGAGTGGACTTAAGCTGGAAAGGAACATGCATTCTGTTCATTCAGGAAGTACATGAGCAATAAAGATTCCTTTAAATCTTGTTTTTATCTTTACACATTTGCTGTCTGTTCAAGGACAGAGGTCAAATGTCAGTCTCTTTTTACCAATTGATGCTTATCTTATCCTGGATAATAGAGTTTACTTTTCATTCCCTTTGTACAGTTAGAGAATTTTGGAAAGAGAGCTGTCTGGCAATCATTGTGAAACAAAAGTCTGTAGGATGTCAGTTTTTCTAACACCGAACATTTAAATAGCTTGCAAATTAATTGTACAAAGATTTCAAAATATAGTCGCATTTACGAAAGCAAGTTTTTTTTTTTTTAATTCAGAAGTGTGATGCAAACAAAGATTTAAATAGGGGCAAAACAAATCAGAACACTGTACTTGGTGATGTTCAAATGACAAATATTTGCAGAAACTCGTTTTCCAAACATTGAACACTATATAGTTTTATTAGTAAAACCACGTCGGTGGAAAATTTTGTGGCCATTTCTATGGAAAATGTGCTGATTGCAAATAACAGTGTGATACCACTTTAAGTTTTAGTTGTATATTAATTAAAAGCGATGGGTTTTAAACCTAATTTGAGAAACATTCCTGTCCCTGCCCTCATGACAATACTGTTAATGAACTACGAGGCAAGCCTGGGGTCATGTGGATCCTATATGTGGCAAGATTCATATTGTATATAGAGAAAAAGCTTAGTCTATTAAATCAAACAAAAGTTTTTAATACAGTAGACATGCTGAACTCGCATATTTGAAGCAGCTCTCGTGACAATGAAGAAATTGTAGGCTCAGTGAATTAAAATATTTCACCAGGATCACGTAATTTAAAACCAGTTTATGGGTCCAAGAGTATTACAGTTGGGTGAAGAAGTCACTAGACCTGCAAGGTCTGGTAACATCTTCGAGGCTTGAAATGGGAACACCGAATACTACACTTTTTATTTTTGTGTGAAGTGTTCATTCCCAACACTCTTAAGAATCTGAGACCTAATTGTACTTAGATCGTCCTTAGTTCACAAATCTGTTTAGCCATCAAAGGTGGAGCAAGAGGAGTCTGACTTGGTAATTTATTTTCAGACATGCCTGAAAGATGGAAATTGACCACAAGTTGTACTCTTTGCCTTGATTTTTATGAAAATATGATTTCCACTACCCTAAGCAAGGCATGTGCCTGATGGAAATGCCGGTCATCGTTTTCCTACTGTTGCCTGTGATTGTGCTAAGATTAACAATTCATTTCTTTTCTAACACAGCAGCAAAAATGACTACATAATTGTGCAGCCATCTCGTGTACATGTGACCTGCATTCTTCACAGGCTTGTTTATATCCAAGAGGCCTTTAAGTCTCAGTGTGGCATAAGAGAATAGTTGGACCCTTTGTGAGGAATTTAATCCAATGTGTAACACTTAAACATTTATGTTTCTGTTCTCTCCGCATTTGTGTACAACCCTTAAGTGCTTTTGTGAGAAAAGGGAAACATTTTCGTTTAAGTGCTAGGCACTCTGGTGACAAGAATATAGATTCACTCCGTTCAGGCCTGCTGCTCTCTACATGAAACGTTAGTTCAAAATTGCACAACAATCAAATGTGTTTGACATGGCAACCAACCATCAGTGTTCCTCTTGTGATTGCTTTGTTAACAAAATGCCCTTTTATCACAGTGTTTTGTCTCTAAAAATTAAGTTTGCCGTGCCAACTTCCATACACCATGTGCAAATTGGTAAAATTCATTTGAAAGTAATCACATTTTAATTAAAGCCCTATTCACAGCATTTCTTACCCATACGACAAGTAGAGCTCCCGACTTTCTGGTAAACATCTCTATTTAGCCATATGTATTTTATTCTCAACCTACTGTTTTCTTCTCGTATTCAGATAGAGGTGGAAAAAGACAATTTCTAGTTAGTGTTTCTTCTCTAATGTAGCGTATATATGTGCACTCACTCTTTATCTTTAGTTTTTTAGTGAACTAAGTAGCCAGATGAAATAAAGCTATACACTCCTCATAAGATAAGCATTGTAGTACTAGCCAACAGTAGCATTGTGCTTGCAACTGTACACGTACTTGAGATTTATTAGGAAATCACATTTTTTTTAGGTCGTGCCTATAGACCGCTTTACATGGTAAGACCTTGTGTCATCACACACTACTCATACGCAAATACAGATAAAGCGGCCTTTTGGCAGCCCTTTTCAACCATTGGCTATTGTGGTTCAGCTTGCTTTAGCCATTGGCTTTAGAGTATGTCCTTTCGCTTTGGTAGCAGTCCATGGCATTTTGTAAATAACTACCTGCGAAAGTATACTGAACACAGAATGGCGTTTTTAGGTCTCGCCTGAGCCAGCGCATGCGCTGCTCTGGCGAGACATTTAGTGAGTGGGCTTTAAAAAGCCGACCACAGCTTTTTGTGTGGCATAGAGTGTGCGGTTACGCGCACAGTTACGGGCAGAGGTGCCATCTGGCTTTCCTCTCGCTCTCACAAGGACGCGTGCCTCGCTCCGCCTCTGTCTTGCTCGCACTTCAACTCCCTCCCCCACCACAGAGCGCGTCTCGCAGCCGCGCGTCTTGTTTCATGTATACAGGTAATTGCCGTTGATTTCACGTCAAAAGCTTGTTTTTCAAAGGCATCGTACTTTTCTTTTGTATGTATTTATTTATACTGGAAATTGACTGGTAATCTTGCTTTCAGCATTCCACAGTGTTTTCATTTTCACTCCCCCCGTCGCCTCTTCCCCCTCCCAATAAACCCCAGCCAGATCGCCCTCACATCCAAACATGCTTTATTTAAACACTACAGAGTCCATCTTTTTGCTCCCCCCACCTCACAAACCTACAAGCACTTCTCCTTTCAATCCTTGTATTTTTATATAATTGAAACAAAGGTTTCAAAGCGCTTTACATGAGCACTAGTTCCTTTACAGAAATTTGCCCAGAATCACAGGATGTAGAGCCTCCGCCGATACTCCAACCCGATTCCCCAGCTTTAAAGTCCAGGCACTAGCCATTACTCCACATCCTGTCCCCTGTCTTTTGTTTTTGCCATTCTGTCAGTCACTCTTTTTTGCCTGTGACTCCGAGAGGAAAGAAAAGTTGATTCAGGGCAGAGACCTTCATTCGTGCTATATAAAAATGCAAAACAAAGGATGAATAATCTGGTGAACGTACATCGCGCTGACTAAAGTATCTACAGCCTAAAAGCTGCCATCTGGGCGCATTTTACGCCAAAGATGGTCTCAGAAGCTGCATCAGAACTCCTCCCCCCTCAGAAGATATCAGGCACACATTTACACACTCCTAAAGGCTTCAGGAAGATGACAAGTGTTGCAGAAAATACATATTTGGGAGCATTGGGATTACATGACCAAGCGCCTTCATTTGAGCAAACTTTTTAACCAGCAACAGTCAAGGAAACCAAAGCGCTACCCCAACAGCTTTTAGCCACCATTAGCACATTTCTGGTAAATGATGTTTTTAGAGAAATGCAGATCAAAAACAGAAGCCTGTCACCTCATTCCCCCCTTCCACCCCAGCCAGATCGCCCTCACATCCAAACATGCTTTATTTATTTCAGCTTTCTTTGCGCTTCAACGCCCCTCCCCCACCACACAGCGCGTCTCGCGGCCGCGCGTCTTTTTAATGTATGTTGGTCCCTTCGACTTTTTCTTTTCTTCTTTCCGTCTGCTCATCAGCACGGCTTCGCAGACGGCGCACTTTGTTTTAGACATATTGATATCAGGGCAGTCTTCACTTTCTCTTTGTTCGCTGCCTGTTTTTGTGGCTTTCACCCTCCCTCCCAGCACTCGGAGCCCTCCCCCACCCTCCAAGCACTCCTCCACCCTCCAAGCACACATACAGCTGCGGGTTTCTCACGGCAGAGAGACCTCACACTATGAACCCTCCCACAACCCAGCGTGCACTTTTAAGTCATTACTGTCGCTGTGTTAGTTCAGTTGCATCAAGTAATCTGAACCTAGACTTCAGCTCCCAGAATGCATCAGGTGGTTAAATTAAAATAAGCAGAACTGGGCTGCGATATTGGTTACACCGAGTCACCCAGCACCTTACTCCTGTGTCTGTGCCGCTTGCCAGGAAGTGCACCAGTCTGTACGTTTTTGTCCAAAATATTCAGATGTTTTTTGTAAAGGCATAAATATGGAAATGTCGTCTTTTTCTGACATTTTTCTATTCCAAAGTGCAGCCTCGGGGACTGAGAGGAAAAAAAAGGTTAAAAATACGAAAAATAAATTACATAATGCAAGACAGGGTGGTTGCAAAGTGGCCAGATTTTATTGGCAACCACAGACATTTGCGCCACTTTACAGAGCTTGCCAGTGAAGCGCTAATTTCATTTTCTCTTTATTTAATACGTTGTTCAGTTATTCATAATATCAGCTTTTATTTTGCGTCTGGTTTAAAATATTTTAATTATTTCTATGGCTTGCGGGCACCCTTAGCGCGCGCACCAAAACAGCATTAGTTATTTACTCCTGCACGGCTTTTATTTTGCATCTGGTTTAAAATATATTAATTAACTATTTATATGGCTTGCGGGCACCCTTACAGCGCGCGCACCAAAACAGCATTAGTTATTTACTCCTGCACGGCTTTGTTACATGGATGCATCACTCAGCGCCACCACAGCATCACTCAGGAACACCACAGCATCACTCAGGAACACCACAGCATCACTCAGGAACACCAGCATCACTCAGGAACACCACAGCATCACTCGGGAACACCACAGCATCACTCGGGAACACCACAGCATCACTCGGGAACACCACAGCATCACTCGGGAACACCACAGCATCACTCGGGAACACCACAGCATCACTCGGGAACACCACAGCATCACTGGGAACACCACAGCATCACTCGGGAACACCACAGCATCACTCGGGAACACCACAGCATCACTCGGGAACACCACAGCATCACTCGGGAACACCACAGCATCACTCGGGAACACCACAGCATCACTCGGGAACACCACAGCATCAGCACCCAGCGCCACCACGGCGTCACTCAGCGCCACCACGGCGTCACTCAGCGCCACCACGGCGTCACTCGGCGCCACCACGGCGTCACTCGGCGCCACCACGGCGTCACTCGGCGCCACCACGGCGTCGGCGCCACCACGGCGTCACTCGGCGCCACCACGGCGTCACTCGGCGCCACCACAGCGTCACTCGGCGCCACCACGGCGCCACCACAGCGTCACTCTGCGCCACCACAGCGTCACTCTGCGCCACCACAGCGTCACTCTGCGCCACCACAGCGTCACTCTGCGCCACCACAGCGTCACTCTGCGCCACCACAGCGTCACTCTGCGCCACCACAGCGTCACTCTGCGCCACCACAGCGTCACTCTGCGCCACCACAGCGTCACTCTGCGCCACCACAGCATCAGCACCCAGCGCCACCACGGCGTCACTCGGGAACACCACAGCATCAGCACCCAGCGCCACCACGGCGTCACTCGGCGCCACCACGGCGTCACTCGGCGCCACCACGGCGTCACTCGGCGCCACCACGGCGTCACTCGGCGCCACCACGGCGTCACTCGGCGCCACCACGGCGTCACTCGGCGCCACCACGGCGTCACTCGGCGCCACCACGGCGTCGGCGCCACCACGGCGTCGGCGCCACCACGGCGTCACTCGGCGCCACCACGGCGTCACTCGGCGCCACCACGGCGTCACGCGGCGCCACCACGGCGCCACCACAGCGTCACTCTGCGCCACCACAGCGTCACTCTGCGCCACCACAGCGTCACTCTGCGCCACCACAGCGTCACTCTGCGCCACCACAGCGTCACTCTGCGCCACCACAGCGTCACTCTGCGCCACCACAGCGTCACTCTGCGCCACCACAGCGTCACTCTGCGCCACCACAGCGTCACTCTGCGCCACCACAGCGTCACTCTGCGCCACCACAGCGTCACTCTGCGCCACCACAGCGTCACTCTGCGCCACCACAGCGTCACTCTGCGCTACCACAGCATCACTGAGCGCCACCACAGCGTCACTCGGGAACACCACAGCATCACTCGGGAACACCACAGCATCACTCGGGAACACCACAGCATCACTCGGGAACACCACAGCATCACTCGGGAACACCACAGCATCACTCGGGAACACCACAGCATCACTCGGGAACACCACAGCATCACTCGGGAACACCACAGCATCACTCGGGAACACCACAGCATCACTCGGGAACACCACAGCATCACTCGGGAACACCACAGCATCACTCGGGAACACCACAGCATCACTCGGGAACACCACAGCATCACTCGGGAACACCACAGCATCACTCGGGAACACCACAGCATCACTCTGGAACACCACAGCATCACTCTGGAACACCACAGCATCACTCGGGAACACCACAGCGTCACTATGCGCCACCACAGCGTCACTATGCGCCACCACAGCGTCACTCTGCGCCACCACAGCGTCACTCTGCGCCACCACAGCGTCACTCTGCGCCACCACAGCGTCACTCTGCGCCACCACAGCGTCACTCTGCGCCACCACAGCGTCACTCTGCGCCACCACAGCGTCACTCTGCGCCACCACAGCGTCACTCTGCGCCACCACAGCGTCACTCTGCGCCACCACAGCGTCACTCTGCGCCACCACAGCGTCACTCTGCGCCACCACAGCGTCACTCTGCGCCACCACAGCGTCACTCTGCGCCACCACAGCGTCACTCTGCGCCACCACAGCGTCACTCTGCGCCACCACAGCGTCACTCTGCGCCACCACAGCGTCACTCTGCGCCACCACAGCGTCACTCTGCGCCACCACAGCGTCACTCTGCGCCACCACAGCGTCACTCTGCGCCACCACAGCGTCACTCTGCGCCACCACAGCGTCACTGAGCGCCACCACAGCGTCACTCGGGAACACCACAGCATCACTCGGGAACACCACAGCATCACTCGGGAACACCACAGCATCACTCGGGAACACCACAGCATCACTCGGGAACACCACAGCATCACTCGGGAACACCACAGCATCACTATGCGCCACCACAGCATCACTATGCGTCACCACAGCATCACTATGCGCAACCACAGCATCACTATGCGCCACCACAGCATCACTATGCGCCACCACAGCATCACTATGCGCCACCACAGCATCACTATGCACCACCACAACATCAAACATTGGCAAAGTCAATAGCTCTATCTAAACACTTATAAGGCCCCCCCAATGCATAGCCGATAGGTCTCGCCTTTGGGACATTATAAGTGTTTAGTTATCCAGCACAATATCCTTGATTAAACAACATCAATTGTTGCATGGCTAAGCACTTATAAGGTCCCAAAAGCGAGACCTATTGGCTATGCCAAGGCTTGTTTTTTTTATTTTTTGTGTGTGCTGAGGACTTGATTTTAAATAGGACTTTTAGAGGCAGTTTAATAGAATTTATCCCTAGGAGGCAGGGGTCTTGTTCAAACAATCATTCGCCTTGGATTAGAATGTGATTTTGTCTTTGGTTCCAGTACTAGTAGAGCAGATCTCTTGGACCAGACTTAGCCTGCTTTGACTCAGTAGGTGAAAAAAGTTGATTGGGTATTGCTTTGGGCATAGTGCTTTACACTTTAAAATTGCTTACAATTGGCTAGTTTAAGGCTAGCAAACTACATTAATTGGAATCTATATTCTCATTAGCAGTGCCTAGTTGCAACCCACTGAATCTTGTAGCAGCTCTGGAACCAAAGAAGCATGTGTCCTGTATTCAGCAGGCCAGTTGTACTGAAGTCCCCAATCCGCTTACCAGGACTAAAATATCAACCTTGCATTCCACCCCGTTACAAAATAATTGGGATAGGCATGGTTTTTGCTTTCCTCTGTGGATACTATATTGAAATCCAGAAGTTTAAAAAAAATTATGAATGTTAGACAGTGAAGGTCACCTGCCCGCCTCTTTTTAATCCTTGACTGAATATAATTTGGTGACGCTAACCAGATTGGCTTCAGGAAACCAACCTCTTGGTCAGGAAATAATTGATCAGTGAAGCAAGATTCATTAAAGAAATGTGTGACGTCTGAGTAGTAGGTAATGAAACTAGTTTATTAATCCTTGGCACATGAAGTTTATTACATAAGATAATAAACAGCTTTATTGACTAAAGAATAATTGATTTACTGAATAGTTAAGTCACTGTTTAACATAATTGATATGTTGCATTTTTCATTGTCATCAAAGTGATTCAAGTAATTGATTCACTATGGTTTGTGTTAAAAAGGATGAAAGGGAAAGCAGCTGCCATAAATTAGTAGGAATACTGCCCAGTTTGCACAATTTTGAAAAGTGATGAGATGATAGAGCTGAAATGTTCCCTGAATACACTAGACTGTGGGTGCCCAGTGAGTAGAGGTTCCTTCTTTACTTCTGAAGTGTAAGTATTACAAAATATTGCTGGGGCGGAAGGCCGGGTAGCACTTTTTTTATATGACCGCTTTTATAACTTGAATGAGATGTTAAAGGTTCTGTCACCCAATAGTTGATACATGATTCCTCACACATTGTGTGACATTCTGATCTCTTCCTTGCCTATGTTCTCACTACCCCAACTCCCAACCACACATCCATCCTAATGATTGCCTCTTATGTCTTACTTTCCATTGGAATTTTGAGCCCACATCATCTAATCTAATTGCTATTAACTGTGTTTTTCAGTGCCTTAAAAACTTCATGCTGCAATTTCAGAGGCCTCTGACACACTAGGCACTTTCAGAAGAACCAGTCTCCGTAACCTAGCTCACAGAGGATTGTTTTCATTACTCTCCCTTTCTGACCAGCTCTACTTGAAGTCTCTTAAATTGTGTCCAGGCAGGCTGAACGTCAATTAGGCCAATAGGAATTGTTCCAAAATTGCTCGAGTTGACTCCTAACCCAACAAACTATTCAAAGTGGTTGCAGACCTCACTCTCTCATTTCTCATCCCTCCACGGTCTTCCTCCTAAATGGAGAGCTTTACAAAATGGTTAAGTTGAGAAGAGGGGGAAATCTATCTCTGTTAACTCTTTAGCCACCTTATCTGTCCCTCTCTCATTCCCGATTTGCTGTTTCTCACTTTAAGAAGCCTACACCCACCCACCGACCATTTGAAACTTAAACCCGTGAACTAATTTCATTAGGTTCTCAATTGCTGCTTCTTTTCAGTTCTGAAGAATTATCTTTTCGGCTCTAAGCAAATTGAGATTTTTCTTGAGGAATACTGCTTCTCACTGAACAATTCCAGTTTCAGGCCCACATTGAAATCCCATGGTCACAGCAAACTACCAGTGAATATACTCTTTCCTTTTCATTAGCAAAATCCTGGGGTTAATAGTTAATTCCTACCTTTAATCTTATCTCGACTGTCACCCCATCCTGAATCCTGGTCAGTTTGGTTTCTGCATGCTGCTGTACCTCACGTCTACTTTCGATTAGCTTAAGCATAATATCCTTGTTTACAATCTATAGCCTGAATCACCAGTCATTCCCTAACCTGGTTCAAGTCCTACCTGCAAAATGATCTATAGCAGTCGGTGTCTGCTCCTCGTGTGACTGCCATCTGCGATTTCCCTCAAGGCGCAGCACTCTTGTCACAGAGTGTTTAACATCTGCCTACATCTACCATGTGGGCTCATTTTCACATTTAAATTAATGATAACAACTACTTATTGGTCCTCCATTCAGTGCCTTTTTGCAGCAAGAGCACACTGCTGACCCACTTTGTTATTCAGGCTTGGGTGAAGAGCAACAAGCTATGCCTTAACAGTGTAAGAGAGCTTTTCTCATGTTGAACTGTCCTAACATTTCAGTCATTTAAGCCTGTAGCCTCTAGCAAGTAATAGTAAAGCCCGAAAATATGAAATTGCAGCATCTCTTGTTTTCTGAAATATAAAGAGCCAGTATAATTATGGTTTACTATTGATCCACATGTATCCCCCATTGTAGCGAATAACCCTTTCCAACAGGAGTGTGGCTTAGTGGTTAACATAAGGTCTGAATAGAGCCTGTATTTCTGACATATAGGCACTTTGCTTTATCAGCGTTTCACCATTTCTCCAGGTGTAATATGTATGCTGAACAGAGTATAATAATGCTGCATGATTACGTTTGCTGGTACTAAAGTGTGGGTTGCATGGTTAATCTGAAAGCAGAGATCTCAGTCCTGCTTGTGACATTTTGTTTGCAAATAGTCTTCTATTAACTCCAGTAGAATCTGATAATTTATTTGTAAATATTGATGTTGAACTTTGTGAGATGGCGGCGTATTCTACTAGTTAAAAAAACATAACTCCCTTCTAATCCCAATCACTGTCTCCTAGATTACATTTTATAACCTGTGATGGAATTGCTGAAACCAGTGGGTGAAGAGCGATGTCCATATCGGGCAGAGGGATTGAGAACTACAAAATTTCTTGTGGAATAATTTCATCCACATTTTAATAACTGGGATATGGGAGTTGTCCAACCGTTGTGTCCAAAAATCCCAGCAAATATTTCCATTCAGTCTCAAAGGCCAGCCAACCCTTCTAAGTATTTTGCTGCAGTTTTACCGTTCATTTTACCATAATACATCTGGCTTCAGACGTCGTAGCACAACATCTCACCGTGTTTAATCTTCCGAGACCGGAGTATTCCCTAAATTATGGAAAAAGGCTTCAATTCTTCCGCTCTTAAAAAAAACACGTCTGTATACTGTGGATCCCAAGAATTATTGCCTGCCTTCCCTTACCGGCAAAAATCCTTGAAAAATGGATAAATCAAGAATTGACCATCTTTATTAATAATAACCATCTCCTTGATTTAACTCAGTACGTCTTCATAAGCCAGCACTGTATGAAGCTGGCCCTGATCACTGCTACTTAAGAGGTCAGACGTGCGGTAGACAGAGGAGGGAATGCTGCATTAATTCTTTTAGACCTCTGCAGCATTCAACACTGTGGATAACCGTTTATTAATAAGTAGTCTCCAAAATTTAGACATAGGTGGTTCAGGTCTTTCCCTTCTGAAATCTTTCTTAGCTGAGCGAGAGCAGTTTGTGGAACTGGGCAACTATACGCCTCACTCCTACCAACTCCCTTGAGGCGTTCCACAGGGCTCCTCGCTCAGCCCCTCTTTTCAATCTAGATGTCACTCCCCTGGCAGCTCTTATTAAATCCCTTGGCTTTGCCATGGCGTCCTATGCTGATGACACTCAGATCATTGTCTCCGTGACCAATAATATTCAGGTCACAGCTGCCAGATTTCAAAGCTGTATGCAACAGGTTAGTAAGTGGATGACGGAGAATTGCCTGAAGTTAAACTCTGGCAAGACTGAAGTATTGCTTTTCGGATCGAACATCTCCTTTTGGTCACCCGACTGGTGGCATCAGGAACTCTGCTCGGTTCCCCACTCCTGTAACAAAAGCAAAGAACTTGGGCGTAATCTTCGATACAGCTTTATCCTTTAAACATCAGGTAAATTATATTACCTCATCCACTTTCTACACAAAAATGCTCAGGAAGATCTTTCCATTTATACCTCGCGATATTTAAAAAAGTTATCTCTGCTCTTATTCTTTCTAAACTAGACTAATGTAATGCCCTCTTTGTCAGTCTACAGAAAGGTCTTCTTGGCAAGCTACAGGTTCTTCAGAACGCGGCAGCCTGACTTCTGTCGGGGATTCCCAGGCATCATTCTGCCAAACAAGCTCTTACTCCATTGTCTTCCCATGAAGAGAAGGATTGACCTTAAAGCCTTATGTATTGCCTTTAGGGACTTACACAATTCTGGACCGGAATATCTAATACACAGGTTTCACCAAGAAATCTCTGGTCCGGCGCCCCCCCTCCCCCCCTTCCCATATTCTGGTTGAGGTCCCCAGATTCCGGCTATCTAACTGGGGTGGCAAAAGCTTTCTTCCCACAAACTGTGGAACACTCTTCCTGACCATTTAAAAAAAAAAATCCTCATAATTGCTTCCATTCAGGAAGGCCCTTAAGACCTGACTTTTTACTCTAGCTTTTTTCATAATAGGTGTAAGATTCATTTGCCTTCTCTGTTTTTCTAGACCTCGCCTTTCAGGTTTAGCACCTAGTTTCCTCCAGACATTAGTCCGTGCTTTATAAATATAAAATCAAAATAATTACTAGTATGTCTTTTAGTCTGTGTAGTCAATTGTTCATTACCGGAACCATGAAGCGCCACCCCCCCAGAGCTGCTGTGGATATTACACTACAAGCAAAACCTGTGAAATTTAGTTTTTGTTTATTGGCATTCCGGATAAACAAAGTAGGAATTGGGACGGTCCTCTAGAAAAATTATCACTTCACACCAGAACTTCAAAGAGCTCGGGTAGCTCCAGAAACATGTTACTTTTCCCTCCAATTCCAAGGCATCACATGTCTGGACTTTTTCTTTGCTCCACATTTGAAGGTTAGCAGGCATGTAGTACCAGAACATAATCATGTCTTGTAGAGTGGTTTCCTCAATGTAGTGCTTGTGTGAGACCTGACTCAAATGTCGTCTTGTTTTTCCTGTCACAGCTCTTTTTCCCTGTATCTCATTCCCATGCTTATTGCCCTGCTGATTTTTCTCCCCCTCCCCTGCAGTTTGATTTAGGGGTTAGTGGATTTCCTAGATTAGCCAACAGTGCTCATCTTTACTCTGTACCTGTTTATCAATAGAAATGAGTGGCCTTACTGCTGCTTTCTTATTTGGAGATTGGGATTTTCATTGCCACATCTGGCAGTGTCCGAATATCTGTCAACAGATAACAAGTCTTCTTTCTTTAGTTCAAACACTTTAATTCTCCCCTTTTTAGGTCTCGCCTGAGCATGCGCTGCTCTGCGAGACATTTAGTAGGTGGCTTTTCAGAGTGCTACCCACAGGCTTTTGCTGCCCTCCAGCTTGCGTTCACGATCGCGTGCACGTGCACAGCTGCCATCTGGGTTGCTGTAATCAGACTCCTCTGCTCGCACTCCCCCGCTCGCACTCCCCCTCCCTTTTCGTCAGCTTAATTTTCGTTCGTCTTATACCTGTAGTGGGAGGCAGCTGGAGGGCTGGCCGATCTCAACCCTTCTGCTTGTATATTTCAATGGGGCCTCTCGTGCTGTGCCATGCTGATAATAAAAAAGCATGCCAGCGGCAAGGCCAATGAAAGCAGGGGCTGCGGGAGCTCGAGAAGTGAGCGCTGTGTCCATGAATACAGACCAGCTGAACTCAGGAGAATATCCTGGCATTTCTTCAGCTCAGCCACAACGACGTTTCATTTCATATGTAAAAAATGTATTCTGTGTACAGCGCTTGTGAGGCTCAGCTTCTGTTAACTTAAAAACGAAAATAATCATTTGCATTGCTGCCATTGTCCTAATGAGATTTCTTGAAAAACGTAATGCATTACATGAAGCACGCGGAAAGGAAAATAATGGATGCATTGTTTGAATGATTTGCTCTAGCATTGGCATAAAAACAGACCCTTTTTTTTCGAAAACAAAGCGCCTCCATACATGTTTACTCTTCATACAGACATTTTTTATTACGTGTGAACTACGTTAGTTCGAAACAAAAACCTAAAACATTAAATCCAAAGCATTTTTTTTTCGTTTGGTTTATATCGCTGTGAATCCTGCTCCTCTGCTCGCACTACCCCCTCCCAGACAAGAGGCGCCACTGGGGCACAAGCCAGACAGAGCCATCCTGCTTGATTAATGGCTTTGAATTTCCACGTGTTAGCAGTAAACAGGCCCGAGGCGCCAGTAGAGCACAACCCACACAGAGACATCCTTCTTAATTGATGTTTCCCCTCTTAGCCAATTCAGTTTACGCTTAACTCCAAACATTCCAAACAAACCAGAAAATGCCTGTACTTTTAAAAGAATACTATACGTAAACTGCCTGTTTGGGAGATGCTTTTCGGATTTATTTCGTTAATGATTTTAAACTCCTATCTCTCCGATCTCTCTGAGTCTCATTTCTTAAATAACTCCTTCCATACAATTTCTTTGGATTTCTTTCTCTTAAATAACTTTTTTTTAGGATTTTTTAGAATTTAATGGGATTTCTTTCTCTGTCACCCCTTTAGGTTAACTGTGTCATAAGTTGGACTTAGTATCACTAGCTACATAAGTATCAACAAGCATTACCATAGCCAATAAATATCGCATTTGGGACATTATAAGTGTTTAAGGATGCAACAGTTAATGTTGTTGCACCAATGAGATTGTGCTGCATTACTCAATACTTATACAATCCCAAAAACAAGACCTATTGTTAGAACATGGTGCTACATAAAACTAGAATAAATAATGCACCACGGATGCTTTTAAAAACAAATAGATAAAATTCAATGCCATTTACAATACCAACAACTTTAAACTTTACTAATGCGAGACCTATTGCATTGCAAATGCTTGTTTTAAATTATTATAAGTAACCATTTTTCACAAGTCTTCCTTTTCCATGTACCACTGTGTTGCTCTATAAGGGCAAAGAGCACAAAGAGGTGGGTGGGGGTTTAGGATCAGAGCGGTCACATACTCAACCTTATTTCAAGCCAGTCACACCAAGTTTCTCCTGCTCCCCACTCACACCCATTCATTGCACTACTGATGAGATTGCAGTATCCAGACAAGCTCTCCTCCCTTAACACCCTTCAGAAAGGAACAGTCCTCTCGGCCATATGCCTTTGCCACCTCAAATGTGATAAGGGCTGCATTCTTATGTGTACCTGATGCATTTTCCGTCAAGGGCACATGTTCTTCGATTATTATATCCTCTGTACCTAACCGTATAAATCCTGATTTGTCAGAATCAAATAAATTAGCTGTTCAAGCCTAGATGTAAGGATACCCATAAACATCCTTAGTATTCTGCTTCTGGTGGAAGGTGGGATTCCAGGAGCTCCACGTCTATTTATTTTTTCCCCCCCTGATTTTGGAATACCAGAAATCAGTGCCTCACTCACAGACTTAATTTCCTTTCTCCGTGACTGGAATAACACATCTGCTTGTTTGTGGTCAGAAATCAGACTAAAATTCTTGTAGAATGCATTGCCAAACATTCTGATCTAGAAGCTTTTGCCAGTTTTAACATACTAATTCCCTATAGTATTTCCTAATAGTAACGAGGCCCCTTTTTCTTCCAAAGCTGGACAGTTATAGCATTATGCATGCATGTCTTCATGGTTTCAGACTCTACCCATTTATTTTCTAACATTCTCATTATAATTCCCTGAGCAGCCGCAGTTTGCCCATGTCAAGTTTATCCTACAGACCCCCAAGCCATTCAGCTTCTGAATAGAACGTTTTCGCTTCTAATATGGTTGCAAGTTGCTAACATGCCTGGGAAGCTAGTCTTGAACCAGACTTTTTGTGATGAAGTGGTGCTTTGCTGGTTTTCCAGATCGTGGAGTACCACCTCAAGGTTCTTTGCACAACCCTCATTTAGTTTGGCTGTTTGCACTATAGTTTGGACTCTGTTCACAGCTTTTAACCCTTTTGCTGCCCCTTTGTATCTTCGTTTTGTTTTATTTTTTAGGACTCTAGGTAGTACCCGAGTCATAGGATGGTGGCTGGAAGTTTTAATTCAGGTTGCTGCGAGCTATTCACAACATGTGGTTGAGCGCACAGATTTGTTGCGGACCCTCCGGTGTGAAATATGCCTAGTTTTTTAGCCCTAATTTCTCAAACTACTGAACAGATTTCCAAACCAATTCTGAACCAGGGCCTTCCTTTCTGCCGATTTTGGTGAAATTCCATTTTGGCTCCAGCCTTTTCTAATTTTTCTATGGAGAGTTAAATGGGGAAAAAGTGTTTAGGGCACCACCCCCTTCCTTTTTCTCAGCCTCGCTTGACGGATTGCCCCCAAACTTTCCAGGGCGGGGTGGGGGGGGGGGGAATTCATAAAGATTCGGCAAACGGTGGCAAAGGTATTAGCAAACCAAAAAATGCTTTTCCTATGAAAATGTGGTCTTAACTATACCCAGTGGTGATGGCACCCATCGCTGAAGAAACCAAAGGTTACATTGACGTTATAGTTAGGTAATAGAATTAAAAACACCTTAGAAATTCACTGAAAAAAACCCAATGGTTACAGGGACATTATAGATATAAGCATATAGAGGTCGTAAGCAGTGCATGACTAAGGTGTAAGTTCTAGTTAGCTCAGGTAACTATAACTGCTGAGTTTGTATGGTTTTGTGCATGTGAAATCTGAGCCCAACTACAACATCAGTATATCCTTTGTTTTTTTTCTGTGAATTTCTAAGTTTAAAAAAAATTATATTTCCAAACGATAACGTCCCTGTAACCTGGGTGTGTGAGTGGTTGTGTGTTTAGGTGTGTGTGAATGGCTGGCTGTGTGGGCCTGTGAATGGGTGTGGTAGTGGTTTTGTGGGTCTGTGAGTTGGTGTGCGAGTAGCTGTAGGAGTGTGGGGCTGAGTGGGTCTGTGAGTTGGTGTCTGAGTCTGTGTTTGTGAGTGGGTGTGTTTGTGGGTCTGTGGGTGGGTGTGTGTCAGTGTAAGGGGGGTGTCTGAGTAGGCCTGTGAGTAGATGTATTTTTTTTCATTTGACTGGATTTGCAGATCTGGCGCTTTTTAGGTCTCGCGCCTAGCGTTGCAGTGCGTAGCACTGCTCGCGCAGCGCGAGACCTTTAGAAAGGGCTTCTGAAAACGACCCACACGCTCGTGCGTGTGGTTTTGTTTTCGGAAGCCCACATTGGCTGGAGCGTGCGTTTTTTTTAAAAGCGGCACGCGAGTTGGTCAAAGGCGGGCGCATGGCCCGCCTTCGCTCCTCCCATTCCCGACGGTGGCCAGAACGCGCAGCAGCGCGCGTTCGTCTCGCTTTGCTGCCGCGCTCCCTCCCCCGCTCCTCTGTGGTGCGCGCGCACCACTGGTTTCGATTCCCGCGTTCGGCTCCTCTGTGGTGCGCGCGCACCACAGGTTTCAATTCCGTGCTTGTTACTTTTAGAAGTAATTATCCGATTTACATATTTTTTATAAATTTGTTCGTACTTCGCCATTTAGGGCCATGTCTGACCGCCACTCCTGGTTATACTCAGTCTATCCCCCAAGAAAGTTTGGGTAGCCTTTAACCTTGCATTTTATTATATATACACGCGCACAAGCATTTGTCCAATAAAGGGCGCCGCTCCTCGTCACAAGTTGATAGCGTGCTAAGGTACGTGAACGGATGTTGCCTTGATGGTTGTTTAAATGACCGTCTATATCCCTGGTAGCCTTGCAGAACACTGAACATGAATATAACTTGTCCACAACCGCGCCCACACACAATTGTCTACTGCTTTTATATAATTCACATCACTTTGGTGACCTCACTTCCTCATATAACCACCAAAAGCCGTAAGATCTCGCGATGGCTAGGCACTAAGCTTTATATCTGCTGCCTCACCATCTCAACGTCACCATAACCGTTCGGCAATCTCCAAGTAGGCTCAACTTGCCATGCTGCCGAGTGCATCGATAGTTAAGTCTCAGAACCCGGGTTCGCTAACCGTGTTAAATCTTGATCGGCACTCTCCAAACTACCTTCCCGTGACGTACCACACAGGGTCAGAACCCCTGCCTGAGCTCTGGGTGCCTGTCAGGTTTCCCGTGTTTGGCGCTTCTGCTCACTCGATTGCTCTGGCCTGGCCAATGGCGCCTCTCCCCCGCCATGGCTCCCCATGTCCCTGCTCTCTCAGTGAGTGAAAGTGGCTGCGGCCGCCGGCCCCATGCCTGCAGCCTCAGCAGCTCCGCCATCTTGGTGTCACAGGAGCCGAGAGGCGGCAGCAGCAGAGGGACAGGGCAGGAGCCAAGCGGAGTCGGGAGACGCCGCACCCCTAACCCTAACGGGGACTACGGTGAGCCTAGACCTGCTCAGCGGGCGGGCTGCTGGGAGATGGCAGAGTCCAGGAAACAGAAGGGGCAAAGGAAGGCCTTGGTCTCCTCGATCCGGACTTATCGCACTGCAGCTGGGCCTCTTCTTAAAGGGCCAAGCTCCTCACACTTCCTCCCCCCCACCCCACGACAGTTTGAGGGAGGAGCCCCAGAGTTCCCTGTGTTGACGTTCCACCTAGATGTGCACCCATTCCGGGGTGTCCGGTCACCCTCAAGGTTCCCGTGACAGACCGCTCTGCCCACGTGTGATATGAGCGAGCCGCCCCCCTTGGCCACGTAGCACGTGTGTGCTGTTCATTATTTGTCTGATCACGTGTGTGCTCGTCCCCCTGCACTGATCTGTCAGATCACCGTGCCCGCGTATCTCCCCTCTACTGTTCTCAACTTGTCAAAGTGCCTTTGAATCAGGTGTCGGCAAATTGCTGAACTTAAAATAGGTAATATTAAATACTCTTTAGGTATTCCTGACATACTGCCCTCCAAACATACCCCTAACAATAGTGCATCACAACGTATTTCTAAGCATGGTGCTTTAAAAATGTAGACTTGGTCGCAGTGTTATTAAACAATGGGTTTTGGTATGATTCCCTGCCTAGAACAGTGCTGCCTTTCATGCATCCGTAAACCAGGTCTTGTTCTCTTCATACCACTACTCTATTTACACTATCTACCTTTTTACAATTTGCCATCTTCATACTCACAATACCAACCTCTTTTACTCCATACCATTCTCCTTCCTACCATCTCTAACACTGCTTGGTCCATCACATTCCTCTCCTATTACATATATAGCCATTGTAGCAAACACTTAAACACAGCAAAATAAATGCCTACTTTCAACGTGATCGTTTTCATTCCATCGTCCCTTCATATGTTACATGCTTCTTTATCCATCCCCATAACCCTTCTGTCCCTTATATTTCATTTCATTCTCGCTTCTAGCTAATAAATACAAGCACAACAAACTACTTATACTCTACAATATAAAACACACGACCACCTTTTACACAACGGGGGTAAAAATTTTTTAAACGCGCTACATGATCCCAATATAATACCGTGCGCGCAACAAAATTAGTTGTATTTATTTGTTTGCTTACTTTTGAGCAACTGTAGTCCGTATTTTACTACGTCCACCCTGCCCCTCACCCGCCTCGCGTTACCAGCCAGAATCACTCCCACCGCGGGCCGCTACTATAATACAACTGCTGGCTAATAACATAACATAACTAAATCGTATTTTCTGTTATAACCGGGTATACACCTCACATTTAGCAATAGATCACGTCTCGCAAGTCGCATTTGTAACAAACATACAATAAACGGTTATTAAACACACCAAAAATGCAATAGTATTAGATAAACATTACTACTATTAGTGTAAAATACATGTTGCGTTTATACCCGTATTACAACATGCAAAATTACACAAAAAACACAACACAGTGCGCAAAAGACCCTACATATTGCATACAACTATTTTAAATGGTTCCCACGCAATGCAGGAAAAAAACAGCGTGCTCTATACAAAAAAAGTAGTTTGCCTTATTAAATACACAATATGCTAACAGTTGCATGCAACTAGACCATAAAAACAAACCGTGACTGCCCAAAAACACAACACCGTGCGAAAAGACCCTACATATCGCATAAAGCTAGTTTTAAAAAGGTCCCCACGCAATGCAGAAAAACCCAGCGTGCTCTATACAAAAACCCCCAGTAATTTGCCTTATTAAATACGCAAAATGCTAACAATTGCATGCAACTAGGCCATAAAAACAAACCGTCACTGCCAGATTTAGTTTCAAATGCGATAAAACAGCCATACATACAGGGTTTGCTAGTCCGTACATTTGAAATAAACCTCATTACTAGAAAATCACAGAAAACAATATGCTGCGTTTATACTACACTGCATTACATTCTATCAACGCAGCGCAAATAGTATTCAGCATTACACGAAGTGCATATTTACTACATAGCAATATATATAATACACACATATATTACTGCCTAAGAGCGTTGTAATCTTATATAGTGCACTACACATTTTGTGTACTGCATATATTATACAAAACAGTCTACACATAGAATTAGGTTGTTATTTACACTGCCTAGGACTTATGTGACCTCAGGATCAGGCTACTTGTAAAAGCGCTCTCCCTCCTGATCTCTGTTCACGTTTGTAACAAACATCGCAAAATTAATATCACCGTCAGCAAATTACATAATCAACAGTGCACGTATTATTACAAAACATAAACCACATTAGCGCGATTACTGTCAAAACGTAAAACAATGCATTCATATTACATAAAGTACGCATCTTAGAAAAAACAAACATATTTGCAACGTAGCGCCAATAAAAACCACAATAGGCATGCTAATTACATACTGCGTCTTACCTTACACTCCATGCGCTGCGTCCGTCCACGATCCCTCCTAGTCTCTGCTCACATCAGATTAGGCATAACAAAGTTAATATCGACGTTAGCAGATTCAATAATAAGCAGTGCGCTTATCATAAAATAACATAAAACACAATTACACATGCATATTATCTACTACGCTCTTACCTCCTTCTCCACCTGCTCCTCCTTCGTTTCTGCTCCACTCGCTCTTCGGTCATCCCCAAAATACTGTAAATAAATACTCCCGTTAATAGGTTAACCAATAGCATTTAAAACAATTACAAATTCACAACACATACTACACAAAATATTAACAAAACGCTCTAACCTTCCTCTCCATATGCTCTTTCCCTGTCTCTTCTCTTCCGCTCTCCCTCCTGATCTCTGTTCACGTTCAGTAACAAACATCGCAAAATGAATATCACCGTTAGCAGTTTCCATAATCAACAGTGCGCATATTATTCAAAAACATAAACCACATTAGCGCTATTACATATCAAAACGTTAAAAAATGCATTCAAATTACATATAAAAAGTACGCATCTTAGAAAAAACAAACATATTTGCAACGTAGCGCCAATAAAAACCACAATAGGCATGCTAATTACATACTGCGTTCTTACCTTACACTCCATGCGCTGCGTCCGTCCACGATCCCTCCTAGTCTCTGCTCACATCAGATTAGGCATAACAAAGTTAATATCGACGTTAGCAGATTCAATAATAAGCAGTGCGCTTATCATAAAATAACATAAAACACAATTACACATGCATATTATCTACTACGCTCTTACCTCCTTCTCCACCTGCTCCTCCTTCGTTTCTGCTCCACTCGCTCTTCGGTCATCCCCAAAATACTGTAAATAAATACTCCCGTTAATAGGTTAACCAATCGCATTTAAAACAATTACAAATTCACAACACATACTACACAAAATATTAACAAAACGCTCTAACCTTCCTCTCCATATGCTCTTTCCCTGTCTCTTCTCTTCCGCTCTCCCTCCTGATCTCTGTTCACGTTCGTAACAAACATCGCAAAATGAATATCACCGTTAGCAGTTTCCATAATCAACAGTGCGCATATTATTCAAAAACATAAACCACATTAGCGCTATTACATATCAAAACGTTAAAAAATGCATTCAAATTACATATAAAAAGTACGCATCTTAGAAAAAACAAACATTTGCAACGTAGCGCCAATAAAAACCACAATAGGCATGCTAATTACATACTGCGTTCTTACCTTACACTCCATGCGCTGCGTCCGTCCACGCTCCCTCCTAGTCTCTGTTCACATCGGTAATAGGCATAACAAAGTTAATATCGACGTTGGCAGATTCAATAATACGCAGCGCGCTTATCATAAAATAACATAAAACACAATCACCCGCTAACATAATAAAACACACAAATAAGCATGTAAATTACATACAGGGAAATGCGCTTGTTGGTAAAGAAACAAACACATTTGCAACATAACACAAAAAATGCACTGAAAACATGCATATTATATAGTACGCTCTTACCTGCCTTTCCGAACGCTTCTCCTTTCTTCCAGCTCCAGTCGGTGTTGGGGCATCCCCCAAATACTGTAAATAAATAGCCACGTTAAGTTTGAAACAATAACATTAAAAACAACTACTAATTCCCAACACATATTTGAAAATCTTAGGAACGCTCTTACCTTCCTCTCCATACCTCCTCCCCTGTCTCTCCTCTCGTCCGCAATCCCTCCTGTCCCTCCTGGCCTTTGCGAACATCGGGAACCAACATCACAAATTAAATACCAACGTTAGCAGATTCCACAATAAACAGTACGCATATTATTACAAAGCATATGCGCACTATTCCATAACGCAACGTCTAAAAAACATGCAAATTACATATTAAAAAGTGCACATCTTAACAAAAAACAAACACATTTGGATAAAGTAAACTTAGTTTATAGTAATAATGTTGCACCAAATTTTTGCAATAAAAGATACAAAAGGAAAAAAATGTCATATATTACTATATAAACCATTATCAATATACAAAAGCATATTGCATACAGAGACAAGTAGCAGCGCACAAGTATACTTCTGCATTCATGTAACCACCTCCACCATTTGACTTCAGTTGTACTATTTTTGTATCTGGTTTGTGGTCGCATTTTCTGCCTGTGCAGAGATGTTCCCACGGAGGTCCCTTCCTCAATGAGCATGTATAGCGCATGGATGGAATAATCTTTCCAATGCAGCGCTGTCATGACCTGGGTCACTGTTCCAGCACCCAGCATGACCTCGCGGGTGACTGACTCCTCTTGCTGTCAGTGCTGGAGTGAGTTTTCCCTTCCCGGCTTGTCAGTCCGTTAGCCAGTGCACTGACTCGGCAGATGGCTGCAGATCTTGTGGTGTCTCAGGCAAGGGTGAACTTGTAACCTTGCGTGAAACAAATGATGCTCCCCCGCCACGACTGTCATCCGCAAAGTGCAGGAGGTTCGACAGGTCTGCTATATTTTCTGATTATTCTAGCTCTCCGCTGGATTGTATGAGTACCTGAAATTAAATATAAATAAGTGTAGGTTACGTGTAGAATAAAACTGAACAAGCATGTAAGGCTTTTGAGCCCTTTGGTTGATGCATTTGTGTTTCGTTTAAATTTGAGTTAATACTTATGCATTATGTTTGTGTGCTTCAAGTTCTTGTGTGAACTTGGAAGGGTATAGAATAATGACACCTCTTTGTTCTTTAAATAATTAATATGTTATGTGTTGTTTCTGAAAGACGTCTATTTTGTGATCGCAAAGGAATCTAACCAGTTGGTTCTCTATGTAGATATTTCAGAATGGAAAATATGTAATTTATTTAGCTTCCTTCAACCTGACTCAGAACTGTTACATTTTTTTCACGTTTGTTAAACTGCAATAATCTTGTTTCCTTGAACATTTTATAGATTAATACACTTTTTCCGAAGGTATTTTTTATTGAATGCGTTTCACGTTTGCAATATGGTTCAGATTTCAATAATTTTGTGTAAATATTTGCAACAATGTCGATCTGTGATTCTGGTTCTGTAAAGGGCAGGTGATCCAAAGAAAATAATTTCTAGGGGTACGATTTTTTCATTGGCCTAAATAAAGTCACTTCAGCTGTCTGCCTTACATTCTCTTCTCTGTGGCGCTATTAGCAATACATTCCACCGTAGTGGCATTTAAGCAGCAACTACCTATTGACAGTGGGATAAAATGTAAACCATTTTCACAGCCAAAGAGGGTTGAACAAGCATTTACAATGCAATAGGTCTTACATTTGCAAGAGTTTGAGCTATTGCCATTGTACATGACAATGCCTTTTATTTATATGTTCTGAAAACCTGCAAGCGGTGCGTAAACACGCACTTTGTACTTATAGTCCTTGCTTAGGAGAAGCAAGGCTGGCAGTAAAAGAGGCGCAGTTACTGCCAGCCTTGCTTCTCGTAAGCAACGACTATTAGTACAAAGTGCATGTTTACGCATCGCTTGTTTTAAAAGTCGCTGCTTGTTTGTTGTTGTGATTTACGACTTCAGGCCCCAAGGCGAACCGTCCTCTCAGACCGATTTAAAAATTCCCAGACTTGTGTTGCAAGGGGCGGGGGAGGGGGCATTTTCTCGTTTCTACTCCTTTTCACGAATCCCCCAGTTTTGCTAGCTGCAAAAGAGACTAGAAATATTTCACTCCCATGAGTGATGCTGCAGGTCCCTAACTCCTTATGTTAGACATTCCTATTCATTTATTTTTCATTGAAGAGAAGCTTATTGCAGTCCCAGAGAGAGAGACTATGTCTTTTAACTTTTACTATAAACAGTCTCTGTGCTGCACTTCTCCTGTGTTCACAAAGGTGCTGTGTCTTGTTTGACTCCTATGTTCTTTTTGGTTCATTGTGACTTAGAGTGATGCCTTCCTGCACCCATCTGGGTGTCTGTGTCCAGGTGACTCCTTTCCCTGTGAATTCAATGGTACCTCTTGGTTCCCTCCAGGTCTCTTCTGCCAGTTCTCCTAGTTGCACGAGTTTGTGCTGCAGAAGTTATATAGCTGCATGTCGTCTGCTGCCAGTTTACAGGTCTGTACTTAACATTCTTAGTCCTCGAAGCAGTGCTGCTAGCTGCTTCTCTGATCCGAGTGGTAATTCCTCATTCTAAGTCCTCGAAGCAGTGCTGCTAGCTGCTTCTCTGGTCCGAGTGGTAATTACTCATTCTGAGTCCTCTTTACAGTGCTGCTAGCTGCTTCTCTGGTCCGAGTGGTAATTCCTCATTCTGAGTCCTCTTTACAGTGCTGCTAGCTGCTTCTCTGTTTCCAGTGGTAATTCCTCATTCTAAGTCCTCTAACCAGTGCTGCAGCGGTGTCTCTGTTCATACTTCCACTGCACTCCAAACCAAAACACATAGGTAAAAGATTATCATTTTAGAACACCAATAGCTCTAACTCTAAAAAATGCGAGACCTATTGCATTGCAAATGCTTGTTTACACGGGAGGCCACGCCGAGCGCTGCGGCAGATCCACACTAGTGGCCCAAGCAATCTTTTGGGGGTAGTTTCTTGCCCATCAGGGGTCCCTCACAGACCCTTATATTGCACCCATGAGGTCTGGGTACCTCTACCATGACCCCTTTCCAGTCCGCTTGCGGCAGGCCAGGACCTGGCTTTTCCTCCGCCCGCAGATCCTCCACGATGGATCCACGTCCCTGGATATCTATATTTCTTTTTCCTTGAAAAACTACTGAAGGGGTTCACACCAAATAACAAAAAGATCTTTCTGGAACACTATCTAGATTTCTGCAGATTGTAGTGAAATTCCATTCAGTGGTTCAGGCTCTAATAGTGTTCAAAATTCCTATGGGATATTGCAAAGGGAAAACTATTTGGGACCCCCCCTTCTTGGCACTCGCTTGACAAGTCGGCTTGAAACTTTCAATACAGCAGCTGAAGTGAGTGGCAAGCTAGTTTTGGAAATTTCATGAAGATTTGTCAAACGGCGTTAAAGTTATTTGCAAAAAAAAATCACTTAGTCTATGGAAACTAGGTCCTAACTGTAACTACCTACTGGCGACCGCCAGTAGGAGATATCCACACATACTGTAGTGATCGCCACTGTGTATTTATAGTTAAGACCTACTTGCCATAAGAAATTGATTTTTTCCCCCCGATTGCCAGCAGCTTTGGGGACATTTACATTACGTTCACATAACTTTACAAAAAATGTTCTTCAAATCAGTTCCTTCCTGGAACGTTTCGGGGTGATACATCAAGCTGGGGCTGAGAAAAGGAAGGGGGGGGGGGGGCGGCGCAAAACACGATTTCCCCATTCAATTTTTATAGGGATTTTGGAATACTGCTACGGCTGAATGGAATTGCATCTCATGAAGAGCCGGTGTGATCGGCACACCAACCTCCTGCCTTGCTGGAGACTGCCAACCGAAAGCGGCCCAGACGCGGCAGGATGGTGGCCACACCTCTGGCTTGATCCCCAGACTGGAGACCTCGCTGCAATGGTCGCAAGAGACTGTGGGACCTTGTGATACCCAAGGGTCCCGACTTGGCTGCATCATCTGACGCTAGAACACACCCTCCCTACAGCCGCAAGTGAGGTGAGCCCAGTTTTATGCGTGGCACAGTGGGACCTTGCAAGACCTTCAGCAACGGTGCTGCACGGCCAGTGGGCTGCCTTTCGTTGTCAGAGGTGTGACCCTGCACTGCTGTCTGGCCTAGTCTCAGCGACCTAGAACTCTGACCCAGAGCGGAGGATTACAGGAGCGGGTAGTGTACTGGGGGCCTCTGCAGGTAAGCAGAGATCTGGGCGTGTGCGGTGACCTGCTCTCTGGCCGGCCCTGGGGCCTAGTCGACAACGGTCCTGGGCCTTTCATCTCCAGGCTATTTCAGTGACCATCTCAGCTCAACCCGGGGGCCTGCAATGTGTCCACTACTGCCTATGGCTTTCCAGTGGACTGGTTAGGCCCCATCTTCTGGAGCCTAATGGAGTAGGGATTTTCGTTATTAGGGGCAAAGGCTTTGTGGGAGCTGACCATGCTAAACACCAGGTGCTTATAGACACCAGCACTAACCCATCAATGGCCCCACACCATCTCGGGGGAGACCGATCAGCTCCAGCTACTCACACCATCACTGCTGATCTCCCCTTTGGGTCCCCACGTCAGCCTAGTGAGTCCAACCATGTTAACGGACTGCTTCATAGCCTGATTTTAACTGTGGGGGTCGCTGACCCAGATGACTCCACTGACCATACCGCTTGCACTCGCCACATCACGAACTATGGTGGTAGAACCCCCCCCCCCCCGGGCACCTAACTCCATGGCAAACTGGGCTGTCCTCCATGGTTTCCAGCTACCTACTGCGAAACTCGAGAGGCAGAGGGTAAGCCACAAGCGGTGTGCACAAACATATAAAAGGAAGGACAAGATCACCAGGAGAGCCTGTTTGAGCCACTTATCCACTTGGCTTCAGTAAATAAGAGTGCCTAGGGTACTGGCTTCCCCCATCACTATCGCCTGCACTAACAGCTACGCTCTGCAGACTCCCGAAGTCCTAGCAACTGAACAGAAACAGGCTTGGGAGATGACCCCTTGAGTTCAAGAGAAAGGGCCGCGGCCCGAATAAAAAAAGACTGCAACCTAAAAGACATGCTGACCAAACCATCTCCAAGACAAGGACAGCACGGAGGAAACGGTTACATGCTCCTTCCTCGAAACTATGTTCACAACTCTGCAGGCCGACCTTCAGACTGCCAAGCGAGACCTCTCCAGAGACATTATGGATATCCGAAGAAACCTGGATGCTCTCTGGGACAGAGTTGCAGCTCTGGAAGAACACGGAAACAGTCGCAAGGAGGAAATTGAGCTTTTGCAGCAACAAATCATCCGTCTACGAGATTAACAGATCGATTTACATGCCCACGCTGAAGATTTGGAAAAAAGATCAAGACAGATCAACATTCACATTAAAGGTGTACCATTGAAAGCAGAAGGTTCCGACATCACTCTCTACGTTAAAGATCTTTTCCTCTTCATCCTGGAAGCCCTCCACAGACTTTACCATTAAAATAGACTGAGTTCACAGGGTAGGCTTACCAAGAGCGGGGACGCCCTCCCCAGCCGATATCCTCATGTGCATTAATGACTTTCAACTGAAAGGCTATCTTACGCAGAGCCTGTGAGAAGCATCCAGTGCAATTCAAGAAACGTTCACTGATGCTATATCAAGATCTGCCAGCAATCACACTGTAGAAACGCCATGCTTTTTGCCCTGCTACCTCTCACCTATGGAGCATGGGGATCAGTTACTTCTGGGGCCACCCATTCCACCTTATCTTCCGCTTAGATGGCAAATTGCATCAGATAAGATGCTTGAAGAAAGCGTGTTGGATCCTGGGCATTGATGTCTTCACTCAAGACCAACCTGTGATCTCCCAAACTTGCTCGACCAATTGACGACCCCCCCCCAGCTGAACAACAGGCGGTGCTGGAATCGCTGCCCGGAGAACTGGCCAAAACAGAGATCCTGTGAGACTGCTGGGCACACTACAATGAACATCAGCTTTGCAATGGCGGATGCGGGCGTGGGGAGAGATGCGAGGCCACAGAACAGGCTCCCTCTCTTAGAGCACCAAGGGACCTGTAAGTTAACCTTTTGGTTTTGGACTTGATGTTATCCTCACTATTGTTGTTAATTGTTGTTTGTGTTTACACCCGGGGAAAAGTACTCTCTATCAATACTGGTACATCTTGGATCAGACATGTTTTCATGGGGGCTGGGAGGGTCCTGGGAGTGATGGCAGGTCTCCTATAACCGGGACAGTGCCCATTGCACTTATATCGTACACCAGTATGGCCCAGGCAACTATCCAAATTCTCACATGGAATGTAAAGGGCCTTAACAATCCGGTCAAGCCAGAGCAGTACTATCATCTATAGCAAACAAATGTAGACATTTTATGCTCCAGGGGTCAAACCTCTTATCGACCGACTGGCATTGGCTCCGATTACGAGCTTTCTCCCATCAATTATTTTCCTCTGCCTCTAGTAAATCAGCAGGTGTGGCCACACTAGTAGCCCACTCCTTCAAAGGTAGACTAGAGTCTAAAGTAGCAGAAATAAAAGGTAGGCTCCTAGCTTACAATGTGACCATTGGGGACTGCTCCTTCGTAGTTGATGCCCCCAGTGGGGATCAGGAATCCTTCCCGCTTAGAGCTGTGCTAGAGGTCATGTCTACACGAGAGGGTTCTTCTGGCAGGTAACCTCAACTTAATTTTCAATAATGACATGGATAGAACTGCACACAGACCTGATAAAGTGGGCGCATTGTGTCGGGGGGGGGGGGGGAGGGGGTTTCATCAGTTGTTACGAGACTTGGGACTGCTGGATATATGGAGGGATCCTCACCCACACGCAAAAGAATATTCATTTTCCCCACACACACACACACACCAATAAGACACATGCTTGGCTATATTACTTCCAAGGGGTGAAAAATATAAGTACACTGACTGCCACATCTGAGATAGAGCCTCCTGCTCTTTCAGACCATGCAGCGGTTTCTCTTCCTTTTAGAGCACCCTCCGATGGAACGTCCCACCCGATTGTGGTGATTACGAGACCCTCTTACACAACCCAGCAGTAGTGTAGCAGAATCACCAAGTCCTAAACGCTTACCTAGAATTGAACGACACTCCACACGTCTATCGGCACACTATGGGAGGACTTGAAAATAGTCATAAGGGGAGAGCTGATCGATATTTCAGCTGCTGATAAAATTAACAAGGAGAAGAGAGATCGCCTATCTCTCCAGGTTAAAGATTTAGAAAGAATCCATCAACGTCCCGGGGCCCCGGGAGTTCGGCACCAATTAACGGCTGCCCGCTCGCAGTTAGCAAGTATAGACTTGGATAGGCAGGATATGCTGCACTCTGACTAAAACACTCCTATTATGTAGAGGGGGGACAGATGCGGACGCCTCCTGGCTAATAATAAGCTCTGAGTAGACAAGTAAATGGAGTCCACTCCCTGTGATCAGTGGGCAGTAGCGAAAAACTCAAAAACAAATCCATAGCTTCTACTTTTAGAGATTTCTACTCTGAACTTTACACTGGACTTGATCCGGTACACCGCATTACATATCTCCAAGAGGTAAACACGAGACAACTTTCTCCGGCACAAGTGACCTCTCCGGATAGCTCTGTCCGTCCAGAAGTCCTCTCTGCTATCGCCCACCAAAAAGCTTTGAAATCTCTGGGACCAGATGGGTTCCCAGCACTCTGCTTCAAGACCTTTTGCCAGGTTCTAGCTTAGATTCTAGCTAGACTATTTAACTCCTTTGCTGGGCCTGGATCTATACCTGCCTCGATGCTGACAGCATCTATAATGGTTATCACTAAACCAGGAAAAAATAAACAGCACTGCACCTCATATCACCCAATATCCCTCTTAAATGTAGATATAAAACTCTTTACTAGCATACTCTCCACCAGATTGAGTCCTCATATGTCGCACATTATCAACCCAGATCAAGCAGGGTTTATTACCCAAACACAATGCTCAGACAACACTAAACGCATATTGCATATCATTAACCAAGCTAAACTCTCGACCGGGGAGATTATGTTGCTGACGATCGATGCCAAGAAGGCCTTTGATCGAGTGCAATGGCCGTTTCTCGAAGCAACCTTAGCCCACTTAGGGTTCGGAGAGAGATTCAGAACTTGGATACTAAGCTGGCACAGCCACCCTAGTGCAACAGTCAGAGTGAATGGCCAAATCTTCAACCCATTTTCCATTAGCTGAGGTACGCGGCGGCAGGGGTGCCCGTTCTCGCCTCAGTTGTTTACTTTCTACAAGGAACGTCTGGCCCAGTGGGTTCGAAACAACCCCCTCATCACCTTTGGTGAGGAACAGCATACCATCAGCTTATATGCCAATGATGTCTTAGTATCCCTGCATACTAGTATTCTCGGCTCTCCCAACCTTTTTGACGGCTTGACAGATTTTGGCCACGGCTCAGGTTTTCGGGTTAATGTTAACAAATCTCAAGCTCTTAATTTATCAATGTCCTCGACACTGGTGACCCAACTTAAAGCACTATACCCAATACAATGGGCAAACACGGCCATTCCGTACCTGGGAATCCAGCTGCCCTCCTCAATTCAGACAACTTACACCCTAAACTACGGTTCTATACTTCGGCAGCTTAGGAGTGACCTCTCTTGCTGGAAGCACCACCAGCTTTCTGCGACGGGCCCTCACATCTTTCCCCTCTCCTCTCCTCTCATTCCATTGTTCGATAACCCCGACTTCTCCCCGGGTCTGGGTCCTGGAACATTTACCGCATGGCAGCAGACAAAATGCCGCTCAGTGGGCCACATGTTCGACAAGGAAGGTGTGTTCTCATTTTCACAGATACGGTCTGACTACACACTTCCAGAGACCAAGATAAAGCACTATATGCAATTACGCCATTGGCTCCTACACCCGGCACACTGCTCTGAAATGCAAAGACGCCTTAACCCTACGAGAAGTGGCTTGTAAACGGAACATCCGATAAGCGACTTATCTCTGAACTGTGTTCCATTTTGGGGCAGTCCTAGAAGCATTACCGAATGCGAGCGAGAAACGCAGGAAGACTAACTGTGTAGACAATTGTCCCCAAAGGAATGGGGTGAGATTTACTACAGACGTCGACATACAGTGGGCAACAGTGCTAGCATTGAAACAGCCTTGAAGGTGGTTTACCTATCAGTATGTTACGCCACTGAGCTTGCATAAAGATAATCCGGAGCGCAGCCCAGACTGTTGGGGGGGGAAAGGGGGTCGTTCTCATGGCACGCTATTGCACATATTGTGGGACTGCCCCAAAATATCGGAGTATTGTCCAAATATTGGACAATTTAGATTTGTATCTCGACACACAACTCCCCAGATTCCCCACTTATACGATCCTGGGGCTACCCAATCCCTTCACTTTCCTATTAAAATCCAGATGCGGGAGACCGACAGGATAAGCCCTGGGAGCTGCTCTCCAGAATATCCTTATACACTGGGGAACAAGCCGCATTCCCACACACCTGCCCTGGCTCCACCACCTATAGCACATATTGGGAATGGAATCACGCTCACTTACGAATCAGACCACCTCGTTTGAAGAGCTCTGGCCCCCATTTCTTACTTTCCTCTCGAAGGAATTTTGGAAGCTCACTTGCCCCAAATACCTACGCATACTCCGCTTGACTGAACCCACTCTTCAAGCCCCGGCGACAGATATAACGTAGAGATCCAATACCAGAGTTTCCTCTTTCTTGATATTTGTCTTGTTTTTTTACTGAGTACGACGTGGTGTGGGTAGGGGGGTCTTAGTTTGCAAAAAACTGTTTTTTTTTTAGTTTTTAAAAAAAATATATTTTTATTTTATTGTGCAATAATTGTGAACATTGACATAAGTTTGCAAGGGACTGTTGTGTTATAACCTTATGTCGACACAAGTATATATGACTCATAATGAGCGCTGCAACACTCTTGTGTTTACTATACATGGCATGCAAATTTGAATAAAAAGATTTGAACCATACAAAATTAATCCTGTTTCCTGGGGTCTATAGAACATCACCCAAGAAAAATTTAGGGAGGGCCATTAGAATTATGCAACTTTGCACCTGCTGTATTTTTCACAGAATTATGGATTTGCTGCATTTGCCACATAATCAATCATCTGCTGCATAATCTCCAGATTTTAGCAAAAAAACTTTGTTTCGATCTCAAACGATTCAAAAGTTACAAAAAACTCAGGGGCACATGTGACTGCACAGCGCAAGACCCCTTGCAAAGCTTAACTGGTCACCTTTCTGTTGCTTATTGCAATCTTTGGTTGTTAAACTGGTACTAATGAGGTACAACCAATGCCCGGGCATTGTTAGCAAGTGTAAAAATGTCAAATTAATAAAGTAATACTCTTTCAAAATGACGCATAATTTGCTTTTTCTTGCCGCATAACTTAGCCCTCCCCTGCCACATAATTCCAGTGGCCCTGAGTTGAGGATATTTTTAAGCATTCTCACAGATGGAACGTTTGCTATTCAGCTTGGGAATGCAAGGACCCCTTTGCGTCTGTATTATGCTTACATTATGTGTCCTAAGTAGGGTAAAAGAAAGACTGACACATTTCATTATTTTTTTTTTTAAGGCAAATGTTTTATTTACGTTTTTAATGATGACTATTGTAATACTTTTTATTAATGGTGAATGGTTTTAAATAAGGTTTCAATCTATTGATTGTAACACTAAATCCTAAAATGACATTATTTTATTACAGTAATGACCCCTTTACAAATCTAATGTCATATCCTTTAGGATAGTCCCATCATATACATATCAATTACATACATTTTGTCCCATCCACATGACATAACTGTGTATTCTGAGAAAAGTAAGCACGAGTGACTGAGCAAAAGATACCGTATTGTTTTCCACGATCCCTGAGGAATCAGGGTTGTCAGGTTTGGTGATTGCCAGAAACTACACACACACCACTGTAGAATACAGGGAGGTGGTAGTGGCACCGTAGAGCTAGCTGGTCTAACGGCTGACTCATCCTGTGGGGGCGTCCAGAGTCTGTCTGCACACCAAGCCCTCAGTTTAGGTCATCCAAAATGCGCAGGTCCTGGGGGGGGTCCTAGGAACTACACAACACTAATAGACTTGCCTTTATATATTTAAGTGGTGACACATTGACAACACCAACAGTCTTGTATATTAAATTCACCCCTTGACAAATCAAAAGGCCTGCCTTTTATTTATTAACGTTTTGACTCCTTTTCAAAGTGGGTGTTAGCTACCGGCAGGTGATTTGGCACACGGCCAGGCCCTGCGAGGAGTTGGGCGTAGGGCCTGGGTGAACCCCACGCTGTGCAGGGTGGAGTGTTGGCTTCCCCCTGGGGGCAAATCAAAGGTCATGTGCGGTGATGGGTTGGAATAGTTAAGGAGGCTAATTAAATTAAATCTTTAAGTTTAAAAAAAGTAAAATAACCTAGAAGTTCTCTGACAAAAAAGTGGCATTATAGTTTGTTTTTTTGAACTTTATTTACCATTTTTCATCAAAAGCAATCATCAGGTACATAGTCTCATTGCGACACTTTGGAGGAAAAAATAACATCGCATAAAATAAAACACTTCTCCGCAGTCAATATTAATTGTCAACTCCATAGACAGCAAGCCCACTATTTGATAGAATATCGCATTTAACATACATTTAAGTGGCTGATCAATCTCACTTTGATATGAAAAGCGAAACCTCAACTCACCCCAGCGGGGACTATCCCAGAGGGAGTCTGTGATGAGGAGGACTGGTCAGTTTCTAACAAATAGGTTTTCAAGGGACCCCATATGTCTTTGGGTCTGGAGGTCACCGGCAATGTGGAGGAAAATAAATCCCTATTCGTGTTGCTGTAAATAAGGCTATTTAACCATGCCTTAACAGTAGGGATACGCTTGCTCCCCCAGGCCACAGCTATTTCCCTTTTCGCTAATAGTAATGCTATTGAGGTGTAACGACTGAGTTGTTTGGGAATATTCCGAACATATCCCAAAAGGGCAACCTGCGACGTGGGCTGTAGGTCCAAATCGGTCATCCTGCTCAAGGCAACATATACCCCCCTCCAGTATTTAGCAACTTTCACACAATTCCAGGTCATGTGGGCAAAGTCCGCGTGGTGTGACCCACATTTAGGGCACACGTGCGGTCTTGAATGATCAATGGAGTGAAGTTTTGCTGGAGACATGTAAGCCCTCCACAGGAACTTGAAGTGCAGCAGCTTATAATTGCTATTCAATGAGACTTCCTTAATTTGTGAGCAACAGAAGGCCCATTGTGTGTCGTCAATAGGGTGTCCCAAATCTCGTTCCCAAACCGCTCGGATTCTGGTATCCCTAGTTGGTAGTAGCGATATAGAGGTTTTAAACAGTGTGGAAACCAAATGATCGCCTTGCGCGCTAGTGATCAGGGTTGTAAGAGGCCAAAAAAACTCTGGTTCTAGGGGGAATTCAGACACCAGCGCTCTAAGTGCGCAGCGCAGTCTATTAAGTGTAAATTTGTCCATGAAGGAGGCTTCCCGGAATCTCATCTTCTGCGCTGTGAAATATCTGTCCACTCGGAAATAAATCACCGAAGGTGAGTAGTGCGTATTTAGCGAGTGTCCTTTGGACAATCTTTTCCTCAGTGATAGGCACCCATGGATTATTAGCAAAGTGGCATTATAGTTTAGTATAATATTTTACTTATTTAAAAAACATCTAATTCAGAAATTGTGTTCAGTAATTAACTTGCGCCCTCGCCATTCACTGCCTATGACCTCATATTGTATTGTTATTGTAATTGCATTTGTATAGCGCTTACTACCCCTGACGAGGCGTCGAAGCGCTTTTTCGGCGAGTAGCACGCTACTCCGGGACCCATAGAGGATTAGTGTTGAATTAGTATAGTGAAACATGCAAGTAAATTTTAAGTGGTGGATAGGTTAGTCAGTTATTTGGATTCGGAAGGATAGCAGAAGGATAGAAGAGGAAAGAAGGTTTGTATTTATATATAGCGCTTCTAACCCCTGATGGGGTGTTGAATTGCTTTTTTGGCGAGTAGCACGCTACTCTGGAACCCATAAAGGATTAGTGGTGAATTAGTATGGTGAAATATGAAAGTAATTTGAGTGGTGGATATTAGTCAGTTATTTGGAGTGAGAAGGATAGTGGAGGGATAGAAGGGAAAGAAAGGTTTGCATTCATATAGCGCCTGTTACCCCTGATGGGTGTTGAAGCGCTTTGTTGGCGAGTAGCGCGCTACTCTGGAACCCATAAAGGATTAGTGGTGAATTAGTATAGTGGAATATGGAATTAGAGAAGTGAACATGCTAGTCTGTTATTTTGTTTGAAAAGGATAGTGGAGGGATAGAAGAGTGAAGGATTTCTTTTTTTACGTCATAGCAGTAGGAGGAGGCTTTTGGATGAGTAAAAAGGGTTTTTGGAGTGGAAGAGTCAGAGGGAAGAGTTTAGAAAGGTTTGTTTTGGGGATCGGTACAGTAAAGGAGGGGTAGAGTAGGAGAGAATCAAGAAAGGGTTGTTTTGGGGAACATAGTAGTGGTATGGCATTTGGGATAAATGAGAGAGTGGGTGTAGAGGATATAGTGATAGATGTATAGGCTGAGATAGGGTAGTGAATTGGAAAGAGTAGTAGAAAGAAGTTTGAGATGAGTCAGAAAGTTTGCCTAGGAGATATATTGAGGGAAGTATAGGCTGAGAAATGGGGTAGTGCATTGGAAATGCTAAATTAGAAGAAAGTGATAAATATATAGATCCATAAGTACATTGAAAGTATATAGATGCATAAAGGAGGTAAGTGTATATATAGATTAAAGATATTGATAGAGGTAGCGGATGAGAAATGGGGTAGTGAATTGGATATGCTTTTTCAGGAGAAAAGTAACAGACACAATAATTAATGGGAAGATGTGCAGCATTTCTGGCCCTGGCCAGTCTCGAACAGGCTCAAACAGGCAACTGCCCTTGTCCTCTCCGCCCTTGTCCTCTCCGCCCTTGTCCTCTCCGCCCGGGCTGAGACGCCCTAACCCTGGCCTTTTATAGCCCTATTAATCAGGTGACCCCGTCAGCCAATGGGAACCCTAGCCCTAATACTATCCAATCACAACACTAGCCCTAAAAGCTAGAACCAATAGGAGATCAGGACCGTACAGCCAATCTTATCCCTATTCCAAGCACCCAATCAGTTAAAAAAAAAAAAAAAACCCTGATCTCTACGTCCAATAGAGGCCCTAGCCCTACCAGTAGTCCCAACCCTAGTCCAAGCAACCAATGGGACAGGAAGCCCTAGTCACTACTTCCAATAGAAAGCCTAACCCTACTCTTAGTCCCACACCTAGTCCAGCAACAAATCGCACCAGAAGCCCTAATCGCTACTTCCAATTAAAGGCTAAACCCTAGCCCTAGTTCCACCCTAGTCCCAACAACAAATAACACAGGACGCCCTAGTCCCTACTTCCAATAGACATCATAACCCTAGCCCCAACCCTACATTGATTGAATCACAGACCCAGAAACCAATCAAAACCCTCAAATACCCAACCAATGAGGACACTAACCCAATCCAGTAGAAACATCAGATACAACCACCAATCAGTGTATACATGTACCAACCACTAGCAGACTATATAAGGTCCCAGCAACCTCAGACAAGGTTTGCTGGCCAGGGAGTTGGAAGCTGCTTCTCCTGTTCAGAATCTCCTAGGAGACAGGCTCAATCCACACTTTGGACTACTGCAGGTAAAGGCCTCACAAACTTGAAATCTAACATTACTGTTTGAATAAAACTTTACTCCCTCTCCTAGCCAAAAAACGAAGTGCACAGTCCCTATTAAACACAGTTTAAGCAGCTCACAGAAGCACCCTCTGATGTAGAATATCCCTGTTGCTGGGGGGGGGGGGAGGCGGCAGGGGGGGCTGGTTTCACTGGCTTGTTAACACAAAATGGTGGCTGGGGGTGCACTGTTTAACATACAGGTCTTGGCACAGAGCAAAGGAGAAATTTGGAGGGAAAACTGAATAGTCACCAGGAATGGGAGGGAAAAACTACAGATTTTGGACTGCAAATCCCACAATTCAACACGTTAAATGGAAGCAATCATGGGCAGGAAAACCACAAGTTTAAAACACAAAACCGGTGATAAAATATGCAATCACGGGCAGGTTAAAACTACAATTTTAAACTGTAACAACCACAGGCAAAGACAGTAATCACAGAAAGGGAAAATCGTTTTTTTAAACACTTTGGGGGGGGGGGGGAGAGACAGCACTAGTCTGCCTCCTTACCACTTCCTGGACTCTGCTCACTGCAATCTGGGGCACAGGTAGGCTGCAACTCACAAGATGGAGGAGAATGATTTGGGGTGCACCCAGCAAAGCCTTAAGGGGCCTGGGCAGGTGTGAGGGGAGGGCTCAGAGTTGCCTGGGAGCTGACTAGCCAATCCCCCGTCCCAGGTCTGCTGGCCTGGGGGTGGGGACTGGGACTGGGGAGCAGCTCTATTCACAGATCTCCTAGGAGACAGACAGGCTCAATCCACACTTTGGACTTCCTTCAGGTATGCTCATGAGGCTCATGATTTTTTTTTTTGTAAAAACATTTTATTCAGTTGACGTTACAACTCAAACAATCACTGTATGGGGACAGTGAGCATACATTGATAAATGCACACTGGATGCCAACGTGCAGACAGTAAACCATCCACCCCTATACGTCGGCGTTTGCCGTGCGTGCCTCATTTACCTCTATTTTGGGCAGCCCACGCAAGTAGCAAACATTGGTGGCAGTATCTGTCAACTCAACCAGGATCTGCAAATAAATCATATTCCACGTCCCAGCAATAAATATTTTACATCCTTCAAGCCAACTCCGATGAGGCCCACAGGAAACGCAATAAGAGATGCAATAACAATACCAATCCACCCACCCTCGCAGTCCCCCTCCCTCTCCCGCAACTCTTCCCCCACCCACCTCCCTATCCCTCCCCCAGGCATGCCGCTCACCCATGGAAACTCCTGTGGAGAGACAGAGTCCGTCTGTCAGGTAGTCTAACACCCCAGTATCCGCTCAGTAGAGTCAAGCTAAAGGGTGGAAGTGTACTCTCGCATGGTAATTTTATCCGCCAACCCGCTAGAAGGCCTGGGGGAAGTTTGGTTGGGGCAGAATGTCAGGCCCCACTTATTACCCTACTCAGTTGACAGGGGGTTCGTCATCATCCTCACTCGGGCGCTTGAGCTCCTCCACCAACGCCACCCATGCCTTTGCGGCCTCCAATGTCTTGTCGTTACCCGTTCTGTGTGCCATTTGGAGCCGAAAGGTACCCTCACTATCCGCCCACTTTGTAAGCTCCCGCATCCACCTCAAGATACTTGAGGGGGGGAGGGGGGGGGGTGCTCGCCTTCCAATGACAGGTAATTTCTCGCTTGGCCAATACTAGTCCTAGATCGATAAATTTACTGGTGATCTTGTTCCTGGCAGTGTGAGGAAACCAGTGTAACAAACAAGTCCCCGGAGTCAGCTCGACTTCCCGGTCCGTTATGTCATTCAGTCTGGTCAGTATCTCCCTCCAAAACCCCAGGAGTGATGGGCAGACCCAGAACATGTGTAAAAACTCGGCATTGTCTAGGTTACATCTCGGGCAAACCGCTCTGGTCCCAAAATATTTGTTAATTTTATGAGGAATGAGGTACGCTCGGTGGAGGACAAAGAAGTGTATTAATTGGAACCTCGCGTTCCTGGTACTCTTCCATGCTCTTTCTACCATCGCTCCCCATGGTTTCTCTTCGATGGGCACACCAAGATCTATCTCCCATTTAATGCGCAGGCTATCTAGAGGGCGTCGCAACTCCTGAGTAAGTCGCCTATAGAGGCAAGTCACTGCCTTGACCGTCCCAGCCGCGGTCACCACATATTGGCAAGGCAGGGAAATCGCTGGCTCTGTGATCCCCATCTGCCAATGCTTATGAATGGCTGTTGTTAGGGAAGCGTGCAGAAGGAAGTCCCCCTAGGAATGTCATACCGCTCTAGCAAATCATTGAAGGGTAGCAGGGTATTATCTTCATAAAGGTCTCCTATGGCGGAGATCCCCGCCTCCCTCCAAACCTGCAACCCTTGCCAGTTCCCCCCCATGCGGTAATGTCTCACAAAGCAGCAATGGAATCTCGGGTGCGTACGGGGGTCCCCGTGAGGTCCTCCGGGCCGCCCGATTCCAACACCTGCGCATCGCCCACAGGTCCCCGTGGGCCCCCCTTTCATGCAGTGGGAGCCGCATCAGTACGCGGGCAAGTTGATGTAGGGTCTGGTCTGTGGTCTCAACACCCTCCTCATCACGAAGCCGCCCAGCCACCCACTTCGTGAACCATTGTATTTGGGCTGCGTGATAGTAGGCCTCTAGATCCGGCACAGCAAGTCCTCCCTCTCCTCTAGGCCTCATCATGGTGGTAAGTGCTACTCTGCGCCTCCCAGTACCCCATAGAAATCCCGTGATCATGGTGTTAAGTAGAGTAAAAAATTTCCTCGGGATCCACAGTGGCAGCGCGCCAAAGTAATAAAGCAAGCGCGGCAGTGTGACCATTTTCAGGAGCGCCACCCGCCCCGCTACCGAGAGAGGAAGGGTCCCCCAAAAATCAAAGCTACTTCTGGTGTTCCGTATCGCCCGGCCTATGTTACCATCCAACACATCCGCAGCCGCGTGATACACGCGAACCCCCAGGTATGTCAGGCACCTACTTTCCCACTTCACATCCAGCGCATTCGGGGGAGCATTCCTTCCGGCCCGCATGGGGAACAAGCACGTCTTGTTCCAGTTGACCTTAAGGCCCGCTACCCTTCCCAGCCTGTACAACAAGTCCCTGGCGCCCTGCAGATCGTCCGCCGAGTTGGCAAGGAACATTAACAGATCATCTGCATATAGTGCTATGAATTGAGTTCGGTTCCCCACATCCAATCCCCGGTAGTAGCGCCCCGATCTTGCATGTACTGCCAGAGGCTCCACCGCCAGCGCAAACAACAGGGGAGACAGCGGGCAATCGTGCCTCTACCCACTACACAGGCTTCTGAAATCACTCCTCCCGTGCGTACTCTGGCAGTGGAGCTCTTGTATAGTATTGCCGTCCACGCCACAAAGTCCTCTCCCCGCCCAAACGCTCTCAAGACCCTAAAGAGATATGGCCACTCAAGGCTATCGAAGGCTTTCTCAATATCAATCGATAAGATACATGCCTCCTCCTTGTCATAGGTGGTCGCATCTAACAGACGAAACAGCCGCCGTATATTCATGGCTGTGTTGCGGGACGGGATAAAACCCGACTGGTCCGCATGAATAAGCGTCGTCATATGGATCAGCAGACGATCGGCCAAGACGCAGCTCAATATTTTGTAATCTAAATTGAGTATGGCCAAGGGACGATAGGCCGTGCGGTCCCAGGGTGGCTTATCCGGCTTTAGGAGCGGTATGCTTACTGCTTTCTTTGTCGAGTCCGGCAAACACCCATCCCTCCTTGACCTATTATATAGAGCCATCAGACGAGGGGAGAGGGTGTCCGAGTAGGCAGAATAAAACTCAACCGGGAGGCCATCCGTGCCAGGAGTTTTGTTCCTGACCATGTGTTTTATGGCTTTCCTAATCTCACCTAGCTCAATGTCCCGACCCAGGGTCTTCGCTGCGTCTGCACCAATTTGAGGCAGAGCGATATCATCTAGGAATCCTGCATCCTCCGCTGCCCCCGCTTCTAGCTGGCTCCGGTACAAGGAGGTGTAGTAGTAGTCCAGGAACTGGGTGTTTATGCCCTGTTGGCCATAGTGGCTCAAACCATCAGGTCCCCGAATTTCTAAGATCACTGAAGCGCCCCAGATTTGTCCCTCTCCGCATGCGCCCGAGCCGTGTATGCCCTATAATCAAAGCATCTCAACCGTTCTACCTGTATTGCCAGTGCCTCCTTGGCCTCCAGGAGATCTGCCTGTCTGTCTACTCTTTCGGGCCTATCCCTTTCCGCGCACCGGAGCCGTTGTTCTGCTGCCAACACCTCATCCTTGAGGACCCTCCGCACTCCCACCGCCTCTCCTATACAGCGACCCCTGATAACCACCTTGAAAGCGTCCCACTCCTTGTGGGGGCTGTTAGCTGTGCCAGCATTATGTAGGAAGTAGTCCTCTATGGCCGTACCTATGGTCGACCGGAACACCTGATCTTCTAACACTTCTGGGCGAAGTCGCCAGGTGGGGATCGAGGGCCTAGTTCTCACCCAGTGCAAGGATATTAGCAGGGGATTGTGGTCAGACACCGTCCGAGCTAAGTATTCACTCAGAGTAATCATAGCATGTATATCCGGGGAGCAGAGAATATAGTGTAAGCGCACGTGGAGCTCATGTAAGCCCGAAAAATAGGAGTAGTCTCTGTCCAACGGGTGGTGTACCCTCCAGGTGTCCATCAGTCCCCAGTGTTGTTGCCAGTCTCGTCTGGCCTCTGCGACCCTGTGGGCTGGAGCGGCGGATGTGAGCGGTCCAGGTCAGTATCAACAATGCTATTGAAGTCTCCCCCCAATAGCACCGCCCCAGTCAACTGCTGCGCCAATGTCTGTGAAAGTTGCACTAGAAATGAGGGCTGATCTACGTTGGGGGCATATACACTCCCTATTGTGATGTCTCGGCCATCTAGTCGTCCCGTCACCACTACATACCTGCCCCCCGGGTCTGATTTGTTGGACACATTGAAAGGGGATCCCCGCCCGCACCCAAATTAAGGCCCCCCTGGCAAACGCCGAGTACGCGGTGTGGAACACCTGTCCTCTCCAGCGACGCTGCAACGCCTCTCCCTCCTTCTGTGTCAAATGAGTTTCGTGCAATAATGCGATTTGTACCCCCCTTCTCACCAGGTAAGCGTGTATTCTGTGTCGGCGAGTCATAGTGTGCATCCCCCTAACGATCCAGGTTATACATTTGATACCTACGGCGGAACCCATGGCTCAATCCCCTGACCTTCTCGATACCCACCCCGTAGAGCGACATGCCTGACCCCAACCCAGTATTCCCCAATAAAAAACAAACCCCAACTCCCATTCCCCAGGACAGGCGCACACAAACAAGTCCCCATCCAAACAAAAGCACTCAAGCAACAAGTCATCGAGGCGGCAGAACGCAGACCAACCCCGCCAGACCCAGGACCCTCCCGGCTCTCCCTCCCATGTCCATAGAACTCATGGGAGACCCCAAAATATGGATACATCAGCCAGCCTCAAGCCCGCATATATAATAGAAAACATCAGCAAACAGCTGCATGCCACCCCCTCAATATAGTACTTGTGGTGCGCTCAGCCAAACATGCCGTCCGCCGTCTGCGGAGTGACATCCGGGAGGTCTGCGTCTAAGGTTCCTGGAACACTGCTTGTCCCTGAACTCCCAGATCCCGCCATTTCTGGGTCTGTGACAACGCTGGCTGGGCTCACCGAACCCCGACTGATCTCCGCCACCGCCCGAACCGCTCTACAGCGCTCCTGACTCCGACCTGCAGGCGACGGGGACCTCCGAGGAGCCAAAGTAGGAGACTGCCGTCGACGGGGCGAATCCAGAGCTGGAGAGCGCGGCCCATCCGCGCCCCGCGTGTCCAGCCAGTCCCAAGCATCCAGTGGGGTATGGAAGAAACGTGTCTGCGGTCACTCGGAGCCGAGCCGGGAACAGCACGGCGTAGGGGAGATGTAATTGGCGAAGTTTACGTTTGACAGCCAAAAAGGAAGAACGCTGTCTTTGCACTTCCCTAGTATAGTCGGGGAAAATCATCACCTTGCTGTTCCCTATCTGGAGGGACTGCTTCTCCCGGGCCTGCTGCAGGAGGTGATCACGGTCCCGGTAGTGTAGTAGCCGCACCACAAACGGGCGCGGGGAGCGCCAGGCTTGGGTGGTCTGGCCGTGACCCTGTGGGCTCGCTCCAGGGCGTAAAAGGGGGAGAGACCCTCCGAGGCCACCGCCGTTCGGAGCCATGATTCCAGGAACTTGACAGCATCAGCCCCTTCCTCTCGTTCCGGAACCCCCACTATACGAAGGTTGTTCCGTCGGGACCGGCCTTCGCTATCCTCGGCTCTCATTTCCAGCACTTTTACTCTAGTTTCCATCGCGTTCAGGGCATGCTGTAAGGTGGTCACTTTGTCCGGAATGTCCTTTACAGCATTCTCGTTGGTCATCACCCGTTCTTTAAGTTTGCGGTGGTCGTCCTTTAGTAAGGTGAGGTCAGTTCCTATGGCATCAATTTTTGCCTCTAGGGCTGTTCTTGAGGATGTGATGGCCTTCATGATGTCAGCCAGGGTGGGATCATCCGATGTTCTCTCCTCGCGTTCCCCCGTCGTGCTGTCCTCCTCATCCGTGTGATGGTATGGTTCATCTAGCCGCAGAACCTCGAACCCCTTTCGTCTGGATGTTCGGCCCATCGCGGCTTCTCAGCAGGGGGCAGCGAGTTATTCCAGGCACCGCGTGTGCGACCAGGCCCCTCGCTCAGTGTCCAGTTCCACCTCCCTCGGCGGTCGTGTTCAGCCCCGGTCCCGAGGTCTCCGCAACGGCCACCAATATGGCAAGGAATCTCGGGGCTCAAATCTCCTGTGAGCGTGCGGGCCAGCCGGTACAGGGACTCGCCATTCACCAGGCCCGCAATGTCCGACGTCCGCCTGGATCGCGGAGCCCCTCAAGGCCTCATGTGTCTTCAGACCACTCATCCGCCTCGTCCCATTCATGCGGAGGCCCTGCAGTCACCACTCGGACTCCACTCAGGGGACACCACCTCCCGTGAGTCGCTCGTCACAGTTCCTCTGGGACCTTAGCTTCGCGATCTCGCCGTCCCCCGCCGCAAAGGTAGGAGCCAGCCGGTCCCAGCACTCGAGGCACAGCCTCAATAGTAGCGGAGCCCCCTCCAGTCACACTCCGGGTCCACGGGGCTCCGCACTCCCGACCCCGCACTCTGAACGGGGGCACTTTTACTTGCACGCCGCCATCGTCTGAGGGCATGGGCCGCAGTGTCTCTCGCGCCCCCGTCCACCTGCTCCCAGTGGTCTCCGGTGTCGTGGTGGGGTCTAACCAGCTGCACAGCGCGGACCACTGCCTCAACAGCAGCGAGGCCCCCTCCAGCTACTCGCTAGGTTTGCAGGGCTCCTCACCTTCTGCGTGCGCTCGGAGCGCCCGGGGCCGCCATCTTAGGGCCAGGCACACGCAGGAAGATCGTTCGCCGACTCCTTTCCTCTCACGGTCCCCCCCTCGTCGCAGGCACGGCAGGGCTTGGCCAGTAGCTCAGTTGCAGGGGTCGCGGCGGCGTCCAGGGACTGCAGTCGCCTCACCCTCTGCCTCCGTTCTCAGAAGTCTCCGGCATCGGCCGCAGCCGCCATCTTGGGAGCGCTCTGCTCGAGGATCTCCCGGCAGCTCAAAACTCCGTTTTCCCTGCAAGGCGCGGACAGCGAGCGCCCCCAAATCCTCGTCAGGGGTGCCCGAAGTATTCCGCTGCGGGCCTGAGGGGCAGGGGCCGCCCCAGGATGTCAGGATACGTGTTAATGGAGGGAGGCCACGGAGGAGCCCCGAGGTCTGCTGCGTCCTACATCTGCGTCAAGCCACGCCTCCCCTCATGATACTCATGATATGCTCTGAACGTTATTAATGACAACATTCCAGAGCGGGGGCATGTTATGTTTATTTAAGGGTTACTTAAGTTAACTATAACTGAATTTCTGTGGTTTTGTGAGTTTGAAATGATATGTTTTAAATGCCATTTTCACCTAACTGTAGGGTAACTTCAACTTTTTTTCTTCTTCGTGTGTGTGTGTGTGATCGCGTTATCGCCTTGGAAACTTAAATGTCATTACAGTTTTTGGCTCAAACATGCAAAACAACTGAAATTCACCAGTTATGACATGAGGTGCATGCCTTAATTTACGTTGCCTCATGTCGCCCGCTTTGCAGGACATACTAAACATCCATTGAAAAAAATGCACAGGGAAAAAGACTGACTGGCAAGAGCAAAACATAGCTGGTGGCGTGAGGTATAGCGTTAATCTTTGCATTGTATACCATAACTAGCAAATTAAAGTGTTTTTACACGTCTGAGACTGAACCATATCAGTTTCTAACGGCTTTTTCAGTGAATATTGATCTATACATAGATAAACGTAAATAGTGTGCATCCTCCACTTTCCCTTTTGGATTGTACTAAATAAATTCAGATGCATAATTGTTGGCAAATAAAAACATTGCGTTGAGAGAAAGAAAAGTGATGTTCATAACTTCTTGATCACATACTCTGAATGGCACAATGTCTCAGTTTAACATGTGGCCAATTTATTTTTTAATTTTTCTATGTAGCTTGTGAAATCATCTTTACTCCCACTCGTATTATGCTTGGATTCCTTATGTTTTGAAAGGAGAGACTTAAGGTTTTGTAAGCAGTTTGAATGGACCTTGATTCATTTCCATAGTCAACGGAGAATGTTCTTGAGTTTAGAGTTCAAGTAAATGTTTCCAGAGAAAACCAGTACTTAAATAGAAACATTTCTTACTTTCCAGTTGGAAGGGGCGATTGGGCCTTCTGTATTATTCTTTGTGTGCATTGCTCCTCAGGTTGACATGATTCTTATAGCAGAGCCTTCTGTTTATAAAACAAGATACAGAATTCCTCTGGGGATATGTGGGATTTTAAAACAAAACATTCAAATTTGAAAATACGTTAATGTTGAAAAGGGAATATGACCATATTTTCTGTACATACTATGAGAAAATATAATCTTACTATATTTGGCTTGATGATCCTTCCAAACATTTTACTGTCACCAATCTCTAGTAGATTTTTATTACACATTTCTGGCTTTGTGCTTGATACTGTACTTGTGGCAGGCACACCTGTCGCACAAATCATCAACCAATCCATCTGACAATCGAGCTGCTGCTTAAGTTACACTTCCATCGTCCATCCAATCATATGTGATTTTTGGCAAGTTTGTAGCAACCCTGTCTGGATGCAAATTGATAAACTGCGCAAATGCCACTCTTTCCACATCACTCAGCAGAGATGAATTGCAAAATAGTTTAACTTTCAAGGGTTGTGAATGCTTACTCACATTTATGCACCGTTATCTCCTTTTTTTTACTTTGAGCCAGTCGCCAACATCCAAATTAACATGCTTAACATTTCATTTTTTGTTAAAAGAAGCTTTGTCTATTGTGCCATCAAAATTTACTTCCTGACAATTTTTTTGTGACCATGCAATTTGTCTTCGCTTCTCTGTCCAATACATATTTTCTCTGGTGACATGTACGCGTCTCCTCCATTAATTCAAAAGAAGTGTGATGAGTAATGACACAGACACATATTGTAATTTATATGCTCTCGCCATTTTCATCACCTTTTTCCCATCTTAATGTGTTGTCCTTAGCTAGCTGAATAAAACCTTTAATTACTCTAATGAAGTTCTTCTATGATTTATGCCTTGTCTTTGTGAATGAATTCTTAAAATCTACCAAATAAAAATTGCAAGCCATTGTCTGATACTAGGCATTTGGCTAAACCTTCTCTCAGAAATATTTTATCCATCAATATAGTTTCACTGTCTGATTTTTCCACTATTTCTATTTTTGGCCATTTGGAAAAAATGGTCCATTAGCACAATGATAAACTTGGAATTAGTGTCTTCTTCACACATTGGCCCCATCACATCAATGGGAAACAATGGAGGATGTAACACTGTCTGAATTGTATCAGTTATTACACCCAACACATCACTTATCTTCCTTTCAACATCATTACTGATACCTGGCCACCAGTGTGAATTTTTTTACTGTTTGTTTTCATCATCCCTAAATGGCCCTCATGGCACATATCAATTACTCGCAGATTCTAGGAGGTACATGCCATTCTACACACAACTCATTCCTTACTTCCCAAAAACACACTTAATTGGATCCAATTTCTGCTTCTCTTGCCAACCACGACTGATATATTGAACAATAGATTGGATACACAAATCCATGGTTGCCTATTCTTAAGTTATACTACAACTTTCAAGATCAAATAATCCAGCAACACAACTGTCATCCAAAAATTGTTTTTCATCTACTTTCAAAGGCAGTGGTATTCTGCTTAGGATATCAGCCCCCCCTACTCTAAACCCCTGGTATATGCTGTAGTTGGTAAATAAAATCTAACACTTTAACTGACATGTGCAAACATTCTACAAATCTATAGAAGTGAGAACCTTTATCAAAAGTTTGTGATCGGATCCTAACACAATTGGAAAACCCCAAACACTTTGGTGAAAATGTTTGAGATCCCTGCACACATGCAAGTGTTTCTTTTTCTATAACGCAGTATCACTCCTTAGTTGGAGACAAGGCGTGAGGCATACTCTGCTACATACTCCCTTTTATCTTCACTTTTTTGCATTAAAATAGCACCAAATCCTTTGTAACTTGCATCTGTAGTAACAAAGGTCCTAGCCCTAAGGTTGAAACCATGTAAAAATATGGTGCAGAGCATTTTTCTTCCTTCAATGTTACAGAAGTCTTTTGACTCTTATTAGAACAATTACATGCACTTAATTTTGTAGAAATTGTCGGAAATTGTTTAATTTATTTTTTAGCAAAGTTGCACACTAATTTCTAATAGAATTTAACCATGCCTAACAATTTCTGCACATGATCTGTATTACTAGCTGCTGCTCCTTTTTTGATAGCTTGAACTATTTCTTTCTTGGGTTTAATGACCTTTTTGCTGATAATATATCCTAAATATGTGACCGGTTCCCTAGCATATCTACATTTGCTGAACTCCGCAGTGAGTCCTTTGCTCTCCACATTTTTTAAGACCTTCTGGTTTTCTTTCATGTTTAAATTTGGACTTACCCATGACCAGGATATTATCCTGGAAAAATATGACTCCACTCTCCTCTTCAAACACATTCCCCATTACCCTCTGGAACATTGCTACTGCAGATGCTAAGCCAAAGGAACCCTGACAAACTGGAAACACCCAATCTGTATAATAAATATTAAATTTTTACAATCTGGGTGCAACAGTACTTGGTGGTACGCTGATTTCAAATCGAGGATGAAAACCTTTGCACGCCTTTAGTGAGTGATAGCATTTAATTTATCCTAGGAAGTGGGAATTGATCAACTAAATGGTTTTGTTTAACTCTCTAAGGTCTATACATAACCTAACTTTGCCATCGGCTCGACATACCACAGCGAGGGGAGATACCTATTCAGCTGATTCGACAAGTTCAATTATGCCATTCCTCACTAAGTTCCTTAACTCTTGCTTGACTTCATTTCTAATCCAGCATGGTACATGTCTGGCTTTGTTTATACACCGATTCACAGCGGATTTCAACAATATGTTATGAGAGAAGTCATTAAGCAAATCAATGTGCCCAGAAAATACCTTGGGAAAGTCCTCTAATGTTTGTTTTCTAATTACATCTTCTCCAGTAAAAGATAGAACAGGCTATGGACTATTGGGATCTAAAACGATCTCTTGATCTTTTTTTATCTATCCGTCCCAGTACACATGAGTTCTTCTTTGCCACGTAGAGTTTGCATTCACTTTCCTATCTGTAAAATCAAAAAAGAGTTGTCTAAACCGAATCATGTCAATACTATCCCCCAGTATAGATTTTTGCCTTCACATCAGATTTTTCTAAAGGCTGGCCTTACTTATCTACAAACATTTTGGTACACACCTCCTGGTTAACAAATGTAAATGGCGATCCTGAGTCTGCCACTATTTCATACCACCCACTCGTAATTCACATATGGGTTTCTTTGTACGAGCCGTGCTAATTTCAGGTTGTATTCACCAAGCTATCTTCAACACAAAATACACAGTCAACATCTGTGAAACTATCATGAAACAAATACTTGCTCATGTACAGAAAGTGCCAATGATATAATTTAAACAAAGTAATCAAGGAAGATTTAAAAAATAAAATAAAAAAAAAACATAGAAAAAAGCATTACAAATATCACAACATACGAAGATGAAAAGTTGGTACATCAAAATAAAAATGTATTGTTAAAAGAATGAGAATTTTTTTTTAATGTAAACAATATGTTCAAGGCATGTGCCGCTGTAGAAACACAGGCTTTATATAAGTCTGCCATCTAGTGTTGGACTCGGATGATTACAAGTTTTTTCCTAGAATTCCTTTCAAGTCACGAGGCTGTGTGACTCTTTCTTTCGGTAACATTGCGCATGGGCATCGACTTAATTGTTAGTTTTTTTTCCCCGACGTGGTCGTATCTACTTTCTTGCGCTCCGGTTTGAGATTGTTTTTGGCCTCCGTTCCATTAGAGATATATATATATTTATGGCTTTTGCGATTAAACATAAACCCAGTACAGTACTTAATTACTTTTTTTTTTTTTTTAAGTTTAAAGAGCTTTATTGAAGCAAGTAAAGAACTAGGTACAACAGTATACAAACCTTTGCATGATAAAAGAGCAAAAGGATAACAAAACAGCATAGATATAATGAGGGAATAACAATTACAAGATAACTAACAGTGATGCATATCCCAAAATATGAAGCAATAACGAAAAGTCGTACCTTGAAACACAACAGCATTTTACATTTTTCAAAGAAGGGAAAGACAGGATAGGAAAGGAAAAGTAAGAGCAGAAAAGAAACCAGAAGAAGAAAGAACGAAAAGGAAATAAAAGAGGGGGAGAAAGAAGAGGGAGAAGAAAGATGAGATGACCTCATCAAAAAACCATATAAAGATTACCAAAGAACATTGTTATATCATTGATGCGAAACATACCCAACCTTGACTAATAAAGGTTACAAAAGCAAAAGGAAGAAAATAAAAAGAGAAAAAAGAAAGTCATGGCGGTTGGTAAACAAAAGAAGAGTCATTGTTACGAAGTGCAGACGAGGATAAATAATTGGTGAGCGGAGACCACAAGGCTTCTTTACGAATCATTTGCTGAGATGTGCTGACGGACGCTCTATCCAGTCTGTGATGATAACAGAGAAGATTCCACCAAGTGGAATAGGAAACTTTAGAAGCAGCTTTCCAATTAGAGGTTATTACCTGAAAAGCAATAGCAATGAGCATATCCACAAAGATACCAACCTTGCGGGAACCAATCCATATTACAGAGTTACTCCCAAGAAATATAGAATATATATCGAAAGGAAAATTAATTGAACAGATGGAAGATATAGATTTACACACTTGAGTCCAAAAACGGGAAATATTGGTACAATGGAAAAGAGTGCAATAACGTGCCAGGGTTGGGTTGACATGACCAACAGTTTGGGGATAATTCTACGTTATACTTGGAAAGGGATAAAGGAGTAAAGAACAATCTTTGATTAAAAAAAATAGAGGGTCGGAGTAGTGCTAGCATTGCAGGAGGTGTGGTGTATGCGAGCCCATATAGAGTTCCACGTGTGAATTGAGAGGGTACGCTGCAAATCAGATTCCCATAGAAGTTCAACTTTAGTCTTGGGGCGATCAAGAGAGGAGAAATGGAGATATATATATATATATATATAGATGTGTGAGGCTCGAATAGAGGGAGAAGTAGATAGGGGTTCAAATATGGAGTCTGAAGAAGAAGATCCAGAAAGGAGAGAGAATCTATCAATTAAAAGCATTCTCAAAGAGTCATATCTAAGTAATGAGACTGGTACAAGAAATTTAAGAGAATCTTTAAGTAAATGTTTGACAAGGAATATCCCTTTAGCAGCCCATTGTTTCCAAAAAATGGTACGATTTGATAATTTAATTAGTTTATTATGCCACAGAGGTGATTCTAAAAATACTTGTAGAGGTGACTGGGATTTGCACTTAACTGGGTGAAAGGTAGAAATAAAATGTGAAATCGTCGGGTGATTAAAAGAACGAGGAGGATTAGCAAAACTAGCCGAAAAGGATGAATTAGCGATTCTTCCAAATTGTGCCAGACAGAACTGGAAGTCCCTTCGGAGGAAGATAAATATGGTAACACCTGACGAATTAAAAAGGAAGAATGATATTGTCGACAATTGGGGAAGTGTACACCACCCCGGTCTTTAGGAGCAGATAGGCGGGCTAAAGAAATTTGGGCCTTTCGTCCATTCCAAAGAAATTTACTGAGGGTCCCATTAAAGGTTTTAAAAACTTTAAAGGAAGTCTAACTGGTAACCTGGACAAATAAAAATTAATGACGGGAAGCATCACCCTTTTGTTGGTGTCCAATCTACCCCACCATGATAGGAAAAGGGGAGACCACTTTGTCATATTATTAACTTTTAAGAGAACCTCATCTAAATTAAGTTGGATCGTTTTTGCAACAGAGGAGGAATATTTAATCCCCAAGCAGGTAATACTACTAGTATTCCATTTAAGAGCAAACCCTTCGAACATGCTCTTTAAACCGTATTTATTTAATGGAAGAACTTCAGATTTGGAGAAATTTAATTTGTACCTAGATAAGGAGGAATAAGAAGAGAGAAGATCCGAGAATGCAGGCAGAGAAAGTGATGGATCTGAAAAATATAGCCTAATATCGTCTGCATAAGCCGTATATTTGATTTCAATTGCCTTATGTTTAAAGCCTTGGAAGGAAGGTGAATGATGCAAATAATGTAAAAAAGGTTCAAGGGAAAGAATAAAAAGCAAAGGAGAAAGAGGACATCCTTGACGAGTACCCCGTTGTAAGGGAAAATAAGACGATTGAGAGCGATTGGCAAAAACTGAGGTAGTAGGCGAGGAATATAGTAAACTGATCAGAGATAAGATAGAGGATCCAAAACCATGCCATTTGAGAGCACGCATCATAAAAAGCCAATGAACGCAGTCAAATGCTTTCTCTGCATCCAGGGTTATGGCAGCGATGGGGGAAGAACTCTTAGATGCTAAATGAATAATATTTAGAAAGGTTCTGGAATTATCAGCTATTGTCCTCCCCTTGACAAACCCCGTCTGCTCAGGACTAATCAACTCTGGGAGAACTTGGTTAATACGAAGGGCTAGTACTTTGGCAAAAATTTTACAATCTAAATTAATCAATGAGATGGGGCGATAGTTAGCACAAAGGGAAGGGTCCTTATCTTTTTTAGGAATTAGACAAATCATAGCTTCCAAAAAAGAACCTCGAGCTTCATTGCTGGAAACAAAATGTTGAAATAATGTTAGAAGATGAGGCAAAAGAATATGGGAGAAACAGGAATAAAATTCTGCAGTAAGGCCATCCGGGCCAGGAGCCTTATTAGGTAACTTAGATAAAGCGGATTTGATCTCAGAGAGGGATATGTCGTCTTCTAAAATTGAACAATCTGGAAGTGTTAGAGGCGAGGGGGTAATGAATCGAAATACGAGTCCAAGGCGGCATTAGAGGGAGAGGATTCAGGGGTATATAAAGTCTTATAGAAGTCTGTGAAACATTGTAATATTTCATCATCTTTGAAACGATCAATACCACACTCATCAGTAATCTTGACAATTCTGGACCTTTGAGATTTGACCTTCAGATAGTTCGCTAGCAATTTGCCGGCTCTATTACGGCCTCCATAAAATTTTGAGTTAATTTTCAATAATGATCCAGAAGTGTCCTCCGTAGATTTCCTTTTAAAAGCGAATTTTGCCTGAACCAAATTCTTTAGGGTGTCCGCATTATTAGATGAAAAGTATGCATGTTCCAGTTCCTTAATGGACGATAAGAGACGCCGACTCTTTACGATATTGTTTCTTTTTATTAGCGACGTAATCTATAATAAATCCCCTAGCAGTCGCCTTAAAAGCATCCCATGTGGTATGAAAGGGCATATCCGGACTAACGTTGTAAAGAAAAAATTCTGAAATGAAATCCTTAAAGCGTCCAATAAACAAGGGATCCTTGAGAAGATAGTTATTAAATCGCCAACGGCGGGATTTAGAGGACTGGGAGGGAAGATCTAAATTGATAAGGACAGGAGCGTGATCAGAAATCAAAATGGAACCAATTTCAGCATGCGATAAGTTGGGAAGAAGTGGGCTCAGAAAAATATAGTCAATACAAGATGTGGAATTATGAGTCGGGGAAAAGAAAGTAAATTCCAAAGAGTCAGGATTGAAAATTCTCCACGCGTCTACCAAGCCTCTAGAGTTTATAGTATTTACAAAAGTTTTTTGCATTTTATTAGGGACATATCTGGAAGAGTATTTCCTGTCGATAAAAGGATCGAGAATCTGATTACAGTCACCCCCCACAACGAGATTAGAGTCAGAGCATGCATGAAGTGTGTGTGACATGGATTGCCAGAATTGGGGGTCAATGCCTGTGGGGCCGTAAATGTTAAGGAGAGAAATACGAGAACCATGTATGAGGGTGTGAAGGAGCCAACGACCATCAGTGTCCTTCTCCTCACTCTCCACAGTAAGGGAAAGGGACTTATGAAATAGTATAACCACTCCATTTTTCCTGTCCCTAGATGGGGAACTGTAGACCGCACCAACCCTTTGCTTTTTAAGGGAATTTATATCATTATCATTAAGGTGCGTTTCTTGTAACATAGCAATTTTACATTGTAATTTTGAAAGATGCTTAAGAACTCGTTGTTTCTTAATTGGATTACGTAAACCCTTTACATTCCATGAAATAATTCGGACATTATCAGTCATATCAATGGAAAAAGAACAATAATCGATAGCATAAGTACTGTGAGGATTATCAGTAACATGAACACTATCAAATGCAAAGGGGTTTTAAGGACAATAAGATGTCGAATATAAACGACAAGGTTATAAATTTGAACGGGAAAAAGATAATAGTAAGGAAAGGTACAGAAAAGATGACAAGTAAAAGTTATGAAAAGAGAATAGAAAAAGAAACGGGAAATATGAAAGCAAGAGGAAATACATGAACGGAGGTCGGAAGAAAGAAAATAGAAGAAAAGAAGGAAACAGAGAAAAAAAAAAGAGAAGACATGAGGAATAGAAGAGGAGAAAACGGATAGACCAAGAAAGGTTGACAGGAAGTCGAGAGACTTCAGTCAAGAAAGGTGAGATAAGTAACCAGACTGAAAAAAATAGCATGGGAGGCGGGAGACCGTGAAAAGAAAGCAGACGGCAGAGCCAGGAAGAGAAACCGGGAACAACCGGAACCAATAACAATAAACATATATGAAATAGAGAGCCAACCATTAAATAACAGAACAACACAGGGGAGAACCGTAATATACGTAGACATAATCAATGGACAAGAAGCAGGCACTCGGCTAACAACAAAGAGTACATTATACGTGTTTCTCAACCACTTACCATACATGAGGATGAACCGAGAACATTGGGGATGAGATGAAAGGAATGAGAAGAACGTCAGGGGAGTGGGATCATACAGGAGGAGGTAACATCTGTAGAAAAAGACAAAGGGAAACGGTAACATATAATGGCCTCCAAGGAAGGCAAAAGAACCACAATAAACTGAAGAGAAACTGCAACAACAGACTATGACCTACAATCCAAAAAGAAGACGAAACTTTTCAAACATATGTAGTGAACCATATAAACTGAGAGAGAACAAATCAAAGCAGTAACAACAATGTTATGCATGTCTCTCTGAATTCCATGACTTCTCCTTTGTGACGAGAAATAAATTGTCTCAGATCTTCTGGGCGATCAAAAGAGTAGGACCTCTCTTTATACGTGACTTTAAAAAAGCAGGGATGAACAAGACCATATCTGGCATTCATGGAACGAAGAGCTGGGCGAAGAGAGAGAAACTCCTTGCGACGAGCAGCAGTGGCACGGACCACATCTTGAGAGAAAAAAACTTTTTGACCTGACCATAGCATTTGCTTTCTAGACTTTGCCGCTGAGAGGACCATTAGTAACTCCGTGTACTCCAGAAATAAAACAATTATCCCTCTGGGACGAGTGACTGTCGAAGACGTAGATGAAGCACCAGATTTAGGACCAATGCGATGGGCACGCTGCATATTGAGAGTGGTGCCATTGTTGAGGCCAACAATTTTAGGAATGTGCATTTTTAAGAAAGTAAGCATATCAGATCCTTCCTCCCCCTCAGGTATGCCGTAAATACGAAGATTATTGCGCCTGTTGCGATTTTCTAAATCTTCTGTTTGCATCTTGAGGAGAGCAATTTCTTTAGACATATCAGCAACCTGAGGAATCAGATCTTGAGCATTACTAATCCGTTGTTCCACCTCCGACACTCTGGATTCTAAATTGGACCATTTCTCATCCAGCTTCTGAAGAGTAGCATTGGTTTCTACCACGAAAGGTTTGAGCAACCTTATCTCTTTGAGGAGGTCCTCCATTGTTATAGGTAGTGGAGACTTGGTAGGAGAGTTAGGTTCCTTCTTGTGACGTTTTGGAGGGGCGGCGGGATTGGAATCTTTGCGAAGAGAAGACATACTAACAGAAGTGGCTTTCTGTCCAAGTGAAGAAGAAACCTCCATGTAGGTGAGTGCCTAATATATTATAGTTCTCAGAAGATAAGAGCTCACAGACAATGATAGGATACTTGTAGAAGGCTGCGAAAAACGATAAGGCAGCGCTGTTCCTTTATGAACTACCTGTGAATAAATAAGTTTAATTCAATAGGCAACTGCAGGTAGAGCTAGTTTAATAAATGATTTTGAACTTGGTAGCAATCGCCATACGAATACAGGGTCTGTTCAGTGTAGAAACAGCAGCAGCAAAAAGCCTAACAGCCAGCACAGTCTAATTTAAGGAGGTCTTCCAGCTACTTGATAAAAAGATGTACCTACAACATTGACTAGAAAGCATTCCAAAGTCAGCTCAAATAACCATCTCCAAAACGGGCAGAGAAAAATGTTGGTTTGAGACAATATGAAGAGCAGGCCAAGCAATTATGTTCCACAAAAAAAAATGAAGAAACCCAGAATTAATTCATCTGAAGAGACAAAATTAATATCACCTGACAAGAAACTGGGGATTTATGTGGTGTCATCCATTGAACAGGCAGCGAAAAAAGCTTCAGAAATCCTCCAAAAGAACGATAACCTCATTTAACATGAAGAAGTTGTTAATATTTAGTATCCTTATCCATTAAAACAAGTATTTCAGGCAATGATATCATCTGGGCGTATAACAATGCATAGGAGCCTCCAGCGGCGTTTCAAAAGCCGCGTATAAAGCTTCTGTCTGACGGGTGAAAATGCGCGGCGACCAGCAAAGCCGAAAATGGCAGACGCCGCCTCAGGCGTCTGAGAGGAGGGAGCGGCGTGGGGAAAACAGGACAGTAGAACGGGTTAAAGATTAAAAAAAATAACCGCTAACTGTGCCCCCGTGCTCGCTCCATATGCAGCCTCACAGCTTGACTGCCTCCGATGGGGGAATACAGCTCCAACAAAACGGTTGAGGTTCCGTTCGCTCGCGGAGCCTCAACCCGACGCAGCCATTTTGTGGCGATCCAAGCCACGCGCAGTACTTAATTACTTTGGCTGGCGGCAGAACATATCGGCAGCGGTCTCATAGAATACATTCATACATGTCAAACGGAGAAGATAATCCTCAACAGTAGTAGATAATACTCAGGAAACCAGATGCATATTTCAAACATATACAGAGATAATGGATGTGCATATATACCTTTTACACACTGTAAATGTTACCTGTCCGGGCATAGCAGAGCAAAGTATTGTCTGGCACCCAGTGGCCCTAGCTTCCTTCCGGCTCCCCAGTTTCCTTCCCCACCAAATATTGCTGATATAATCCCCAGAAGCCTTTCAGTTGACTCTTCGGAGGGAGCAACTCCTTATAATTATCCGATTGTGTGTTGCAATAGAGCATATCTTTTTCCCAATCGTCTATAGTCTGGACAGGGCCTGAGGCCCAACGCCTAGCTACCCTACACTTGGCGAGAAGTAGTCCCATTTCCACCAACCGCCTGCCTTTTTGTCTGTACTCTTACTGTAACCCAGTAGTGCAAGTAAGGCCCGTGATTGTGTTTAGCGCATAGAAGACCTTGTCCCAGAAACCAGCAATGCTGGGGCATTACGAGGCGACATGTAGAAACCCCGCCTCTTCCTCCCTACAGCGGGGGCATACAGCAGACTCTTGCAAGCCATATCGTCTCAGCATCTGGCGTATAGTAAACTCTATTGAGATATTTAAAGTGAATTAGGCGGTGTTTACCATTTAGTGAGATGCGTTTAGACATTTCGCAGCAATATCGCCAGGCGCTGTCGTCTATTACTGTGTTCAGATCTCTCTGCCAGTTCTGTCTGGCCTTCATCTAGATTGGTCTCCTGGCGTCTTGCGTCAAGTTATAAATGACCGTGACTGTCTTAGTGGGAGAAGTGGAGCGCAAAATAAAGGTGAGCGATGGGATCTCCATGGGTTCCTACATATCCTCCCCCCAAGAGATCACGCAATAAATGCCTGACTCTATGGAATTGATACTGAACCAAGGGGGAGGGATCGTGTTCCCATGATAATACACCCTCCCATCTGCGTGCACCCCCGTCCTGGAAGAGATCACCCATCTGTAGGATGCCTAATTGATTTAATGCTGAGGCCTCTTCCTTTTCTCGTCCAGTCAAAAACCATTAGCACCACTCAATTGGTATCAGAGGGGAATATAGCAGGGCGCCCACCTGTCGATTTAGCAAGTCACGCCAATCATGAACAGTGGTGTTGATAGAATCAAGCACACCCGTCCTTCTACCAGGAGAGCGGAATAGCATCTGAGGGAGACTGCAGGGGTTAGCAGCGACTTTCTCTATGTGTAGATGTGGCAAGTTCTGTGGCTCATGAATCCAGTAGCGGGCATGCGAGCACTGGGCCACTCTATAATACAGATCAAGATCAGGTGCATCTGAAAGAAACCGCTAGTTATAGATTCCTTACCTTAGAATCTCCCCCAGGCGTCAGACTGGATCTGGAAAGTTTTTCGTCCGCAGTACCCCTGCGCATCTGAAGGTGGCGTCTGTCGACTCCGCGTCTGTCATCGGCATCGTGGTCGCCGGTATGACGTCACGGTAGCTACAAAGACGCCGCCGCGCGCTGACGTCCGATCTTTCTTTTTCCGCACCAGCAAGAGCAGATCCAGGAAGAGCGGTACCCCCAGTCACTTTTTGAGTTTTTTGCGACTTTTGGCGACTTCGTTTTTGAGTCTTCAACCGACTCCTGGTGCACGAGGGATGCCCGGTTTCAAGGCATGCGGTTCCTGATCCCGAATGATGTCGGTGACTGATCCGCACCGCGTATGCCTCTTCTGCCTGGAGCACGACCATGACCCCAAGTCGTTCTCCGACTGTTGAACCATGGCCCCGAAGTCTTTGCGGTAGCAGTCCTGGAAGCTCCTCAAGGCCCGGCAGTCGGCTCCGCGTCCCGCCAGGTCCTGGTCGCGTGGGAGGTCGAGGGACCGGTCGCGGAGTAATCATCACTCCTTCCAAGTCGTCGCACTTGGTGTCATGTAAGTCGAAGCACAAGAAGTCGAAGAAGCATAGTCTCCCTGTGCGAAGCCTTCAGGGTCGACTCCGGCCTGACCGGGAGCGACCCCTGCCCAGCTTCGTCAATTTTACAAAGCGATGCACGCCATCTTTGGGCAGCCTGACTCCGCTGGCGCGCCTTCGGGCCCGCGGACTTGGCTGGGGGCCCTAGGCCTTCGGCGGCTTCGGCCTCTGCACCGCAGGGCCCCCTTGGATCCAGGCCTGGATCCGGATCGGCGCAGGTCGACTTTATTACACTTCCACCGGCGCTGACTCCACCGGCACCACGTCCCCAGCCGGCGTCTACCCCGGCTTCCACCTCGACGTGGACACAAAGCCGGACCGACGTCGGCAGACGCTGGATCCGGCGCCAATGGGTACTTTTGTCCCTGTGTTCCACCCTGGCTATTTTCAACCTGATTGGCAGCCAGAGGAGGGTGAGGAAGACTGGGAGGGGTCTGGTGACCCTTTGACAGACCAGTTGGAGTACAATTCGGACTGGAGAGAGGAACTGGTGGATGCCAGTGGTCTGGATACCTCCCCAGACCTAGGCATGTTGTCTCCTCCTACCGTGGCTACGGAGGAGGGAGCGTCATACGCAGTAGTGTTGCGTAGGGCGGCCGAGACTCTCAACCTCGAGCTTCCTACGGTGGCAGTCCGGACTAACCTCCTGATAGAGGTGCTTCAGCCAGCAGCGAGCTCTTCGGAGCCCCTGCTCCCGTTTAATGAAGCCCTTATGGACATCCTTTCGGGCACTTGGTCCAGGCCCAACACAGGGGCTCCTGTGGACAGGATGATTGCCCGACGCCACCGCCCGGCCCCGGGCGACCCCACTTTCCTCTCCCAACATCCCACACCTGAGAGCTTGGTGGTTCAAGCCTCCACTTCTAAAGGCGCCTTCCCTACCGCACCTCCGGAAAGGGAATCCAAAAAGCGGGACCACCTTGGCAAGAAAATGTTTTCTTCCGCCAGCTTGGGACTGCGGTCGGTAAACACTGCATGTCTGTTGGGCCGTTAAACCCACTCTGTGTGGGATACGGAGGCGCAGGTGCTGCCTCAGTGCCCGGAGGAGGCCCGGGCCACACTCTCCCGTGCCGTTGCCGAGGGGAGAGGCGCAGCGAAGTTTACCATCCGCTGTGGGCTGGATACCGCTGACGCACTTGGCAGGACGATTTCAACGTCAGTAGCCCTTCGACGCTACGCCTGGTTGCGTTTGACTGGTTTTTCCGGGGATGTCCAATCCACTCTTATGGACATGCCCTTTGATGGCCGTCGCCTTTTTGGCGACAAGGCAGACAACGCGCTGGAGCGCTTTAAGGACTCAGGGGCTACGGCCAGGTCCTTTGGCCTCTCCACCACCCGCCCTGCGCAGTCTGCTTTTCGCCCCTTTCGTGGCTACGGAAGGGGTGCCCCACTACATTCCGCCCAGAGCCACAGGCCGGCGCAAGCTGGACAGCCTCAGCGCGGCCGGGGACGTGGGAACCACCGGCGTGTTTTCTGAGGGCCAGCGGGCGGGTCAGTCCACCACAGCCCCCTCTGCAGCAGCCTCCAAACCCTCCTAGTCCGACCTTTCAGGGCCACCAAACGCCAGTGGGCGGCAGGATCCGCCATCACCTCCCCCACTGGCGCACCATCACGTCGGACAGGTGGGTTTTGCAAATAGTCCGAAGGGGCTACTCCCTCCCCTTCGAGACTACCCGTCCCTCCATGCCACCTCGATTCCATCGCATGTCGGAGGATCACCTGGCCCTTCCCCAACAGGAAGTTTCGGCACTCTTGGCCAAGGGTGCCATCGAGCGCGTTCCTGCCCCAGAAGTAGGTTGTGGTTGCTATTCCCACTACTTTCTGGTGCCCAAGAAGGACAAAGGCCTGCGTCCTATCTTGAATCTCAGGAATGTCAACCGCTTCCTCCGGAAGGAGAAGTTCAAGATGTTGACGCTCGCTCAGGTCTCGTCTGCCCTCGACCCTGGATGGTAGCGTTGGACTTGCAGGACGCTTACTTTCATATCCCTGTCCTGCCGGCCCACCGACGTTACCTGCGGTTCACGGTAGGCCACGAGCACTTTCAGTTTACTCTGCTCCCCTTTGGCCTTACCAGCGCCCCTCGGGTGTTCACGAAGGTGATGGCGGTGGTTGCAGCTCATCTGCGCAGATCAGGGGTTCCAGTCTTCCCCCTATCTGGACGACTGGCTGTTGAAGGCAGTCTCGCCCCAGGCTGTCGTCTCCCACCTCCAGACTACGGCCGAACTCCTGCATTCGCTGGGGTTCTCCATCAACGTGCCGAAGTCACACCTGACCCCCTCTCAGAAGTTCCTCTTCATCGGAGCGGTTCTGGACACGACGCTGTTTCGGGTTTATCCTCCCGAGCAGTGAGTCCGGGATATTCGGGCTATGATTCCGATCTTTCAGGCCCTATCCCGGGTTTCGGTCAGAATGACCCTGAGGCTGCTGGACCTCATGGCCTCGTGCATCCTGCTGGTCGATCATGCCAGGTGGCATATGCGGGCTCTGCAGAGGGACCTGAAGTTCCAGTGGGCGCAGCACCAGGGGAATCTGTCCGATTGCGTCCAGATCTCGGAGGGCACTGCACGACAATTGCAGTGGTGGCTCACGAACCAGGATTGGGTCAACTGCAGATCCCTCTCCCTTCCCCAACCAGAACACACAGTGGTGACAGACGCATCCCTTCTGGGGTGGGGCGGCCACATGGGAGAGGCGGAGATCAGAGGCCTCTGGTCTCCGGCGGAGTCCGGGCTCCACATCAACCTTCTGGAGCTTCAGGCGATCCGTCTTGCACTCAAAGCATTCCTTCCCTCTGTCCGGTGAAGAGTAGTGCAGGTGTTCATGGACAACACCACCGTCATGTGGTACTGCAACAAACAAGGCGGGGTGGGGGTCGTGGACCCTATGTCAAGAGGCCCTCCGCCTCTGGACATGGCTGGAACATCAGGGCGTATCCCTGGTGGTTCAACACCTGGCAGGTTCACTGAACACCAGGTCGGACGAACTCAGCCGCAGGTGCATGATGGATCACGAATGGCGCCTTCACTTGGAGGTGGTGCAAGGTCTCTTTCAGCAGTGTTATGTTAAATATATTTATACAGCGCACGTACACCAAACTGTTTCATGGCGCTAATAAGCAGGAGAGGAGCTGCGACAGCGATACATTTGGCTTACAGATATGCCTGATTAAAGAGAAAAGTTTTAAGCAGTTTCCTGAACTGTGCATAAGAGGCCGTCAGCCTCACTTCCACAGGAAGCAAGTTCCAGAGCTGCGGAGCGAAGACCGCAAATCTGAGCCCTTCGTGTTTTTTGCGTTTTAAATGCGGGAGTGGTCAGCAGATTTAAGTTGGAGGAGCGCAATTCTCGAGAGGGAGTATAGCGCTGAATCCTGGAAGAGATGAAGGTAGCGCCGTTCCCCGCTAGGGCTTTGAATGTGGTGCATCCCAGCTTAAAGGCGCAGCGTTTAGCCACTGGAAGCCAGTGAAGGCTCTTCATCAGGGGTTTAACGTGGTGTCGTATGGGTTGGCGGGCGATTAATCTGGCTGCATGGTTTTGCACCAACTGCAAACGTTGTAGTTGATATGCGGGGATGCCAACATAAAGTGAGTTGGCGTAATCAATACGCGACATTACCAGGGCAAGAATGGTTAAGGCCTCCGTGGTTAAGAATCTGCTGATCTTCCCAATTCTGCGAAGATGGAAGAAGCACGCCGAGACCACTGAGTCTATCTGGGCCTTCATAGAGAGATCGTTACTAATCACAATCCCTAGACTCTTAACAGAAGTTGCTGGTAGTGGGGGACTACCTAGCATAGGAGGCCAGAAATTGGCATTCCATGGATTTGCTAGTCCACCTGTAAGAATGAGCTCAGTTTTGTCGGGATTTAATTTCAGTTGGTTGTCATTCATCCAGACACTAAACGCTCAGCATAGACTGGAAATTGAACGATGAGGAGATGGTAGGATTAATGTCAAACACCAACTGAAGGTCGTCGGCATAGTTGAAAGTAACGACCTTTCTCTCGCGTAGAGACCAGATCAGGGGAAGTAGGTATAAGTTAAACAGAAGGGGCGAGAGGGAAGACCCCTGAGGGACACCACACGTTAATTTCACTTTCTGGGAGGAGAAATTCGCAAGGCGAACAGCTTGGAAACGGTTTCTAAGGAAGGAAGAGATCCACCTCAATGCCAGGCCCTGGATCCCGGCGTTACTGACACGGTCGATCAGAATATCATGATCGACCGTGTCAAAAGCAGCTGACAGATCCAGGAGTACCAGGGCCTGGGTGAGGCCTCTGTCCATCCCCCCTCTGAGTTCATCCATAACTGCAAGGATGACGGACTCTGTTGAATGTGCTGGCCTAAAGCCTGCCTGGTGAGAGTCCAAGAAATGAGATTGTTTAATGAAGGAACTCAGGCAGTGGGGAGAGCCTTGGTTAGATCTATTCGCCACCGAAGAGAACGCGCAATGTCAGCAATTCTGCGCTTTGGAATTTCCAAGGCGGCACTCACTAGGCGATGCTTTTCGTCGCAAGTGGAGTTGCGGTCTTCTATACGCCTTTCTGCCTATACCACTTCTGCCCAGAGTACTGAAGAAGATCAAGCGCGACCGGGCCCAAGTCATTCTTGTGGCTCAGGATTGGGCACGAAGACTCTGGTATCCCGAGCTGCTCAACATGGCCATCGATCCTCCGATCAGACTGCCTCTTCGGGAGGATCTTCTGTCGCAGCAGCAGGGGACAGTCCTCCACCCGACCCTGTCCAGCCTCCATCTCCTTGTGTGGAGATTGAGCGGCGGCAGTTGACCTCGTTTGACCTGTCTCCTGAAGTCTGTGATGTAATCTTGGCAGCCAGCCGTCCCTCCATTAAGACGGTATACTCATGCAGATGGAATAAATTTGTGGCATGGTGCACAGCAAAGGCTGTGGATCCCCTTTCTGCCCCTCGTTCTGAGGTTCTCTTGTTCCTCATCTCTTTGGCCCAGCAGGGCTCTGCTCTGGGCACTCTTAAGGGCTACCTCTCGGCCATTTCAGCCTTTCTTAGGCTTCCTGATCAGCCTTCTCTTTTCAAGTCCCCTGTTGTAAATAGGTTTCTTAAGGGTATTACTCATCTTTTTCCTCCTGTTCCCTTCGTAGTGCCCCAGTGGGACTTGAACTTGGTTTTTACATATCTTATGTGCGCTTCCTTTGAGCCGCTTCATAATTGCCCTCTCAGGCTTCTAACTCTGAAAACTGCCTTTCTGGTGGCCATCACCTCTGCTCGCAGGGTGAGTGAGCTATAAGCTTTCTTCTAAGCCTCCTTTTCTGGCTATCCATCCGGACAAGGTCGTCCTGAGAACTAGACCTTCCTTCCTTTCCAAGGTGGTTACTACTTTCCACATTGGCCAATCCATCACTTTGCCCACCTTCTTTCCGCCTCCAAATCCTTCGAAAGAGGAAGAGAGGCTCCACCGTCTGGATCCAAAATGTGTGCTTTCTTTCTACTTGGATCGCACAAAACAATGACGGGTGGATGACAAGCTCTTTGTTGGGTACGTGGGCGCTAAGAAAGGTCGGGCCGTAGATAAGCGGACCATCTCCAGGTGGGTCGTTCTGTGCATCAAAGCCTGCTATTCTTTGGCTAAGAAGGAGTCTCTAGTGGGGCTGCATGCCCATTCCACCAGGGCGACGGCAGCTACTACTGCTTTGGGACGAGGAGTCCCCCTGAATTACATCTGTCAGGCAGCTACATGGGCATCGTTGCACACGTTTACGAGACACTACTGCCTGGACAATCAAGTCCGGAGAGACGGCTTCTTTGGCTGTTGTGTTCTCCAGGACTTTCTGGTGTGAACTTGGTTCGCAGACCCACCTCCCGGGTTGGTGTTGCTGGGGTATCTATTCTAAGGTAAGGAATCTATAACTAACTGTTTCTTTCCGATGAACAAGTTACTTACCTTCGGTAACGATATATCTGTAAGAAACATAGGTTAGTTATAGATTCCTTACCGCCCCACCCATCCTCCCCGTTCTGCGAACTGACTTCTAGGGTTAAGGACATCCTTTCAGGGCCCTAGTTTTGTGCACCAGTGGTCCGTGTCTTGCATGGCTCTGCGCTTCTGGCGTGGAAAGTCGTGTACAGAACTGACGTCCGCGCCAGGGCGGCGTCTATGTAGCTACCGCAACGTCATCTCGGCGACGCCGACGACGGACGCGGAGTCGACCGATGCCACCTTCAGACGGGCAGGGGTACTGCTGACAAAACTTTCCGGATCCAGTCTGACGCCTGGGGGAGATTCTAAGGTAAGGAATCTATAACTAACCTAGGTTTCTTACAGATCTATCGTTACCGAAGGTAAGTAACTTGTTCATTAAGACCGCCCATCGAGTAGGGCAGGGTTAGGGTGTCCCTCTTAACCCTTGGCTGCTTACCAGCCCAAGCAAGTTTTATAAGTAAGTATCGAAGAACAGCAAGTGTACGACCAGGGAGGAGCATCGGAACATTCTGAAACAAGAATCTGGGTAGGACAACCATTTTCATTAAAGTAATGCGCCCAACCAAAGAGAGAGGGAGCCAAATCCACCGCATAACATCCTCCTCCAGCTTAGAGATAGCTCTCCCGTTGTTCTCAGAAAATACTATGTTAGGGTCAGTGTGCACTTGTAATCCCAAATATCGGACAGTCTTTGGTCCATTGCAATGGGAAGTCGAGCCCCACCGGTGTCATAGCTGGAGTGAGTAGGAAAATAGTAGATTTGGACCAGTTGATCTTCAGGCCTGATATATCCCCGAAATTCGTGACTTCCGTAAGTACCGGGGTTAGATTTTTCCCCAGGTCTCGAATGTATAATAGCATATCGTCTGCATAGGCAGAGATAATAAGCCGATATCTGGGAAAGCTCAGCCGCCTATGTCCGTGATATTCCCTTAGTGCGCAGGCCAATGGCTCTGCAACAAGAGCGTAAAGCAAAAGCGACAGCGAGCAACCCTGTCGGGTGCCCCTAGATATAGTAATGGGAGAAGTGACCATATTACCAATTCTGACCCCGGCTATTAGGAGCGGTATATAGGACCATCACGAGGCATAGAAAGATATCCCCCACTCCGAAACGTCTAAGCACTGCTCTCATAAATGCCCATCCACAGAGTCCAATGCCTTTTCTGCGTCCCAAAAAACGGCAGTAGCTTTGACCTCCAGTGCTTTGTATTTTGAATGGCGCCAAATCGGGTTCTGAGATTATATGTTAAACATCGCCCTGGAACAAAACCAGCCTGCTCCGGACTGACCAGTAGCGGAACCAATGGAGCTAGGCAGTTAGCCAGTATTTTAGCAAACAGCTTGGTGTCAACATTCAGGAGTGATAATGGCCTATAGGAAGAGCATGCATTTGCCGGCTTTCCAGGTTTGAGTATAGTAACTATCAGGGCTTCCCTCATAGACAGTGGCATCTGCTCGGCTTCCACCATCTCTTCTTAGAATGTAACTAGGTGAGGTATTAGTAGATCCGAGAATGCCTTATAAAAGGTCACAGTTAGGCCATCTGAGCACGATGCTCTACTGTCACGCATTGACTGAAGAGCCCTACAAATCTCCCTGGGATCTAGGGGTGACATAAGATATATTCTCTATGCGAGTTGGTGAGCCATTGCAACTGTAGATGCCCAAATAATCCTTCATACTCTCCTCATTCGAGGCTATCCGGTATCTATATCATTCTGTGTAGTATCCGCCAAATCTCTTGGCAATCAGTGACTCCTCATGTATCTGGCTGCCGTCCTCCCCCAGGATCTCAACTATAGTACTAGATTCCCTTTTATGACGTTGCATAGCCGCCAAGACTGCACCAGGACGTTCTCCCTCGCCATACGATCTAGCAATAGCATACTTGCCCAGATGTTTCACTTCACTGTCCGCAGCTTCCTGAAATTCTTCTAATGTGGTTTTGATATCCTCGAGCGATTTTGACTCACCTCTAAGTTGGTGAGCTTGCTCTAAACTCGCCAGTTTCTTTTCCAGGGCAGTGAGTCTATTTCTGAGTGAGTGAAGGACCCCAGCATGTTTTGATATGGCAACCCCCCTGATAAATACCTTAAACGTTTCCCAGACTGTGGAGAAGTTTGAGACTGAGCCTATGTTCCTCTCAAAAAAACTCTTCAATATAGGAGGCTAACTCTGCTTTAAATACAGGGTCTAGCAGGGAGTATGGGGGAAACCTCCATGTAGAGGGCGCACACAGCTCTTGGAGGGGCAACCTGATATCTAAAAGTATGGGGGAATGATCTGAATAATTGCGGGGGAGTGGTTCGCAGGCTCTGACATTGGTAACAAGTGACCTAGAGACCGGCCAGAAGTCTATTCTGGGTAGCAGAATAATGAGAGAATCCTGGGGTGTCAGGATCGCCAGCGCCATACATCCAGCAAGCCCATTTGTTTTGTAATGTCCCTTATCGCCCCGGCTGTAGCTGAAGGCCTCCGTGGGGGGCCTCTGGATCGATCACGACTCTGGTCGAGGACACAATTAAAATTGCCGCCCCATATTAATGGGAGATCAGGCCCACTAAGGATGCGAGCAGCTAATGATTGATAAAAAAGCAGATCATCATAGTTCGGGCCATAAACATGAACTAGTTTAACATTCAGCTCTTCTTTATAGCATCTAGAGATAGCAAATCTACTGTTCAGGTCCACTTCTAACTCCTACAAGGAGATGCCAGATTTCGAATTCACCCACGTGAGGACTCCCCTGGCATGCGCAGTGAATCCTGCCGCACTGAAGTTGCCTTGCAGTGGCCTATGTGTAAGCGTATTACTGCTAGGTGTTAAATGCGTTTCTTAGATCAATGCCACATCAACTTGATGTCGTTTGAGATACGCTACCATTTTGCATAGTTTTCTGAAATCGTTCAAACCCCTCACATTCCAAGACAAAAATCTGACTCTGTTTTGCAATGGATGTGTTGTATCGTTTGAAGTAGTTCTATTCGTCATAATGACACCTTTCACTTCCATGTACCCCGTATTGCCAACCAACTCAGAATACCCAGATCAATTCTTAGTGTGCCTGCACTATTAAAAAAAAAAAAAACACTCACGCTGTGCAATCCCCAACTGAGCATAGTCAAAAAGTAGCCCACCCCCTGATAATTAAACAAATCCCAAATCAAACCCCCCTGCCCAAGCCGTATGTAGCTTCATTAGCAAAAGGCGAGTAGCACACAGGGGCAGATGTTGCCGCCAACAAACTTACTCCTGCATACGGCATCTGACGCTGTGAAACAAATAATACATTTCTCCTCCGGAACCCCCCAATATTTGTTTAAACTGTCTCTGATACGGCATAGCCATCATCGTACATCCAGCAATGACTGTCCGATTAATGCCCTCTGGAACTAACCAACGACATTGGAAAACATGCATTAAGCTCATGCATTTAGGGTGATTGACAAACAAATCAGAACTCATAAGCAGACTATAATGACGTAGTTGTCATTTCGTTGCTCTTGTAGGGCATCAAAATGGATAACAAGACTATAGCTCTCTTCCCGCCCCCCAAGAAACCCTCACCCCCTGAACCCCCCCCTGCTTTTGTTCAGAGCACAGCGGCCCGCTCAGTCCTCATCCAAAATGTCTCCCACAAAACAGCATGGACAGTTGTAACATCAGTTCGATGAAACCAGTGGGATAACTGATTAAAGTCACTGTTCGTCCAATTCCAAACCACCCTCACCCATAGTCTCTGAAGGACTTGAGGGTTCCCTGTGAGGTCTTCCACTCTCCCGCTTCCTTATGAACTGTAGTGCCTGCTTCGGATCAGTGAATATAAATGCCTTGCCATCCGCTTGTATATGTAATTTAGCAGGGTACATCATATTGTACTGTAAATTAGGGTCGCGAAGCTTCCGCTTTATCTGGAGAAACTGACGTCTTGCTTCCTGCACCTGCTGTATGAAGTCAGGATATAGGGAGATGTCCATACCCTCCTGTCGCAATGTGCGTAGTTCTCTGGCTTTGCGTAAGGCTGCATCCCGATCTCTATAATTAAGCAACTTAGCAATTATTGGCCTCGGAAAAGCTCCTGGGACCGGCCTGGGCGCAAGCAGGCGATGGGCTCGCTTAACAATAAACACATTTGAAAATGTGTCTCTGCCCAGTAGAGTAACCAGCAAGTGTTCAACAAAGAGTTTCATATTTGGGATATTGGTCGATTCAACAATGCCCACCAATCTTATATTGCTGCGTCTAGACCTCGCTTCTAAATCCTCAGGTTTTTATCTGAACCGCATGTAGTAGCTTATCCATTTTGTTTTGCATCGAGGAAGCTAGTCTTTAAGGTATCTTCAGCATCTGAAACACGCTTTTCCACCAAATCTAACCTCTCGGTGTGCTTGTCTAAGTGTTCTGATATTCTGTCCATGCGGATTGACAAGGCTTCAATCTTCCCATCTATTTTGGTCAGACTTCGTTGCATCGCAGCTAGGATTGGTTTTAAATCTGGTCCACTGGAGGCTCTCCAGCCTCAGAGCCATATTCAGAAGCCGCTTTATCCATGTCCTGCTGTCTGGCCGTCTTTCGTGGCTCGAACTGGAGCTTGGATTGGGATTTATCAGCTCTCTCCATGTTACAGGCTGCCTTTACTCTCCGCTCCCCACTAATGGTCGAAGCTTAGAGTAACAAGAAAACCAAGGCACTGCACCTGTATAGCGCCTGCTCCACCCACCCCCGTCCAGGAAGCAACAAATCTGTGTGTCGTAAGGGGCCACCGATATCGTAATGCGATGCAGCCGCGCAGTAATAGCTGGTGATGTTTGGTCCGCTCCTAACCCGCACTGCGGGAGTCCTTATCTCAGCGGTCAAGCACGCAGGGGCAGCAGAACCTCGCCTGGGGGAGCAAACGCAAGGCCACAGGGGACCCCCACCTGGGTCAGAGCCATGGCAGCACTAGTATAATCCCGGGCCTCTCCGCTCCGAGCGGCAATCGGCGGGCACTCAAGCGAACACTCAGGCCTGCAGGTCAGGAGCGATCCATCTTCCTCCTGAGCCCCCACCATTCATCAGAAGAGTTGCGGTCTCTACACCTGCAAGCAGTCCAGGGGGGAGCAGCACCACAGGAACAGGTGTGACACAGCTAATTGTTGGGACTCCCCACTGAAAATCTCACCACTCCAGCCATCCCAGGGGGAAGCAGGCTCCTCAGCCGCGCAACCTCTACAGCCGAGGAGGCCCCACCAGGTCAGTCACGACCGGGCTCCCACAGCGTAATTAGTCTCAGAACAGAGGAGGGGAAGTATCATTCCTGTGTCTAAAAGGGGGGCGCCAGCCGGGTGGAAGCTCCTACTTCTGCCGCGGCCGTATCTCCGCCGCGGCAAAGTCGAAGGCGTCCCCGCATTCACCAGTCAGTGGCAGCAACCCTCCTGCTCTGTGCGCAGTGGAGAATCCGGGCAACACGCTGGCCCCGGCCTCCCCGCCTCAGACAGTGTCGGGGGGGGGGGGCGGACTCCTCAGGCCGCTCTGCCCGCTGCAACGTGACGCAGGCCTCACTTCGGGTTACTTATCGGATAAGACGTCGTCCCCCTCAGAAGTTCCCCGGAAGCGGGATCGCCGCGGTCAGATGCGCTTCCGGGCACTCCGGAGAGGTAAAAATCAGTTACTGAATGCCTAATTATGCAGGATTATGAAGGATAGAGAGCCTGTTTTTAGGGGCGCTTTATACGAACGCAGCCATCTTGGAGCCAGGCAGTCTCTGTCCCCCTTCCGTTAGATAGTTATCTACATTCAACGGTATTGTTTCCATTAGGTAGTTTATATTCCGCATCGAGACATTTCGACGGGTCAAGATAATCAGATCGCTTCCTTGGCCTACGGGCAATGCCTGACTATCATTTTTCACTCTAACAGCTCTCCATGAAAATTAGCTGCTAATGGACCGCACTCCGTTTCGCTTTCGTCCGCAGTGCCACTCCAAATATCCTCATATAGATCTTCACTCGATCTGTAACTTATGCTCTCGCCTGATCATCAGAAAAGTAAGTACGTGTGAGGCTTGTAAATCGTTACAGTTGAAAACTCTTAACGACCGACGTGCGCGTTGTCTAGAGATGCAGCGCAGAAACACCAACGACACGCGAGACCTCTACGGTCTGCGAGACGAACAAGATGAAGTGTCCGCAGCCCAAGAAGAATCCGTCTCCATACACCGTTCCGGTTCCGACTTTGAACAAGATTCGGAAATGGTGGAATCCTTCCAAAATAGTCAGATCGCGAGTACCTCATCCCCTGATCCGAAAATTTTAAAATCACTTCCTACTGATAAAACTGCTCACAGGCTGCCACTACATAAAATAAAAGCCATGGCGCGCACCGAAAAATACTATCGGAAGCCCCGCCCTCGCCTCCAAAAGATCGGCTTTCAGCAGGAACCTCCACCAAAACTGACTCCATATCCAAAACAGGAGTCTTCAGACCGAAACAAAAACTATCAATTGATTCGGAACAGAGTGGGCAGGCACCGAAATTGAAAACCATTTCTGGACCGAAATGTTTTCCTTTTGGGCCCAAAACCTTTGACATCCGATCAAAATCACCTCATCTATCCTTCATGGCCTTCACCACTAGATGATGCCTTTTCAGGATTCAATTGCTAGGGCAGCAGCCTTCCATCAGAGCCCTTTACATAAAGATCCCATTGATGATGACTTCCTCTTCGAGATTCTCACTAATGCTCAGAGGCACACACTATTTACCAATGCTATAAGGGGTTCTTCATCATGCTGATGACATTTTTAAAGACCCTGCTAAGGCTCGTATTATCACACCTAGAATAGACAAAGTACAAAGCTACACCTTCAAGCCCTATATACAATAAGGGTCCATTAACACCAGTCTCTTTAGTGGTAGCAAATGCTAGAAAAAAGCAAATTCCCAAACCACTGGGAATGCCCCTCCACCAGAAAAGCAATCCAAATTAATTGAATCCTTTGGCCAAAGGGTAGCAGCGCAATCAGCAAACCAATGGAGGAAAGCAAATAGCCAGGCTCTATTAGCTCGCTAGGATAGAGCACACTGGGATGAGATGGAGGGGCTCTTCCAACATTTCCCACAAGAGTTTAAAGAGAGGACAAGAATTGGTTACAGAAGGAAAACTAATTTCAAACCATTCCGTTAGATGTGCCCTTGATGCAGCGGACACTGCAGCTAGAAGCATCAAACCCAGCAATTTACTTCGTAGACCTGCTTGGCTTGAGGTGTCTGGTTTTAAACCAGAAGTCCAACAGGCTGTCCTTTAATTTACATTTTCATCATCCTAATCAACAACTTTATTCGGTTTTTACAAAGAAAACCATAAAGGTCAAACCATCACAATCAAAATAAACATCAAATACATCAGAGGCTTAAAAAAAAACCAGTACAATACATCCATCACAGCCCCATAAAATACAAAGTTAATAACTAGGTCTATGTCAAAAACAAGTAAGTTCATAAATAAAAGATCTCATCTCGCCACAGTATCCAGGATTTCCCCTTGATAGGTTTATCGCAACTGGACCTGAGCCCAACTGCAGCCCTTAAAAAGCTAAGAACGTATAATACTGAGTTACTTGAAAGCATTTGTAAAAAAAATAAAAGCAGGTCTAACCTGCCTAAAATTTCCTGTTTTAAGAATGGGGATAATAGACTTTCTTGGTACCTCATAAACTACAAAATATTTTTAAAATGCATCATATCCTGCGGAGACTTACCGTCGCAGCCACAGGGTAAAAGACTCTACCCTGTGTGCGCCCTGCGTAGAGTGGGCCAGGAGATAATGAAAAAGGTCCAAGTGGAATCTAGTCAGCAGGAAACGATCATGGTTACTTTTAAACCATAAAAGATGGGGCTCTGTTGTGGGCACAGTTTTCAATATAGAATGCCCATGGACACTAGGCTTCCTCATCTCCACTTCTTCTCTGGCCCGCATTCGCCTTTTAAGAAAGTTCTCCTTCACCCAGCACAGATCCCTCCTGCAGATTTTCTCTGGGTTAACAAATAGATCTGCCCTTCCCAATCTAGTGAGGCTTTCCCTGATGTTCTTAAGCCAGGGAATGCGATTAGAATGGTCAAGGGAAAAACAATCACTTAAGATTTCCTTATCAAGGGCAATTTCCTTCCTGAGCCAGATTTTCATCCACAGCGATGAAGGGGGTAAGCTAACACATCTGGAAGAAAGGCCATCACCAATTCTTTGTGAGCTACAAAGGAGGAAGTGCCCTGAGGTAAGCAAAGTATCCGTCTCAGATGAGCGTTTTCAACCGTTTGCAACACATCCTGCTCGATATAACCCCAGATCTCTCTGCCATAATCACCTTAGAAATGCATTTGACTTGGTAAATCTGCAAAAGGACCCTAATGAGTCTACTACCCAGTCTAGAGGCAAAGTTAAAAACAGTGGCAATAGCCCTGGCGAAATGCCCTTTCTTTCTGCTTGTCAGAGGACACCAATCCACAGCTGCATCAAACTCTATCCCCCGGTATGAAAAAACTTCAGACTTGGGGACCGAAGTGGACCCTTCCATAAATGTATAGGATTTAACTGGGTGGAGTCCCACTTGCATTACAAATGATTTACTGTTCTTGACCAACAAGTCCAGATCCTCCATGAAGTGAACAAAGGAGTTCAACAAAGATTGTAATCCCCTCACTGTCCTAGCCATGAGAACAGCATCGTCAACGTACAGTAGGACAGGCAGGCTTCGCTGACCCACCTGGGGACATCTGTTTTTTACTTCAAAAGGACCTGCTACAAATTATTAATGTACAGATTAAAAAGAAAGGGGGCCAGAATGCACCCTTGACGTACCCCTTTCTGAAGTGAAAACTAGCGGGGGATTTACCTTTTTGATAGGGCCTCAAGTTGACACTGCCCATGAAAAAATTAAAGGACACCGATGTGGCAAAATCTGGCTTCAAACAACCACGTTTTGTGGTTCCTTTTGCCCCCCCCATTTAGACAAGGCGCTAAATCTGCCGCTGATACATCCGCAACCTCCTACAACAAGCATTGGCATAGCCAATAGGTCTCGCCTTTGGGACCTTATAAGTGTTTCGCCATGCAACAATTGATGTTGTTGTACCAAGGATATTGTGCTGCATAACTAAATACTTATAAGGTCCCAAAAGCGAGACCTATTGGCTATGCCAATGCTTGTTTCCATTTGCTCTTGAGACTGCGAAAGGGAAATATATTTAGAGGTAGAGAGACTGTTCAGAGAAAAAAGAGGAAAATTGAGGAAGCAAGAGAGAAAGGAAAGAATGCCAGCGAGAAACAGGATAAAGAAAGGAAAATAAGAGAAGCAGATGTTAATAGAAGGAAATTGGAAGAGAAAATAGTGAAAAGAAGAGATGGAAATGACTGACCAAGAAAGAAGGCGTTCATTAAGTGAAAACAACAAAGATAGAGAGAATAACATAGGATGGCTATGGCTGATGGTTAAAGACTGGGGCCAGCTTTGTGTGAACTGCAACACTACCACCTATACGGCAAGCTAATTGAATTTTAATAAGTAGTCACCATTTGAGGCACACTGATGCTTTATAGTCAGCTGTTTGATAGATTACTGTACTGCGTAAACTCATTCCAGCCTTTGCTAATTATTTCTAATTAGACACACAATGATTAGCTGTCCTTTGAAAAGTGCTGACAAGATGCACATATATGTAAGATGTTTGAAACACAGCAGTATTCCATTTAGAACATTAAGGAAGCGTGCAGTGATGTGTTAAAAATAATTTGTGGCGTATCATAAGTTTTGGGGGCTTTTGTTGTAAAGATAAGAGGGCAAAAATGGCAGGTGGGCACAGCAACTCAAGAATGTGGGACCATTGAGAGAGGTAGGGGTTTGTGCAAAAGCAATGATGCCGAAGCAGCAAGTAGTCAGAGACTAGGAATGGGCAAAAATGTTTTCTCACCATCGCACTGTATTTCTTGCAAAAGTGCTAACATTGTGAAGATTGCCAAGCTGTACACACCCTGCTTTGTACGAAAATCTTCACTTCTGCTGGGATTTTATGTAACGAACTGAAAGCGCATTTCTGACTGTGGCTACAGTATAAAAACTGTATACACGTTTGCAAAATTGAATTCACGCATGCTAGTCCTAATGTTACCAGAATGCTCCTACATTATATGAAAATGTATACATAAGCAAGATAGCAAAATTGTTTGTCTGGTTTGAAAAGTAAATGTGCACACAAAAACTGCAACTAGGAAAAAGGTTTGCTAAAATACAATTACTAAGCAACTTTAAATGGCATTTCTTTGAAGCAATATTTTGAAAAGACTATTAAAAACCTGAGGGGCCTGTGGCACTCCGAAACAGCATGTCTTATTACAACCCGGCATGTTTACCGTCGGACATGAAACCAAAGATGCGGAGACCTGCAATGTATGAAAGAAGGAAGCCTATGTGTTCACTCGATTATGCATTTGTAGTGCGAGCACGCATGCGGTTTATTTACCTTACAAATGCATACACAGACACGGGCCAAAAAAAACACCAAGGCAGGGGTATATCTATGTACAATTAATAAAACGTGTCACTTTAATGGATTAAAGAGGCGTGTAATTACCTCAATGTTTTGGGAACCGAGTAGTCGACCTCCATGTAGTTTAGCTTTACCGGAGAGGGTCTTGTTGTCCCGGACGGAAGGAAGTGAAACGAGCAGAAATGAGGGGAGGGGCGGGTGGAACGTTCAAGCAACGATGGGGGGGGTGTGTGTGTGAGTAAGTAATGACAACAGAAGAAGCACTAGGTGAGTTTTAAAATGAAATTGTGGCGCCCGTGTACCTACAAGTTTTACGCCGTGCACTAAAAGCACCCGGCCTCCCTAATGCAGTAATGTCGCCTCATGTTCAGCTTGCCTGAGGCACTGACACGCTTCAAGGTGACAAAGGGAGGGGAGCGGGGAAATTTTCAATTTGGACAGCATAAGGAGGGGAGGGAGGGGCTAAAGGCAACACGGACAACCGGTGAATTGAAAGCCGGGTGCGTGGCGGCGCTTTGAGCTACGAGCAGGGAATATGAACAGGAAATTTAAACAAGCTGTAGCCCGGTAACTGACGAGGAGGGAGAAGGGAGGGGGTAGTGAGAGCAAAGAGCAGGGGGTGGAGGAGCATAGAAGGAAAGAGAACAAGCTGTAGCCCAGTAACTGACGATGAGGGAGGGGGTAGTGAGAGCAGAGAGCAGGCACCCATGACTTAATGAGCCTTGACAGAAACCCACATGACGGCTGCGCGCGTGCACGCTCGCGTGAACGCAAGCTTGAGGCCAGCAAAAGCCTCTGGTAGCACTTTCTAAAAGCCACTCACTAAATTTCTCGCAGAGCAGTGCATGCGCTGGCTCAGCGAGACCTAAAAATCTGAATCAATACTCACCTTCTAGAGGTTTCTACAGAGGAAAATTTATGTGGAACAATTTCAGAGAGCGTGGTCATGGAAACTCCACCCGCACACCCAATAACAACAAACAATGACTTCATTCACGTTCTCCCCGAACATTTAACACTTGTAGGGGGACGTCTTAAAGTTTTTCTACAGCAATGGAAGGACATTACCACCGATAAATGGGTATTGGATATTATCCAACATGGTTACTGTCTGGAGCTCATCACCCCTCCTCCAAACATCCCACCACACAAACACAGCTCACTAAAAGTACCTACATTTTCTATTCCAAGGAAAACCTTATCAGTTCAAAGTGCTTCCCTTGGGAATCACCAAAGCTCCAAGGGTCTTCATAAAATGCCTATCAGTATTAGCAGCACATCTACGAAGGGAGAATATTCATAGTTTCCCTTACCTAGACGATTTGCTTCTAAAAGCAAACAGCTCGGCCTATGCAGCCAGTATACTCTTAGAACTCTGTTACACCAGTTAGGGTTCACAGTCAACCTGCAAAAATCTTACTTGCTACCAGCACAAATACAACATACTTAGGGGCCATTCTCAATACTTGACTAGTGTTAGCACTTCCAAATTCAGTCAGGATTCAAAACATTCTATCTTTAGCACAACAATTTCAGGCGGGAGTAAAAATCCCAGTCAAATTGGTACTAAGACTAGTAGGCATGATGGCATCCTGCATAGCCATAGTTCCACAAGCCCGACTACATACGAGACCACTGCAAGAATGCCTCTCATGTCAATGGACTCAGTCACAGGGCCAGTTAGCCGCACACATCACACTCTGCATTGGTGGAACCTACAAAACCTATCCAAAGGGTACCTTTCTAGACCCAGTTCCCCAAGTCATTCTTACAGCTGATGCCTCTCTTACGGATTGGGGAGCTCACCTTCAACATCTAACCATCCAAGGAATATGGGTGGTACAACACCAGAGTCTCCATATCAACTACCTAGAGCTTCAAGCTGTTCACCTAGCATTAAAAGCATTCCTAATTCGCCTACAGAACAAAGTTATCTTAATCCGAACGGACAATATGACAACAATGTATTTACAAAAACAGTGGGGGGCACAACAGTGGATTTACAAAAACAGTGGGGGGCACACTCTTCAGCTATCACACCTAGCACAGACAATATGGCATTTAGCTTTACATCACAACATTTATCTCCTAGCAGGACAGGTCCCAAAAACGAGCAATCAAGTTGCAGTCCTCCTCAGCAGGATGTAGCAACAAGTTCATGAATGGGAACTTCAACCCAAAGTTCTATTCACATACTTTCGCAAATGGGGGGTTTCCACAAATATACCTGTTCGCAACCCCAGAAAACGCAAAATGACAACTTCACAGCCAGATTCCCACACCCACTATCCAAGGGCAATGCTCTATGGATGAATTGGTCAGATATTTGCATACGCTTTTCCCCCTCTCCCACTACTTCCATTTATGGTCAGGAAGCTGCGACAAACTTCACTTACACTTACACTAGTGGTGCCCACATGGGCTTGTCAACTTTGGTTCACCACTCTACTGGAACTTTCTCCGGTACTGCACGAAAAACTTACTCTCCACCCAGACCTTCTCACAAAGAACCATGAAGAATAAGACATCCCAATCACAAAGAAATTAACCTTGTGATATGTCTTCTGAAGTCATTGAATTTGGGTATCTAAACCTTCCACAATCATGTGTGGATCTTCTTAGAGGCGCGTAAACCTACAACCAGAAAGTGTTTGGCAGCCAAATGGAAAAGGTTTGTTATCTATTGTCAAAAACAAAATTGCGACCCTTTTGATGTGCAAGTACAAACAATAATTTATCTTTTGCATCTACAAACATCAGGTCTTGGCTACACTTCTATAAGACTGCATTTGGCTGCGATTGCACTCTATCTACAAAATAGACAACAGACCTCTTCATTTAATATACCTTTCATTAATACCTTCATGGAAGGACTAAAAAGAATAATCATTCCTCCCAAGCTAGCACCAGCTTGGAATCTAAATTTTGTATTAACACTGCTCATGGGATCGCCATTTGAGCCATTGCATTCATGTCAGTTCCAGTATTTATCTTGGAAAGTTGCTTTCTTAATGGCAATTACTTCGCTTTGAGTTGGTGAGCTCCAAGCATTAACCTTCGAAGTACCATAACCAAACCAAACAAGGTCGTCTTAAGGACAAACCCAAAGTTCCTCCCTAAAGTTGTCTCCCCATTTCCTATGAACCAATCCATTGAACTACCCGTGTTCTTTCCAAACCCAGATTCAGTGGAAGAAAGATCACTTTTTATACTTTTAGATGTCAAGAGCTTTAATGTATTATATTGACAGCACCAAAACATTCAGAAAGACAAAGCAACTATTTGTTGCTTTTTCACCTCCACATACTGTGAAACCAATTTCAAAAAATGGTATTGCCAGATGGATAGTTAAATGCACCCAAACATGTTATGTAAAAGCTAAAAGACAACTAACAGTTACTCCTAAAGCCCACTCCACCAGAAGGATTGGGGCTTCTATGGCATTTTAGGGAACATTCCAGTTACTGAAATGTGCAATGCAGCAACATGGTCCACACCACACACTTTCACCAACATTATTGCCTGGATGTGGCAGCACGCCAACAATCTAATGTTGGACAGGCAGTACTACGTACTCTATTTCAAACTACTCTAACCCCCACAGGATAGCCACCGCTTTGGGAGAGGGACTGCTTTATAATCTAAGCAAAGCATGTGTATCTACAGCCACACATGCTTTGAACGGATTATGTTACTTACCCAGTAAGCATCTGTTCTTGTAGTGCTGTAGATTCACATGCATCCTCCCCCCGGATACCTGTGTGGTTGGCAGTTAACATTAATCTACATTACTTGCATGGACATCCCATAGCTTACACTGATTCCACCTCTATTCTCACCTGCCAGCGAGAAAACAATCTAACAATGGAGTCGATGCCCATGTGCTGTGTTACCGAAGGGAGGAGTTGCACAGCCTCGTGACTCAAAAAGAATTCTTCGAATAAAAACAACTTGTAATCATCCGAGCCCACCACTAGATGCCGGACTTATGCAAAGCATGTGAATCTGCAGCACTTCATGCCAAGAACAGATGCTTATTACGTAAGTAACCTGATCCATAATAAGCATGTGTAAACCCATCAACAATAAAAAAACATACATTAAGAAAGCTGAATCACTGTAAGCCTAAGAATGGGCCCCATATATGATCAAAATTATGCAAATCGTCATTTAGCTTATAAATTATTTTCGCAAAAGTAGCCCCATCAAATACATCCTCAGGCCAGGAGTGAGGTGCGGTTTAACATTAGCCCTCCAAAAACGTAAAATGTTAACTTTGGCTAGACTGAGTGGTGGAAAGCCATTTAAAGGTATGATTAGAAATATGCAATATTTCTGAAGTATCATCTAAAATTGATAGAGTGAAATAGTGAACCTTCAAAAAATCTTCAATCTGGAGCCAGAATGTACGAATAGTGGGACAATCTCACAAAATGTAAACCATGTCACATTCCGGTGTTATACATCGCCAACAAAGAGTCAAAAGAGTGTAATTTAGCCGGGGACCAGTGCAAACGATGCAAGATTTTGAAGTATTTAAATTTAAGAATAGAGTCTCCAAGTCCTTTATTGTAGTTTTCTAAGATAGTGTCCCATGCTTCGTCCGTGCATTTAATATTCAAACGTGTGGACCACCATGATTTTAAATTGTTGGAAGTTTCTATAGAAAATAAGGAGTCAAAAATAGTTTATTTGACCCTTCTTTTTAGAAGGGTAAAATTTACCACCCATCGTTCTATTGACCTTACTAACCATTTGTTTTTCAATGCTCCTTTTCAGTTAGTTTTCACATCACCCCATTAACTCTGCTTTTTTTTTTTTTTACCAGAGCAATAACCTCTTTCAGTGGTGATTCACCATTGACCCACAATTTATCCTGAATATTGAGATTACTGGCATGCATGATGATCTAATCGCGAGTCAGTCCATCATGTAATACACCAAAACACGTTCATGCCAACCTTTTGAAGGCACTAAAATGCTCTTCAAAGTTTGAATGTTTTCCCAGTATCCTTAGAAAAAATTTGAATCGATCAACTGTTAGACACCACCAGGGAAAAATATGCATCTAAATCTTCGAGCATATGTACAAATACATCACCTTCTCCAGCCCAGTCTCCGCTTTTTATCAATTTGGTTCTACATTTCTAACTCTGCAGTGATTTGTAGAGCAGCAGAATTGTTGGACCTTAGCCTAACCTCCCAAGAGGTTAGAATTACAGTTCTCTCAGGTCCTTTACCCAGGTCAAACAATTTGGGAACGTCTCCTCCCTTTGAAGGCCCTGTCCGATGTACTGCTGGGCACCTAGGCTAAGCCAGGATCTTGCCACCCAGTCTGTAGACTAATTACAAGATGGCACAGACTCCGGGCATCCGTACTTCCTCATGCATTTCTCCAGCAATTTCGCCCCTTTGAGGTTTTAACAGGGGTACCAGCAGAGGCAACCCTTGAATGTACCTAAATTACAACATGCCTCTCTGGTTCAGGCCAATAGCTTTCAGATCCCGAGAGGCAACATGCTACCCAAACCCTTTCTCTTGCAGCTGCCACAAAGCTGCTTTAAATCATTGGTGTTTAATGACTGATGTTCATACCCAAATTCATGGCACTCAACATATTAACTTCCAGATGATAAAAGGCTTAGTTTCATCCTGACAATATTAGGGCGACTAGTATACAAAATATATTTTGTCTTGTAGAGTAGTCTGGGTTTGCTGTCTTTCCCTTACAAAAGAAAATCGGGATGGAAATTGTCAATAAGCAGGTATACTGCTCAAGCTTTATTTTCACAATTTCTCTTGTTTTCTTCCTTTCCTCTGCCTTTCTGTCCTCCTACAAAGCCAGGAGGAGGTTTCACTACACAAAAATGCATGGTTCATTTATAGATAATTTCAAAATATTTCTTTTGCATGTTCTTTCATTTTCTATTTTTTTTTCCCCTAGATAGGTGTAAATACTGTTATTTAGTGCTCTCATGCTAGGCCATGTCAGTCAATTGTTTCCCTGTATCTACTGTAATGTATATCTGTATGTTTTGGTTCCCTTAAGCAAAATCCAGAATCAGAGCAGTATCCACTTGTTTTTTTGTGGGGACCGCCAAGCACTATGTTGGTGTTCTCCACTAACCAGTACACTAAGTACTTCACCTACAACGGAAAATTGCCTTTTAGTTTTAGGGTAAACTATCTCAAAGGAGGTGGTGTAGGTTGGAGTATGTATTCACAGTTGAATTCAAGCTGTGAATGTCTAGCCAAGATTATCTATAACTTCGTTTATAGTGCTTTTATACCTCTTGCAGAAGTCCCAAAAAATCGCCTTGCAGACCAGAAGGCAGTGTACTTGCACTAAGGTGAATGGATGAGACAAGGGTTTTAATTGTGGTGGCATCTGTTGGAATATTGGTGTTGCCCAGAGAGTAAGTTCCTGTCTAAGCCCATTGACAGATTGTTTTCTTCCACATGTGTAAAAGGCATAGACGTTGGAGGATAGGTTTGCAAGCAGCAAATACAAACAAGTTAAGATGGTTGGGTTGCCTTGGAGGTATTCACTTCTTTGATTATAAGAAGAGGTAGAACTGTACAGCTTTTCTGAATTGGAAATGAATGTTGAAGGATTTGATTTTCCTTAGCAGTTTATTTCATACTGTACTGAGAAACCGTTACTTTCTGCGTGAGGTTTTTTGACTTGTAGGAGCTAACAGTGGGCCTGGTTTGGATTTCAGGTTTCTTCTTCGATCGTATAGTTCGTTGTAAGAAGCCAGGTCCCATTCTCTAGCTCACCTAGTGTGCAGTACAAAGGGATTTGAAATATGTCCTTCAGACCACAGGTATAAAGCATAGTACATGTTTAGGTTAAGAACTTGTCTAGCTGGAGTTTTCTGGATTTGTAGTTTGGCAATTGATTTAGTTGGCCAGGTCGATGTAGTGTCTTTTTGCATAGTATAATATTGACGGCAGTCAAGCTAATGATGCATGTATTCTATGTGATTACACAGGTAAGGGCAAATGCATCTTTTCACTTTGTGGAATGCGTCTCTAGTTGCTTTGTTGATTTAAGACTGAAGAGAGGTTGGAGCCTATTATCACTTAAGCTTAAGTGGTTGTTGGCTGCCTATAACTACTGCTTTCCTGGTCATGCTGCATCAGACTTGGTTTCATGTGGAGGACTGCACAAGCAACGGAGTCTGATGTCGGTAATTCAGAGGGATTCTCACATGAAATATAAACTAAGTTCTGTGTAGATGTTATTGCAGTGGGCCTTATATCTGGAGTACCTAAATATCAAGTGTGTTCTTTTTCTTAAATATAATCCCAGTTTGCATTATGTTTTGATGTATACTACTGTTTTAATTTTTTAGGTACGGAATTCGACCTGAAAATGTGATCATATATGGGCAAAGTATAGGCACTGTTCCATCTGTGGATCTCGCTGCTCGCTACGAGAGTGCTGCTGTTGTACTTCATTCCCCTTTAACCTCAGGAATGCGGGTTGCCTTCCCAGATACAAAGAAGACCTACTGCTTTGATGCCTTCCCAAAGTAAGTTTCCTTCTGGGACTCCCCAACAAGGAGCAAATATTAAATATCTGTACTGTACTTGAACTAAAACCTGAATGGGATTGGAACGAATTGTACCTATAACTTTGATATTAGCATGTCTGCTTCTTTGAAAAAAAAAAAAAAAAACATACTTGGGTACTCCTTCCAGTCCTGGAACAAGCACCTATGAAAAAAAAAAACCTTCACGGGTAAATTACTTTTTCTATCATGGAATCTTTGTTCACGACTTAAATGATTTTCCAGTGCGTTAACCCCAAATAACAGAAAACATTTAGAACATTACATAATTGAGGATAAAAATCAGCTCAGCCACTTTGGTTTTATTTTTCTCTTTTCTTAATGGGATTCAAGCTGGTTATTCTGGACTAGGTTTGGGCCTCTTGAGGAGTATCATTGGATCTGTCTGGTGCATGATTTGTGTTTCTGTATCATAGGCTTGGAATGCCACCAGCTGTTTCTTGGCTATGTGGATGGGCAGCAATATTTTAACTCAGTGGGCCTTCTCTTTGATCTGAATGTAGAGCCCAGTGGTAGTTCAATTGAGGTGCTAGGAGGTGTAGGTTTCTTAATCATTTTGAAAACGGGTGATAAGCATTTAATTTTCAGTGTGCTTCTGTTCCAGGCTTTGACTTGTTCTCTACATCCGCTTTTGTTCAGGGGTGCTGTCAGCAGGAACAATAAAATGATGAGGGCTTGGACATTGAGCAAAGCAGACCCAAGCCTTTTGTCCATTTGTATGTTTTGCCCTGCATGGCAGAATACTCTTCTAGTCTAAGGCTAGTATCTCAGTTTGGCAGTTCTAGGATGTCATATGCAGTTATGTGGGTTTGTTAGTAAGCAATGACTTGAGAAACTTGTATCTGAACCAGTGATTGCAGTGGGACCAAGAAGCGCACCATAATAAGAGAATGTAGGCAGTATAGGCAATCCCCAAAATTCCTTTAATGGTGGGAAGTGGACGAAAGCATGCCAGGAATGAATACTTAGTAGTTGGAGTCTACAGGTTACCCCTCACCTCAACGTTTGACTTTCTTTAGGGGTGATCAAAGAAAGAATGCCTGCCTCAAATGTACATGTTGAGTCTTAAAGTAATATATTTTAGTAGTCTTTGCACAGCTCTGATGATTTCTCAACTACTCCTCCACTTGAACAGAGAACAGGATTTGAGACTGTGTAGTTGTAACAGATGGACTTTTCCTTGGGAACTAGGACTGCGCTGGAACGCTTTCATGGTCGCAGTCTCTGTGGCAGGAGTTAAAATCCTGTGGTTAGAGCCTGCAGTGTGCCTATGGGAGCGGACACCTAAGTTGTCAGACTGGATCTTTCCGCCAAAAGGATTTACACAGATCATTGTTTTTCGTGATAGCTGTCACCAGTGTTCATTCTTTAGTGAGGGCACCCTCTGTTGTCTTCTAGATGGCGGCAGGATCCTGTTAATCTTTTCTACCCTCCCAGTCATCCCCAAAGTTGCCTTAGAAATGGTCCTGTTTGGCCCTTGACCTGCCTGTATACATTTGTTTTCCTAATTGCCTGTCTTTGGCAGGATTCAGAAAATCAAATATGTGATCCTCCTCTCGCAGAACAGTTGCCATATACCTTACCCTGTATCTGCATTGCCTATTGTGAGGACCTAGTTTTAATTGAGCAGCTTAGCGCGAGATTGGACTTTACAGCAAACAGGAAGACCTGAGGGCACCAAGAAGCCGTGTCTGGTAGATCTGAAGTGTCTCTTTCTGCCTTGCTTCCTATGTTTATCTCTGCTGGCTCCCTCATCACGAATAGCACTGCATCCAAAAGATGACGAGGAAGGCAAGGGCACAGTGGCTTCTTCCTTGCTTTCAAGAGATAATATGCTGTTAGCACACTACTTGACGACCCTCGGGCTCTTGAAGGACATCTAGAACACTCTTCCACCTATTGGCTTCAGGCCTCCTCAAACTAAAGGCTAGGCACCTTTCTGAGACTTGAGCATTCTAGCGATTAATTGCCTACTAGAGGTCACTTCATTGGTAGAACCCTTTGATCATCTGACACCGGCTTCTCATTCACCGACTGACACTCTTCTAGAAGCTATCAACTTTTCTTAGGACTATTACACCTCCGCCACTGGTTCCCGCCATGTTGTGTAGATCAGCGTCTAATACATTGCTAGTGGCTCCTTTTCCCTCTGGACAAACTTGTTTTACAATCCTTTGTGTGCAGCTCCTACCTCTGCTTACTTCTCACAAGTATTTCACACCAATATGTCAGCTATTTTCCCCCAATAAGAAGAGTAAGTTCTTGGATGCAGTACGTCACCACTTTATTGGGAAGTTACAATTATTCCTTATCTGTCTCTGCAGAGTTTCTCAGATGACCTTCCAACATAGGAGAGAGAAGACTTCAAAGAAATTAATTCAAAGGGCATACTAGTCTCCAACCAAATTATTAGGGCCTGGTTAAATCCTCTGACATGGCAACTCCTGTTTAGTACCACAGACCAGCAATAAAGCGATCCTCTTGACTACAAGTTGCTGGGTTGAAATCCGAAACCCAGCAAATAATTTAGCATCTTCCATTCTCTGGCACTACCCTTTTCAGTGAACCCGGTGGGCTAGGAGATACACTGGATGAATTCCGAGATGGAGAAACTTTAAGGTCTCTTAAGAAGAAATATTTAAAACGCATTGCTTCAGATCCTGTAAACTCTGGTTTATTCCAGCAGCTTGTTCAGCTCTCTGAGTGGCCTGAAAAAAAAATCAGCCAAGACAACAGCATCAGCAGCTTTCACCAGCAAGAGGCAGAAGACCGCAATCTTCTGTGGCCTAAGGCAGGCCAGCTGGAAAACAGTGACTCCTCTTTCCCCTTCTATGTGTCTCTCCACTAAGGAGTGATCTCATCAAATTCCTAATATTGGCAAAGGATCACAAAAGACAAAAGTCATACAGAGAATGCGCTCGCAGGGGGCTCCCTGAGCGCGGGTATGGACAAGACACCATTCAAGTTTTGCACCAACTGCCACCACAAGTACGCCCAGAAGGACCAGCATCCAGTCTGCAACCTCTGCTTGCCGCTCGACCTCAGCAGCGAGGACTGCAACGCGTGCTCGGCGTTTACACCCAAGACCCTCAAGGTGAGGGAGAGGCAGAGAAGCTGTGCGTGTCCCACATTGAGCCCAGAGGCTAGATAGGTATACAGTTCAATTTGTGCTTTGCCGTCAGAGAAAATAACACAGTGGAAACAGGAGCAAAACCCAGATAAGCAGCACTTAATAAAACAAGCATTGGCATAGCCAATAGGTCTCGCCTTTGGTACCTTATAAGTATTTAGTTATGCAGCACAATATCCTTGGTGCAACAACATCAACTGTTGCATGGCTAAACACTTATAAGGTCCCAAAGGCGAGACCTATTGGCTATGCCAATGCTTGTTTTTGTTATGGTGACTCACATTTTATGTTTGCCATGGCACATTTGTCTCTGAAGTCATTCATTTTATTTAGGTAGCAGGTTTTGGTGTTGGTTTTTGCACTGCACATTGACTGCATGAAACGTATGTTTTACACTTTTATGTTTTCCGATGAAGAGATTTTTGATGGTTACTGATGGCCCCCTCTTTATATTAGTTACCCGTGACGAAGGGCTTCTCTGCCTGAAATGCATGGGGCGAACAACATTATGATTTACTAGGATGCATTGCAGAGTGAATTCCACTATGTTTTAGAAATAAGCCTGTATGGGCATTTCTTCTACTTTGAAAGATTGGAACCACGTTGCTTCTGTTTAGACTCCGAAATTATTGAAGAAATTGGAATAAAGTTGATTACATCAGATTCCTGTCTTTTGATCGTCTGGTTATTGCCTACATGGCAGTGCGCCTTGGTGTTTGGGATTACATATTGTGCTGCTGGGACAGAACACATACCAATCCGTACACCAAGACTTTGTCTTTGAGCTTTCAATAATACATTGCATAAGTGGATTAAAAGTGGAGTGCACACTATCGTATTCAACGTTAAACTGACAGGTACGCCACGTGAGTGGGACCTAAAGAAAACTGCGGTTAAGAAAACATTCACGAAGTGTGGCACTCCAGACACTTATCTCTTTTAACAGTGGAGAGCGCAAAATGCCAGCTCTTTGCCTCCTGGCCTTACCATTCCCTATCGCAAAGAAATGCACTGTCTTGCTATTTGCATGAGACATTTGTTATACCTACCCCTGATTCTATTTATTGCATTTGTGATGAACAATTTCAGGTAAATGTAAATCCGTATTTGTAAAGCGCGAACTACTCACCCTTACGGGTCTCAAGGCGCTGGGGGCCGTCGTGGAAATTAAGTGAGCTATTGCCCAGAGTCACATGGTGCTGAGCTGAGCTGCCGCCGGAGCCGGGGATCGAACTGTGAGCCCTGTGCTCCGAAGTCAGCTGCCCTGGCCGCTGCACCACACCTCTCCACTACAGGTAAGCAAGTCCGACTTAGTAGTCACGTCTAATTTGCCTGTTGCAAGGTTACTGATATACTTCTATACGGGGATGTGCTAACATCTAAGGAAGAAAGCTCCATCACCTAAATTCTAAGGTTGCAACTGGCAGAGTTGCTCCTGAAATTTGAGAATGTCAGCATTTACTTTTGTCAGCGATATGAATGAATGTTATTAATGAGGCAAAAATACCGTTTGAAAGGTGCTGCTATGTGGCAAAATGGTTAAGATAACAGTTGGCTCATGAAGATTAATGAAAATAGATAAATCACTACTGAAACATTTGTTAACCAAATAAAGATATTTTCTATTCCACTAATCAAGATTCCGGAGGGTGCGAAAAAAATTATATCCCCACCTACAGTACCACCTCCTAAATGAAATCTCAACTTACTTTTAGCAAGGTTAATAAAGGAAACTTTTGAAACTTATAAGTCCCGAGCATCTAGCACTAAAACCATCTTTCCCCACAGTTTTTTGAGACGTTTAATTGAAATTGCAGGCATAATTTAATGAACAGTTATTTTTAATGCATAGGAATGAAGTGAAGAGAGTACATCCAAAGTTTACACCAGAGTTATTTTTCTTTTCATAGAAATAAAACTATACACTTCCCAGTCTTTTCCAGGAGTCAATTGTCACCAAAGAATGGGATTTACTTTCATTAGATGTGAGAAAATCTGTTATTGAGTATATTCAGAATATAAAGAATGTTTGGAAAAACAAGGCTGTTTTTTGTGGCACGTGCACCACAAAGCTTAGTGAACGAGGTCACTAAACGAGCTGTTGCTAATTTGATTGTTCAGGCAATTTAAATTTTATTCATTAGAAAATAACAATCTTGACTTGAAACCCAAAACACATTCTACACGGAAGAAGTGGGCAAAAGTAGCCAATATTGGTGATCTGTCAATAAGGGGCATGTAATCGACCATGATGCACCCAGACCTATCATGCTTGTGCAAATCCCTGTAAACAAATACTTTCAACCCTTGAAGCCCCTGACTTGAATGATACCTCACTTTTGAAGTACACATATATAATTAAATTGTGAAACATTAACCATGAACTTGTATTTCAGTAAATTTGTGAACAAAGACATTGCTTTATTTTTTAGCAGTGCTTTCCATTTAAATAATTGTATGTGTCTCAGCTATGATACATGAAGCACAGCATGAATAACATCAATTTTATCGTGTTAGTCAATAAAACTTCACTCTTGGATAAAAACAGTGACACATATTACTACCAAAAAGTGATGGTGCTCAGGTGGTGTGTGAAATGAAGAGGTCAAGAATCTAATTTAAATTAACACCAATTCTTTGATCGGGCAGTGGGATCAATATGGAGCCTAATTTGAGGGTACTAGTCTTTGTCCCGAGAAAGTATGCTAGATTCTTTTTTTGACATCTAATTAACCCATTTCTCCTGGAGGATAATTACAATATGTGCCACACTGTTAAGCATAGGTTTCTTTTTGGCTAACTTTACAAATGATACCATAGTTGTTGCCTTGCACAATTTCTTTTTACACAGCATTCTCTCCGGGAACACTTGGTACTGGCTATACTAATTGATGCTGAGGATTTCGACACGTGAGAATTAATTTTGGTGCGAAGACAATCAACCGCATATGTTTAACAGATAACTAATTTTTATGTGGAGAATAACTTTTTCTATTCCATTTTGACAAAGTACAGTTAATATACTTGGTAAAACTTTTATTTAACATCGTAATAAAGTTCACAAGGTCAAATCACAGCTGCGCAAGGAATTGGTGGAATATGCAACATTTGAACTTAGCAGAAGGCAGTGCATTGTTTCTCATTTCCATCTAAACCATATTTTTCAATTGTGCCTTTTGTTTTAAACATTAGTCTTTATTCACTATCTGGTATTTTGCTTCCCAGGCTAGTCACGTATCGGGTGGCTCTAGTAAATCATGTGTGAATATGCTCCAGTCCGTCAAATACTGTCTGTCATCCCTACGAACTTGCTCAATATGTATCTCCTCAGGTAATGACCATTCCTTTGCATCTCACCCATCCTCCCACAGTGGTAGGCTCTTCACACATTCAGGGGATCACCATACTGCACCTAGCCTGCAGCATCGAATGTTTTGCCACTCTTTTCCTTCAGTTGGCCAGCACGGCTTAACACGTGCCTAACACGTGCGGATGAATTTATTACAGTTAGTTGTACAGTGACCTGATCATGTCTCGGTCCAGGGTCGGACTGGCCGATGGTCTGACAGGTCAGTGTGTGAGCCATTTTAGGTCTAAGTCTACCAGACCGCTCATCTGTATGGTTTGCTAAAGACCTCTTGGGGACATTCGGAAAGCTTCAGTGGGAAGGTGGCTTACCATTGGCTTTGTGGCTCGTAACTCTCATTTGATTGCTTTCTATTAGCTGGCTTTATTTGTTTTAGTCTGTCCAGCTTCAGTTCACCCCTTCCGTGGAGCATAGCTTATTTATAAGGTCCCTTGTATTCCTTCACCAGTGCTCCTTTCTGTTAATAGGACTTTAAATCTTCTTATCTTGTCACATTTGCTGTGCATTCAAAGAGCGAGGTCAAATATGAGGCTCTGTCTTCGGAGGGAGCTTGGTGTTTAATTTTTGTTCTTTGACTTCAAAGTGAGAGGGTTTATGTGACAATCATGCTGGGGGGAGGGGCTGTAGGAATGTGTTCTTTTCTAGCACACATCAAAATGTAAATGTTTGTAAATGAACTGTGCAGATATTTCAGAATGTATCCGAATTAGAAAAGCACTATGAAGCACATTTTTGGGTAAACAAATATTTTGATACGTTCAAAACAAATCAATACACTAGGTAATGACATTTCCACACATTGTTTGTGCACTGTATAGTTTTATCAGTAAAACTGTATGTCTGTGCAAATGTCATGGTCATTTCAATTGAAATGTGTTGTCTGTCATGGCCGTGCGCTACCATCCCATGCATACTCCAATTTATGCCACTCCAGTCTACTCTCCACCATTCCACCCAAATGCACTCCTCTCTGCCCCCCGCTCCGCTACACTCTACTCCGCTCTACTTTGCACTGCTGCACTCTACACACCTTCCAGTCTAGACCACTCAACTCTGCACCACTCCACACCATGCCACTGTGCACCATCGCACTCTTTGCCACTGCACTGTATGCCAGTACACTCTACTTTGTAGCAATCTACTCTGCGACACTGCAGTCTACGCTATGACACTTTACACCACCCTACGCCCCTCCACTCTATGCCAATCGGACACTTTAGGCCACTCAACTCCACTCTATGCCCCTGTACTCTATGCCCTTCCACTCTAAGGCACTCTACTCCCTCCACGACACTCCACACACTCTACGCCAATCCATGACACACTGTGCCACACCACAACAATCCAGCCTTCTCCATGCCACTCTCCTTTGTACCACATATTTTAGCCATGTTGAACAGTATCCACGCTGATGTATAACATGGCTAAAACATATTGGCAAAGCCAATATCTCTTTCATAGGCGAGACCTATTGGTTTTGCCAAAGCTCGTGGGTCTAATTCATGACCAGATGGGCCTTTTTTTGCTGTTTATTTCCCTGATATTACCACAAGCATATATTGTCTAAAGCAACCAGATATTCATGCAGTCATTCATATCTTCCAAAATACCTATACAGTGTGTCCATGCAAGTTCAAAAGTGGCCTGATTTGCAAGTGTGTGACACCCTTTTTAGATATCTGGTTTGCACATAGGGGGCCACTTTTATTTTGGGACCGAGGTCTATTTATCTGTACCAGTCTGCCCGTCTCATCCCAACTCCTTTCCAGTACGTCTGTTTCTAGGAGCATGCCTAAAGCACCTATAGGAATATGGTTCCTTTAGTTTTTACTAGGAGCACTCATCTGGTTTACTTGGATTAATCTTGTGGGGCAAGACTGCTGTTACTTAGGTACAGTGTTCTGTATTAAATTGTACAAGGCAGAACCTAGCCTTAATCAAGGATTTCCTAATGTATTAGCGTCGTGTACCATTCTCTCTCAACTCTGCATTCTCTCTCCAACGTATTCTTCACTTGGTATATCGCTTTTTAGTATTCGTCCACAACAGCACTTATATTTTAGTGGCCACCCTTTTTGACTCCTTTTTTGGCGATCATTTCTGCTACTGTGCCGGACCTGGCTGGTTCCTGTGGAAACGTTCCCCAGGTTTCGATAGCCATCTTAATACGTCTGCAACTCCCTAGTCCTATTTAAAATGCTTCCTACCCTTTCCCTAAAGTAATAAATGTTACGTTGGGATGCGTCCACCGTGGTTATATAAAGCGCATGGTTTCCCATAGTCCTGTCCGTCTTGCGCTGCTCTCATATGGTGCAGCATGTACCACAAAGGTGCATGCATGGCATACAACTCATTTTTCCATTGCTCTCTTCTCAGTGGAACCATGTGTGACATTGTTATAAGATGACCTTTTTGTAGTGTTTTCCCTTGTGGGTCCACTTTGGTTCTCCCTTGGTTGCACGTATTAGCTGCTTTAGGCTGTCTTTGCTTTTCACAGCCACACATAATACATTTGTTTTCGTGGCGTGATATTCTGCACATATTTGTTATTCTGTGACTCTTCTTGGGATTCAGTCAGCAACATCTAACGTTTTTAGAAAAAACACGGTAGCACAGCTGCAGTTTTATAACCCAATAGTTCTTACCATATAAACCGTGTCTCGCCCCCTTGGAGAACAGAGAGGAGAATTCCAGTAGACCGGTCTTGGAACGGAGGCAGCAACCTTGCGTAAACTGAGTTTACACCTAGGATTCGGACCATTAGACGGCACACACCAGGTATGGGGTCAGGTGCTAATCCCAGGGATCACTAATATATCCCTGTGCTCACATAGTGAGGGTAGGCCTAGATGGATATATTAGTTGCCATGGTCGGGTTGTTCATCATTTACAGCCTGCCTGTAATGTTGATTACTCTGCTTAGTTGCTTCTGTTTACTAATTGTCGCACATTTGCTTCAAAATAGACTACGATAGTTTCAATAAATTTATTGTAAACTTCCTTTGTGCAGGGATGTGGAATTCCTATAGCCCGACGCCCAGGACATATTGTTTGGGGTCAAGGGCAACAAGTTTTCAGGTGTATTTTGTCCTTGGGACAAGTAGGCACAAACCCTTTGGCTGCCAGTTTAGAGTACCACAATATGGATCATCGAGGGGCATTGTCTGTAGCTAAGGTAATGTGTCCATGTGTTAATGCTGTTCAAACTTCTATTTATGGTCCATTAATGCAAAGCCTTTATTATTAGGGTGAGCGCTCTAAGTAAATGTTGTAAGCTCAGACTGCACTACTGACTTTGGTTCCAGTATAAAAATGTGTGCACACGTTTACAAAGTTTAGCAATATGAGGCTATGTATAATGCTCCCAGAAGGCTCTCTGATTAGATGCAAATATCTGCAGAAGCTTGAAAGCCAGATAGATTCTTTGCTCTCAAAATAAAATGTTCACAAAAAATGCAAGTAGGGAAAAAAACATTTCACTAAACTACTGTAAAATTTTAGGTACAATTTCTTTGCAGCATCATTTAGTAAAATGTGTTGATGTATCCTAATACTTTCAAAAAATATTCATAATAGAAAATCAGTGTTAACAGTTTCAATAAGATTATGGGAAACATAAAAATTAACGAGCATTGGCAAAGCTAGTAGGTCTGAAATTGGTGGTCAGCCTTTTTAGTTTTGTCAATGTGTGACTTGTGTTGGCATAGTTTTTGGAAAGCCTTACTAGTGTGGGAGCTGCTGGGCCTTCACCATTATAACAAACATTGGCAAAAGCAAAAATTGTTTTTGGTCTCAAAAAGCCCACATTGCCACAGTAGTTCCTGGCACTGAACAAAACTATATTGTGTGTCAATATGCTCCCTGTGAAAGAGCAGAATGCTGTCACTCACAGTGAAGCCAGACCGAGAGAGAGACAGAATTTTAATAAACACACAAGGTCATGGTTCACGCCAGACCTAATTAGGGGTCCAGTTATTTAAGAAAGTCTCAAAAGTGCACCCATGGTATATGTCCTTGCATTAAGTGCAGCTATACGGCTTTTGTGAATTCAGAAGAATTTACAGAAGTAGGCAAGTAATAGTACTCCTAGAAAATATTTGTGAACTGCATTTTAGCATGAGCAAATATGCATGTGTAGATTTGCTCCTGAAAACATCTGAGTGTTTGCAAGATCACTTTCCCTCCATCCACTTTTTTCCCAACCCTGGAAGAAGTTTTGTCTGCCATTGTCGGTAGTAAATTTCCAACCTTTCTCAGTATGGGAAAAGATTAGAGAAGAGTTGGTGAAAACTCTTAAAAACATGCAAGTTAGTAGGTTTGCACAGACTGAAAAGGGCATTCCAACCCTGGAACTGTTACTTACTATTACCTTCAGCTCCAGTATGTAGATCTGCAGAAACGTGGACACACAAGGGAATTGCTGGTATTCAAACCTTACTATGGAAGGAGCCCTGGCATAATCAGAGGCTATTTCAGAGCTCTTAGATAATGAGATTGATGCCATAATTTGTCTCTGCATTACATGGCTCAAAAGAGATAAGTAGATTTTGTCACAGGACAAGTAGATTTATGAAGCAACCTGCCCCATGGACAAGTAAATATTTTATTAAATTCCACAACCCTGTTTGTGTCTTACTTCTGTTTACTGTAGACCTACATGAGTGAGAACTAAAGGTGTCTATCTGTTTCCATGGTTCTCTTGGGGACTAGAGGTTCATGTTCTTGGTTTGCTGAGATCACTTGCTGCTCTGGAAAGGTTAGGTGTTCAGGTGAGACAGATTTGGGCATGCAGGTACTGACGTGGTAGAGAGACTCAGTCACTACATTCGGATGCACTGTTCTCCCTAGGCACTGTTATTCTTCCCAGCAGAATCCCTGCAACATTTTCGGAATAGGCTTTGTGGGATGTCCTTTACTTCCCCCGAGTTTACCAGCAGGGTCGTAACCCATACCATGTCCCTCTATCAACTACCTGACTGTGAATGTAAACTGAGACGCAGAGCAAAAGAGGCCAATGTCTGGTACATGTAGCCCCCCTTCTTGCTGTGTTAGTTGGCATGTGTTTAGTATTGCTCTACGTCTCTTCCTTAAGTGGAGTGGTTTAGCCTTATACTCTAGGTTATTTAATAGTTGTCTAGGATTTGGTTGCGTACTATATGAAAACCGCTACAAACACCTGGGCAGCAGTTACATCTTTGTTAATGCCACCCTGCCTGCCAAAAACAGTGTGCTAAACAAAAATATACAGAATTTCAGAACAACTTAACCATTCTGTCAGAGTTCCACTGTTCTAGTGATCTGTACCCCAATGTAACGAAAAGTGTGTTCTTCCCGATCTGTTCCCAGTGTTACATCAGATCAACCAGTGCTCCTAATTGATGTAACTCCTGATTTATTTGTTAATAGGCGTGCATGCATAGACAGGGTCCACATTGGTACTGATTTCAGCCACTCCAGGTTAAACGTACATTAGCAAAAAATATGCGTGTAGGGAAGTTATATGCTCTTTGTTTCCTGTTTTAATGGGTCTACCCGTCATTGCTTTGTGGAGCATTGTTGAGAACCGACTTAATGTTTTCTTTATATGCTCTGACAAGAAGAATTGACCCACAGGATAATTTAGGAGATTTAATAGAAGTCCATCAGACTTGATGACCCTTCTATGCCATGATAGAAGTCGGCGACTACATACAATCTTATATTTGCTAGGTTTCTGATAAAAATAGCCTTTCTACTTAACTTGTTACTCACAAGCTCTTGTCTGATGCGGTCTTTGTGCCAGAGCTCGATGCTTTCATTAAGTCAGCCTAGGCTTTTTTTCTTTACACCACCCACAGTCTATTTATTGGCAACAAGACCTCAAATGCATGTCTGCACTATGTGATGCTCATTATGTTGTGATGTAGGCGTACTCCTTTATTAATTTGTTTAGAAACTCCAGTTAGTGAGCACAAGCTCATGTGAATGAAAATATACACCCACCTTCAGTCCATTTAGGAAGTCTCCTTTTAAGAGCACAGTCAACTCAAGATTTAATTACTCTATGAGCAAACCAGCAAGGTAGGTGTAAAACAGTGGAATCCTTCTTGAGAAAGCTGAGCTTATTGATGATGGATGCTAGCCTGTGGTAGAAATGAACAAATTCAAATCCCTCCAGCACCAAGTGAACATTCACATTCTGGACCAGCTATAGAAATCTTAGAGGTTGGGCTGAAAGGTTGAAGATAAGAGAATTCCAAGTTGAGAATTCTTCTAATAGATCATTCTGACTGCAGACTCCTCACTTTTTTAGAATACTTTGGATCTAGAGAATTTTCTTCAGCTGTGCTTCTGTGCACGGGTAAGTAACAGTGTGCGGCTCCTTGCTGGCTCCAATCTGATAGACCTCTAGCCACAGATGCCTTCCTTCCAGGCATCAGGCTGAATCCGGAAGATTTTTGATAGCAGTACCCCTGCCTTCCGAAAGGTGGCGTCGGTCGACTCCACGTGGCATCGGGTTTGTCATCGTGACGCCCACATAGTTTATATAGGCACCACCCTGACGTGCTGACATCGGTTCTTTTCTTTCCACGCCAGCCAGCGCAGATCCGTCGAAGAGAGCTACCCCCTGTCTCTTTTGACTGACTTTTAGACTTTTTGTCTGTTTTTGTGTAGGAATGTCCAGTAAAAAGACCTCTGGGTTCAAATCGTGCGGTGCGTGTCTCTGCGCCATGTCTGTTACGGACCCCCATCTTCTATGTCTTTGGTGCCTGGAGCGCAGCCACAACCCTAAGTCATGCTCTGACTGCCGGGCCATGATGCCGAAAGCTTTGAGGGAGGGGTCCTAAAGCTGCTTGCAGCCCACCATCAAGCGCCTCTGATATCTCTCTGAAGATCTCGTTCCCGGTTGAGAGTAAGGTCCGAGCGCCGCTACAGGGATCCAAGTCTTCTTCCTCTCACTCAAAGTCATCAAGGTCAGGTAAGGAGCACCACAAAAAGCATATGCAGTTGATGCACGCTTAGACTTCGCCCCGTCAGTAACCTGACGAAGTGGAGGAGTCTCGCTTGGGTCGGCTCCGAGTTTCCCTCCCGTTCTGAGGCCGGGAGCGACATCCCCACACCTCCCAGTCGAAAGCCTTATGAGACCATGTGTGCCATATTTGGGCGGCCTGACCGTTGGGCTCCATTCCAAGTCATGTGCCTTATTCTGAGGGGCTAGGATTGGATGAGGATGGGAGGTGCAGCAGGATCCCTTAGAAATCCGACTTTCCAACGAACAAATGGACTGGTACGAGGACCTGGGTGATGCCAGGGGTTTGGACACCTCCCAGAGCCTGACATGCTGTCTCCCCCTAACCTGGCTACGGAGGAGGGGGCTTTATTCGCAATGGTGTTGCGTGGTGCTGCGGAGGTATTGGACCTGCTGCTTCCTATGGTGGCAGTCAAGACCAGTGTCTTGACGGAGGTTCTGCAGCCTGGTGTCTCCAACTCGGAACCCTTGCTGCCATTCGACGAGGCCTTGACAGATGTTTTACTGGGCACCTGGTCCAAGCCCGGCACAGGGGCTCCTGTGAACAGAACTATCATCTGCCGCCATCGCCCTGCACCGGTTGAAACCGCTTTCCTCTCCTCTCACCCGACCCTCGAGAGCTTGGTGGTCCAAGCCTCTACTTCCTGTGGCGTGTTCCCTTCCGCACTTCCAGATAGGGAATCCAAAAGGCTGGACAGCTTTGGTAAGGAGTTCTTTTCCACCAGCCTCGCATTGTGGTCAGTAAACGCTGCATGCCTTCTGTGCTGTTACTCCCATTTGCTATGGGTAATGGTTGCGCAAGTGCTGCCACAAGCCCCGGAGGAGGCCCAGGCTGTCCTTTCCCAAACTGTTCAGAAGGGAGAGATGCAGCAAAGTTTCCCATTCGCTGTGGTCTAGACACGAAATACTCGCTGGGCAGAGCGATTTCCTCGACTGAGGCAGTAAGGCGCCATGCCTGGCTGAGGACTTCTGGCTTTTCCGGGATGTCCAAGCCAATCTTATGGACATGCCCTTTAATGCCTTTCGTCTCTTGTGGCTTCAGGATGGTCTTCCTACCACGCCAACCCTACCCAAGCCAGAGGGTCGCGCAAGTTCAGCAACCTCTGCGTGGCAGTCGGCGTGGTTCATCCTGACCCCATGGGTCGAGAGGCCAGTAGTCCGGTCCGGCCACAAACCCCGGTGCCTCCAAACCTTCCTAGTCAGAGCCTCCTAGTTCATGGGCGTCCAGTTTCCACCACTGGCGGTAGATCACCTCGGACAGGTGGGTTTTGCAAAAAGTCCGAAGGGGCTACTCTCTCCCCTTTGAAGACTACCCCTCCTTCCATGCCTCCAACTTGCGATTGACTGACTGAGGATCACCATCTTACTTCGTGAGGAAGTCAAATCTCTCTTGGCCAAGGGAGTGTTAGAGGGTTCCCGGACAAGAAATAGGCTGTGATTGCTATTCCTGCTCTTTTCTGGTTCCAAAGAAGGATGGAGGCCTTCGTCCTATTCTCTACCTCGGAGCCCTCAACTACTTACTCAGAAAAGAAAACTTCAAGAAGCTCACTCTTGCTCAGGTCTTGTCTGCCCTGGACCCGGGAGACTGGATGGTAGCGTTGGACTTGCAGTACGCCTATTTTCATATCCCTGTCCTACCTGCCCATCGCTGTTACCTGCGGTTTACAGTGGGCCACAAGCCCTTTCAGTTTACTGTGCTCCCCTTTGGCTTCACCAGTGCCCCTCGGGTGTTCACGAAGGTGATTGCGGTGGCCGCAGCCCATCTGCGGAGATCAGGGGTTCCAGTCTTCCCCTATCTTGACGACTGGTTGTTGAAGGCAGGCTCGCCCCAAGCAGTAGTCTCCCACCTCCAGACTACGGCAAACCTCCTGCACTCAGAGGTTCACTATCAACGTGCCGAAGTCACACCTGACTCCCTCTCAGACGATCCCCTTCATCTGAGCCATTTTGGACATGGTGCAGTTTCGGGCCTATTCTGCCAAGCGGCGAATACAGGATATTCATGCTCTGATACCGATGTTTCAGCCTCTATCCTGGATCTCGGTGAGACTGACTCTGAGGCTGCTGGGCCTCTAGGCTCCTGCATCCTGCTGGACGATCATGCCAGATGCACTTGCGGGCTCTGCAGTGGGACCTGAAGTTATAGTGGGCGCAGCGTTGGGGAAATCTCACCGACCTAGTCCAGATCTCAGAGGGTAGTGCGAAAGATCTGCAGTGGTGGTTGACAAACCGTGATTGGGTCAGAGGCAGACCATTCTCACTTCCCCAAACAGATTTAACAGTGGTGACAGATGCATTACTTCTGGGATGGGGCGGTCACCTGGGAGAGGTGGAGATCAGGGGACTCTGGTCTCTGGCGGAAGCCAGGCTCCACATCAACTTGCTGGAGCTTCAAGCGATTCGTTTGGTACTGAAAGCCTTCTTGCCAAGGAAAGGCTAGTTCAGGTGTTCACAGACAACACCACAGCCATGTGTTACAGCAGCAAACAAGGTGGGGTGGAGTTGTGGACCCTTTGTCAGGAGGCCCTACACCTCTTGATTTGACTGGAACAATGGCATTTCCCTGGTGTTTCAACACCTGGCCGATTCCCTGAATGCCAAGGCGGACTAACTCAACCGTCTGGCTCCTAGCGGATCACGAATGGGGTCTCCATCCAGAGATGGCGCATGGTCTGTTTCAGCAGTAGGGAGAGCCTTGGTTTGATCGGTTTGCCTCTGAAGAGAAGCGCAACGTCAGCAGTTTTGTGCATTTGAGTTTCCAAGGCGGCTTTTGCTCGGCAAAACTTTTCGTCTCAAGTGGAGCACAGCCTCCTGCACGCCTTTCCGCCCATACCATTCCTGTCCAGAGTGCTTAAGATCACGAGCGACCGTGCCCAGGTCATCCTTGTGGCTCCGTACTGGGCACGGAGAGTTTGGTATCCCGAGCTTCTGCAGATGAGCATCGATCCTCTGATCATGCTGCCCCTTTGAGAGGATCTTATGTCGCAGAAGCAGGGGAGGGTCCTCCACCTAAACCAGTCTACCCTCGTTTTGTGGAGATTGAGTGGCGACAGTTGACCGCTTTTGACCTTCCTCCTGAAGTCTGCAATCTTATTCTGGCAGCCAGGCGTCCCTCCACTAAGTCGGTGTACACCTGCCGATGGCAATTTAAAAAAAAAAATATTGTACAGAACGGTCTGTAGACCCCCTGTCCGCCTCGCTCTCGGACCTTCTTCTTTTCATTCTTTCTTTGCACAGTAGGACTCTGCTCTGGGCACTCGGAAGGATTACCTTTCAGCCCTGTCCGCTTTTCTGTGGTTGCCAGATCAACCGTCAATTTTTAAATCTCCTATTGTACATAGATTCTTGAAGGGGCTTACACATATGTTTCCCCCCTCACCACATATCATGCCCCAGTGGGACCATAACTTGATTCTCACCTATTTGATGTGTGCACCTTTTGAGTCGCTGCACAATTGCCTCCTCTGGCTGCTTACTATCAAAACAACCTTCTTAGTGTCAGTAACTTCTGCCAGTAGGGTGAGCGAATTGCAGGCTCTATCCTCTCGGCCTTCTTGCCCGACTGGCTTTCCCGGACAAAGTAGTGCTCCGCACTAGGGCTTATTTTTTGCCTAAAGTGATGCCTTTCCATCTAGGGCAATCTGTCACCTTGCCCACCTTCTATGCTCAGCCGCATCTTTCTAAGAAAGAAGAGTGTCTCTGCCGTCTGGACCGAAAAAGAGCATTCTCGCTTTACCTTGATCGCACTAAAGACTTCCGGGTGGATTACCAATTATTTGTGGGATACATTGTAACAAAGAAGGGTTTTGCTGTGCAGAAGAGCACCATCTCTCGTTGGGTTACCTTCTGCATAAAAACTGTTACACTTTGGTTAAGAAACCGCCTCAAGAAGGCCTTGGAGCTCATTTAACCAGGGCTAAGACGGCCGCCACAGCTCTTCAGCATGGTGGTCCAGTCATCGACATCTGCCAGGCGGCTACGTGGGCGTCCTTGCACATGTTTGCCAAACATTACTGCATGGATAATTGGGTCCGTAGGAAAGGCCTTTTCGGCCATTCGGTACTACAGGACTTTCTGGTCTAACACTTTTCCGCAGTCCCTCCTCCGGGGATGGTATTGCTTGGGTATCTGTTGTAATGTAAGGAATCTAGGGCTAGATGTCTCTATCAGATGGAACGGTTACTTACCTTTGGTAACGCCTTATCTGGTAGAGACTTGATCTAGCTGCAGATTCCTTACTGACCCACCCATCCTCCCCACACTGCTGATCAGTTTTCAGTGCCAGGGCTGTTCCCCTTCAGGGCCCTAGTTTTTCAACACACCATTGTCAGTTCACTAATTGCTCCGCTTCTGGCGTGGAAAGTCGTGAAAAGTACTGACGTCCGTGCGAACGACGAACCATACTCCTTCGATATCAAGCAGAGTCGACCGACGCCACCTATCTGCTTTCGGGGTTACTGCTAGCAAACATCTTCTGGATCTAGCCTGACACCTGGAAGTTCTAAGGTAGAAATCTGCGGCTAGATATCTACCGCTACATCATGTCTCTACCAGATAAGGTGTTACCGAAGGTAAGTAACTTGTCCTACAGCCCCAGAAGTGACCGAACGATGACTTTGGTGCTTAGTCTCTGGCTCTTCGAGACAGAGGGTTGAAGCTGTAAATCGCAAAGCAGAAATCTCCCCCAAGTTGTAGGCCCGGTCCCATGGCCATTCCTGTATTTGTGTCACTTCCCGCTCTAAATCTCTGGCGAAATCAATTTGTAGGTCCAAGCGCAAGCATAGGAAAGGGAAGCAGGACTTAACCTCATCCACTGACTCCAGTGGGAATGATCAAGGGCATCAAGAGAGAACGCTCAAGGGCATCAAGAATGAGTTGCCGTCCCTCAAGTTCACTGGCTACGGATTTCATACCTCAGTTGGACCCGACGTGCTCAGAGTTCACTGTCCTCTTGTTGACCGTGCAGTTTATTGAGGTTTTAAATAGTTAATGATGCAAATTCTTACTACGCTTCAGGCTCCCTCTGGCACTCCTTTGAACCCTATGGAACCCTGGGGCCTCCTCTTGGATTACTACTGGCAGGTACTCCCAATTGCGGCTTGTCCCGGTGGGACCCGATAACTGGTCCAAACTACCTTTGGTGCACATTACCACTCTAACCCCGAGATCTTTGCTGGTTCTAGTCACCTTGATGCCAATACCAACTTTGCCATTGTTGACAGCTCTGGTGGCGACGCCCATGTTGCCCTCTGACCAGACTTCGGACCAAGCTTTACTAGCGTTGTCCTGTGAAATTGTCACTGCACAACCACTTGTTATGCAGCCTGACTCTAATCCAGTTCCTCTACTGCAACACAACTATAAGCAGAGACTCTATTTTCTTTTTGGTTCTGACTCTGATCATTCAACAGAAAAAGTACAGCCCAGGAAACTGATGATGATGAAGGGGGATGGCTTGCTCCCCCTTTCTTATACTGATGCTTTATACTTTAATTTAAAAAACACCAGTGGGTTTGACACTTACCTTGAAACAGAGCTCAACTCTCCACATGGGCCACCAACTCAAGAAAATGTCTCATTTGCAGTGGTGGTTCAGAATGCAGTTTAAGTACTAGAATTAAACAGCCCTCCATTGAAACGAAGACTTCTGGCTTGACAGAAATGCAGCCTGGACCAGCATCATCCAAGCCCTCACTGATACTTTGATGATAAGCTGGTTCAAACCATGTTCTTGCCCACCTCGAAGTCTGCAGTGGGCTAGGCGAAAGGCCTGTGCACGATGGCCCAGATTTTCTTTCAGAGTACCCTACTCCCAAAAATCTCATTGTACAGGCTTCAACTAGTAAGGTGAATCTTAATTCATTACCAACCATTTCCCCCCGACAGATAATCTAAGAAGATTGATGCATTTGGCAAGCAGATATTTTCTTCTGCAGGTCTGGCACTGAGGTCCATAAATGCAGTCTGTCTATTGGGCCTGTATAGACAGTGCCCTGTGAATCATGGCCAGCACGATATTGCCAGTGGTCCTGGAGGACCTTATGGCCTCTTTGGGTCAAACAGTCCATGACTGGAATTAGATGGTGAAGTAAGTCAATTGCTTAGGCTTGCATACCGCTGGCTGCATTAGCAAGGCAGTCTTAAAGTTGTGTTGTCTTTCGTAGACACACTTGGATGAGGTCAACTAGATTTTTTGGCAATCTACAGGCATCGCTAATGGTCATGCCTTTTGATGGGTCTTGTCTCTTTGAAAAGAATGTAGACCACACTCCTGAACGGATGGATCTTGCAGGTTATTCAAAAGCGCCATGCCCTCCCTTTCACCGTCACCACACCCAATCTTTCTCCTGCAACAGAATAAATCTTGGATGAGCATCTGTTCATCCTGCTGCAGGAAGTATGACTTTTACTTTAGGAGGGGCCATCGAACAGAACTGGTATCTGATTTGGAGAGGTGGGGGCTGCTATTCTCATCCCAGAAAAGGACCAAGCCTATCGTGGACCTTAGATTCCTGAACACCTTCCTACATAAGGACAAATGTAAAATGCTCACATTGGCTCCAATCCCATCTGCTCTGGACCTGGGAGGCGGAATGCTCTTCTTGGACTTTCAGGGCACGTATTTTCGTACACCCAAAACTTTCAGTTTTCCTTGATGCCTTTTGACTTCATCTTCGCCCCTCGAATGTTCACAAAAGGTATGGCAGAAGTTGCTGCCTTTTTTCAGATGTCAGTAGTTACTGTATTCCCACACCTTGACTGGCTGCTGAAGGTGGGCCTTCCACAGGCAGGTGTGGACCACCTTCAAACAATGGCGGAGCTCCAAACATTGTTGCGGTTTGCCATAAATGAGCCAAAGTCCCACTTCATTTCATCACGGAAACTTCCATTCATTGGGGTGATCCTGGACTCGGAGTTAAAGGTCTTTCCTCCCTTGCAAGTCCTCAACATACGGGCTATGATGCTGATATTCCGGGCTCCATCCTCGTGAGGGTGGCTCTGAGACTTCATAGCTTTGTGAATCCTCCTTTTCATCTACGCAGGTGGCATATGCGGGCCCAGCAATGAAATATAAAATCACACTTGACCCAGCATCTGGGCCGCCTTTCTGGCACCATCCGCGTCTTGAAGGACATTGGTCTAAGTTCTGCAGTCGTTGCTGCCCGATCACAATTCTGTTCTGTGGCAGACCACTCTTCCTTCCCCACCCAGAGCTGACAGTTGTGATGGATGCATCACTTATGCATTGAAATGGACCTACTTCTGCATTGAAAGGGTCGTTTGGGGGATGTGGTGATAAGAGGCCTCTAATCTACAGTGTAGTATTAGTTCCACAGTGGCCTACTGAAGCTTTGGGCATCTCTTTGGCCCTGAAGGCTGTCCTGCTGTCAACCATGGGGAGGCTAATGCAGATTATGCTTGTGTTTGTTAATGAAGCGCAAGGCTGCCCCCACCGCTAAAGAACTTGCTTCTCCTAAGCAGGGGGAATGAAGCAGGTCCTAAGTTAAGAACGAGGTCTTCAATTGTTTCCTAAAGATCACTTAGCTAGTGCTCTGGTGCAGATGAAGTGGTTCCAAAGTTTAGGTACCTAATATCGAAAGGAGTGACCTTCCTGTCTGACTCGTCATGCGAAGTATAAGAGCTACCCTTAGATTGGATACCTGAAAGCCCTACAAGGAGGGCTTACTCACATGCCTAAGAAAGGGCTGGTGTTGGCGAAGGCACGATATGCAAAACAAAAGGCCTTTCAATTCAAAACGCCTTGCAAACGGTAGCCAATGATAATTAGTTGCATGTGATGAGACGGATTGATGTTGGAGAAAATGTAGAAGACAACATGACTAGGCAATTTGTATTGTTTGAAGCTACCTTAGTAACGTCTGTGAGATGCCCAGGTACAAGAGGCTCTTGTAGTCCAGGTGTGACGTAAATATGGCCTCAACCGCTGACTTTTGAGTGACCGGTAGGAGAGTCCATATACCTTTCCTGAGGCACCTTGAGAGACCGAAACAGCAGCCTGACAAGTTCCTTATTTGGTGGCCAGGGTAAAACCAAGTGATCCTGCAATATCTGCCAAAGGACAGGTATATATGTTAAAAAATGGTTGGGCTTAAAGAAGATCCCTGTGGGTCACGAAAAGAGACTGGCAGAATAGTGGATAAAAAGAGCTTGACGGAGACTTGAAAAGAGCGATGCCCCAAAACAGAAGCAAACCACTACTACCCTTGTTACAGATCCCACAGTCAGTTTCCATAGAAGTGAGCCGTGGGACACTGTATCAAAGGCGGCCCTCAAATCTAGCAAGAGGATTGCTGCAGAGCCACTTTGATCAAGGATCCACCTTAGCTCTTCAGTAACAGCTAGTGCTCTGATATTGGTGAAAATCTTACTATGAGGAGGGAAGATGGGTTTGGGTTTCAAGAGAACTGAAAGGTTGATGTTTGATATGCTTTTCTAAGTGTTTAGCTGAAAGAGAGAGAGAAAATAGGGTTCAAGTTTGGACGAATCCAGAGAAGGTTTTTTTCAATAATGGACTCACCACTGCGTGTTTCAATGATTGAGGGACTTACGACGCGGAAAAAAAGAGATTAACTCGTCAAGAATAAGTTGGATGATTGGTGAGCCCTTATAGGTGGGGAGGGATCGAAAACCGATTTTTACAGTACTAATAAGGCTGTGGAATTAATCCAGCTAAATGGGACTAAAAGTAGACCAACTAGGTCGCAGAAACTTTCACTTTCTGAGCCTCAACGGGGAACGTGGTATAAAAATCACTGTTTTGTAGGGAAAAGAAATGGGACAATGTCAGTATGGTGATTAAACCTCGGGCACCAGCTTACAATTTTAGGTAAAATTGTCACCGCATAAAGATGTTTAAAAAAAAAAAAAAAAAAAACTCATGTCATTGCCAAGTGGCATTACCTAATCACTATGTTCTCTATGAACAGAATTTGATGCATGTATGCCGAGACAAAGCAAAGTGGCTAATAAGTTGTAACCGGTCTGCGTACTATAGTAGAAGGAATATCCCCTCTCTCTGCTTTTTGTCCCCAAAGACATTCAAAAGCCAAATGGCTGTTTAGCAACCCATTTCCATGATACCAAATATGTGTGAGATAACTCTCCCAAACCCTCCACTCTTTAATTGAAATACATCAATTAATTTCACACCTGTGTAAATCCAATATATTCTATTACAACATAGTTTCCACACTTCAGAACCTTATCTATCCGGTATCTTCCAGATAGTTGGCCCCTACTTCATAGAGCGAAAAACACAAAAGAACACACAACAAAACTAAACTAAAAACAGCTGTACATTCCAAATAGGAGAAACCAGATTAGCCAATATCTTTTCATGACTGAGACAACATTAAGACATTGTCCTGAAATCCTACCAGAGAGACTCTAAAGGCAGGTTTTTGTGTCAAGAAGTAGATGTAATCATTAGATAGACTTTACAAGCAAATTGGAGGAAGACATTAATGTTGGCACTCATCCTATGTATAGTTAGCCGATATGTACATGAAGCTCCTCGTCCTCATTGAGGCCTCCCGGTGATTTGCTCCCAAGGAGGATAATGTACTCCGACTCCAGCAGTCTAAGTCTCCTCTCTCTGTCTCCACCAAGTGAGTTTTGCAGGATCCTGTCAATTCCAAATAAAGATAAGTCCGCATCATGTTCGTGATACCTGGCCCAATGTCTCGCTACCGGATAGTTAGTATCACAGTTCTTAATGGCCCTTTAGTGGTCCAGCACCCGCTTTTTTACGGGGCAAATGGTGCTCCCCACATATTGGTATCCACATGGGCATTGTAAGACATAAACTACATAATCATTGCCACAAGTGATACATTTATTTATCGTCTTGTCTGTCCTGTAGGTAATATGTACTCTTTCCTATTCTTGCTGCCCCTACATGCCTTACAGCGTCCACACTTATGGAAACCCACCTGTTCTTGTAACCAGCCCCTTCTCTGTGTATTAGGGTTGCTGTAGCTATGTACGAGAGTCCCTCAAGGATTTTGTCTTACGGTAAGTCACTAAGGGATTAGGTGGCATATCCTTCCCAATGACCGGGTCTGATTTTACCAAATGCCAATGCCTGTTGAGTATCTTTTTAAAGGCACTCGATTCACTATTGTAAGTAGTGATCAGTCTAGTCCTATTCGGGTCTTCTGTCCCCTTCTTTTTTTGTGTCAAGAGTTGTTCTCTAGAGGTGAGGGCTGCCTTGCTGCTAGCTACCTTCAAAACCTTATAGGGGTACCCTCTTTCTCTAAATCTGGACACCATCCTTGCTTCCTCTTCCTCGAAACTTGATGTTGTACCACATGCTCGTTTATCCCTTAGGAGTTCGCCATATGGAATACTCCATTTCAATTTTTCTGGATGCTGACTCTCTGCATGGAGAATACTATTCCCTGCTGTCTTCTTTCGGTATAGACTGGTGTGTATGTTCCCTTCTACTACCATGACTGTTACATCCAGGAAGTCCATTCTAATTTTGTCAATCTTGTGCGTAAATGTTAAATTCAGGTCATTGTGGGAGATGTGTGTCTAAAAGTCAATCAAAGCCCCCTCTGAGCCCTCCCATACCAAAAACAAATCTATGTACCGTGTCCAGAACACTATCTGGTCAGTCCAAGTTCCATTTTCATCCGTCCGTACAAATTGCTCCTCCCACCATCCCATAAGCATGCAGGCATAGCTTGGAGCAAAGCAGCTTCCCATCGAAGTCCCCGTGACTTGGCTGTACCAATCATCCCTGAATATATATATATCCGATTGCATTGCAAATGCATGTTGGTTTTGAGTTCTAGACAGGAAAATTGGGCTGTCAGCAGCTTTTCTAGTGGGGGAGGGAAAAGGTAGGACTATCTGAGCAGGATGGCTTCAGTGAACCACAATTGGTATCTTCACCCAGACATGACTGCTGAAATCTTTAAAATGTGGGGAATACCAGGCATTTTTGCGACCAGAGAGAATATTCTTTGCCCTCAGTTTTGCCAGAGAGAGTACCTGTAGGTTGAGTCAACGGGGGAAGCTGTTACAAACGGTCATTCTCAAGATTTGGACCAGGATGATTTTAATTGCTCCAGATTGCTCATTCTTGTCCCATCCTCTGAGGAGGAACCTGTTGTGCCAGGATGGGGCAGATTACGTCACTCAACTTTCAGGCTTTATGCTTGACTCTTTAAAGGTTAGCATTTGAAGATCAGTACTTCCACAAGAAGTTTTGGACTTATTATTGTTCCACAGACTTTCAACATGTGCAGCTCATTTTGGCAGGTGGGCTGCATTTGTGTATTGTTGTAGAAATGGTTCTTGTGACTCTCCAAGTACAAGTCCCTCATTTTCTGCAGTTTGACCTTCTTTTGGCTGAGATTGGGCTTGATATAACTACAGTTGGAGTATTTAGCTGCTCTATCATCTTCTTTGTTTTAGCCCGAGCAGGCCTCATTGTTTAAATCCCATACCAGACCAAACAAAGGTTTTGAGGGTGACCTACATGAAACCTAACCACTACAAGAAGTTTAAAATTAGTATTGATTTATATTTACTTCACTTTTCAAGTTTCTGCAATTTTGATCTGAAGTTTCTTTTTTGGAAGGTAGCCTATTTTTTGTTGCAATTATTTCAGCCATAAGTGGTGGCAAATGACTGGCTGATCTGCTTCTTCAACCTTTATAGTTTTCAGAGGGGTACGGTAGTTTTTACGTTTAAGCCTTCTTTTTGTCCAAAGGTTGTTTTTGACTTCCACATGTCTTAGCCAGTTCTTTTTCTACCCAATTGCCTACTTAACCCTAAAAAGATGAGGAGAGGTAAAAAAGGCACAACCTTATTTCCAACAAACCTCTGGTTTCCATAAGGACGACAATCCATTTGCCTCTTTTTAAGGGCACAGAATGGGATCTGCAATTAGGATACAGACTATATTTTTTTTAAATTAAATATTTTTATTGATACATTTTTCCAGAAAAACTCAGTGTAGGTACATTTGTAAACTGTAGACGAAGAGCATCATGATACATGACAACTTTGAATCCAGTCGGCGGTGATACAAATGCAAATCGTTTTCGGCATAGCTATCAGTAAACAGTATTTGCTAATTCATACTGATATGTGGTGTGTGTCGGGGGAAGAAATATCCTGCTTCATATTGCTTCTGGTTCCCTAGTTTCTGGCCTGGGTTCTTCAGTCCCACTCTACTTCCAGCCCGTGATGTCTCCGCCAGGGGCACCAGACCTTGGTGAACTTCTTTGGGCACCCTCTTGCCTGGTATGTCACCTTCTCTGCACCCATGTAGAGGTCCATTCCTGTCCTCCATTCAGTCACTGTGGGGAGGTTTGGGCCCCCCAATATCTGGCAATGTCTCTTTTGGCTACTATCAGCCCTAGGTTACATAACAGGAGATTGTAGCGGGTGAGATCCACCTCGGAGGGAATACCTAACAGGACGTATTTGGGATCTATGGGCAATTGTGCCTCTACTACAGTGCCCATTTCCTCTATTATTTGGTTCCAGTATAGTTTTATACGGTGGCATTCCCACTGCGTGTGTATGTAGGTCCCGCGCTCTTACAGCGGAGACATTCTGATGACTCTGCCCTCCCAAATTTGTGCAAACGTGCCCTTTCGAAGTAGGCCCCGTGTGTAGGATCTTAAATTGTATTGGGCGTAGCCTTAATTTAATGACCACTTCTCTTGGGTGCATTAATGCTGCTTCCCAATCTGTCCTCTAGCTTGCCTATGGTGGTTCCCCATTGTGATCTGAGAGCCTTCAGGTTGTCTGGCATATTACTTGAGGGTTCTGTATGTCCATGAGATGGCTTTGTCCGGTATTTCTCTAACGGGTCCCCAAGTCTGGATGTCCCTATAGTGTCCCAGTATCTAAAGCCCTACAGTTTGCCCAGTTCTGGCAGGCGTGTCCCCTCCCACAGTGGGGTCTCTCTCTTAAATTTCTTGTCCCACTTAATTTGGTGTTCTGCCAATTACAAAGCCAGCACTCTTCCTCTGTGCCAACAACATACTCGAAAAACCATAGACCTGCTCCATCAACTAGGCTTCACCATCAATGTCCGAAAAACAGATTTTCAGCTTTACAGGTTCAACCGTATTTGGAGGCTATCTTAAACACAGGTGGGATTAGCCTATCCCAATACAGCAAGATTCTAACATTTCCAAACGCTACTACCACGTTTCCAAGCCAATCAACATTTGACAGTCCGAACTGTCATGCACCTACTAGGTATGATGTCGTTGTGCATTGCAATAGAGCCACAATCGCGGCTTCACATGAATCCACTGCAGAAATGCCTAGCACAACAGTGGTCTCCCTCACAGGGTCACTTAGAGGATCTAGTGTTGAAAGACAGCCACATTCATCGCTCTCTGCAGTCGTGGAACTAAAACAACCTGTTAAAAGGGCAGCCTTTGCTCGACCCTGTTCCCCCAAATCATCCTGACAATGGACGCATCACTGACAGGCTGGAGTGCCCACTTACAAAATCCTCAGTCCAGAGTCTCTGGGACACCAAACACCAGGGTCTCCACATTAACTATCCAGAGCTTCTAGTTGTTCACCTAGCATTGAAAGCGTTCCTGCCTCACCTGATCGGCAAAGTTGTTTTAGTCCGGACGGACAATATGATAACCATGTACGAAAACAGGGGTACACGCATTCTCTGCAGTTATCACACCTATCTCAGACCATTTGGCGTTGGGCTCTACATCACTACATTCATGTGCTAGCACTACATGCCACGAACAGATGCTTACAGGGTAAGTAACATAATCCTACCGAAGGTAAGTAACTGTTCGAGGCATGTGAGCTGTAGATCACATGCTGTGCATAGCCCGCCATCTAGTGTTGGGTCCGGATGTTTGCACTTTGAATTTGTTCGAAGAAGTCTTTTCCAGTCACGAGGTAGGTGACTCCTCCTTTCGGTGATAGTGCGCATGGGCATCGACTCCATTGTTAGATTGTTTTTTTCCGCTATCGGGTTCGGATGTGAATTGCTGCGCTCCGGTTCTGCACAGTTTCTCGGGTTTCCCTTCGACGTGCAATCCGCTACCCTCGACGGTATTGTTTCTCGATCGCGTTTCCTATTCTCCGCGTATTGTTTTAAACCAAGAATCTTCGATCGGAAAACTCGTGGAGAGCCGTTGGGCCTACCCGTGCCAGCACGAAGTGTGCAATCTGTTTGTCCCCGGAACACTATGAGAGCGACTGCGACGCGTGCCGATGGTTTCGATCGAAGAAGACACCCCGTGACCGTCTGGCTCGACGTCACGAAATGCAACACCAAGGCGGCTCCGTAACAGACATCTTCGGAGAAGATTCCGACCAAGAACACGCTCAAGGAGCCGAGGAAGAAGAACATGTCTCCGTGTCCGAAGCTGACTCCGACATGGAAGAAGAGGAGTAAGTTATACCGGGTAATCGTACCGTGAGTACAGAAACCCCCTTGCCTCAACAACCGAAAAAGGCTCCGGTCTTTCCTCGGTGCCGAAACGCAAAGAAAAGCCTTCCGGCTCGGGATCGAGTTGGCCCCCTACTGGCACGGAGCAGAAATCCTCAGTGCCGAAAACCAAGCATGTCCATCCTCCATCTTTGTCCAAGCCTAAATCTTCGGTGTCGAAGGGTTTGGAGCGAAAACTTTCGACGCCGAAATCTACAAGTAAAGAAAAAAAGACTCCAACTAAAGAGTTTCGGTCTGATGTTCCACCTTCGGATCCGAAACAAAAAGAACTGTTTATCAACCCTAATACTGGACATATCCATGCCAAATTGCCTGAAAAAAGGAAATTGGCACATCGGGATGAGCATCATATACCCCTGAAGAAAAGGAATGTGGGTACAAACCCATCACCACCTTATGTTCCACCCCCTTCACCCACTAATCCTCAACTACTCATTACCCCCACTAATTCACCTCCACCACTATCACCTGAGCCACAGGATGAGGGGGATGGGGATGACAACAGGCCACAAGATGTTGACCCATAATAATAATATTATAATACTGATCCACACACAGACACTGACCCTGACTTGTATCCATCCAGGCCATTACCTCCTGATGACAATATAGGTTATATTGAGCTTCTTAATAGGGCTGCTCACTATCATGGGATGGAACTACATAAAGAGGCTTTATAGGAAGACTTATTTGAGGCCTTAAGCTCCACTCAAAAACAACACACACACTACCAATGCTTAAGGGAATGCTTAAGCATGCAGATGAGGTTTTCAAAGACCCTGTCAGGGCAAGAATCATCGCTCCCAGGGTTGAGAAAAAAATATAAACCAGCACCTACTGACCCTGCTTACATCAAGGGTCAACTGCCCTTAGACTCTTTGGTGGTCTCTAATGCTCGTAAAAGAGCAAATTCACAAACGGGTGAGGCCCCTCCTCCTGATAAAGAGTCCAAGTTAATTGATGCCTCTGGTAAAAGGGTAGCTTCTCAGGCAGCTAATCACTGGCGCATTGCCAATGCTCAGGCTTTGCTAGCCAGATACGATGGAACTCATCATGATGAGTTAGAAAAACTTATCCAATATCGGCCTGATGAGCATAAGTCTAAGGCAAATGATCTTACACAAGAAGGAAAACTCATTACCAATACCTCCATCAAATGTGATTAGATGCAGCAGACACAGCAGCACGCACAGTAAACACAAGCGTGTTGCTACGCAGACACGCATGGTTAAGAATATCAGGTTTCAAACCTGAAGTACAGGCCTCCATTCTTAATCAACCTTTTGACAAGGAACACCTCTTTGGTCCAGCAGTTGACACCTCGCTGGAGAAAATGAAAAAGGACACTGAGGTCGCAAAGTCCATGGGGGCTTTACAATTAACTGCTAATAGAGATTCCTTTCGCCGCTCCTTTTACACGGGTGGTTCCAAAACTTTTACTACAGAGATTCTCTCCTCCTCTTACAAGGGCAACAACCAATCGCCCTTATCAAGAGGATATTTTAGAGGAGGTTTTAGAGGAAACAATGGTAAGGGCAGAGGCAGAGGCAACTCCACACATACGTCCCCCGCTAATAACAAACAGTGACTTCCTTCCGCTACCCTCCAATCATACCACTCCTGTCGGGGGACGTCTCTCTCAATTTCTCCCTGTCTGGAACACCATCACCTCAGACAAATGGGTTCTACAAATTATCCAATATGGTTATTGCCTGGAACTTAGACACTCCCCCAAACATTCTTCCAAGATCACATGCAATGTCACAAGAACATCTTACCCTTCTAAAAAAGTTCAATCTGTTAGAAAAAGGAGCAATAGAGCCTGTCCCATTAAAACCTCAAGGGACCGGAGTATACTCCCTATACTTCATAATTCCCAAGAAGGACGGTTCTCTCAGGCCTATACTAGACCTCAGAGAACTGAATCAGACCACTTTCACATGGTCACTCTCCAGCAAGTACTCCCGCTCCGTCAACAAGGCGACTTTCTGTCCACTCTGGACTTAGAGGACGCCTATTTCCATATCCCAATGCATCCTGCTCATCGCAAATACCTAAGGTTCGTAGTAGCAGGACAACATTATCAGTTCAAGGTGCTCCCATTCGGAGTAACTACCGCACCCAGAGTTTTTACCAAGTGTTTAGTAGTAGTCGCAGCTCATCTTCGAAGACCACACATTCACGTTTTCCCATATCTGGACGATTGGCTCATAAAAGCCAGCTCGCAAGAAAGCTGTCTCCATCACACTCTCAAAACAGTGCAGTTGCTCCACAATCTTGGGTTCACAGTGAACCTGTCCAAATCTCATCTACAGCCATCCAACACACAGGCTTATCTGGGAGCCACAATAGGCGCACAAAAGGATTTGGCCTATCCCAATCCTGCCAGAATCCGCAACATGCAGACTCTACTCTGCCAGTTCCAACCTCAACACTCATTACCAGCTCGAGTGTTCATGCAGTTACTGGGGATGATGGCGTCTTGCATACTAATAGTCCCTTAGGCAAGACTTCACATGCGTCCCTGTTCAGGAGTGCTTAGCACGTCAGTGGAACCAAGCTCCGGGTCTATCAAATCTAGTGTTGGTGGACGGCCGCACCCATCGCGCTCTGCAGTGGTGGAATACACAAAACCTTTCAAAAGGGCGGCCCTTCATCGACCCAGTTCCACAGATAGTGCTAACAGCAGACTCATCGCTCACTGGTTTGGGAGCTCATCTCCAGACGCATACAATTCAGGGCATGTGGAGCTTGCAGCAAAAGCAGCTTCACATAAATCATCTAGAGTTGCTAGTAATTTTTCTAGCGCTCAAAGCATTTCAAGTTCATCTAGTAGGCAAAACTGTCCTGATCCGTACAGACATGACAGCAATGTACTACATACAGAAACAGGGGGGGGGGGGGAGGACACATTCTCCAGCTGTCACAGCTAGCACAGACCATCTGGATATGGGCCGTACATCACAAAATGTTTCTCCTTGCAGAACACCTTCCAGGAGTAAACAATCAGATTGCAGATCTGCTCTGTCGTCAAAGACAACAGATCCACGAATGGGAACTCCACCCTCAAGTTCTCCTCCCATTCTTCCAAATGTGGGGATTTCCAGACATAGATCTGATCGCCACAAACCTAAACGCAAAATGCCCAAACTTCGCATCCACACCCATTGTCCAAGGGCATGCCCTATGGATGAATTGGTCAGGGATATTTGCATATGCTTTTCCGCCTCTCCCACTCATTCCATTAGTGGTTCGGAAGCTCAAACAAGCATCCCTGACATTAATCCTAGTTGCTCCCACATGGGCCCGACAACCCTGGTTCACAACCCTGTTGGAGCTCTCTGTAGTTCCTCACCAAAGACTACACCTCACTCCCAATCTGCTCACTCAGAGCCATGGAGAGATGAGGCACCCAGATCCCAGCCATCTCAACCTTGCAATCTGGCACCTGAAATCCTAGAGTTTGGTTACCTCAATCTTCCGCCAGACTGCATGAATATTATCAAAGAGGCTAGACGTCCTACCACAAGAGCATGCTATGCAGCAAAGTGGAAGTGATTTGTGATACACTGCAATAACAATCACATAGATCCACTGGGCGCGTCAGTTCAAAATATCATCTGCTATTTATTACATCTACAGCGTTCCAATTTGACGTATTCTTCCATACGCTTACATCTTGCTGCAATAGCTGCATACCTACAAAACAGACATCTGTCTCTTTTTAGAGTGCCTGTCATCAAAGCATTCATGGAAGGACTTAAAAGAATCATTCCTTCAAGACTTCCGCCTGCTCCAGTGTGGAATCTCAACATCGTCCTCACAAGGCTAATGGGTCCACCCTTTAAGCCATTGCATAAATGTGAAATACAATTTCTTACTTGGAAGGTAGCTTTCCTCATAGCTATCACATCTCTGAGGAGAGTGGGTGAGATCCAGGCACAAACCATAGAAGAACCATTCTTACAAATACATCGAAACAAAGTGGTTCTGCGGACCAATCCATTTTTTTTTTACCAAAGGTCATTTCTGCCTTTCACATCAACCAATCTGTTGAGTTGCCTGTGTTCTTCCCTCAACCAGATTCTGTGGCAGAACGTGCTTTACACACTTTAGATGTGAAAAGAGCAATTCTTTACTATATAGAAAAGACAAAACCTTTTCGCAAAACAACTATTTGTCGCTTTTGCTCCACCACATAAAGGCAATCCAATATCAAAGTCAGGCATTGCAAGGTGGATAGTAAAATGCATTCAGATATGCTATGCAAAAGCAAAAAGAACTTTAACAATTCCCCCTAGATCACACTCCACTCGCAAACTAGGGGCTTCTATGGCATTTCTAGGAAACATACCCATAGATGATATCTGCAAAGCTGCAACATGGTTTACACCTCACACATTCACAAAACACTATTGTGTAGATGTGTTAGCAAGACAGCAAGCTAGTGTGGACCAAGCAGTTTTACGTACACAATTTCAGACAACTGCAACAGCTACAGGTTAGCCACCGCTTTAGGAGATAACTGCTTTTTAGTCTATGCACAGCATGTGATCTACAGCTCACATGCCTCGAACGGAAAATGCTACTTACCCAGTATGCATCTGTTCTTGGCATGTAGAGTCTCATGCGCCCATCCGCCTCCCCGGGTACCTATACCTGTTGCAGTTACATCTTACTTGGATACATACATACATGGACATCTCTTACTAACTCCATTATCACCCTCTGCGGCAACCAATCTAACAATGGAATCCATGCCCATGCGCACTATCACCGAAGGGAGGAGTCACCTACCTCGTGACTGGAAATGACTTCTTCGAACAAAAACAAAGTGCAAACCTCCGGACCCAACACTAGATGGCGGGCTATGCACAGCATGCGACTCTACAGCTCTACATGCCAAGAACAGATGCATACTGGGTAAGTAGCATTTTCCTTCTTTTGACTGTGTGGGTGCACCATCTTTGTTTATTTGCTTTTCCTGGAATGCTACTCTGACAAGCTCCTCCCTGGGATACACCCACTGCTACACATGTAAGTGTAGGTTGCATAATTACATTGGGCCTTATTCACAAAGGTAAACGTACACTTTTGGTGTAAGTTTACTATGTTTTTGATATTCACAAACTGCAAGTGTAGTTTTACTTATAGTATCTTTTCGACTTCAGAGAACTCAGCACATAAAAAGATAGAACAGTCTCTGCAGTCGTACAGATACTACATGTAAAACTACACTCGTAGTTTTTTTAATAGAAAAAAATAGTTGACTTAAACCAAAAGTGTAAGTTTGTCTTTGTGGATAAAGCCATTGTGTGTAGATGAAGCCAGTTGTCTAGTATGCAAGTCAGTTGCCTATATGAGATGGCTTTGCATTATTTTGTGTTGACCTGTAACCACTGAAACGTGTAAACAAGAAAGACATGCTTTGTTTTGATTTTGTGGCAGGAATGATGCAAAAAAGAATAGCTTTAGTCCACCAACACATTTCTTTTGGGGTCCTATGGTAAGACAAGATATAACACTTGTTACTGTATAATGTAACGTCATATTGTACAGGGAACTCTGACTTGTCGACTGGGTGACCAGACACAGTGGTACTCTATAATGCTCCCCATGCTTGTTGGGGAACCCAGTAACGAAGCAAGCCGCAAATGCTGAGTAAGGATTCTGACAACCACATAAAGCACTTTGATAATCACTTGCAGAAGTGTTGGACTTTTTATTTGTTTAATACCATGCAGCAGTCCATTTAAATCCTCTTGCTCACCGATGTAAGTTTACTACTTATGTATTGTACCTAGAAACGTGATTAACTTATTTTTTCTTTTCTTTTTTCTTTATCACAGCATTGATAAAGTCTCAAAGATAACATCACCAGTGTTAATAATCCATGGGACTGAAGATGAAGTCATCGATTTCTCTCATGGCCTTGCATTGTTTGAACGTTGCCAGAGACCAGTAGAGCCTCTTTGGGTCGAAGGAGCAGGTCACAATGATGTGGAGCTCTATGGACAGTATCTTGAGCGATTGAAGCAGTTTGTTTCACAGGAGTTGGTGAATTTATAAAATATTTTGTAAATTTCTTGCTAAGGTTTGTTCCACTGCTAGACTGTGAGCCATGGTTAATATAAGTATGTATAACTCAAGACCTGAAGATTTGTTTGCAAATCTTGTCAGTTGCCTTTTAAACGTACCGGTAATGATTTGGAAACATTAGTGATGAAGGTTAAATTTACCAGTATTAACAATCGGAATAACACTGTCATGCAGTAAAACTTGCATAGTAAAACCTATTCTTTGTGATGAGATTTTCACATTGGATGTAAAAGTAACATATTGGAAGGGGCAATGTATGAAATCATGTAAAATTACTGAAGATAATGCATGTTTTTACCAGATGCTGAAACATTTTAGGTTTTTTTGAAACCTCTCTAGGTGTACTGTGTTTTTATTTCCTTTTCAATATATTGTATAATAAAGTTCAAATTCCAGGAAACCAATTCTAATAGTACCATGGTATGCAATCCTTGTCCGAGCAAAGTAATAATACAAGAGCATCAATCTATCACTGGAGTTCACCACAGCCCTATTATATAGGGAGCAGATCAGAACAAAGGTGTTTATTTAATGAGTTGAAAGCACTTTTTATATAAAGTTTTTTGTACATGCATTGCAAATGCTATCTTTTATTGGGAATGTTAGAAAAAGCTATTCTCGCTCTCCCTCCATTCGGCAGTTGTAATCATGGAGTATCTAAATACCACTAAATTCTGGTAACCGTCAAGTCTCATTAAAGGGCTGCATCACAAGTGGCAACCCCCTGCTTAATATTTGTGAAGTGAAGCTGTATAAAGCTTGAAGGAATCTTGTGTATAAACCTGTGCTCCACTTTAGCTGAATGCCTGTTGACGCCATACTTTGAAGGGAGAAACTGAATGTTTTCATAGTTTCTCTTTGACTTTAACATTGTATTTTTCTTCTTAGTTTACCTTTGGATGTTTTATAGAAGTAGAACTTTTTGTTCTTCAAGCATTTTTACTAATTTACTGCTGGGTATGGTGGATGATAGGAATGTTGATATTTTGTATTAATGTAGTAAATTCTTTTTGTAAGTTGACTTTCCTTTGAGTTAAATAAAATTATCAATGAAAAAAAATTAAATTAAAGATATGTAGTTTAATTTGAACAGATACTCCAATCAAAATACACTGTGGTTCAATTTGAAGGCCTTATGTAGCGGTCTTGTTATGTGTCTGAGATTTTGTATGATTTAATTGTATTCTGCCTAGAGTAATTGTGTATGCCTTGACTCGCGTGTTAAATGCCAGTAAACTATATTCCAACCATTTGTAATTCTTCTTTTCTTAGACAAAAACAATTTAAGTAGGAAAATATGTAAAATTTTACTGGTCTTGCCCTGTTAGTGGGTTCTGTTGTGAAATAGGTCTAGTCTAAGCCATATTATTTGTTTAAGCTTCTTAATTCCTAATACAGGTCTGAGTCCATGATGTTGGGAACACAGAGGGGAGGACCACAGGAAAACATTGTTTGAGCAATCTACTAACTAGTGAAATATGCAGGAAACCAATAAAGGAAACTTTTCATGGAAGTGCTACAATATAATTAAATGCTTTCATTTATTCTTTCATTGTATGCCAACCCTCTAGCTGAGTTGAGGATTAGAGGAAGGTTGTGTGAGCAATAAGTTTATGAAGTGGGATAAGAACAACAATTAACATTATTTTTGCCTATGAACAGCAAGTAGAGTCTGCGAATAATAGGAAAACATTAGGGGGAGTAGCCCCGTTTTGAGTCGGTAAACTGTAGAAAACCAACAAGCTTTTACCCAGTGGTTTAAGCAACCAATTCATGGGGGAAGATCAGCCTCGCTCTAGTTTTTTCCATGGCATTAGCTCTCTAGCTGTTTGAGATCCATATGTTGTGCTGGTAAGACCATTTTCTAGTAAATATTTACACCAGAAGGAAACTCTAATGTAGACTTCAAAATTCTATGACATTGGTCTACTCGTCTCTTGGCAAAACATGATGTAAATTAATCCTGAAAATGGATTTGCTTTAAGTGCTGGATCCTCATTTCATAATCCTGATATTCTTGCTCACCTGCAACTTAAACTGAAAAAGGCTGTCGATAATCTTGACTTCTGCTTCCACCAAAAAGCAGTGATCCTTTAAAACTAACAAATGGAGCACTGGCAGCCGAACTAACACTTTAAGGGTTCACATTGTTTCATAATCTTTGAGTTACTTTTACAAGCGTTTAAACATGAAGTCTTCTCAGTATCCCAAGCCCTGTGTGGACCCTGACAATTTAGCAAACTACAGACTCAGCTTAGGTCTACCTTGTGTTCTATACAGTCTAATGGTCTTCTCAGTGACATTCAGTCAGAATTCAGACCCCATAAGGATACAGAGACCACTTCCTTAAACATAAGGGAAGAACCTCTCTAGTCCCACGAAGGCTACCTGTTTTCTGATCATACTCCTGGCTTCCCTCTTCCTAGTCCACTTTGACACCTTTGACTACCAGGTGCTTATGGAAAGACTGTCTGCTTCATCCAGGACCAGCGGTGTAGCGATTTCATGGTTGGCTTCCTTCTGTGGAGCCATAATTTTTTAAGTTACATTAAGCCCATTCCATACCAGAATATTAGACCTCTGATGTACCCCAGAGCTCTGCGATTGCGCCAACAGTGTTACTCCACGCCAGCTGAAACAATATTACAGCCTCTCCTGGACTGATGTTGTTGAGTCTTCAAAACTTATCGCATGTGTGCTGTAGATGCATAATTCCATCTTGGTCCTAAAAATGATCCTCACAAATCTTCTAATGTTCTCTCAATGCCTCTCTCAGGTTCATTGACAAATGCAGAATAATAGGCTTTATTTACAAAACTGAAATTCGACCTGTAAGCCGCCTTTTACCTTGCCTGGCAGATCTAGGCCCCCCTCTCCCATTCCTGCTGGTTAAGGCATGCAATTTGGAAGTAATTTTTCATGCACCTCTCTGATAAAAGCAATAGACCACCTGTGTGTAATCAAAGGAGTGCTGCAACTAGTAGTGCTCCCAGGAAATCACCCCTACCCTAGCTGTGGCTCATGCCCATGTGAAATAGTACAATAACTTGTTGACTGGTCTACCCAAAACATCTCTTTTAAAAGCTAGAAAGTTCAAAAGTATGCCCCTTGGCCTCAAATGAGACCACTCCACAAACACCTGCCCCTCGATTCTTCCATTGGCTCCCAGTAAAAGAAAAACCATTTGCTTTGCACAAAGGGTGATCTGTAGCACTAAACTACCTAGCAAAAGTGTGTGTCCCTTACCAACGGACCAGAAGGTTCAGGTTCCACCAGCTGGTACATACTGTTGAAAGAACCTATCCGACACATAAGAAACAGCAGTCAATCTTACTACATTGAAGACTTCTCCTTGTAAATTCCACACCTCTTAAACTAACACTGGAGAAGTCCCTCAGAGTCAGAAGATCCTTTAGGACTGACCTCTTCAGTTTTGCATTATCATACATTCTCCACAACAGCCATTCTGTGATTTATCTAGCGTCTTTCCGAGTCGGACGTCCAAGACTTTCCTTGCCTATTCTAGCCGTGTGGGCTCTTGCATTTTCAATGCGTTTTCACCTAGTTGGGGATCATATTTAATGGTAGGCTATCTTGAGATACCCTCTGCTCGTTGCTGGATGACTGACTGATTCCCTGCCAACAGTGAGTCATGGTACTCTTCAAAGAAGCTAATAATAATGTGTTCAAGTGCCATCACACTTTAACCACAGGCCCACCGGAACATTTTCTGTGTTGATGGATCACTCTTTGTTGAGGGTCTTGTTTAAAACATAGAAAGCTTTTTAACATGGCACACTTTTATTTTGATGAAATCAAATTCAGTGTACTTTATCCAAAATAGCCTGAAAGTTGGACCACAGGTTCCAGATGTCCCTGACAATCTTTAGAATCTTAATTTGATCCAGACACCGATTCTCTGTTTTGAACTCTTGTTAAATGGCTCCATCTATTCTTATGTGTCAGCCAAAGGCTCCTCTAGCTCTGTGCAGACATCGTTTCAGGCCTGCTCTGGTTACTCCAAAAAGGTCATGATCTAAGAAGAGTGGGCTTTCAAAGACATCTGGCCACTACTAAATATTTCCATACGAGGCAACACAGCCCCAGTATTACATCTCACTGGAGTACCAATTAATCATCTTCCATAAATCATTCTGATCAAATCTATTTTATAGGTGACACCAGTATATTTATGGACTTATTCCGACAGTTGAGCTAAACCCAACATCTATAAACTCCTGAAAGGAAATCTGTATGTTTGAGACCATGCAACCTCCGGAGTCTGTTTGGCTGTTAGTTTGGTTCCTGGACTTTTGGAATCTACTTTGTAAGCATGATTCTTGCTTGTAATCACTGAAAGAAGCCAGGTGCTGCAGGGTTACTGTGTCACATTTTCTTTGGGGCACCCTTACTCACATTGTGTCATTGGTAAGGAAGTAATTTATTGTTTAGTTAATTAAAACCGTAACAATTTTACCTAGATCAAATATCCTTAACTCAAAAGTTTAAAATCGTTTCAGCCTTAGCAGTATAAAAATTAGCACGCAGTGTTTAAAAACAGCAAGTGTAAATTAATTCAGTTTTAAAATCAATCTACAATACATGTCTGGCTTGCATAAGACGTTGTTCTGACTTCCTCAAGTTTGCTAGCTCTGCATATTAAAAATACAATTAAAGTGCATTAGTATTGAAAGCTCAAAATGTCAGATACCAGACTGGTTATTTACTTTCTATCCGGGTGTCATTTAAACATTTAGAAGTCTCTATATACCTTTACTACCAGATTGAGCGGTCAATGCCCCTAAAGAGTCTAAAGCGTTGGTTCAGGTAAAAGTGATAATCGACTGTACAGTCTCCTTCTCCTTGCAGTGGTGATCTTACAAATAGAGGTGGTAATGGCGTTTCTCCCCCACTGAGCTAAGCTCATTAAAAGGCTTTAGCTTTCACAGCTTGATCGTGTACACGGAGGAACTTTATCAGTTTACAATTCATTTGGGGGTCGAATGGATCTAGTCCTCTGACGGCAGTCCTGCAGGATCTTATTTCTCTGTCCAGGAAGGCTCTCCTTAATAAAGTGGCTCGTACTGGTTGTAATTTCTTACAGTGACATATAGGATGAATAAAATCTTCTTTTTGACTGCCTCAAAGACGGCACACTTTTGAGTAAATATTTTTCCAGTGTGGCGCGTCTGCCAGTGAAGGGTACCTTCCGAACCGCAGTACCATTAATTGTCTTTTTACGTGGACAGATAATGTGTAATCTAGGTAGGCTGCCGGTTCAAGGACTTTGTAGTTATTGATCACCGTCCATGAATGAGATCTTTGGGTGAAAATGCTCTTATCCAATATTAACGAATGAAATTTTGCAGCTTTATTTATTGCTAGCTTGGATATTGGGAAAGGCATATTTTTGTTACAGAGATCAGAAGCGCTGGTAGTTTTAAGTGCGTTGTACAAAAATTGATTAACGTTGATTTTTTATTATCAAGTTCCGACCATAATACCTCATTAAGGCTAGTATTCTCTGAGTTTTGTTTTATTCGGTACCAAACCTCTATAGAGAGATAAAGTCTGCCCAATGATTCGTTCATTAACCCAAATTCCAAACGCATTTGCGCTGGCAAAGCGGTCCCGGGAAGTTGAAAAATCTTTTTGTAGATGCTTGTTATTAAGGAGGACAGAATATTTCCCGTGCATGGACGCGCGAGCATAAGTTAAGGTTGGAAGAGTTTTGGCGGCTATTACCGAGAGCAACGGCCTTAGTGATGGTCCCTCCAGTTTTTTTACCAGCGACCGATAAGCAAATGTTGGAGCTCCTGCTCGCCGTGTCATACAGTTTTTATGCTCACGATGGGATAGCTTGTTATCTATATAATATCCCAGACACTTATAGCAGGATACGTTCTCCAAATGTTTGCCTTCTAGCCAGATGTGGTACGGGGCTAACCGGTTGTTAATAAGCATCGTTTTTGATATATTGATTTCAAAATTATTTGCTGAGAAAAATTCAGAGTTCAGTTAGTAATCTGGTCAGACCAACTTTAGTTAAACTTAAAAGAACGATGTCATCTGCATAGGCAAGATGAGAAAGTGGTAGCTGACCTAAATACGGCGAGTGGGAATTAGTTTTGTTAAGCTTTTCTGACAGGTCTGATATGAATAGCTTGAACAGGTGCGGGGCCAACACACATCCCCGTTTCAGGCCTATGGTCGTATACACTTTTCTTGAGATTCTGGAGCCGTCTCCAAGTTTTACTTTGACCCAAGTATCTGTATAAAATAGCATTAAACCCCTAAAATTCTTTCAGGTATATTCTAGGCTTTTAGTTTGGCCCACAAAAGTTTCCGATCCACACTATCGAAGGTGGCTTTTAGGTCGATGAAACAGAGATGCAGATCATGTTTCTTTTTATTACATTTCTCTGCTATTAGAGAGATTGATAGAATGTTCGAGATGGTTCCAATCCCCTTTCTGAAGCCTGTTTGAATTTTATGGTATCCAGTTGAGTTCTCCTGACCTGTTGACCAGATCTTCGAGGATCAACGAGGCGAAATATTTAGCTTCTACGTCCAGTAGTGCAATAAGCCTTAATTTGAAGGATTAGTTCTATCTCCTCCTTAATATATGGGTGTAGTAATTGATCCTTGCCAACTGTCAGGAATGTGGTTTTTAATCTCAACTTCAGCATACAGCTCCCCTGAGTAAATGCTCCAGTATTCAGAGTTGTGTTTAAAGGTGGCTTACGGTATGCCATTGGGTCCTGGAGCCCCGTCACCTTTACCTTTGTTTATTATATTTATGTCATCTGTTGAGTAAAGGGAATTGTTTTATTATAGGGTCCCCTTGTTGCGCTGGTGACTTGGTCATGCCCTTTAAGGGAGGTTGATAATTGCCTGTTTCCAGTAGATGTGGCTCGCTTAGAGTGTTGATATCTGTATCTGTGGCAGGTTAGATGGTATTGTTTTCTATTTCTGAGTGAGATAGTTGGCCCATTCCTGCTCCTGCACATTTGACGTTAAGATGTTTCCTTGCCTATTCAGGTGGTTTATCGTTTGCCAGAATTTATTCGAATTTGGGTGCCTTACGCTGTATATTAATTTGAACCAGAAACTCTGTTTTCTTTCTTTTGGATTCCCACAACTTCTTTTTATAGTGTTTTCTCTGTCGAAATAATTCCCAATGTGATACCTTCATTGTTTTTGATTGCAGCTTCCTGTGTGTTCTTTTTAGGTCCCCTTTTAATTTTTGCTCTTCATTTGGTAATCCTTTAAATGGATTGTGTCCTGTAACCTTAAATCGAGGGCTATCATTATTGTTGTTAATTTACTCAGAAAATTAGACCAAGCTTGGATCCTGTTTATAGGTCCACTTGCCGGTTCAGCCAGGAGATCTTTTATTGTTGAAAAACATTCTATTTTAGTTTTGTTTGTCCATTTAAGACGTTTTAGATTTGTTAAGTTTATTTGACCCTCTGGTAACTTGGTAGTTTGAAATCTTCCCACGTTTAGATTAAAAGCAATATGTTGAAACAAGTGATCGCTCAGTGTGGTGTACTCTATGTAAAAGCGGGCAAGTGATGGCATTAGAGGAAGCGTTATAATTGACAAGTATCGTTTGTGACCTTGGGCCGTGGTATGTTTTTTCGGCAGGTTGTCTTCAGATCTTCCATTAATCACTCGCATGACTTGATATTCCAGGTCTATTGCTAATTGCTGAACAATTTGGTCTGAGCGAGTCGACCTGGTTTGAAATTGCTCCCGTACACACCAGAACGGGTTGTCTGCTGACAAGATTTAATCTTCTGGCGTGAAAATCAAGTTTGATTAAAATCTCCTGTCACTAATTTGTTCCAAGCAGGCTCAGCACAACGTAGATCTGAAATAATTTTGCTTAAAAGTGCATTTTTCTCCTTTTTAGTTTGAGCCGTCGGTTGCGTATAATAATTGGTTAGCATTATTGTGCTTTTTTTTTGTCTGAGCATTGGTCAGTGAATTTGACTAGTTGTATACTAGGATCTGGAGAGTTCAACTGTTCTGTTGTAATTTTTAGAGCTATAGATGCATAAACTGCCAACCCACCTTTTGCACGGCTGTATTGTTTAAATATTTCTGCTGCTACTGTGTAATGAGTGAATCCAACTATTGGAAGTTCTTCCAGTGACCAAGTCTCTTGCAGAGCTAATATATCGCAATTGGCCAACTCCTGAAGAGGAAAGCCCTCCTCAAGTAGTGGTTTTGCTCTAGCTATATTCTATGATAGCATATGTATAGCGCCTCTTTCAAGGTTACTGGCTTTTTCTTTCTTTTGTCAATCACTCCTCCTATTGTTAAGAATGCTAGGAAGCCCGTTCCATTGGTTTGGAGTTAAGTCGATTTTATCTTGCGGATCTTTAGCTGGTCTATCCGAGGCCTGGTCTATGCCGCTCCTTTTAGCATTTTTTAAAATACAATAGACCTGTTTTGTTACCACTGTTTGGTTTGGTTTTTGTGTGACCTGAAGCATTTGAATTTCATTCAAAGAAAATGGATAGCGGGCTAGAATTGGTGTTGATATTTGTATACCCCAGGCTGCAAATCGATGGGAGATATTTAATATTAAATGTGCTGTCTAAGCCGTCTGCCATGTGGTTAGTGTTTGTTCTTTAGAAGCTTTGTGTCCCCCTGCAAGCAATTGAACTGCTAGAAGATCTGCCATGTGTATATGCTTTAGTTCCGATATTTCGGCCATGAGTCTCAAGATGTTACTTCTGTTCAGAATGTCATGACTGCCTTGTGATTCATATTCAGGTGTCCATATCTGTTTGGCCTGGTTGTTTCGTGTTATTGCCCTTGTTGCATCCTTATCATTGCAGTCCTTCGGAAAGGGTTTTTTCTGGTTTTGAATGTGAAAACTTGATTGCACTTGTGATCGGCTGTGCTCTGTTTTATAGCGCGAGGTGTGATTGTGGGATACTTCTGGATAGCATTGGTCCTTAACTTCAATAATTGACTGCATGTTGGGATGGGGGTATTGCATCTGGGCTGTCAGAATGTTCGTTTAGTTTCGTAGTTGTATTTGTGTAGTTAGTCGATTTCCAATTTTCTGCTGGTTCCAGTTACTGATTTTGGGCGTTGGGCAGAGTTTGTGGATTCAATGGTGCTAGTGGAGCTAAAGATGTTAAGTTTTTCCCTTTATTGATTCTCACTTTGCCTGATTCGTTCTTGTCTTGTTATATCTGTGGTCTCATTGGGATAGCTGTCTTGTAGGTTTCGGATTCCTCGAGGTGGACCATGTCATCTAAAACTGTAGACACTGGTCGAAACAGGAAATCGGAAAAAACATACTAAAGGCTTGCCCAGAGGCTCCACGTTTAAGATGTCTTTATACGATGTGGGGTTGACTATTAAGGGGGACGAGTCAAGGTCTTCTGGGTTCGTCCCCTCATGGGCTTGCGTAGGAAACGGACCAGCTTTTTCCATGGTAGTAGGGCCCCTGATGTGTTTTTTAGGAGCCCCAGTTTTATCTGTGTTCTCGCCACCTATCCCCTCGTTTCAGGTCGTAGTGCTAAGCAAGGGTTTAACTGTTGTAGTTGCAGTGGGATGTTCTTCTAAAGAAGATCCTGTTCTGGATTTAGAAAAGATAGGATCTACTCTGATACCTAGCTGGGGCTCGTGCTCTGTCATTTTGTTTCTTGCTTTCCTTTCCCTCTTTTTTTGTCTTCTGGATTGTGTTGCCATTTTTGGTTGCCCTGACGTGACATTCTGTATTGCCGTTTGATCTGTGCTTGTGCTAACTACCGTTTCTGCGGAATGGAACGGAGTATCATTTTTAAGTTCCCAGATGGTGCTTACAGCTACCTGCGACTGAATCTGTCTCACGATTGAATTAGGTTGTTTTGTCTGTATTCTCTGAGTGAGTCGCAGGGATGACCAGGCGTTTGTTGAGTCTAAGGATCTGTTCTAATAGTGTTGGTAAGAAACTCAGCTTATCTAATATTGGTCCACATGTACAGGCAGATTCCTGCGGAGAATAAACTGATTGCACTCTTATTAGGTTAGTTAAATTGTCAAGTTTCAAGTTTATTCCTGCGATATGTGATGCAATGATGTTCATTAGATCTATTTGTATATCTAATTTATCGGACTGCATTATCAGAGTATCTGTTGTTTGCAATGCTTGCAGTAACGGGGTAATGAGTTCCGTTTGACCGCTTATATTGCTGTGCTTATTGATTGTCCCGTAATCTGATGAGCTGCTAGGTCTGTCATTTTTTTTGTTATGTAATGAATTTGGTTCAAGATCTTTTCTTTGAACTTTGTGTAGTCTTCTGTAGTTGCCGAAGAAGGTGTTCCGGATTTCTTTTACTCCGACTTTATTGTCTTGGCTGCTGTTATAGTTTGATTTAAATAGCTGATCTTCCATTTCTTCTTTTCCTTGGGCCTCTGTCCATACCTCTTGCGTATCTACTATGGGTTTACTAACCTTCAACACATCTGCACTTGTATCGGATAGGCATGTGTTTAGCCATGAAAGCTCAAAGTCTTCGCTATTTAGTTGTGATCTGCAAGCTGGCAGTGTGACCTTGCCCTTGGGCCTGAGAGTGTGCTCATCTGAAAGAGACATGTTAGTGATGGATTCCTTACCTTAGAATATCCCCAGGCGTCAGACTGGATCCGGAAAGTTTTTTCGTCAGCAGTACCCCTGCGCGTCGGTAGGTGGCGTCGTGCGGCTCCGCGTTCGTCGCTGGCGTCGTAAGCGCCGAGATGACGTCACGGAGACTACTTAGGCGCCACCCATGCGCGCTGACGTCAGTTCTTTCTTTTTCTGCGCCAGTAAGCGCAAATCCGGTTAGAGCACGTACCTTAGTCACTTTTTGACTCTCTTTTTGAGACTTTGTCTCCTGTGGTTCCTCTGGTGCACGTAGGGATGCCTGGTTTTAAGTCTTGTGGGGCCTGCCGTCGCAATATGTCGGTGGCGGACCCCCACGGTGTCTGTCTCTACTGCCTGGAGAGAGACCACGACTCCCGGTCCTGCAGGGACTGTCTGGCCATGGCCCCGAAGGCCTTGAGGGAGCGTCGCTGGAAGCTGCTTGAGGTCCGGCACTCGTCCCAGCGCCGTTCTCGGTCTAGGGGCCGCTCCAGAGAACGCTCGCGGGGCCCCCATCATCACTCCTCGGGCTCCAAGTCTTCACCCTCGGATTCAGGGAAGAGACGACACAAAAAGAAGTCGAAGAAGCGTTGTCGCTCTCCGACGTCCCCCTGTCGGTCCCCGGATGCAGACAAGGGGGACAGGGGTTCTGCCCCTGAGGCTCCTTTAGAGCCCGGGAGTCCTGCGGCCTACCCGCCTTACCCAGGTCCGTCGGCGACTCCCGCACAGGTGGAAGAATTTCTTGCTACCATGGACCGCCTGTTTAGGCCTCGGGCTCCCGCCGGCGCGCCCTTGGGCCCCGTGTCTGGATTCTTTTGGGCCGTTGGCGCCGGCGGCGGCTCCGGCGCCGCAGCATCCTGCGCCGCTGGCTCCGGCCACGGCGCCAAAAGGTCCCACGCTGCCGGCTGCGGCCCCAGCGCCACCCTCGGCTCCGCCTCCGGCGCCCCTGTGGATGCCATTTGTCCCGCCCCTGCCCAGGTCCCAGGACCATTTTGTCCCTACCCGGGACCCGCATTGGGACACGGCGCTGGTTCGGCCCCGTCCGGCGCCGTTCCCGGCGCCGTTTGTTCCTTCACCGGTCCCTGCCCTGCCACCGCAGTCCGTTCCGCATGCGGCGGAGGTGGAGGATGACTGGGAGGGGTCCGAGGACCCTCTTGCTCGTCAGTGTAACTCCGAGCAAGACTGGGCAGACGAGTTAGAGGAGGCTGGCGGCCTTGATGTCTCCTCTGACCCGGGGTTTGCCTCTCCTTCGCCTACCATGGAGGAGGGCGCTTCTTACACGATGGTGCTCCGTCGGGCTGCTGAGGTCCTCAACCTTGATCTCCCTACGGTAGCCCTGAAGACTAATCTCCTCACTGAGGTGCTCCAGACGGCGTCCACTTCGTCGGAGCCCCTGCTGCCATTTAATGACGCCCTCACTGACGTCTTACTGGGCACTTGGTCGCTGCCAGCCACAGGGGCCCCTGTGGATAAGAACGTCACCAGGTGTCATCGCCCGGCGCCTGGTGACCCTGCCTTTCTGACCACTCATCCTACGCCCGAGAGTCTGGTCATCCAAGCTTCGACGTCCCAGAGTGCCTTTCCCACGGCTCCGCCGGAGAAGGACTCTAAGAAGCTGGAGCAGTTCGGCAAGCGGTTGTTCTCTTCGGCCAGCTTGGGGCTGTGGTCGGTGAACACTGCATGCCTATTGGGCCGCTATTCCCACGCGGTGTGGGATACAGTTGCACAGGTGTTGCCGCAGTGTCCTGAGGAGACCCAAGCTGTGCTGTCCCAAGCTATTGCCGAGGGTAAAGATGCGGCTAAGTTCGCCATTCGGTGTGGTTTGGACACCGCGGACTCACTAGGTAGAGCGATTTCTACGACTGTGGCGCTTCGTCGCCACGCCTGGTTGAGATCTACCGGGTTCTCGCCGGATGTCCAGAGCTCACTCATGGACATGCCCTTTGATGGCACTCGCCTGTTTGGCGATAAAGCCGACAGTGCGCTGGAGCGTTTTAAAGACTCGCGGGCCACGGCCAAGTCCTTAGGTCTTTCCACGAAAAGCCCAGCCACTCCTGGTTTTCGTTCCTTTCGTGGCCACGGAAGGGGCGCTCAGGCACGTTCCTTCAGCAAGCCTGTGCAGAACCAGCCTCAGCGCGGACGCGGTTTCCGTAGGGGCGGGTCTGGGAATCAGCGTGGGGGTCAGTCCACCTCCGCCCCCTGCTGCTTCTGCCTCAAACCTTCCTAATCCGAGCTTTGTGGGGCACCCCACGCCAGTGGGTGGCAGGGTCCGCCATCATCTCCCCCAATGGCACGCTATCACATCGGACGAGTGGGTGTTGCAGATCATCCGCAAGGGTTACTCCCTTCCCCTTCAGTCCACCCCTCCAGCCATGCCACCTCGGTACCACCGCATGTCGGGGGACCACTTGGCGCTTCTCCAGCAGGAAGTCATGGCCCTCTTGGCCAAGGGGGCCATAGAGTGAGTTCCTGGGCCAGAAGTAGGGAGTGGTTGTTGTTCCCACTACTTTCTGGTCCCCAAGAAGGACAAGGGGGGCTTGCGCCCCATCTTGGACCTCCAGAACGTCAATCGCTTCCTCCGGAAGGAGAAGTTCAAGATGTTGACTCTGGCTCAGGTCTTGGCTGCCCTCGACCCCGGAGACTGGATGGTAGCGCTGGACTTGCAGGATGCATATTTTCACATCCCCGTCCTGCTGGCCCACCGGCGTTACCTGCGGTTCACGGTAGGCCAGGAGCATTTTCAGTTTGCGGTGCTCCCCTTCGGCCTTACCAGTGCCCCTCAGGTGTTCACCAAATTGATGGCGGTGGTCGCAGCTCATCTGCGCAGGTCAGGGGTGTCAGTCTTCCCCTACCTCGACGACTGGTTGTTGAAGGCGGCCTCGCCCCAAGCAGTCGTCACCCACCTTCAGACTACGGCCGACCTCCTGCAGTTGCTGGGGTTCTCAATCAACGTGCCGAAGTCGCACCTGAGTCATTCTCAGAAGCTCCCCTTCATCGGAGCGGTTCTGGATTCGACGCAGCTTGGGGTTTATCCTCCCGAGCAGCGAGTCCGGGATATTCAGGCTATGATTCCCATCTTTCAGCCTCTATCCCGGGTTTCAGTCAGGATGACCCTCCGGCTCCTGGGCCGGATGGCCTCCTGCATTCTGCGAGTGCGACATGCCAGGTGGCATATGGGGGCTCTGCAGTGGGACCTGAAGTTCCAGTGGGCACAGCATCAGGGCAACCTGTCCAATCTTGTCCAGATCTCGGAGGGCACTGCACGACAATTGCAGTGGTGGCTCACGAATCGCGATTGGGTCAATGGCAGATCCCTCTCCCTTCCCCCAACCGGAGCACACAGTGGTGACGGATGCGTCCCTCCTGGGATGGGGCGGACATTTGGGAGAGGCGGAGATCAGAGGCCTCTGGTCTCCGGTGGAGTCCCGGCTCCATATCAATCTTTTGGAGCTTCGGGCGATCCGACTTGCACTGAAGGCATTCCTTCCCTCTTTCCGGGGAAGTGTAGCGCAGGTGTTCACGGACAACACCACCGCCATGTGGTATTGCAACAAACAGGGCAGGGTGGGGTCGTGGACCCTATGTCAGGACGCTCTGCGCCTCTGGACATGGCTGGAACATCAAGGCATTACCTTGGTGGTTCAACACCTGGCAGGTTCTCTGAACGCCAGGGCGGACGAACTCAGCCGCCGGTGCTTGATGGATCACGAATGGCGTCTGAACTCGGACGTGGCGCAAGGTCTCTTTCTGCAGTGGGGAGAGCCTTGGTTAGATCTATTCGCCACCGAAGAGAACGTGCAATGTCATCAGTTCTGCGCGTTGGAATTTCTAAGGCGGCACTCGCTCGGCGACACTTTTCATCGCGAGTGGAGCTGCGGTCTGTTGTACGCCTTTCCGCCTATACCACTTCTGCCCAGAGTGCTGAAGAAGATTCGGCGCGACCGGGCCCAAGTCATTCTTGTGGCTCCGGATTGGGCACGAAGATACTGGTATCCCGAGCTACTCAGCATGGCGATCGATCCCCCGATCCGACTGCCGCTTCGGGAGGATCTTCTGTCGCAGCAACAGGGGACGGTCCTCCACCCGCACCTGTCCAGCCTCCACCTCCATGCGTGGAGATTGAGCGGCGACAGCTGATTCCATTTGACTTGCCTCCTGAAGTGTGTGATGTCATTCTGGCCGCCAGGCGTCCCTCCACTAAATTGGTATACGCCTGCCGGTGGAACAGATTTGTGGCATGGTGCACTGCTAAGTCTGTGGATCCCCTTTCTGCCCCTCTTTCTGAAGTCCTTCTGTTCCTACTATCCTTGGCCCGGCAGGGCTCTGCTCTGGGCACTGTCAAAGGTTATCTTTCGGCCATCTCCGCCTTTCTCAGGCTTCCAGATCAGCCTTCTCTCTAAGTCCCCAGTTGTTAATCGTTTCCTGAAAGGCATTACACACACGTTTCCTCCCGTGCCTTTCATAATGCCTCAATGGGACTTAAATCTTGTCTTGACCTATCTGATGTGCGCTCCCTTCGAGCCCCTTCATAACTGTCCTTTATGTCTTCTTACTCTAAAGACGGCTTTCCTGGTAGCTATCACCTCTGCCAGAAGAGTGAGTGAGCTCCAGGCTCTTTCTTCTAAACCTCCTTTCTGTTCATCCGGACAAGGTGTTTTTAAGGACCCGTCCTTCTTTCTTGCCAAAGGTTGTCACGCCCTTTCACATCGGGCAGACCATCACTTTGCCCACTTTCTTTCCGCCTCCGCATCCTTCAAAAGAGGAAGAGAGGCTCCATCGTCTGGACCCAAAACGTGCGCTCTCGTTCTATCTAAAGCGCACACAGCAGTTCCGGGTGAATGACCAGCTCTTTGTTGGCTACGTGGGCGCCAAAAAAGGTCGGGCCGTGCACAAACGCACCATCTCTCGGTGGGTTGTTTTGTGCATTAAAGCGTGTTACTCCTTGGCTAAAAAGGAGCCTCCTGTGGGACTGCGTGCCCATTCTACCAGGGCAACAGCAGCCACTACTGCCTTGGGACGCGGCGTTCCCTTGCAGGATATTTGTCAGGCAGCCACGTGGGCCTCGCTGCACACATTTACCAAGCATTACTGTCTTGACAGTCAAGTCCGGAGAGACGGCTTCTTTGGCAGTTCTGTTCTCCGTGACTTTCTGGTGTAATCTATTCGCAGACCCACCACTAGGGAGAGCCTGGAGGAGAAGATGGCGGAGATCCGCTCAGACGTGACGCTGCTTCGTCATGACCTTCGCAAAGTCTCTGAACGAGTGACTGAGGCGGAACACCGCATCTCAGAACTCGAAGACATTTCCCATGCCTCACGGAAAGACATAACGGGTCTCTTGGCTTCCATGAAGGAGGTGACCTGGAGGGTGGATGATGCTGAAAATAGGGCCCGAAGAAACAACCTGAGATTTATTGGTTTTCCGGAAAAGGCGGAGCAGTCCAATCCGGGGCAATTTCTTTTGAAGTTCTTGAAAGACACTCTGCCAAATGCACCATTTTCGACCTGTTTTGTCATAGAACGGGCACATAGAATGCCTAACGTCCCCCCGCCACCGGGGGCTCCTCCTCGACCCTTGATAGCGCGGTTCCTGAACTTTCAAGATAGACTTGATATTGCGCGAACTGCGTAAAAAGGGAGAGATCCAATATGAGAACACCCGAGTAATGGTAATGGGAGGGGGGGGGAGGGGGGAGGGAGGGGAGGGGGGGGGGGGGGGGGGGGGGGGAGGGGGGGGAGGGGGGGGGGGGGGAGGGGGGAGGGAGGGAGGGCTACAGACCTCTTGGTGGATTACCCGTGCCTGAGTTGTCATGTTGACGAATTGGGGGGGTGGGTGCCTGAAGAGTGTGGGGTGGGGGGTACTTTGGAGATTGCTTCACGATGTAAGTTGAGATTGTTTCTCGGGGAGGGGGATTGTTTGGTTCAATCTGTTAGATTGTGAAATGGGGCTGGAAATAATGGGGGCACGATGGGCAGACCTCTGGTGGAACACCAGACAGGTGACGAAATGGGAGCTATTTCGCAATGGCAGATGATAAATATACAGTACTGACATGGAATGTCAACGGATTAGGCAATAAAGTCAAAAGGGGGTTAGTGACTCGCTACCTCAAGAGACTTCAACCTGACATCATATTTCTACAGGAAACACATTTGTTGGGCTCGAGCTGTTCCTTCCTGGGAAGGGGGCAATACACTACTCTGGCACATGCAGGATTTACCAAAGGCTCAAGTGGGGTGGCGATCCTTATTAAAAAGTCCCCTCCCTTTCATGTCACTCAACGGTGGGTGGATCCCGATGGGACATACGTGGCAATACAGGGCATTTGGAAACGCAGGACGTTTCTGCTTATAAGTGTATATGCACCCCCACGGCTACAACAGCGTACACTGGATAGGTTAACAGAACTCCTGCTACACTCCGGCCCCGCCATACACCTATTGGGGGGAGACTTTAACGAAGTGAGTGATCCCTCCCTTGACCATACCCGAATGCGACCTGGGTCCCATGGGCCCACAATATTGGCTCGATTCCTAGACACCCTGGGACTGACTGACCTGTGGCGAAGGCACCATCCGCATCTTCGAGCATATTCATATTTCTCGGGGGCCCACAGGGTTCTCAAGGCTGGATTACCTCCTCGCTCCGGCAGGAGAGGTCAGACAAGTGGCAACCATAGAATACCAGGCTAGAGGCATCTCGGATCATTCGCCTCTCTTAATGACGGTGGGTGGAAGGGAAGATCACCAGATAGCACAGTGGAGATTGAACCCATGGGCATTACAGGATAAGACAGTCGCCGAGGAGCTTAGGGTGGACTCCGAACTCTACTTTCGAGAAAACGAGGGCTCGGTGCAATCTGCAGTCACCTTGTGGGAGGCATACAAGACGGTGGTCCGCAATAAGAGCACAAAATATAATTGCCCACAAAAAGAAGCGGGAAACCCGAGAGATAGAGGCTTTAGAACACACACTATTAAGTCTAGAAGGAAGCGACCCCACTACACTGACTGAACAAGCCCTTCGCCAAATCGAAATAACCAAAAAAGATTACCTAGCGCTTGCAACTAACGAGGTGAGGGCTCAGCAATTGGCCACACAACATCGGCTCTATGAAACAGGGGATAGAGCGGGGAACCTGCTTGCATGGTTAGGATGGAAGGAACTAGAGACGAGATGGGTAAAGTCCATTACAGAACAAAATAGCACACATACCACACCCGAAGCTATAGCAGGGGCCTTTGCCAGATACTATGCTGCCTTATACACAGCCAAACCCCAGGCGGAGGAGGCACAGATGCACCAATATTTAAATGCAATTGATCTACCCTCACTTTCACAGGAGGAAAGAGACCGTCTAGAGGGAGATATCACGTTGGAAGAACTGACCGAGGCCATTGGCCGACAGAAAGCGGGCAAAACCCCGGGTCCTAATGGTCTTCCGAGTGAATTTTTAAAACTAAATAGCACATTGCTGGCACCACACTTGCTTAAGCTGTTCAAGGCATCTAGGGACCAAGGGTCTCTGCCGCAGGACCTCCGTATGGCCACCGTAGTGGTTATCCCTAAGGTGGGGAAACCCCCCGACGACTGTGGGTCTTATCGTCCCATATCCTTGCTCAATATCGAGACGAAGATTCTGGCTACACTACTCGCCATGCGTCTCCTGACAGTCATCACCCCCCCCCGATACATAGAGACCAGTCCGGCTTTATGCCGAAACGTGCCACGCGTTTTAACTTACGCCGTCTAGCTAATTGGATGGACACGGTACAGGATCGAGATAGCCCCCACTTGCTCCTTTCGCTCGACGCCGAGAAGGCATTCGATACGATTCACTGGCCCTTCATGTGGTGCACCCTGGAAAAGCTAGGCTTTGGACCGGTGTTCCGGGAGTGGTTGGCACTATTATACAACTTTCCTGAGGCTAGAGTCCGGGTCAATGGGGCTGTCTCTGCGAGTTGGCAGATCCAAAGAGGTACTAGACAGGGGTGCCCTTTATCTCCCCTATTGTTTGCCCTCATCCTAGAACCACTGGCCTGTGTGGTTAGAACCCGCCAGGGACTAGGTGGCTTTGTGGACGAGTCCCAGATCTTGGAGGAGGAACGGATATCATTATATGCAGATTACATTTTACTCTGTCACACACCCGGTAGAGACACTCCCCCAAATACTACAGATATTTGAAGACTATGGCAGCCACGCTGGCTATAAGATTAACTGGAATAAATCCACCTTATACCCACTAAGCGGGGCAATGGAGCCTCACACCTACCCGAGCTGTTTACGGCTCTCCACAGAGGGGTTTACCTACTTGGGACTCTACATCACCACCGACCCAGTAGCGAGACTAGAACATAACATTCAACGAGTTCTTTTGAATTTTCAGGAGGATGTGAAGAGGTGGAGGAAACTCCCTCTAACCATCATGGGGAGGGCCGCTACGTATAAGATAACGCTCCCTCAACTCCTTTATATTTTACAAAACACATATTGCAAACTACTGGAAGCTATTTTTACCACCATTAACAGTGAGCTGCGTCTACTTCTGTGGGATGGTGCTCATCCACGGATAGCGCTGCAAACGTTACAACGTAACCCATACAATGGGGGGTTAGCTTTGCCGGATATTAGAGCCTACTATAGAGCAGCCCATCTAATAGTCGTCAACGAATGGAACCATGCGCCGGGAGACCATCCTACCTATAGACTGGAAAGATTACAATTTCGAAATCGCACTCACCTGCACTACCTGTATGGAGGAGCGGGTGGTGCGTGTCTACTGCCGGCTACCCAGCGAGTGCTGGCGGCTTGGAAGAGTGCTGAAAAACAAATGAAATGGGATGGGAAACCCACGCGGGAGACCCCATTGTGGGAGGGGGCTAGACTGCCCGAGATTAGGAAACTGAGGGGCTTCAAACAGTGGGACCTAATAGGCATTTCCAAGATAGGTGACGTATTGGAAAGGGGCTCCCTAGCTCCGTTCACCTCGCTTCAGGCTATGTATCAACTTCAAGATTCCCAAGCATATGCCTATCTTAGACTTAAACACGCCTGGCACGCTGAGGGGCTGGACACAGAAGCGCTGCCGGAATATGCCCCGCTAGAAGGTAGGCTTTTGCAGGAGGAGATTCCGACCCAAGCCATATCCTTGACATATAGGACGCAAGTCAATAATATGCCTGACAACTTAGGTCCTCTTCGAGCCAAATGGGAACACACCACCGGCCCACTAGAAGATATTGACTGGGAAGCAGCCCTCATGCACCCGCGTGAAGTAGCAATTAGGTTGAGGCTGCGGCTCATACAATATAAGATCCTACACAGAACCTATTTTGACAGGGCACGCTTACACTCTATGGGGAGGGCGGATAACCCAGATTGTATTCAATTCCACACGGAACGAGGCACATATATACACACCCTTTGGGAATGCAGACGTATTCAAACCTATTGGCGCAGGATAGTGACTGTTCTGAATAATGTACTTGGAGCCCAGCTCGGGCTAGATGCAAAGTTCCTCATATTGGGCATCCCCACGGATGTGGATCTGCTGCGAGACAAACTCATGTTCGCCAACCTAGGGCTGGTGGTAGCCAAGAGAGATATTGCAAATGTTGGGGGCTCCACGAATTCCTACGTTCACAGAGTGGAGGTCATACATGGATCTCTACATGGTCGCAGAGAAGGTGACTTACAAGGCAAGGGGGTGCCCACGGAAATTCCGAAAAATTTGGATGCCATGGATAGAGTATTACGGCTTAGACCTTGACATGGAGGAGGGAGGAATGGGCCTATCACAAGTTAGGACGGGGACCGGACCCTGATGACTACTATATAGCCCACTGTTGACAAATGTAACTGTTAGAAATGAATCCACTTATATGCATGTATACAATGTTGTCTTTTGATCATGTGATCTCTGTTGGTGAAACTGCTATAACATCATCTGCCCACCAATATAATTTGCTGCTCAATATTCAGCCCACACTCTATGGGCCTGATTCACAGAACTAACTTGCGTCAAAAACGTAAAGTTAGTACTTTTGGTATTCACAGAATACACTTACTCATTTTGGTATTCACAGAATGAACTTACTCATTTCGGTATTCACAGAAGTTAGTAGTCCTAACTTTAGGACTCCTAAATGCCTTCTGTGAATACCGAAAGTCTTAAAGTTAGGATTTTTCTCAGTTTAGGAGTAGTAAAGTTAGGACTCCTAACTTTAGGACTCCTAAATGCCTTCTGTGAATACCGAAAGTCTTAAAGTTAGGATTTTTCTCAGTTTAGAGTAGTAAAGTTAGGAGTCCTAACTTTACTACTCCTAAACTGAGAAAAATCCTAACTTTAAGACTTTCGGTATTCACAGAAGGCATTTAGGAGTCCTAAAGCTAGGACTACTAACTTCTGTGAATACCGAAATGAGTAAGTTCATTCTGTGAATACCAAAATGAGTAACTGTATTCTGTGAATACCAAAAAGTACTAACTTTACGTTTTTGACGTAAGTTAGTTCTGTGAATCAGGCCCTATATTAATGAGCTTCTTGATTGTATGTTTCATTTGTTGAAAATTAATAAAAACATTTAAAAAAAAAAATTGTGTCACTGTATATAAGAAGGCATTCTTTTTTCTAGACAATGATATAAAATGGATGGATCCTGTGGGAAAGTAAGGCTACTTCACCTCAACCTACTCCATCGAAGTTGTATTTGGCATTTTGTTAAGCAGGCCAACCAATCCTTCTGTAATTCTGTTGAACATCTAGCAGACTAATTGCCTACAGATAAGCAGATCTCATTGAGTTTAGTAGAAGAGGCCATTCTAGTTTGGTTCAACTCTCAGGTATAACATTTGATGCTGTTGTCTTTTGCTCTCGCACTAACAGAGGTCACATGAGTAACAACTGAAGCTGAGAGACTCTGGGCTGTCACTGAACCCTTGTAAGAAGCATTAGTACTGGGAACCTTCTGACATTTTCCGTAGCTGTGGAGAGCATTCAACTTAGAAGCAATGACTTGCACATTTGAGCTCCCAGCTCATCTATGTTTGCGAATTAGGTTATGAAACTACAGATAATTGGGTGCTATGTATTGTTCTGAGTGTTTACATGCTTAGATTTAAGAAGGCAAGAGTGTTTCTAATGGATATTTCGAACTGCAGATTTTGCAGCATAAATCCTTTTCTGGATTCACATGCTGTGCATTATTCCGCCATCTAGTGGTTGGGTCCGGAATAGTACTTGTTTTTTTTTTTTTTCTTCATGTTTTGGGCGTCGTCGACCACCATTTGGTGCCAGGTACGTCCCCTATGTGACGTCAGACGGCGCCCTGGAGGTCGTTATGCGTGGTAGCCATCTTCAGATTTTTTTTTTTCCGCCGTTGGGTCTGGAAGCAAGACGGGCAGCTCCGAAGTTTTTTCAGGATACTCCCAAAAATAGAAGAAAAAGCCGAAAAGTTCCAGTGAACTTCACCGATCATCAACACTGCGACCGGAGATAAGAACACTACTCCAGGATCTACACGACAGACTACCTCTAGGGTTGACAAATGGCGAGGTAGGGGCCATGGAAAATACCCCCTTCAAGTTTTGCCCCGAGTGCCACCACAAGTTCGCGCGACACGACCAATACAACGTTTGCAACCTTTGCTTGCCCAAGGACCATAAGGACAAGGACTGTGAGGCCTGCACGGCGTTCCAGCCGAAGACACTCGAGATGTCTCAGACCTCAAAGAAAACTTCCCCTAAGGACCTGGGTTTTTCCAGTGTGACGAAGACTAGGGAGTGCCAGCAGAATTGACGCACAAGTGATCGGACGTCGAAATTTTGGAAGGGGACTCCGAAAAACCACACGCCCACAAGAAGGCGAGCGACACAGGGAAGAAGACGGATAAGGTAAGACACCATACACATCCGTCCGAACAGAAGGGCCACAAAAACAAGGCGCAACCTAAGGCAGCCCCGACGCTGAAGAAAAAGGTGATCGAGGGTCAGCTGCCATCTAAGGAACCCCACGGAACCCTGCCAAGGGACACAGAGGAGGGAAAATCTCATAAGACGCCGAAACTGAGGGTCGAACGCGAACCCCCGAAGGGAAGCGCACTGCTGTCGAAACCAGAGGCAAGCACACCCAAAAAGTCTCCGGTCTCAGACGCCGAGAGAACCCTCAAAGTCGAAAAGAAGAGGAAACGACTCTAGGCCGAGATGGCGGCCCCCTCCAGAAAAAGGAGTTCGGCGCATCACTAAAAGACTTCCGGATTCCGAAAGCACCACTCACCGAAACGGACAACATCGACGCCGAAGGGGAAGAAGAGGAGATCCTCGTATCGCCACCAACCCCCGAACCTCGCAAGTAAGATCTCGAGGAATATATAGATGCTTCTGAAGAGGAGGAAGCCTCTGAAAATTTCGAGGACACCTGGAATGACCTCGACACAAAGTCCCGTAGAGGAGAAATGCTGCTATCCGTCGAAGGCATCACCACCAGATGATATCACCTTTTACAACGGATTAGTTAAGAGGGCAGGGAACACTTTTGGAGTCCCCCTCGAGGAGGAAAAGGGAGACACATGTTTCCTTCTAGAAACACTAGCCCCAGCCAACAAGGGGACACAATACTTACCAATGTTACCAAGCATCCAAGACCAGGGCAAGGAAGCCTTTAAGGGACCAGCCTCAAGCAAAGGGATAACTCCAAGGGTCGAGAAAAAGTACAAAGCCTCCCCCAAGGACCCTTAATATATTCAAGGGAACACGGTGCCTGACTCCATTATCGTCACCACAGCCAGGAGAAGTGCTAATGCACTCTCTAACACTGGGCCTCCACCAGAAAAAGAAAGCAAAAGAATGGATATGGTGGGGTGGAAAATGGAGAAGGAGGCAGCGACGCAGTGGCGCATCGCAAACTCTAATGCCCTATTGAACAGATACGGCCAACAGCAGTGGAACGACATAGAGGAGCTCATTAACAAGCTCCCAGAAGAGGACAAGAAAATAGCAAAATCTATTGTCCAAGAGGGCAGGAACATCGCAAATACTTGCCTTAAATCTGCACTAGATGCAGCAGACACTGCCAACAGACAAATGTGCACAGGCAGCACCCTAAGAAGACATGCCAGGCTCAGGATTTCAGGGTTCAAACAAGAGGTTTAAACCTCCATCACAGGGGAGGCACTGTTTGGAAAGGAGGTGGACGAATTCCTCCAGCAAATCAAAAAGGATAATGAGACCGCAAGAGCAATGGGAGCCCTGCAGCAAAGGGGTACCTTCTAAAGAGGTGGCTTCAACAACAAAGCCCACAGGAAGAGGTAAATTTGGCCAAGGACAGCAAATGTCACAACAGCAACTAGGCCAAGGTAATGGACAACAAACTAGCCAACGAACTGGATACCAAGGTTGGCAGCAACAGCCGAAGCAGCCCTTTCAAGAAAGCGGCAGAGGCCAATCCTCTAGAGGAAGAGGAAACTGCTCAAATTGACTCCCACACGGAGAAGGACCCACACAAAACACCAGTGGGGGGAAGAATATCCCAATTTTTACAACAATGGCAAAACATCACAACAGACAATTGGATTTTAAATCTAGTAAAATACGGGTATTGGATAGAGCTCACAAGAACACTGCCTGCAAGCCCACCAAAAATAAGAAAATTCCTAAAGTTGGCACTCGTACAGTTAAATTCAGAGATCAACGACCTACTCCCAAAAACAAGCAATAGAATTGGTACCAAGACGAGCGCTTCAAAGGAAACTACTCCCCATATTTCCTAGTACCCAAACAGGACCTATCACTAAGGCCAATCCTGGACCCAAGGTTCATAAACAAGTTCATTTTAACACAACATTTCAAAATGTCTACTCTCCAAGAGATAATCCCTCAAATTCAAAAAGATTACATGGCAACAATAGACCTCAAAGACGCCTACTTACACTTCCCAATGAACAAAAAACACAAAGTACCTAAGGTTCCTACACAAGGGAACACACTATCAGTTCAAAGTACTCCATTTCGGAATAAAGTCAGCACCACGCCTCTTCACCAAGTGCCTAGCCGCAGTTGCGGCACACCTGAGAAAGGAGGGAATACACGTCTACCTTTACCTGGACGACTGGCTCATAAGGGCAAACACAAAACAAAGATGCCTCAGTCACATTCAGACAACTATCCACACGTTTTAAGAACTAGGGTTTTCAATAAACCACAAGAAATCATCCAGAAAACCAGAAAGAGAAAAGACTTTCCTAGGTGCAAGACTCGACTCAAAGAACGTGCAGGCGTACCTGACGCAAAAGAGGATACAAGCAATAACACAAGAAACCTACTTCTACCAGAAGGGTCAATCTCTGACAGCGAGGAGAGTTATGAACCTTATGGGCATGATGGCATCATGCATCCCACTCATCCCTCATGTTCGACTACATATGCACCCATTCCAGAAGTGGCTAGCCAACAACTGGTCTCAAGCCACAGGGAGTTGGGAGGATCTAGTGGTTGTTACACACAAGCTGCAAGCAGAGATACAATGGTGGGCATCCAACAACATAACACAAGGCAGACCTTTCAGGAACCCAACTGCTTCTGTGACAATCGCTACAGACTCATCCATTAACGGATGGGGAGCGCACTGCAAACAACAAAGTACGTGGTCAATGGAACGAACAGGATTCCATAAAACACATCAACTACTTGGAAATGAAAACTGTTCTCCTAGCACTGAAAGCGTTCCAGTAACACATTCAAGGAAGAACTGTCTTGATTCAAACAGACAACACCACAACAATGTTCTACCTCAACAAACCAGGAGGTACGAAATAATTCGCACTGAGCAAACTAGCACAGGAAATCTGGCAATGGGCAGTATCTCAAGCAATCAATCTGCAAACAGTTCATCTACCGGGAATATACAACACTACAGCAGACCAACTGAGCAGACAAAACAACTGCTCCCACGAATGGGAGTTGAAACACAAAACAGTACAGCTTCAATCTCTGGGGAACACCAGTGATAGACCTTTTTGCAACAATACAGAACAAGAAATGCCAGTGCTTTGCCTTGAGGTTTCCTCACCACCTGTCAAAAGGGAATGTCCTGTCTCTCAACTGGTCAGGTACATTTGCATACGCTTTTCCACCAATACCCCTAATACAAAAAGTACTGGAAAAGGCAAGACAACCAGGAACAAACCTAATTCTCATTGCCCTCCAATGGCCAAGACAGACATGGTATTCAAGTCTGCTAGAACTTTCCAAGGGACAGATGATCAATATCAAAAAGGACAAAGACCTATTGACAATGCAACAGGGCCAAATCTTTCATCCAGAACCAACAACGCTACATCTAGCGGCTTGGCGCCTAAATACATAGTTTGGCCACCTTAACCTGCCTCAACGAACTATGGAAATTCTAAAAGAGGCAAGGAAACAAACGACAAGAAAATGCTATGCCGCAAAATGGAAGCGATACCTCCTGGTGCACAGCTAACAATCAAATTAACTCAATCAACACACAACAAACAGTGATCACACTCATCTCCTAGATAGTCACATCAACTACTCAAGCATAGAGGTGCACCTCGCTGCCATCGTAGCATACACCAGAGGAAAAACATGCAAAAGCTTCTTCACAAGACCGGTCATAAAACCATTCCTAGAAAATATAAAGAATTGCTCCCCCTAGAACAGCTCCAGTGCCCATGTGGAGTCTAAACACAGTGCTCACACAACTTATGGGAAAACCTTTTGAGCCCATGCATAAAGCACCACTCAAACACATTGCTTTAAAGACAGCATTTCTCATTGCTATTACATCCTTACGGCGAGTAAGTGAGTTACAAGCATTAACCATACAGGAACCATACATGAAAATTCACAAGGACAAGGTTATTTTAAAAACAAACCCACAATTTCTGCCAAAAGTGGTATCCAAATATCACTTAGATCAAAATATTCTCCTCACGGTTTTCTTCAAAAACTAAAGGAGAAAGAAGCCTCCATACCCTGGATGTAAGGAGAGCGCTACTGTATTACCTACAGAAAACGGAACAAACACGAAAATCCAAACAGCTGTTTGTTGCCTACTCACATACCAGCACAGCAACACCTGTCTCAAAAACAACAATCTCACGATGGATAGTCCAAACCATCCAGCTATGCTACTCCACTGCTAACCAGGAATTAACGGGACGACCAACAGCTCACTCCACTAGGAAAAAGGGAGCAACCCTGGCATTTATGGCCAATGTGCCCATTGACACTATATGTGCAGCAGCCACATCGGCATCACCATACACATTTACCAAACATTACTGTGTGGACATACAAATGAATAAGGAAGTGCAAATAGGACAAAAAGTACTTCAACACCTGTTCGCAAAGTCTTCCTCTTACCACAGCCTCCCCAAGAGGGGAGAAACCGCTACGTAATCTAATGCACAGCATGCAAGTCCAGAAAAGGATTCACGCTGCAAAGGAGTAGTTTTGCGGCTTGAAGAATTTTCTGGATTCACATGCGACCCACCCATCCTCCCCTGCGAGGAATACAAACAGGTGGAAAAACAAGTTACAATATTGATCTCAAATGACCTTCTAAAGGACTACAAACTAAGAACACAAACCGAAAAAAAGAATTCGAAGATGCCTACCATGCACAACGACCTCCAGGGTGCTGTCTGACGTCACAATGGGGACGTACCTGGCACCAAATGGTGGTCGACGCCCAAAACAAGTAAAAAAAAACGAGGACTATTCCGGACCCAACCACTAGATGGCAGAATAATGCACAGCATGTGAATCCAGAAAATTCTTCAAGCTGCAAAACTACTCCTACTGGTGAGTAACCATTTCGTTCTTCACCATGTGAATATTCCCCCAGCATCAGACTGGATCTGGTAGCTTCAAAGCAGTACTCCTGCATGTTGATATTTGGCCTCGTGTAGCTCCGTAGTGACAACATTCTGCTCTGGAAGTGACCAGCGGAGCCAAGTATAAGTGCCACCACGTGCATTGATGTCAGTTCCTTTCTTTCTGCAAATTCAGACTGGATCTGGAGCTTCTCCTTCGGGCCACAAAGTTTATCTCAAAATTAACCAGTATGCAAGAGAAAATGTCACCATCCAAGGCTACAGGGTTTAAACCATGTAGGTACTGCTGCAAACAAATGAACCCTAAGACCACAAGTGTACGTGAGGCCAGACTTTGTGGTCAACACACAAACAGACCACACTGCAACAGGTTGAAGTCCTAAGGAAGGCCTCGTTTTGGCAGTCTTAATTCTTCAGGTAAGTTCAAGAGAAAGAAGAGTGAATCTACCCATTCTTGCCACTTTCGGACTCCAGAGAGGGTGTCAACATGCCTCCCAGTTTCACTCCTGATCTCCATTGAAGCTGATTCAGAGTTTAGTCTCGGTGCACCCTAAAGTTTTGGGTCTGCCTGTGAAATTGCAGCAAATAGAGGCCTTAAGAGAGGCTATGCTGTGCAGATAATGCACTTTACTGGGTCCTGGTGATCCTTCGGTTCCCAAGAATTCACAGGGGCGTTCAGTTGTACTTCTCAAGTGGGTCCACCCGCTGTTCAGTCTGATCCAATTGAACCCATATTTTGTCCAGCTTTTACTCTGATTAAGTCTGTCCCGGTGCCATCCCCTGCAACGGTTCCCTTCACATTGAAGCTGGTGGAGGAATTGCAGTCCATCATGCTATACTGCAACGCGCAGAATCAACCTAGACTGAGATTGGGCCCGACTCCGGCCAGCACGTAGCCACTAGGCAGTCCTAATGCCAATATCTTGCCCTTACTACGTGATGGGGCCCAAACTTTACATAATCTTTTTGGCATGGACTAGGACAATGATGATTAAGATGAGGGGAGCAACTATGTTCCTGAATATAATGAGGAAAACGGATATGAAGAACTTCAAGATGCCAGTGGTCTGGATACTGACCTGTGTCGTTATTTGGTCCTACCATGGAGGAAAGCACCTCCTTCACAGTTGTGAATAGCAGCTGAAGTTCTAGACTAACAGCTCCCCACCCTTTTATGAGGCCCTTACAGATACCCTTTGGGCACTTGATAAAAGCCATGTTCAGGTTGCTCATTGCCACCACCCCGCACCAAGCAAAGTAAATACCAATGCCTATCCCTCTACCCCGCCCGATAGGGAATCTAAATGAACACAGACTTTTGGAAAACCAATTTTCTCCTCCGAGTCTTGCCCTGAGGTCGGTGCATGCGAGCTGTCCTTTTAGGCCGCTACTCTCCTGCTCTCTGGGAAACAGTGGCACAAGTTTTCCTGGCTGTTTCAGGTGACCTTTGGGCATCCATTTCCCAGGCGTGTGATGCCACGAAGTTTGTCATACTTTTTGTCTTGGATATGACCGACTTCTTGTGTTGAGGAATGGGCACTCGTGAGGCTCCTCAGCACCATGCTTGGCTGAGGCCTATGGGCTTTTCCAGGTATTTCCATGCGCCCTCCTTGGACATGCTGTTTGTTTGCTCTCTCTTTTTTGGTGAGAAAGAGGAGACTGCTTGGAACACTTCTTGGAGAGCAGAGCTATGCGTTCCTTGGGCCTTTCTGCTCACACAAAACAATTCTACCAGCAATTTTGCCCTCTGTTGCCATGGAAGAGATTTTGCATTTGCAAACACAGGGCTCCTCTACCAGCCCAGCAGGATTTTCTGTCCTTTCATGGCCCGGGCTGCGGTTCTTAGACTATGCTCAGGACAGCAGAGACAACATGCAGCTGAGTCAACCCCCACCCCCACCCCTCCAGCACCGCAAAACCGCTTTTTCTTGCCGGCACACAGCCACCCTGACGGAGGCAGGATCTGTTATTTTCTCCAAGGGTGGAAGGCCATCACTTCAGACAAGTGGGTCCTGCCACACCTTCCACCACTATCATGGCAGCTGATAGAGGGCTACCTTTTCGTCTTGCAGCACGTAGTGCAGACACTTTTGGCCAAAGGGGGCCTCAGAGACTATACTCAGGACAGCAGAGACCACATGCAGCTGAGTGAACCCCCCACCCCTCCAGCAGCCGCAAAACAGCTTTTTCTTGCCGGGGCACAGCCACCCTGCAGGAGGCAGGATCGTTATTTTCTCCAAGGGTGGCAGGCCATCACTAAAGACAAGTGTGTCCTGCCACACCTTCCACCATTATCATGGCTGCTGACGAGGGCCTCCTTTTTCTTGCAGCACGTAGTGCAGACGCTTTTGGCCAAAGGGGGCCATCAAGGGGGTTCTGGCCTTGAAGTAGGAACTAGGTGTTGCACCCTCTATTTACTTGTGCCAAAAAAAAGGATTGAGTCCTTATCTCTATTTCAGATCTTCACCCTCTCAATGCCTTCCTGTGGAAGGAAAAATTCAAAATGCTCACGCTAGCCCAGGTTTGGTCTGACTTGCACCCTGGAGACTGGATTGTGGTGTTGGACCTGCTTATTTTCATATTCCTGTCCTGCAGGCTCACAGATGCTGACTGCAGTTTATGGTGGACCAGGAGCATTTTCAGTGCTCCTTTTTGGCCTCCCCATTGCCCCTCGGGTGTTCACAAAAATGATGACGGGGGTTGTAGCACACTTTCAGAGGTCAGGGTACCAGCCTTTCTCTATGACTGGTTGCTGAATGTATTTTCACCTCATGGAGTCGTCAGCCACATTTAGACAATTGCAAACCTCTTCAGAAACATTGTTTGGGTTCGTTATCCACGTGCCCAAGTCACACCTGACTCTTATGCAGACAATTCTGTTCATCTGAGCTATTCTGCATTTGGTACGGTTTGTCCCTTCCCCCTCGAACAGAGTCCAAGGCATTCAGACTACGATCCTGATGTTTTAGCCCCAGTCCTGGATCTTGGAGAGGACAACTCTGAGGCTCCTGGAGTTGTTGGCTTCCTTCATCATGCTAGCAAAACATACCAGGTGGCACACTCTGGCTCTGCAGTGGCATATCATATACCCTTGGGCACAACATCTAGGAATCTGCCGGACTATATCTACATTTCAGAGGAGACTGCAAAAGATCTGCAGTGGTGGCTATGGGACCCAGATTGGGTCAGTAGCAGGGCTAGTGGGTTGGAGAGGTCATCTGGAAGAGGTTATTGTAGAATTGAGTCTCTGCTGGAGACCAGCTGCCTCTGATCTCAGTGTGTTGAAGTTGATGGCAATTCACTTGGGGCTGAAGGCTTTCCTGCCCACCAGCAGAGGAAGGCAGGTGCTCATGGACAAAGCCACCACTATGTGGTACTGCACTAAGCATGACAGGGTGTTGGCTTGGGCCCTGTGTCGGGAGGCTTTGCACCTCTGGAAGTTGCAGGACCACCAAGGAATTTCTCTTAGGGTGAGCCACCTGGTGGGATCTTTAAATGCCAGTGTGTATGAATTTATCCGCTGATGCTTGCCGTATCACAAATGGCAGTTGCACATGGAGGTGGCACAAGGTGTCCTCAATCAATGGGATGATCTCTGGCTCAATCTTTTTGCCACCTCCGACGCACAATGTCGGCACTCTTCCACGTTGTAATTTCCAAGGCAGCTCTTTGTTGGAGATACCTTCTGTCTAGAGTGGAGTTTGGGAGTTCCTGTATACCTTCCTTTCACAAGCTCTCCTGAACCAGGTTCTGAAGAAGATCAGAACAGTTGGGCCCAAGTCATCCTAGTGGAACCGGATTTGGCCAGGACAGTATGCTACCCCAAACTCCTGGCCACGAGCATCTGCCTCCAGTCAAGTTGCTGGTGGTTCAGAAGGATCTTCTGTTGTAGCAGCAGGATAGGGCACTGCACCCGGCCCTGCATGATTTCCATCTCCATGCTTGAATTTTCAGTGGCAGCAGTTGACCTCCTTGAGCCTCCCCCCTAAGGTCATTGTCATCTTGGGAGTGAGGCCTCCCTCTACAAAATCAGTGTACCACAGTCTTTGGGACAAATTTTGGGATTGGTACGGCACCCAACAAATTGACCCATTACAAGCAAAGTTGTCGGTTTTGTTTTTGGTTCTGCCCCTGGCCCAGCATGGACTTGATTCGGGCACTGTTAAGGGCTATGTATTGCCTCTTTGAGCTTTTTTGTGGTTGCCAGATCAGCCTTCCTTTTTTAACTTACCTGTTGTGATAAGATTCTTTTTTTTAAGGATTGCAACATTTATTTCAGCTAAAACCCGTTGTGATGCCACAGTGGGACTGGAACTTAGTACTCCCTTTTTTTATGTACACCCCCTTTGAGCCCCTGCACAGTTGTCCTTTGAGACTTAAGATGTTTTCATTGCCGTAGTGTTGGCTACACGTGTGAGCGAGCTGCAGTCTTTCTGTTAACCCACCTTCTGCAACTTTTTCTGGATAAGTTGGTATTAAGAACCCAATCCTCGTTTTGCATTAAAAGTGGTCACTTCATTTCATGTGGGGCAGGCGATCACCCTTCTGGCGTTCTTTGCTCCACCTCATCCCTCTGAGGAAGAAGAGTGACTCTATCGGTTGGACCCTAAGAATGCGCTGGGTTTTTACATTGAAACCAAGAAACATTGGGTGGATGTTTAACTCTTTGTAGGGTTTTCCAGAGCAAATAAGGGCAAGGCAGTACAAACATGACCGTTTATTGATGGGTTGTTCTCTGCATAAACCTCTGCAACTAGCTGGCAAACAAGCAACCTCCAGAAGGCTTACAGGCTCATTTCACCAGGGCCAACACTGCTTCTACCACTGTGTTTGGCACGCAGAGTATATGCCCTGGCCATTTGTTATGTGGGTGTTAGTAGATACATTCACATTGCACTACTACCTCAACAGGTCCTTTGAGAGGGGTATTTTGCGTGCTCTGTCCTGTACAACATTTTGGTGTAAACCAGTTCACAAGCCCACCATACTCTGGAAGTACTGCTTTGTTATTTATTCACAAGGTGTGGAATCTGCGGTTAGAACTATCCAGGTTGGATACAGTGTGCAGGTTCATCTTTGTGCAAAGTTGACCTTCATACTAATAAACATTTATGGAGAAAAAGTGCTCGTAGACTGGGCATTCAGCAAGCTGGATCCGAAGCGATGCTCTTTGACGGCAGGTTGCTGGAAAGCAAGATCCCGTTGCGTATGTCGACTAAGGTGGAAAAGCTCAGAGAGGGCAAACTGAAGTCTGTGCCCAGGAAGCCTCGACATTGACTAATTTCTGCTTTGTGTCTGTTCCGATGAAGCACTGTACATTCAGGCTTGGAAACCTGTCTGGAAGTCAGATCTCTTTCAGCGGGACATACCAGCAAGCTGAGGCCGACAGGCAATTGGACAGCTGTGGCTTTGATGTCTGTCCCATTCTCTGAAGTTGGTAAAACGTTTCTATGTCCCAGATCTTGCAGTTTGTGGACAAGAGGAGTACACTCTAACCACCAGCTGAAGTCTCAGGACCTGGGGGGAGGGTGGGGGTGACACCACTTGGTATTAAAACTCACTCCAAAAGAGGCAGGATTTGGGACCAGGGCCACTCCAGTTGGTGCAAGAAAAGGCCTCTGGAAATGTGTTGTCACTGCAGCTCAAACAGGGGGTCAGCCAGCTGACCCTTGGAGTAGCTTCTGAGGTCCTAGGGTCAAGGCAAGCCTGTCCAGTCTTCCTACAGGAACCAGACAGCAGGGCAGTGTTTCTGATCTTCTCGGGTCCAGAAGTTTACTGAGGAGGGTACTGGGATTGCCACTTTTATGCCCTGTGACAGCCTATGGGTAAGGGAAACTCCTGGCCGCTTCATAACCAATGAGGTAATAGTTAGTAGGGGTGATCGGACCCACTTTTGCTGTACTTCCTGTGTGTTTTACAGTACTAGTGTTCTGGTTTTGAACGAGTGAAATGTCAGCGTAACTATAACGTCCCTGTAACCTTTGTTTTTTTCCTCAGTGAATTTCTAAGGTTTTTTTAATTCTATTTCCTAACTATAACGCCCTTGTAACCTTTGTTTTTTTTCAGTGAATATCTAAGGTTTTTAAAAATGCTAATTCCTAACTATAACGTCCCTGAATACGACTGTCAATTGAATTTGTGCCACAATGTTTTGCCCTAACTCCTTGTGAAATCAAATACATTTGAGAAAAAATAATTAACAATTGTATGTATCAAGAAACATTGTATCAATCTATTACTATTGTGACAATGTTTTTAATTGAGTCATTTTGTGGTATAGTGTGTATGATGATACGATTGAGATAGTATGAATGGGCTAGGTTATTGTATTACATATTATTAATAAAAGTATGTTTTGTATTTTTGGATAAAAACAGTATCTGAATTGGTTCTTTCTTTTTCTAATTACTATTCATGTAAGATGGTTATATTCTTTTGTTGCCTTAAGTCTTTACATTGATATAACGTCCCTGTAACCTTTGGTTTTTTCAGTGAATTTCTCACAATGACTCCAGTAACAGCGACGATCGCGCCTTTTTTAGGGCGTGCGAAACACATATATGCACACATTTTACGGTATTTTAGACACAAGGGATTTATTACTGCACTGTTGAAAGTCATATTTTTGTAGGAAGTTTGCATAAAAACAACCATTTAAAACGATTTTCTGTTTTCGTGGTGACGCCGGACGTTGCAATAACATCGGTACCCTCAATCACTGCGAATACGTTGTGAAATGACAAAACAAATGCATGCATTCAATAGACACCACCACATTCAAAACTTATAACTGCAAAATGGGTTGTAACAAACAGACTAAACACATTACTATCTAAATGTCTGTATAATAGCATGTACAACTCCCTTAATATCTCTATAACACAGTGCATAACTTTTTCTGTGCAATCTGACTGCATGCCTCACTGTATCACTAAGTGTCTCATTCACTGACTTCCAGACAGGTTTCCAAACCTGAATGTACAGTGCTTCATCGGAACAGACACAAAGCAGAAATTAGTCAATGTCGAGGCTTCCTGGGCACAGACTTCAGAGTTTGCCCTCTCTGAGCTTTTCCACCTTAGTCGACATACGCAACGGGATCTTGCTTTCCATTCTCCTTCCCGGAGCTGAAGCCATGACGTTTTCTATCAAGATTAATAACAAGGCTTCCTTTCCAGGACTGCTCCTCTACAGGCCTCCAGGGCCGAAGTTACCTTTTATTCAGGGCTTACTCGCCCTCCTGGAGTCCTGCATAGATACCCCTTCTTTCACCATACTTGGTGATTTTAACCTTCACCTAGAGCTTCTCACTGACCCCGCAACTGCGACACTTCTAGACAATCTAGAGAGCCATGGTCTATCTCAGATAGTAGTGGGCCCCACACATAATGTGTTACACACACTGGATGGTATTTTCACCAACCACACCGCAATTGAGATTGACAGTATACTGCCGCTCACTTGGACAGACCATAGGGCAATATTCTTTAATCTCCCTATGGAGCTCTCTCTGACCCCCCCCAGCAAGGCGTCCACCCCCCATCCTCACACGGTCCTGGCGAAACATCTGCCCCGGTGCCCTTAACCTGCTGACCAAAAATATACCGATGCTAGCATCTAACTCTCACACTGATGTGGACAAATATGATAACTGGGTCAGATCTGCCATAGATCAACTGGCTCCTTTAAGATTGGCTCCCCGACAGAGACACAAACTCACTGCACCTTGGTATTCCTTAGAGCTAAAAACTTTAAAATCCAAATGTAGGAGCAGTGAACTTGAGTGGAGGATGGACTACAGCGCTGAGGCTAAAAATAATTATAATAAGACACTAACTGAGTACAAAGCTGCTATTATTAGAGCCAAACAGGTATTCCATACGATTAAGATAAAGGAGGTTAAGAACTCAACTAGAGAGCTCTTTAAGACTGTTTCATAGATATCTAAGCTCCAACAGGGAAATCGGTTCTCCCCTGATCAAAACCTGTGTGATCAAATGGCCTCCTTCTTCCAATCAAAAGTCCACAATATCTAAAGGGAACTGGAAAGTTCGGACTCCGCTCCCCATAACTCACTTTTACGAGATACGGAGGAAGGTTCAGTAGCCCCCAATCTCCTGACCAGCTTCTCGCTACTGACAGACTCTGTGAATGATCTCATATTGACCACTAAGTCTGGCTCGCCAGAGGACCCATGCCCACCAAATATCATTCACGGGGTCTCCAAAATAATCAGCACAACACTCACCCCCTCCTAAACACTGCCATACAGTCTGGGACTTTTCCATCACTCTGGAAAAAAGCGTGCGTTAGACCCATTTTAAAGAAACCCACCTTGGACCCAGAGGAGGTCACAAGCTATCGGCCAATCTCTTGCCTGCCGCAGGCGGGTAAGGTGTTGGAGAAAGCTATAAATCACGAATTGAATCTTTTTTATAAATTCTAATAATGTGTTGGATAGCTCACAACATGGCTTCCGCTCAGATCATTCCACTGAATCTGCACTGGTAATAGCCACGGAGGAAGTCCGCTGGCAAATTGACAGGGGTGGCAGGGCTGTCCTGATCCTGCTTGACCTATCAGCCACGTTCGACACGGTTAATCACTCGGTTCTAACGCAACGGCTGAAGGCCAGTGGGATACGAGACAGCGCACTGGCCCTCCTCACCTCATTCCTGTCAGCCAGAGAACATAAGGTCAGCTGGGAGAATCTTAAATCGGACACATTTCATCTCCCGTGTGGAGTCCCTCAGGGGTCGGCGCTTTCACCCACACTATTCAACATATATGTGACTCCACAGGCCAAACTGGTAAAAGACCACAGCTTCTCGCTTGTGTCTTACGCCGACGACACACAAATCATAATTTCCATTGCTTCCAGGGAAGATGCGCCGTCGGCTAGATTCCATAGCTGCCTCAATCGCATCATACAATGGATGCACTTCAACTACCTTAAACTAAACACGCAGAAGACTGAAGTCATGGAGTTCGGTTCTGGCTCGCCCATCTGGAACTCTGCGTGGTGGCCAGCAACAGGAGGAGCCTGTCCTACACCAGCGGTTAAAGTAAGAAACTTGGGCGTAGTTTGTGACGCACAGCTTAGCTTCTCAGGTCAGATTAACCAGGTCACTTCAGCCTGCTACTTCACACTAAAGATACTGCGAAAGATCCTACCATTTCTTCCGATGAAACTGAGGAAAACTGTTGTGTTAGCACTTGTGTTGTCCCAGATCGACTACTGTAATGCCCTTTACCTTGGGATTGATAAACGGCAGTTAACTAAACTGCAATCTCTGCAGAATGCGGCAGCCTGTACCTTATTGAATATCCCCAAATTCAATAGCATATCGGGGGCCATCAGGAACCTTCATTGGCTTCCAGTTAAAGAGCGCATTGAATTCAAGGCACCGTGACTGATTCATAAAACGTTGTATGGAGGCAGTCCAACGGAATACCATAAATTATTCCAATGGTACACCCCTAGACGCTCCCTAAGATCAGCCAACCAGGCACTGGTAATTGTCCCTAAAATTAAGAAAGCGAAATGGGGAGGTAGATGCCTCTCTTATTTAGCGCCCAAACTCTGGAACAAGCTGCCTCTTCACATCAGATCCCAGCCAGTTCGGTCGAAATTCCGGGGCCAACTAAAAACCTGGCTTTTTCCCACTCAGTAACGATCTGACTACCAGTCTCCACGTTTCTCCTTTGCTCTCTCCAGCGCCAAGATGCCTTGGCATTCGAGCGCTTTATAAACTTTTACTTACTAAGTGTCTCATTCACTGTATAAGTATTTGATAGGATCTGTGACGATGCATCAGTCTATCAATACTACTGTAACGAAATGCATGACTGCCTCAGTACATCTATGAGTGGGTGCATCAGTGTCACAATGGGTCTGTGATTGGTTGCGTAAGTCTCTCAGTCTGAGTAGTGCATGAGTGCCTTTGTACATTTGTAAGTTTGTGACTATCTTACTGGATCTTTGTGTGGATACAGAGTCGTCTAAGTAGGTGTCTGAATGGATGAGGGAGTGAGTGGGTGCATGAGTTTGAGGGGATCTGTGAGCGAGTGCATGAGTCTCGGTGGGTTTATGACTGGCAGCGTGAGTATCTGAGTGGTTCTGTCAGTGGGTGCGTGGGACTCTGTGACTGCGTCGGTACATGAGTCTGAGTGTATGACTGACTGGGTGCATAAGTCTCTGAGTAGGTGTGTGAGTGACATTATGGGTGTGTGAGCATATGAGTGGATCTGTGAGTGGGTGTATGAGTGTCTCAATGCGTCTGTGAGTGAGAGATTAAGTCTTTGAGTTGGTGAGTGATTGGGTGTAGCCATGAGTGAGTGGGTCTATGAGTATGCATGAGCCTTGACTGGGTGAGTGAGTGGGTGCATATATATCTGAGTGAGCTTCTGAGTGGGTGTGTGTGTGTTTCTTAGTGTATGAGTGACTGAGTCCATAAGTCTGAGATGGTCTGTGACTGAGTGTGGGTGTGACTGTATGGGTGTGTCTCTCTCAGTGGATCTGTGAGTGGGTGTATGAGTGTCTCAGTGGGTCTGTGAGAACATACATGAATGTGTGAGTGGGTTTGTGAGTCTCAGAGTAAATCTGTAAGTGGGTGCATAAGTACCTGAATGGATATGTAAGTGAGTGCATCAGTATCTGAATCGGTATGTTACTGGATGTATGTGTGAGTGGATATTTGAATGGGGGTATGTGTGAATTTGTGAGTGAGTGAGTACATGAGTCTGTGACAGTGACTGGCAAGTGTGTACAAATATATATTTTTCCCAATATACGCAACGACATCGGTAGTCGTGACATCCCCATGATGGTACACTGGGGCCGTGCTTGCGTCGCGAATATCGTGTGGAGAAAAAAAATCAATTTTTGACACAACTTGTGTCACTAACACACCCATTTCTCAAACATGGGATCAAAGTGTCTCCATCCTGCCCCTTTGTTAGCTTTCGCACAAATTTTCGGCCCTGGGAACTGTTTCTGGACAATAAAATGGCAGCCACAACTTTCTGTTCAGGTTGCGTCCAGCCAATCGGAGCATTCCTGTTGGCGTGTGCATTCGCGATTCATCGCGAAACTGCCATGAAATATCCACGGCCAGAGATGTATCTATAGTTTTCAGCTTACTTTTCTCAAAAACTTCTGGACGAATTTGCACCGAATAACAAAGCACAATCTGCATAACAACATCTACCTTTCTGCCAAATTTGGTTTAATTCTGTCCAGCGGTTCGGGCTATAGGTTCAACAGCTCGTTCCTATGGCAATTAACTTTACAAACGCACCCTTTTTTGTGCCTCTTTTTCTCTGTCCCCAGTGCACGGATCACCCCTAAACTTTCCATGACACACACAACCTACTTTGTCACGTTATTGGGAAAATTTCATGAAGATTGGTCAAACAACACCAAAGTTATAGGTAAGTCCCCTAGTGGGTAAAATACTGTAATATGTGTGCTTTCACTTTATGGAAAAGGCGCAATCTTCACGGGTAACGATGTCATTGCGGCGTCCCAAATCACCGCGAAAACGGAAAATAGGTCTGAAAGATGGTTTTTAAAGAAACTTAGTACAAAAATATAAGTTTAAACATGCTTTGAAAGAAGTATGTATATAGTAAAATGTGTAGGCCAATGTTCAGAATGGATTTTTTTTTATATATTATTTTTGGATGTGTTGGTGGCCATTGAGTGTCTGCTTTTGTTTTCCGTTTTCGCGACTTGTCCATGGGTATTGCCATTACCAACGTCATTGCGATCTCCGTCTTCACCGTGAAAACAGAAAATAGGTTTTAGAGATGGTTTTTATATAAACTCTCTAGAAAAATGACTTTAGAGAATACTGTAAGAAACCCCTAGTGTGTAAAATACTGTAATGTGTGTGGATATGTGTTTTACAAATTATAGAAAAGACATGATCGTCGCGGTTAATGACATCGCGATGTCCCAAATAACTGTGAAAACGGAAAGTAGGTCTGAAAGATGGTTTTAAAAGAAACAGTACAAAAATATGAGTTTAAACATGCTTTGAATGAAGCATGTATATAGTAATATGTTTAGTGGAATGTTCAGAATGGATTTTTTTACCTAATATTTTTGGGTGTGTTGCTGGTCATTGAATGTCTGCTTTTGTTTTCCGTTTTTGTAACGTTTCTGCAGGGATCGCGACGATTGTCAAAAACTAAAAAAAAGTATGAAGGGCACTATGGTGGCTCTGACGAGCGATTGTGTGTATATGGCTGCTACACATAAGACTGGATGCAGAGTTTCAGGTTACTTAGAAACACCGCGCTTCCTTCATCTGTAAAGTGCACTCCATCATTTCTATAAATTCCATGCATGTCAAAACCCAGATTGTTGTTATAGATGCAGCCCATGTAATGGTCTCTGAGGAATGCAGAAACAGTTTTATTAACATGTTTTCTGACTTTGTCAATCTGTGGACAGAATTGATTTGACCACTTCCATTTCTGACTTTGGCATATATTAGAGTACACCAAGACTGTGTGAGGGAAAAGCGACATCAGTTCTGCAAAGGTTTCTTTCATTAGGATTTCCAGCCCTACCCCAGTCAATGTGCCTAAGTCATTGCCACCACAGTGCACAATCATTAGGTGAGGAGCTTGGGAATCTACAATGGATTTAACCAAAGCCAGCAACTGATTAAACTTTAACCCTCTCCAGCCAAACCAAGTAATCTGCACACTTGGGAAACCCAAGTCCCTGTCAATACCTCTCTTTTTTGCAGCCTCTTTAGCCCAATAGATACAGCTGTAGCCCACAATCCATACTCTAAGCATTTTGAAGTGAAGGAGCAATAGTAGTCCGGAGAAGGCTAAAGTTGAATGAGGAAGTTTTCCAAAGGAAAATCTGTTAAAATGGAGGTTTAATTTTTTATTTTTTATTTAAAAGATCTATTTCATTGGATGCTGTCGGAGTGAAAGTGAATAAAATTAGGTGTGTGTTGGATGCCTTAGGAAGAAGTCTTATTATTGGCTTTTGTTTAAGAAAAGAAATGTAATACAGATATGCTTTTGAATCTGTGGAGTAAAGCACACCTGCTGTATCTTATTTGGAAGTAGCATGTTCCTTCTAGAATGTGCTGTGACCTTGTGCCCTACTGGTTCCACTGGGTTGCTAGGTACACTGAGCTAAGAGTGTTAAAGAAACAGAACATTTTTTTAAAAGTTGAGGAGTGATTGCACAATTTAAATAATGGCAAGCTTTTGTTGCGGGGATTCTGCACATACACAGAACTATGCGCAGGAAAACAGGACCTCGGTGTTTAGGGGCTGAACCTTCCTACCACCTTAGTACCCAAAATCGACTAGCTATAGTGTCTCATTCGTTCTCCTACATAATCATGAAGTTACAAATGATTTGACAACCCAGAACACAACCCTCCCGACTTTCTCAGGAATCGCGGTAGCAAGACATACCCTTTTGCTCGCTCCCTCGTACTTGTCCACAATAAGAATTGTCAGAGTCACTATTATAGTTCAAAATGTGCTCTATAATGCAGTATACGAGCCACTACCAGCAGCGAAATGCATAAACCTAAAACTGTTGGCATTGTCACAATTCCATAGAATATAAAGGGGGATGTCATCATATACAGACAGTGGAAAAAGGACTATAAGGCCTAACCACCCTTCCCTTGGTAAGGTGAAGTTTATTATATAAAGGAAGATCTCTGGGCTTTGTCAGCAGACCCCATACCTTAGTGCCTAGATGGAAGTTTTACATCATAGGAACAGCATAGCTCTTCTCCCTGGAAAAGTCCCTCTCCAAGTGTGTATTAGAACAACATGCCATTCCCATAATATCAAAAGCTCGTGTTTTCAGCAGGGCAGCTGTGTTAGCATGTTTTGTCTAGGTGCTAGGGACTGACCAGAACAGAATAACAAGGGGCATTGTTAATCGACCTTGCACATCGTGTTCAGACTAAACTCCAGGAACAAGCAGAGAACGCAGAAAGCAGACAGTTCTTATGTGAAGGGCACAGAGTCTTGCAAAAAAAATCATGTAGTAACATGCGCAAAAGCAGCATCATGGCAGCAGAGCTCATGCTAACTTAGTAATGCCGACAATGACCCTAATGGCCATATAACACTTTAATTTCTAAATCGGTACTATGTAATAAACTGTTGTGTAGTATTTACATTTTTTTTAAAAATGAATCTAAATATAGGTGTGAACTCCCGTTTTTTTATGCAATTTCTCTGCGATCACCGCAAAAACGCTCAGACGTTAACCTGGTTTTGAAAGAGAGGGAAAATAACATGCTAAACATTCACAAGTGGAGCTAGAGTAGTCTAAAATTAAAGACATGATTTTATTTTCTGGTATTCTCATGATGATAGAGTGGAAAGTTGAAGAGGTTGCCATTTTATAGTTCCTTTGAGTGGTGTACCCATGCACTCATCCAATCACCCAGGCACTACTCATGCACTAATCTATTCACTCAGGCACTGCCCATGACTTCATCCATTCACTCAGGCACTACCCATGCATTTATCCAATGACCCAGGAACTACACTTGCACTCATCCATTCACTCACGCACTACTCATGCACTCGTCCAATCACACAGGCACTACACATCCAATCTTCCACGCACTACCCATGCACTCATCCAATCACCCAGCCACTACTCATACATTCACTCAGGCACTACTGATTTACTCATCAATTCACTCAGGCACTACCCATGCACTTATACAATGACCCAGGCAGTACCCTTGCACTCATCCATTCACTGATACACTACTTATGCACTCATCCAATCACCCAGGCACTACTCCTACATTCACTCAGGCACTATCCATAATCTCATCCATTCGCTCAGGCACTAATCCTGTACTAATCCATTCACTTATCATTACTTATGCACTTCTCCAATAACCCAGGCAGTACTGTTGCACTCATCCACTCTCTCAAGCACTACTCATGCACTTACATTCACTCAGGCACTAACCATAATCTCATACATTAACTCACGCAGTAACCATACACTTAGCCAATCACCCAGGCACTATCCATGCACTCATCCAATCAACCAGGCAGTACTCATGTACTCCTCCATTCACTCAGGCACTACCCATGCACTCATCCAATCACCCATGCACTCATCCAATAACCCAGGTACTCATCCAATCACCCAGGCACTCATCCAATCACCCAGGCACTACTCATGCACTAATCCATTCACTCAGGCACTACCCATCCACTCGTGCATTCACACAGGCAATATTCATGTTCTTATCCAATTACCCAGTCAGTACTCTTGCACTCATCCAATCACTCGGGCACTACCCATACACTCATCCATTCACTCAGGCACTACTGATTTACTCATCAATTCACTCAGGCACTACCCATGCACTTATACAATGACCCAGGCAGTACCCTTGCACTCATCCATTCATGGATTCACTACTTATGCACTCATCCAATCACCCAGGCACTACTCCTACACTCATACATTCACTCAGGCACTACCCATAATCTCATCCATTCGTTCAGGCACTAATCATGTACTAATCCATTCACTTATAATTACTTATGCACTTCTCCAATAACCCAGGCAGTACTGTTGCACTCATCCATTCTCTCAAGCACTACTCCTGCACTCACACATTCACTCAGGCACTATCCATAATCTCATACATTCACTCACGTAGTATCCATACACTTATCCAAACACCCAGGCACTACCTTCCACTCATCCATTTACTCAGGCATTACCCATGCACTGATGCAATCAACTAGGCACTACCCATACACTCATCCAATCAAATTCAAATTCATTCAGCTTTATTCGATTTGGACAACAAACCATAAAAGCATATAAATAACAGTCAATAAAACACACAGATACACTCATCCAATCACTCAGGCAATACCCATGCACTCATCCACTCACCCAGGCACTACCCATGCACTACCCATGCACTCAACCAGGCACTATACATGCACTCTTCCAGTCACCCAGGCAGTACCCATGTACTCCTCCAATCACTCAGGATCTACCCATGCACTCATCCAATCAGCCAGGCACTACCCATGAACTCATCCAATCACCCAGGCACTGCCCACACACTCATCCAATCAACCAGGCACTACCCACGCACTCATCCAATCAACCAGGCACTACCCATGCACCCATCCAGGCACTACCCACACACCAGGCACTACCCACGCACTCATCCAATCACCCAGACACTACCCACGCACTCATCCAATCACCCAGGCACTACCCAACACTCATCCAATCACCCAGGCACTACCCAACACTCATCCAATCACCCAGGCACTACCCACGCACTCATCCAATCACCCAGGCACTACCCACGCACTCATCCAATTACCCAGGCACTATCCACGTTCTCATCCAATTACCCAGGCACTATCCACGTACTCATCCAATCACCCAGGCACTATGCATGCACTCATGCAATCAACCAAGCACTACACATGCAATCAACCAAGCACTACACATGCACTCATCCAGGCACTACCCATGCGCTCATCCAGGCACTACCCATGCACTCATCCAGGCACTACCCATGCGCTCATCCAGGCACTACCCATGCGCTCCATCCATTCACTCAGGCACTACCCATACACTCATCCATTCACTCAGGCACTACCCATGCACTCATACAATCAATCAGGCACTACCCATACACACATGCAATCAACCAGGCACTACCTTTGCACTCATCTATTCCCTGAGGCACTGCCCATGCACTCATACAATCAACCAGGCACTACCCATGCACTCATACAATCAACCAGGCACTACCCATGCACACATCCAATCACTCAGGCATTACCCATACAGTTATGCAATCACCCAAGTACTACTCAGGAACACATCCAATCACACAGGCACTACTCTTACACTCAGGCAATCAGCCAGGCACTATTCATACACTTACCCAACTATCCTGACACTACCTATACACTCATCCAATCACCCAGGCACTACTCATGCACTCATATATCACCTAGGAACTACTCATACACTCACCTAGGCACTACCTTTGCACTCATCCAATCACCCTGGCACTACACTTATCTATTCACCCAGGCACTGCACTTTCACTCATGCAATCACTCTGGCATTACCCATGCAATCATCCAGTCACTGCACTTGCACTCATGCAATCATCCAGTCACTGCACTTGCACTTATCCATTCACTCAGGCACTACCCATGTACTCATCCAAGCACCCTGGCACTATACTTATCCGTTTACATGGTTACACTCATTTTTTTCACCCAGGCACTGTAGTTGCACTCATGCAATTATCCAAGCACTGCACTTGCACTCATGCATTCATGCACACACAACTGTTATAGTCTTTCAATCGGCCAGGTTCTACTCATGCTCTCATCCAAACACCCAGGCACTACTCTTACAGTCTTCCAATCACCCAGGCAGTACTCATGCACTCATACACTCACACAGGCACTACCTATCTACTCATGCAATCACCCATGCACAACTCATGCACTCTATATACAATCACTCAGGCACTACTCATACACTCATGCAATCACTAGGCACTAATCAAGCACTCATCCAGTCACCCATGCACTACTTATGAACTCATACAATCACCCAGGCAGTTTTTGTTTTTTACCATAAAATGTGGTTTTAAAAAGAACCTTCTTTTTTTGTTTTGTTTAACTGTTTTAAAAAAAAATATTTTTATCTTTCTGATGCAGATTAATTGGCAACAACAGGTTGGTAAATTAGAAGATGCACTCAAGAAAAAGTGCTAAAAGTAAATTTGAAAACAAAATTAACATTTGTGGTTTTTGGCTGCAGCACACATAGCTGAGATGACCTGTTCTCCTGCACTTGGAATTACCACACAGTCCATGCTGTACAAGTCGACATCGGAGAACTCTGGAGCCATTTCTTCTCTTTGATTTTCCACCTCCACAGGAATCTTCTGGCCAGGTGTAGATGTTCTGGGCACTGCTGTTGATGGCCCTGCATTTTCTCTTTGTTGTATCGCCCTCTTAAGTTGGTTGCTGTGATAGGTTTTAAGGTGGTAAAGCATCGATGTTGTGCTACAGCTATATTTTTTTATCGGCACTTCTAGATAAAACTTTTTCACAAAGAGAGCATTTTACCAATTATGCTACAGTTGTAGACTCCCCAGAAGGGATTGTAAAAAAAAAAGTCCCAGGCAATGCTGGTCTTCTTTTGGGGAGGTTCTTCATCATCTGAATCTTCTCCATGGATTTCTTGCATGTCCTCTTTTGCCATTCTGATCCACCTGCTCCTCTTCTGTATCTTCTGTAGACATGTACAACTTCAAAACTTCTGAAACTGCAACTTTCCTCTCTCACCAACTTCAGCCACCTGCTCTCAATGCTGCTGCAATGAAATGAAGGTTCCAGAAAAAAGATATGGGTGGAGTCTTTCAGTTAGGATAGATGAAAAGTGTGTTATCCAATGAGATTACTGTATGTTCTGATCACATGACTTTCGCAGCGACCGACGTCATCGCTGTTATCGGAAATGGAAATAAAAATTCATTTACAGTAAAATGAATATAGAAACATTATTTTTTTATAGTTTCTAAATATGTACCTATGCTCAAATATTCCATATAATATGTGCATTTGTGCGTTTTTCACTTTGAAAAAACTACGATCTTCACGAGAAACATCATCGCGACGTGCGGTGGCGTCGCGCAAACAGGGAAACATTAATAAAAAGGTATTCATAAAAATAAAATACAACTATATATTACTTAAGCCTCCCCAGTAGTAAACCCCTATCGTCAAACACTATCTGCGCTATGTGTATATATGTGTTTTAAACTTAGAAAAAAACCACGCAGTCTTCGTGAGTACTGACATTGCGATGCCCAGCGTCACCTCGAAAACGGAAAATAGTCTTTGAAGATGATTTTTCGGGAAACTCACTACATAAATATGACTTTGAAAAGTAGACTAATAAAGCTCTACTGTTAAATGTGCTGTAGAATGTGTCTATATATGTTGTACACTATGTGTACAAAACACGTGCTCTTCGTGACTACCGACATCAACGCGATGACGTTGGTAGTCGTGAATTTAACATTTTTTGTAAAGGTGGTTTTCTGCACAAATTGATCACAAAAAGAAAAGTTAAAACAGTATCTTACTAAATATCTAGACTTAAACTTAATTTAAAAAATTTCTTTAAGTGTATCTTTAGTATGTGAAACACATTTGCTGATCACAGATTCTCCACAGTAAATGCAACAATGTTGTGCCGGCTCAAAAAATTCTTAAGAATAAAAACAGTTATTAATGTACTTTCTGATAAACACATACCAAATAAAAAATTTGTGGTATATGATATATTTCTAATGTACAATATCCAATTATAGAAAGAAAATCTTAGAAGCTCACTTAAAAATGGACGTTAAAATTAAGAAATAGAATTGAAAAATAACCTTAGAAATTCACTAAAAATAACACAAAGGTTAAAGGGACGTTATAGTTAGGAATTAGCATTTAAAAAATCTTTCAAATTCACTGAAAAAGCCAAAGGTTACAGGGGCGTTATAGTTAGGAAATGGAATTTAAAAAACTCCTAGAAATTCACTGAAAAAACCAAAGGTTACAAGGACGTTATAGTTAGGCTGATATTTCACTCATACAAAACCAGAGAAATTCAGCAGTTCTAGTTAGCTGAGCTAACTATAACTCGCGCCCCGCAATGCTACTGCTTATGAACTCACATATTACATCACTCATGACATTAGATCAGTTAACTATAACTGTTGAATTTCTTTGGTTTTGTATGAGTGAAATGTCAGCCTAACTATAATGTCCCTTTAACCATTGTTTTTCCAGTGACAATATATTTATATATATATATATACATACATATATATATATGCACACAAACATACATATATACACATATACACACATATATATATATATATATATATACACACACACACACACACAAATGTTCAAGCAGGGAAAGTAGAATTTTAGCCTGGCGCTAATTCTCAGATCCCCCTTTCTCTCACAGGGAATAATCCATATGGTCCACTTTAGTTCATGTTCTGAGAAATACACACGTAGTTTCGAAGAGTCCATATAAAGTCTTTATTTTCAAACTTGTAAAAAGTTCCTCATTGAGAATATGACTTCCACATCATTAAGTTGTCTTTTAAATAACTTTAAATTAGTCCTTGAATGATCTTTCTAGCTGCTCCCAAACTGAAATCAAGCATTATAGGTTGTTTTAATCCAACCTAGTGTGTTTTCATATGGGACAGCCAGCCTTGCTGCAGTGAAAAACAACTGGGGATTTTTCACTGCCAGGACATTTAAAACATTATATATACATGTCTTACTTTTAAAATAGCATGCACCCTGCCCTATGGGCATTTAGGCCTTCCTTTGGGGGACTTATTAGTAATAATGATAAGGAACTGTGGACTTGGCACTCTCATCAGGGTCATCCCCAGACCTTTAGCCTCCATTTTCCCTTCCTCTCGCTCTGCCCTTTCACTAGTTTTCACTCGTTTTTCTACCCTCTTTTATCTTTCACCTTTCTGCATCTCTGCTCTTTTGTGCCTTATTTCTGCCTATTTTCCCTTTTTTCTTTATCCCTTATTTCCTCCCTTTACCTTTCCCCGCCGCTGCTGCCCCCGCGGCCCCTCCCCCCCAGCGCGACCGGCCAATCCAGCTCCCCTCCCCGCTCCCAGCTGTCCAGCCCGCCCGACCCCTACTTAATGGCGACCACTGCGGGGACAGGCGAGCAAGACCACTGACTCATTGTCAGTGAAATTGCTCTCCCACCCTCGCAGCTCCACCATTAAGTGAGGCCTGCCCCTGCCCTCTCGAGTGTTGGTGATCGAGGCCCTCCTCCACCCGCAGGTTTCCCTGCGCCTCATCCCTGGTGGTCCAGTGGACCTCTGTCTCCTTCCTCTAACTCTGCTCTTTCACTCGTTTTTCTACCCTTTTTATCTTTCACCTTTCTGCACTTTTCTGCATCTCTGCTCTTTTGTGCCTTATTTCTGCTCATTTTCCCTTCCTCTCGCTCTGCCCTTTCACTTGTTTTCACTCGTTTTTCTACCCTCTTATCTTTCACCTTTCTGCACTTTTCTGCATCTCTGCTCTTTTGTGCCTTATTTCTGCTCATTTTCCCTTCCTCTCGCTCTGCCCTTTCACTAGTTTTCACTCGTTTTTCTACCCTCTTTTATCTTTCACCTTTCTGCATCTCTGCTCTTTTGTGCCTTATTTCTGCCTATTTTCCCTTTTTCTTTATCCCTTATTTCCTCCCTTTACCTTTCCCCGCCGCTGCTGCCCCGCGGCCCCTCCCCCAGCGCGACCGGCCAATCCAGCTCCCCTCCTCGCTCCCGCCTCCCAGCTGTCCAGCCCTCCTCGACCCCTACTTAATGGCGACCACTGCGGGGACAGGCGAGCAAGACCACTGACTCATTGTCAGTGAAATTGCTCTCCCACCCTCGCAGCTCCACCATTAAGTGAGGCCTGCCCCTGCACTCTCGAGTGTTGGTGATCGAGGCCCTCCTCCACCCGCAGGTTTCCCTGCGCCTCATCCCTGGTGGTCCAGTGGACCTCTGTCTCTTTCCTCTAACTCTGCTCTTTCACTCGTTTTTCTACCCTTTTTTATCTTTCACCTTTCTGCATCTCTGCTCTTTTGTGCCTTATTTCTGCCTATTTTCCCTTTTTTCTTTATCCCTTATTTCCTCCCTTTACCTTTCCCCGCCGCTGCTGCCCCCGCGGCCCCTCCCCCAGCGCGACCGGCCAAACCAGCTCCCCTCCCCGCTCCCACCTCCCAGCTGTCCAGCCCTCCTCGACCCCTACTTAATGGCGACCACTGCGGGGACAGGCGAGCAAGACCACTGACTCATTGTCAGTGAAATTGCTCTCCCACCCTCGCAGCTCCACCATTAAGTGAGGCCTGCCCCTGCCCCTGCACTCTCGAGTGTTGGTGATCGAGGCCCTCCTCCACCCGCAGGTTTCCCTGCGCCTCATCCCTGGTGGTCCAGTGGACCTCTGTCTCCTTCCTCTAACTCTGCTCTTTCACTCGTTTTTCTACCCTTTTTATCTTTCACCTTTCTGCACTTTTCTGCATCTCTGCTCTTTTGTGCCTTATTTCTGCTCATTTTCCCTTCCTCTCGCTCTGCCCTTTCACTTGTTTTCACTCGTTTTTCTACCCTCTTTTATCTTTCACCTTTCTGCACTTTTCTGCATCTCTGCTCTTTTGTGCCTTATTTCTGCTCATTTTCCCTTCCTCTCGCTCTGCCCTTTCACTAGTTTTCACTCGTTTTTCTACCCTCTTTTATCTTTCACCTTTCTGCATCTCTGCTCTTTTGTGCCTTATTTCTGCCTATTTTCCCTTTTTTCTTTATCCCTTATTTCCTCCCTTTACCTTTCCCCGCCGCTGCTGCCCCCGCGGCCCCTCCCCCCCAGCGCGACCGGCCAATCCAGCTCCCCTCCCCGCTCCCGCCTCCCAGCTGTCCAGCCCTCCCCGACCCCTACTTAATGGCGACCACTGCGCGGCCGCAGGCGCGTCAAAGGCAAGCCCGTCTGCGCCCGTCCCCGACCGCGACCAGCGCCAGGAACCCTGGACCTCCGCCCCGCCAACGCTACGACCCAGCAGCACTCCACGCACTCAATCCAGGCCGCAACAACAACTGCAAGCTAGCATCACCAGCCGACTCCCACGGACCCTTCAGCTGTCACCGCTGCCGGCACACCTGCAGCACCGCCAAGAACACGGATCCAGCACAACCCGCCCACAAGAACACAACCGAACCGAAGACCCTGCAATGCATCCTCCTCAACGTCCGATCCCTCCACAAACACGCCACAGAAATCTGGGACCTCCTCGACAGCACCACCCCGGACGTAGCGTTCTTCACCGAAACCTGGACCAACACCACCTCGGGACCGGACATCGCCATCGCCATCCCCCAAGGATACAAGATCTTCAGGAAGGACCGCCCCACCCGCCCAGGAGGAGGAATCGCCATCGTCCACAAATCCAGCCTCCGCCTGAGCACACTCCCTGACGAGCCCATAGAACTGATGGAACACCTTCACTTCAAGATACTGGCCAGCCCCACCGCCACCCTCCGAGGAACCCTCATCTACCGACCCCCTGGACCCCGCGGACCCTTCGCCAACTCCATCACGGACATTATCTCCCCGCAGGCCATCGCATCCACCAACTACACCCTGCTGGGAGACCTCAACTTCCACCTCGACAACCAACTGGACCCCAACACCACATCCCTCCTGGACAACCTCCACAACATTGGACTGCGCCAGATCGTGACCGAGCCCACGCACTCAGCAGGACACACCCTCGACCCCCTCTTCACTACAGGAAACTCCATTACCTTCAGCCACACCACCGAACTCCCATGGACCGACCATCGTTGCGTCCACTTCACCTTCAGAACACCCACCATCCACAGACACCAGCACCTGCTTCCACGAAGAAACTGGACCAAAATCACCGACGACCAGCTCACCTCCTCACTCAACAACTCCACCCCAACCATCGCGGAAAATGACCCCAACACCGCAGCCCGAACCCTGCATAGATGGATCACGGACAGCACCAACACCATAGCCCCCTCAAGAAAAACAACAATACCCGCGCCAAGAAAGCCAGATGGTTTACCACCGAACTTCGAGAGTCCAGAAGCACATGCCGCTGCCTCAAAAGGCCTGGAGGAACACCAAATCCACAGAAGCCCACGACAACTTCAGAGCCGCCACCAACGCCCACCATCAACTCATCAGAGAAACGAGGAAAAAGCGATTGAAGACAGAATCTCCACCCATGCGCACAACAGCAAGGAACTCTTCAGCATCATCAAGGAGTTCGCCCAACCCACTAGCGAGTCTACCGACATCCCTCCCTCACAAGACCTCTGCGACAAACTCAGCACCTTTTTCCACCACAAAATCAAGAGCATCTACGACAACTTCGACGAAGACAACCAACACACTGAACCCTCACCAACCACCCCCGAAACCCGGAAACCAGCGATTGACGACTGGACAGCCCTCACCATGGAAGACACACTGAAGACAATGAAGTCAATCCACTCAGGGGCCCCCACGGACCCCTGCCCCCACCACATCTTCAACAGAGCCGCCGACACCATCGCACCCATGCTCCGCCACACCATCAACCGCTCCCTGGCGACCGCCTCGTTCCCCGACGACTGGAAACATGCCGAGGTCAACCCCCTCCTAAAGAAACCCTCAGCGGACCCCACCGACCTCAAAAACTACAGACCCATCTCCCTGCTCCCGTTCCCAGCGAAAGTCATCGAGAAAGCTATCAACAGCCAACTCGCCACATTCATTGAAGAACACAACATCCTCGACTCCTCCCAATCCGGCTTCAGAAAAAACCACAGTACGGAAACCGCCCTCCTCGCCGCAACAGACGACATCCGCACCCTACTGGACAAAGGAGAAACAGTAGCCCTCATCCTCCTCGACCTATCAGCGGCGTTCGACACAGTCTCCCACCGCACCCTAATACGCAGACTCTACGACGCAGGAATCCAGGACAAGGCCCTCGACTGGATCCGCTCCTTCCTCTCCGGCAGGACGCAGCGGGTCAGACTCCCCCTTTCCTCTCGGACCCTACACCTACCACCTGCGGAGTCCCCCAGGGCTCCTCCCTCAGCCCGACGCTCTTCAACGTCTACATGGCTCCACTCGCCCCCATCGTCAGAACCTACGGACTCAACATCGTGTCATACGCAGACGACACCCAGCTCATCCTCTCCCTATCCAACGAGCCCAACACCGCCAGACGCAACTTTCGAGAAGGCATGGAAGCCGTCGCCAAATGGATGAAAAACAGCTGCCTACAACTAAACACCAACAAAACAGAAGTACTCATCATGGGCCCAAACCCCGATGCCTGGAGCGACACCTGGTGGCCCCCGCCCTCGGAAACCAGCCAACCCCACGGACCACGCACGCAACCTGGGAATCATCCTGGACTCCGAGCTCAAAATGGACCGCCAGATCAACTCTGTCTCGTCTTCCTGCTTCCACACCCTCCGCCTCCTTCGTAAGACCTTCAAATGGATCCCCCTCGAACACCGAAAGACCGTCACTCACGCCCTGGTCACCAGCAGACTCGACTACGGCAACGCACTCTACGCCGGAATAAACAAAAACCTCACCCGCAAGCTACAGAACATCCAGAACGCCGCCGCAAGACTGGTCCTCAACCTGCCAAAACACTGCCACATCTCCCAGCACCTGCGCACACTCCACTGGCTCCCTGTCGAGGCGAGAATCACCTTCAAGATGCTCACCCACGCACACAAGGCCCTTCACGGCACCGGACTAGCATTCCTGAACAGCCGACTCAAATTCCACGCACCCCAAAGGACCCTACGATCAGCCCAGCTCTCCTACGCCGTGGTCCCCAGCACCAGAAAGACCAGATCGGGAGGCCGCTCCTTCTCCTTCCTCGTGGCCAAAGCATGGAACGCCCTTCCGCTCCACCTCAGACAGACAACATCGCTCCCCATCTTCGCAAGAAACCTCAAAACCTGGCTCTTCGACAGACCCCCTCCTTGATGGATGGAACCTGCACCCCTCCTTGAGACCCTACGGGTGAGTAGTCACGCTTTAACAAACCCCTGATTGATTGACTGTTTTCTGAACCAGTTTGTTGGCTTTTAGGACTGTGCACACTTTACCATTGCTAGCCAGTCCTAAGGTGCTTGTGCTCTCTCCTTTCAACTTGGTTTACATCCAACTGTCACATTTATTAATTGTAAGTCCCTAGTAAAGTGGTGCTAGATATGGCCAGGGACTGTAAATTAAATGCTGTCAGTGGTCCTTCAGCACTGATTGTGCCGCCCACTTAGCCCTTTAAACATGTCTCAGGCCTGCCATTTTTCCTCTGTTGAAGAAGACTTCTGAATTCAAACCGTGCAGCACCTGCCATCCCGCAATGTCGGTGACGGATCCACACTTAATATGTTTCTGGTGCCTGGAGCGTGACCACGACTAAGTTGTGCTCCGACTGCTGGGCCATGGCTCCCAAGGCTTTGAGGGAGTGGTCCCTAAAGATGCTTGCGGCCCGGCGTTTGACTTCATGCCGTTCACCCAGAAGGTCTCGTTCCTGGTCCCAGTCAAGAGGAAGGTCCGGGCACTCCTCCGGAAGTCCTTGTTCTCCCACTCAGTCATCTGGTTGGTCAGGAAAGAGGCATAAACACAAGAAGTCGAAGTGCGCTTCAACTTCTCCCCATCCGTCAGCTGATGTAATGGAGGAGTCTCTACGCTCTATGCCTCGTTCTGCGGAACCTGCGCTTTGGTTGGCTCTGCGCTTCCCTGTCTTTCCATTAGCAGGAGCGAACCACTTTGACCAGCTTAAAGAATTCTGTGACGCCATGTGCCTCATATTTGGACGACCTGACCCTTCCAGCGTGCCTTTGGACCCCGGCGGCGCAGAGGGGGCTCCATCGGGTTCAGCGCCGGCGCCTCCGGCCCTGGTGCCGATGCCCCCTAATGGAGCTGGTGGTGGATCTGGACTGGTGACGGTCATGCCCCTGCGACCTTCCTCAGCGCCGCCCCCGCGCTGAGACTCTCCGCTGGCACCATCCTGATTGTTATCCCCGACGACCCAGAGCCAGATCGGCACCTATTGACTGATTTTGAGGGGCTAGGAATGGAGTAAGATTGGGAGGGGTCGCTGGACCCTTTACAGCACCAGCCTGAGCACAAAATGGACTGGTATAAGGAAGTGGGTGAAGCCAGTGGACTGGATACCTCCCCAGATCCTGGCCTGCTTTTTCCCCCCTACCATGGCTACGGAGGAGGGAGCTTCATATGCTGTGGTGGTGAGAAGGGCATCTGAGGTCCTGGAGCTTCAGCTCCCTTCGGTGGAAGTCAAGGCAAACATCTTAACAGATGTCCCGCAGCTGGGTGTCTCCTCCTGTGAACCCCTCCTCGCCGGGAACCTGGTCCAAGCCCAGCATGGGCTTTTGTGAACAGGACAATCGCCCTGCACCTGGCGACCCAAAATTTCTCACCAACCACCCTACCCATATGAGGTGGTGGTCCAGTGCGTTCCCTTCTGCGCCCCGCATTCAGGCAAACCAAGAGACTGGATGGTTGAGGTAAGAAGATTTTTTCTTCCGCCAGCTTTGCATTGTGGTCAATGAACACTGCATGCCTATTAGGCCGTTACTCCCACTCCATGTGGGAAACGGTTGCACAAGTGCTGCCACAGGTCAATGAGTGGGCCCGGGCCATTCTCTCCCAAGCAGTACCAGATGGGAGAGATGCAGCAAAGTTCACCATTCATTGTGGGCTTGACACCACCGACTATCTGGGCAGAGCAATGTCATCGACATTGGCTGTTCGACGCCACATCTGGCTGAGAATGTCTGGTTTTTCTCGGGATGTCCAGGCTTCCCTTATGGACATGCCCTTTGATGGTGCCCATCTCTTTGGAGACCAGGCAGCCATGGCCCTGGAACGCTTTAGGGACTCGTGAGCTACAGCCAAGTCTTTGCACCTTTCGGTTACCACCCGTCCCCCATCTGCTTTTCGCCTCTTTCGTGGCCTCGGAAGGGGCTTTCAGATGTGCCTGCCATATCCCAGCGGCAAGTTCAGCAACCTCTGCGCGGCCATGGGCCTGGCTTCTGTCTACCCCATGGGTCAGGTGGTCAGAGTTCCACTCAGTCCACCCCCCCACCCCCCACCCTCTAAACCTTTCTAGTTCGGCCCTTTAAGATCATGGGCGGCTGGTTAGTGGCAGGATCAGCCATCACCTCCGCCACTGGCAAAACATCACATCGGACAAGTGAGTTCCTCAGATAGTCCGAAGAGGCTACTCCCTCCCCTTCGAGGCTACCCCTCTCTCCATGCCTCCAACTTACTACCGGCTGGCGGAGGACCACCTGAACTTGCTTCAGGAAGAAATCAGGACTCTCTTGGAGAGGTAGCAATGGAGAGGGTCCCGGCGCCAGTAGTAGGCTGTGGTTGCTATTCCTGCTACTTTCTGGTCCTGAAAAAGAACAAGGGCTTTCATCCTATTCTAGATCTGCGGGCCCTCAACTACTTCCTCAAAAAGGAAAAAAGTTCAAAATGCTTACTTTGGCTCAGGTCTTGTCTGTCCTAGTCCCCGAAGACTGGATGGTAGCGTTGGACTTGCAGGACTCCTGTTTTCACATTCCAGTCCTGCCTGCCCATTGGCGCTACCTGCAGTTCATGGTAGGCCGCAAGCACTTTCAGTTCACAGTCCTCCCCTTTGGCCTTACCAGTGCCCCTTGGATGTTCATCAAGGTGTTGGCGGTGATCGCAGCTCATCTGCGCAGATCAGGGGTTCCAGTCTTCCTCTTATCTTGACGACTGGCTGTTGAAGGCAAGCTCGCCCCAAATCGTCCTCTCCCACCTCCAGACTACGGTGAATCTTCTGCTCTCACTGAGGTTCACTATCAACATGCGGAAGTCGCACATGACTCCCTCTCAGACACTCCCTTTCATCTGAGGTGTTCTGGACACAGTGTAATTTCAGGCTTATCCTCCAAAGCGGCGGGTCCAGGATATTCAGGCTATGATACCAATGTTTCAGCCTCTATCCTGGATTTTGGTGAGACTGACTCTGAGTCTGCTGGGCCTCATGCATACTGCTAGTGGCACATGCCAGATGGCATATGCGGGCTCTGTAGTGGGACCTGAAGTTCCAGTGGGCGCAGCATCAGGGTAATCTCTCTGACATGGGCCTGATCTTGGAGGGAACTGCACAGGATCTGCAGTGGTGGCTGACCAACCGTGATTGGGTCAGAGGCAGGCCCCTCTCCCAACCAGATCACACAAAAGTGACAGATGCGTCACTCATGGGATGGGGCGGCCATCTGGGAGAGGTGGAGATCAGAGGACTCTGGTCCTCAGCAGAATCCAGACTCCACATCAACTCACTGTAGCTCTGAGCGATTCACTTGGCATTGAAAGCTTTTCTCTCTTCCACCAAGGGAAAACAGGTTCAGGTGTTCACGGTCAACACCACCGCCATGTGGTACTGCAACAAACAGGGCGGGTGGGGGTCCTGGCCCCTTTGTCTAGAGGCCCTGCGTCTCTGGACTTGGCTTGAACAGCAGGGCATATCGCTGGTGGTTCAACACCTGGCAGGTTCCCTGAATGCCAGGGCAGACAAACTCAGTTGTCGATGCCTAGCAGATCATGAATGGCATCTCCATCCGGAGGTAGCGCAAGGTCTCTTTCAGAAGTGGGGAGAGACTTGGTTAGATCGGTTTGCCTCTGAAGAGAACACACAATGTCAGCAGTTTTGCGCTCTGGAGTTTCCAAGGCAACACTCGCTTGCCGATGCTTTTCGTCTCGAGTGGAGCTCAGACCTCCCATATGCCTTTCCGCCAATACCACTCCTGTCCAGAGTGCTTAAGAAGCGACCAGGCCCAAGTCATTCTTGTTGCTCTGGACAGACCAAGGAGAGTCTGGTATCCCGAGCTTCTCCAACTGAGCATCGTTTCTCTGATCAGGCTGCCCCTTCGGGAGAATCTTCTATCACAGCAGCAGTCCTTCACCCAAACCTGTCCACTCTACGTCTTGTTGCGAGAAGATTTAGCGGTAGCAGTTGACAGCATCCGACATTCCTCCCGAAATCTGTGATGTGATTTTGGCAGCCAGGCATTCCTCTAACAAGACCATGTACACCTGCCGGTGGCAGAAAATTGTAATATATTGTGTAGAAAGATCTATTAACCCTCTTTCTGCTTCCTTCTCTTATTTTGAGCGTTGCCCATCAGGGCTCTGCCCTGGGCACTCTTAAAGGGTACCTTTCGGCCTTGTCTGCCTTCTTGAAGCTGCCAGGCCAACCCTCTTTATTTAAACCCCCTATTGTAAACAGATTTCTTAAGGGGCTTGTACATATGTTCCCACCTGCCTTATTCATCATACCTCAGTGGGGCCTTATTTTGGTTTTCACCTTCCTGATGCGCGTGCCGCTGCACAACTGCCCCCTTTGGCTGCTTTCCATCAAAACAGCATTTTTAGTAGCAGTAACTTCTGCCAGGAGGGTGAGTGAATTGCAGGCTCTGTCATCCAAGCCTCCTTAGCTGACCATCTTCCCTGATAAGTTGGTGCTTCGCACTGGGGCCTCTTTTTTTACCGAAAGTGGTAACCCCATTTCACGTGGGGTAATCCGTCACCTTGCCCACTTTCTATGCTTCCCCGCAGCCCTCTAAAGAGGAGGAGCGACCCCACCATCTGGTCCCAAAAAGAGCATAGTCATTCTACTTTGACCGCACTAAAGAATTCCGGGTGGACGACCAACTCTTTGCTGGGTACGTTGGATCAAATAAAGGTTGTGCGGTGCAGAAGAAGACTATCTCGCGATGGGTTGTCGTCTGCATCAAAATTTGCTACGCTCTGGCCAAGAAACAGCCTTCTGAAGGCTTAAGAGCTCATTCCATCAGAGCGAAGGCTGTGACCACAGCGTTGCAACGTGATGTTCCAGTCCTTGACATTTGTCAGGCAGCAACATGGGCATCACTACTCAAGTTCACTAAGTCCTGCTGCCTGGACCATCCAGTCTGCAGGGACGGCCTTTTTGGCCTCTCTGTCCTGCAGGACTTCCTAGTCTAAACTTGTCCACAGTCCCTCTTCCGGGGATGGTATTGCTTGGGTATTCATTCTAAGGTAAGGAATCTGTGGCTAGGTGTCTCGATTAGATGCACAAGTTACTTACCTTCAGTAGCACCTTATCTGGTAGAGATATAACCTGGCTGCTGATTCCTTAACGACCCACCCGTCCTCCCCGCTCTGTGGACAGGTTTTTAGGGTCAGCCCTTATCCCTTTCAGGGCCCTAGTTCTAAATACACCACTGTCCGTGCACTTCATGGCTCGGCGTTCCTGGCGTGGAAAGTCATGAAAAGTAACTGACGTCAATGCACCGAGGTGGTGCATATATAGTTGACACAGATGTCAAGGGGATCTGACTGATGCCACCTACCAGTGCGCAAGGGTATTGCTCAAGCAAAAGTCTTCCCGATCCAGCCTGACACCGGGGAAATTCTAAGGTAAGGAATCTGCAGCTAGATTGTCCCTACCAGATGAGGCGTTACCGAAGGTAAGTAACTTGTCCTTTAGAGCTACAGGGACATAAGCTCCAAAGGCCTCCCTGCAACTGGCCAGCTGACCTGCGCACTGGACCTGCCTGAGCCCTGCTGGCCTTTGCTGGAGTGAGTCCCTGATCCACAAGTGGCGCCTTCCCAGGTCCTGGGCCACTGGCTAACATCAGAGAGAGCTCCTCCTGGCCTAACTGAAGGTTTCACCAAATATGAAGTGATGCAAACCCTCCCCGCACAGCTGCCAGCCTCATCAGAATTGGCACTGAGTGACAGAAAGCCTCACTGCACAACTTCCAGCTTCATCGAAACAGACGCAGAGCAACGTAAAGTCTGGCGCACAGCTCATCGGAACTGATGCAAAGCCTCGCAGCTTCACCAGACCCAACACTGGACAAAAGCCTCGCAAAGCAACTCTGTGCAAACCGCACACCAAGGACATAAGGTACAGTCCTCAGTGGCCCAGTCTTGGTCCCATGCCTGGCATGAACTCCATTGTGGACGGCCTGAACTTGACTTTTTCCCCGATCCAGCACGACCAGATACCCTCAGTTGGTGCTTTGCCCCTTTTGGCACTACTTTTACCTAAACCTCTAAAATTGCATATCTCCAGTTCTACTAATTACATTTTTGTTGTTTCGGTCTCAAATAATTTATTACATTTTTCTCTATTACTCTTAACAGGTGTGGGATTTTTCTTGTGTTGTGTTTTCACTTTATTAATGTTTGAAGGGCTGCATAAATACTATACACATTGCCTAGAAGCTACGTCTGTTTGCTTTTTGCCAAGCAACCAGAGGTTTAAGCACACGTTAATTTGGGGGTTGCTTGTGTTTCGCCCTGACAAGAATTGTGGTTGCTGCTTGAGTAGGGTCCCCCCAAATACCAGCAACCTAAATTCCTACAGAAAGGTTTAAACCTGGCAAAAGGTTTAGGTTGACAGGTTGAAATGGTAGTTTAAAACTGCACACACGGGCTGCAAGGCAGGCCTAGAGATGGGGCCCTTTCAGGTCAGAGTGTGTGATTTTTCAATGCAGAGTCACTCGGGGCTCGGCCCTTCCCCTGCATTTGTATAACGTCTGTGTCCAACCTTTATGAGCTCCGGTTAGGACTTTTAGTATTCAATTGTTTACCGATGATACCAAAATTATCTTCTACCTTGACTACAGAGATAAAGAAGACCACTCGTTGAGGAGTTGTATGGCAGAAGTAAAAAGCTGGATAGATATACGCTGGCTAAAACTGAATCTGGATAAGACTAGCGTCTTCGTGACTGGCGGGAATCCTTCCTAAAAGAATGACTCATTATGACCTTCTAAGGGAATTGCCCAGTTCCAGTGAATAAAGTAGTCTGGGGACAAGGATTGACTCAGACTTGCAGACTACAATGCATGCTGTCTCTGTAGTGTCTTTGTGCAGCAGATATAACCCATTTCCAAGCTGTTGTCACTAAACAGCATTGTTTGGCTCTATGCTAGCCTACTGTAATTTGGTAAACCTGGGAATGAATGTGTATCAACTTCAAATTCTTCAAAGCTAAACAGCCTAGTATTGGCCACCCTGAGAAAAAGTATTTCAAATACCATGTTACACTCACTACATTGGTTCAGCAGCACCTCTCATTTAAATTTCTAGTTCATCTATAAAGCCTTTCTGGGCAGTAGAATTGTGAGGTATAACATGGCCAGGACACTTTGTTCTACTGAAAAACTTCTCTTGACAAGCCATCACTTTAAAAGAGCACACATAGGAGGAGGTGTCTCCTATGTGAGCTCTTTTAAAGTGCAGGGCTAACTTTTCTGAAAAAGATAAAGACATATCTTTTATCTAAATGAACTTTGTTGATCCAGGTGTGCTTTTGGTGCCAGGGCACCTTGAAGAGGTGTGTTGGAAACTGGGCTATGAGACCTTATCTAGTAATAATACCACAATTTACTATAACAGGCCTTGAAAAATCATAATAATGTTACTAGACCTGCAGGTCTAGTAACTTGAAAGATCTACTCGACCTAACTGTAATGTACTTGACCTCTGTCTCTGAAAGCCAAGCAAATGTGACAAGATAAGATTGAAAGTATTGCTCATTCACTTTGTGAGCAATAAAGATGCCTTTAAATCTTATCTTGTCATATTTGCTCCGCTTCCAGAGACAGAGGTCAAAAGTCAGGTTGTCTTCCTAATCGCCAGAAAGGCTGAGTAGGCCCTAAAAATAGCTCGTCCTGATTAAATCTGGCTCGCCATAGCAAGTGGGCGAGGGGATTTTTCGAGCCCTGTATAAGTCCCAGTTAGGTCTCAATAAATGAAACCTTAGCTCACTCATTGGTAACTTGGCACAAAGAAGTCAGGCTTCACGTAGATAAAACGTGTACAGCACTTAACAACACCAAAACAGTTAAAAGTAAGAAATTCAGCAAAATAAAAATTTCGCTCGAATTTATACAAATTATACAGTTGTTATTCTAGTGTAAAATAGGTGTGCTGAAACAATCATTATACAGTAACAGATATAGATGATTAGAAGCACTAGGAAAGTAAAAGGATGGTAGAGTTCTACCATCTTGCTATAACCATGAATACAGTCAAGTATATAAAATACATGATAATAAAATGCGTACTCCTACGATGCTACCCGAACTAGATGTACCTAGCATGTATGTAGGTGTTAAGCCAAGAATCCCTCTAGGATGAAATCAACCCCCATTACCTGAAGTGAGAAACTGTGGGACCCCGTCCTGGTTTCGGGTTGGACACCCCACAAGGGATGTCAGATCACTGCGAGCTGGAGCGTCTGCATGCAGTGGCTTCAGCATCTCGCGTCAGTGTGTTGGCATGGAAGTCCTGATCTCCTCTCTCTATCGCAGCAAGATGTGATGTTTATATACCCGAAGGTATCCCCAGGGGTTCTACCTTGCTGTGCCACTGTCGGACTTATGATGACATCGGGAATGAACCTTTTACATAGTAATTATGCAGGAGATGGTAGTCCTGCTGAGCTTCCAAGGATCCTCATGCATAATGTATGAGGCTATTGTTCAGGGAAAACCCCAAGTTCTGTTAGCAGTACTGTAACTAGGTAAAGGGTCAGTCCTAACAGCCCGTTATGTATGTAATGTAGGGATGAATATAGGTGAAAGGTTGGGATGTTACCCGAGCCTATATTTGGGGTACCTATATGGAATATAACACCCACTCCTCATCCGACTGGAAGACATAATCTAATTCTAAAGTACTACCTGTCTAGGTACTGGTACGCAAACATATGTAGTAAAAACCATAGTTCTGCTAAAAAAAATGTTAAAAAAAAACCTCTAGAAAGTGCTAAAACATAAATTGTCACTCGAGCAATAGCTCTAATGTGTCCGTATATATAGTTTGAACGACTACAAGCACAGGAAAGCCATGCAGGTCAAAAGAAAGTGTCAATTTGTTTCGGAGTTTCCAATTTCAAGTTTTGTTTTTAAAAAGCTGAATTGTTTCCCAGCACACGATGAGCCAAATGTTTGTGTCCTGGCTGGTAGACGCAACATCGCTGTTGCCTGCCTTCACAGACGACGATCCCTGTAACACCTCACAGAGTACGTCAATCGAGCACAGATGATCTTCCGTACTGCCTGCAGCCGATGCTGGGGCAGCCTGTGCTCCATCCAAGGCCTTGTTGTCAGTGGAGGAGCCGGTATCCATTACTACAGGAGCAGAAACTTCCTGTGGAAGCTCAAGGAATGCCGCCATCAACATAGGAATACGCTAGGGACACTGCAGAACATGGGCCGTTTTCGGGTCCAGTAGTGCATCAACGTCCGGTTGCGCAATCGATGGAAGTGTCAGACAGAGATTGGCATTCTTTTCCGCAGAACAGGCATTGGAGAACAGGTAAGATGCAGTCCATCCAGACTAGTCTAAATGACAGGAACCAAGATGCACTCAGTTCCTGTAGGCGAGGTGTGCCCAGATGTTGTACCATGCGATCACGGTATTTACGCTCCAGGAGCACTGTTTCCATCTCCTTGGTGACTAGGACGTCCATTGCCTAGCAGAAAAATTACAATCAGGATACCTGCTATTAGAAACAGGATCAGCGGAAGTCCTCCAAAAATGCTTCAGAATACGGAGTGTATAAAGTTTGGTATAACTCCGAGGACCGTCTGAAAGGTGCTTAACAGACCTGAACCTATGGTCTTAAATAGGTGTACTATACCCGTCGTATCAGACATGTTAAAGATACGATTCAACATTTCTGTGAAATGGAAGGGGCAGTTCGTACGTATGAGTGCCTGTATCTCGGCCGAGGACCTTGCGATCTGGAGATCAAAAGTCTCCCGGGCGGAGGTTAAGGGCACGGTTTTCTGTAAAAGCATGGCTTTCATTCTGCTCAAATTATCAAACCGTATAAGAGAAACATTTAGTGAAGGCCATAACGGCGCCTCCCTGACTATGTGTCGGTGGAAACAATACTTGCATACAGCAAGTAACCCTGGAGCTCACGGTTACCAGATATGCGATGCCCGGAAGCATGCTACAAGAACCTTGATCGTTCAGCATCCAATAACTCCCATTCGAAAGTAGCCTGAATACTGGAGTAATCACGGCTGCCGGGGTACCCCTCAGGTGACAGGACAGGTTTGCTACCGAACCATTGCAGGCCCCGTGCAGCATAATATACTGTTATATGCGAGATCCACTCAAAGCGCTCTCGCAGTTTGTACCGCTTAGAAACACTTCTCGATCCCCACTTCTGCATCAAAATCTATACAGTAATTCCCAAGACTCCTTGATGAATTCCCTACCCATTTCTTCATATCTGCCTGGCTGTTTTTCTAGGCAATACTGAAACTGGAAAGTTGTGACCGGTAAAGTTATATGGCCATGGATTAACCGCTCTGTGGACGATGATTCTGCCACAGTAAAAGGTAGTCTGTCCAGTTTTTCAATACGCAGCATTGTATATTTTGCTCCCCTCTGTGCCATTTTGATCTGTTTTTCCGTTAGATTGTATGCAGAAAACAGTGATGTACTGTTGATAAAACGCAAGGCACATAACCTGCGCTATGATTGCAGCGTCCAGCTTAATAACATAATAGAACGTAATTGTGACTGTCCGTGCTGTAGTATGGACAAATCTTGTTCTAGTACATCAATAGCAGAAGATACAATGTTGCCCAGTGAATAAATCCTGGAAGTCAATGTAGTCATGCCATTGTCAACTACAGCTAACGCCTTCTCTAAGTTAATCCTATCTATTTCTCAAAGTCTCTCCACCGCTTCTTGTTGGGAGATTTTCCAAATTTCATTATAGACAGCATAATAGAAACATTTCTGACGTGGCTTTCTGGGACCTAATAGAAAATCCCGTAGGTCCACATCCTCTATAAGTAAGGATAAGTGTTGTTTCACCTGTGGTAATGTTGAGGTCTTTAGCCAATCGAGGCATAACTTCCCAACACTGTATGATGTCACCACCCCGGATGTTCTCTTTGTACATAGCGTGGGTCTGGCCCATGGATACTGAACCCTTCGGTTGTACCCCTGAATCTTTCTTGACATCTGTTAGTGTCTGTGGGCCAAACCAACCATCCCTTTCAATTGGGGTCTGATCTATTGTATTGAAAGATGTCATCTAATGTAGCCCCTTTTAGTGATGTAATGTTACCTTCGGCCTGTGATGGTGTTGGAATTCGAGGTGTATTTAAATCCTTATTCTTGGCTATTCCAAGGCAGGAAGTCTTTTGCACAGTCCCATTTAGAAATATCATCTGCTGTGGAATGAGGCATGCTCTAAATAGCGCTTCTGTTCCCTGGACTTGCCAATCTCTAGAACCTCAGGCTGATTTTAAGTCTATGGTGTCTTTCCATAAGTCGAAACCTTGTTCAGACAATTGGGTAATAAAGGAAGCAGAGTAAATCTGTTTGGTGTTAGACAACATATTTTTCTGTGCAGGTGTAGGTGCAACCTTATAGTAATACGAGGTCGGGTCTGAAATATTAAACCCTGAAAAATATGAAAATGTTTGTGCAAAAGTTTTTGAACTACTTTTCGGCAGTGTTGGGCAATGTTCCCATTGGTGATATGTGAAAACATTTCTAGGGTTACTTGATTTATGTAGAAAATGATGACCAATATGTTGATAACAAAACATTGTGTTAAAGTCTGATTTGTCTTCTAACAGTTCATTGCTAGAAAATGCAGCAGATTGTTCTAAATCAGACAACATATTATTCACAGTTTCAAATTCCCAATCATCGGAAAATGTACTGGAGGTAATGATATCATTCAAGGAAATGTTAAATAAATGTGTTTTTTTTTTTTTTTTAATCTTTTTATTAAATTTTGAAACACAAAACAAACAAAATCCTAATCAATCATTCCCTTACAGTAAGAGCAATTACCAGAGAATAAAACAAAAATGACATCATCTTCAGTGACCGAACATAAAGTCAGAGTGTCTTCAGACATGTGGTGAGACCGTGTTTATACCGGGGCTTTCGCTGTTACATTGGGCTCGGGGGAAAGCAGACCTTTATCCCTCGGCATCTCCGTCAAAGAGAGACGTCTCACTAAACGGAGTACATAACCCACCCCTATGATCGTTCCAGGGTGTCCAAATCTTCATCCATTTGCCTGGGCAGCCCCTACCTTCATAAACCACCCTTTCGGCCTGCATGCACCAGTCCATATCAGTCTCCCATTCAGAACTTTTCAGTGCTGTTTCTCCATTCCATGTTCTCGCTATGTTACGCTTGGCAACTACACAACCCAGCGAGATCCACTGACATTCCCTCCTAGTTAAGTCGGTAGGCTCCCATATATTCAGCAAGCATAGCCTCGGCGTGGGTTCAATCTCTTTGTCGCAAACAAGGGATAAAATAGAAAAGATCTTTCCCCAATACCTCTGTAGTACGGGGCACTCCCACCATTGATGCAGATAAGTGCCCACCTGCCCGCATCCGCGAGGACACCGGGGCGAAGCCAGTCGGCCCATTTGTACCAAAACCGAGCTTGTATAGTAAACTCTATGGAGTACCTTTAATTGGATAAGTTTAAATCGAGATCGGATCGCCACTTCGCGGGGCGAGGCTAGTGCCTCCTTCCATTCCTCATCATCGATGTCCCCAACGTCTGTGCACCATTTAGCACGAAGTTTATCTAAGATTTCAGGTGAGTTGTTAAGGATTTTACGATACGTCAACGAGATAGCCTTTTCCGGAAGGTAGCTATCTAAAAGTCTGTCCTCCAAGGGTGAGGAGGAGGGTAAATCCGTTCCTTTAGGAAGTGCTTTGGACAAGGCACTCCGCACCTGAAGGTATCGGAAGGTCTCATTCTGGTGTAGGTGATACTTCCGCTGTAACTCCCCGAATGGCACCACTCCCCCATCAACCCAGAGATCCCCTAGTTTTGACAACCCAATCAAATCCCATTTATCAAACCCGGGAAGTCGCCATAACGACCCCAGCCTTGCCGAGTCAAACAGTGGTGTAGCGCATGTCAACCGCCCCTTCCAACCAAGGGCCGAGTTAGCCGCATGCCATATGGATACCGTCATCTCCGTTGGCGTGAAAAATGTGGTATTTTTAAACGTTCTGTCGGTCCGAATATATCATAATCAACCTTGTCTCATACTATACCATCAGGTATAGGAACTGCTGTAATGTTCACTGATAAGTCTCTCTGTTCACGATGTGTTAAAACATAAGGTTTTAGGAGCGAGTTCACTTTTGATGTTACAGAGCTTTGGCGGAGGTAAGTTCCATTAACAAGTAAGCAGAAGACAGCTACTAAGCCTAACCAGAAGAGAAAGAAAAGTATCCCGGTGCTTATCCAAAGTTCTATCCAAGGTGACACCAGGTAAGTCTTTTTAAGAAAAATGAAGAAGTCTTTGATTTGTTGTTTCTGAGATATTGGGGCTGGCGTTGTTTCAGGTTCACTTGGATCCAAAGAAAAGGTATCAAAGTCGATGAAATAGCCAGATGCAGTTCGATCTATTTTAGGTAGCTCGGCAGGTTTTGTTGAACTTGTAGATGGTGCTTGTTGAGGCATATTTATGTAGACATCAGTGTTTGGTCGAATTGAAAGTTGTCTGTCGTCTTGATTTTGTATTCCTTGTTCAAGGGGAACGAGTTCCATTGCATTGTTCCTTAGTCCATCATTCCATATGGGCGACTCTTCAAATGTGATGAGCCTTTCTGTCTGGACCTCCTGAATGGTAGCGAGAGGAGGGCGTCAGCTACCCAGGAGCCCACTAGGCCTACTATTTAGTATCGGCCACATAGTGTGGTTTGATCAGATCAATGGAGACTAATCTTTTCTCCTTTTTTCCGGCAAGAGGCGGCAGAAGTACAGTCCTTGTTCCTTTAACTGCCAGGACAGGTACAGGCTTTCTGTATGATGGCCCAAATTCTTTTTTGTCCGTTATTTTCTCTCTGACCAGATCCCCAACCTTAGAGACCCAGACAGGTCTTGCTGTGAGTGACTTGACTTCCCAGTGGCATACTTTTTCACTTGGACATTGCTTTGTAGTGCCTGTGATTCATTCAGATCCAGTGAAACAGCCAAACGTTTATGGATGTCAAAAAAGGTTTTTCATCTGCCACTGTGCCTTCACAATCAAGAACAGGTACCCACATTCTTGTCCCAAATAGGACCTAATAAGGAGTGACACCCCCTAGAGAGCTTCTTGGCATGTTATTTAAGGCCCTCTGAAACCCATATAAGTGATTGACCCAACTACCACCCATGCCAAATACTCTAGCTGTTAATGATTGCTTTAAGTCCCGGTTCTTCCTCTCCACGACCGAATTTCCCTCGGGATGGTACAGAGAGGAGTACCGCAATGCTACACCCAAACCTCCCATGGCCTCCTTGTAAGCCCTAGAGCTAAACGCGGGGCCTTGGTCAGAATGTAATGTGCCAACTGCGTATGTCCCTATAAAGACTCACAAATCTTTGATAACAGTTCGCGCGTCAGCCGAGCGCTGAGGCATAGACATTTCGAGCAGGAATCCACTGCAACCATTATGTACTTGTAGGCCCCATCAGATTGTCCAAATAGACACACGCGAGAGGTCTGTCTGATATTAGCAATGGTGTCTGCGCTGGACGTGTTATGGTCGAACCCTTCATCTGTTGACAGATGTCGCACTTCAAGACATAGTCTTTGGTCTGCTTTGTTAACCTTGGCCAGCAATAGCGTTGTTTCAACAAAGAAACAGTCGCCGTAACTCCTGCGTGTGCAGAACCCAAGCCCTCGTGTGCAGCTAATATTAAGCCTAATCTGCGATCCGTGTTTGGTATTACTCTATCTCCCACTACAGGGATCTGAGCAAATGGAACGTTGTTTGCATCTAACTTGTAGGAATACTTGAGTGGAAAACCTTTCGGAAGTGCTTTGTTGTCTTTGCGTGAAGCAATGACAGCTACCATTATCTGCCTGTCTATGCTCGTTTTTGAACGAGTGATTGCAGCTACGGACGCAGTTCGTACTGCCCCCTTAGCGGCTTCATCAGCCAATAAATTCCCTTCAACGCGAACGCCATCACGTTGATGACTCAGCATGTGTATCATGTGAGCTCTTGGTAGTTCGTTTTTCAACTCAGCTACCTGTTCCAATAGCAGTTTGTGCTTAATTGTGCCACCTTTTGAGTCTTTAAACCCATTTTGTCCCCAATAATGAAGATATTCATTGTATGACTGGACACAGTAAAAAGAATCGCACACTATTAGTGCGGGGAATCCTCGATCCGTATTTATCAGTGCCAATAAAAGAGCTTTCAGTTCTGCGAACTGAGCCGTGCAGTCTCCTAGAGACTGAGTTTTTGTACAGCTTGGATGGAATTAACCATCTCGCATGCGACCTTTAACAATCGCACACGCAGCGCTGTATTGTTGTTTGCTTCCTATGGCCGGTTGTGCAGATCCGTCAGTGTAAATTATGTATTCATACTGATCTAGAGGCATTATTTCATTTGGGAGAGGATATTCTTGTTCATATTGCAGAAATGCTTGTGTTTTCAGATTTGGATCATACCTGTATTCTACATCTGATGCAGTGAGAGAATTAGCCCATTGTATCCATCTCAGATGTAATGCTTTAGCGTTAGGAACGCTTGCTTTTGTCGCAGCCTCTAAGGCTGGTACTGGAGTCACGACAATTATTTGTTTCCCCTGAGCCAGTGCTCTTTCTCTCACTACAGCAGTCTGTACTGCTGTCAGAATTTTTTCTGTGGCTGCGAAACGCATCTCAGCATTTGTTTACAAATGTGATTTGTAAGCAATGGGGACTGTTTCGCCTTCATTATATGTGAGGTATGTGTACCCAGATTGACCCGCAACTTTACGGATCACCAGGTTGCGGACATTTATGCGTGTCTGTAAGTGTTTAGACACTATCATGTTAGCCTGGAGTGTACGAAGTGTATCTGTATGTTCTTGTGTCCATTGCCTAACTGAAAAATCAGGTCTTATGAGGTAGTAGAAAGGTTTAACCCTTTCTGCGTAATCCAAAATGTATGTTCTGCCGCAATTTAGAAATCCCAGTATGGATTGTAAATTTTTCTGTGATTTTGGAGGTTGGAGTAGCGCACATTTTTCTAAAAAGTTAGCTGCCAGGCTTTTCCCTTCACTTGAAAGCTCATATCCCAAAAATAGGACGCTGAGGTGGGCTATTTTTGATTTTTTTAAGTTAAATTTGTAACCCTCTGAGGCAAATCCCAAAATTATGGTACTCGCCCTCGTCAAGTGTTCCTCCAGGTCATCATCCGTCAGATGAATATCATCTACATAGGACAATGCCTCCTCATCCATTTTTTGTAGTAATTCAGTTACTCTGGCGGAAAACAGCCCTGGGCTGTTTTTATATCCCTGGGCTAGTTGACAAAATTGTCGCTGGGACCCTAGCGCTGAGAATGCCGTCAAGTATCTGCTCTCAGGTGCTATATTCTGGCAGAAAAATCCATTTGAGATATCTAGTGTTGTTTTGTATTTTTTCCACACAATGTTATTCATTAATGCGGCACTGTGTGCATTTTGTACTGCAAATGTTTTTGTGCATGAATTTAGATGTCTGTAATCCAAAACTAGACGATATGTATTGTCAGGTTTCATTATGGGAAACAAAGGGGTATTCATTGAAGAGGTGCAAGTTTCAATCACCCCCTGGGATTCAAGTTGGTCTAAGATCTCCCTGACCTGTTTTTTAGCTTCTTGCTCTATGGGATATTGTCTCTGCGGAGTTGGAGGAGATTTTAATGGTATCACGTGGTGGGTTGACTCTTCATCCCATTCAACATGGTTTCGATATAGTGCAGGAGCAAGGGCTACTGCCCACTCCTGTGCATATGTATGTTTTAAATATTGGGGAACGAGGTCGGAAAAAGCTGGCATAATTACCATTTCTCCTTTTGGGCAATCTATAACAATAGCAGGCGGCCAATCTTTTTCAGCTAATAAAATGTCATAGCCAAAAGTTAGGTTCTCCCAAAAGAGACCTTTAATTTTCCTGGGTTTTTCCCTCTCCATCCGGAGTGTTATTTATGGTAACCTATGTGGGACACTCACCCTAGTATCAGGTGTTTCCACCGTGATATACTCCCTCAACTCCGCTGTCACCAGAAATTCCATCAGGTTCTGGCGAGTTATTGTTACTTCTGCTGCGCTGTCTAGCATCGTCCGAGCCCATTCCCCGTTCAGTAGTTGAGTCCTCAGAATTCTAGGCATGTCTGATCTTGAGACCAGCTACTTTCTTCTTTTTGAATTGAGGTTTAGGTTTTTGTTTTTCTTCTTTCTTAGGTGCGTAGTCTGCAGCGCGTTGCGTGTCTTTGGACTTTGTACGCTCCTCCTGTCTGTGTTCCGACCGTCCTCTCTTGGAGTTTTTCGAAGAGCCCTGAAAGGAACGAGAGGAACGTGTAACAGTGTCCTGATACCTGTCAGGTTTTCTATTGTTGTCCCTATTCCTAAGGTTATATCTCCTTTCGGAGGTCTCCTGTTGAGGAGATCTACCTCTGGATTGAGATCTATTGTCTTTATTCTTTTGTTGATTGTTATTGTCCCATTTCTTCTTTAAGGAAACTGGTGTTTGCTTTGTCTGTTCTTTATCTGGACCCCCCATTAGTTGAGGTTTTACTGGTCTAGCTCCCAAACTATCCCTGCCCAATTCTGCATAAGCAGTTTCAATAATTTTAGGTAATTCTGTCTCCTGTTGTAAGGGAGTGAAATCTCTCAGGCATTGGCGTTTTGCCACTGATGCTGCTTCCCCTTTAATGTTTGCTAATATTATAGCTGATATCTGGGCAAAGTTATTTAATAACTTCATCCCTAAGTTCAGAGCAGGTTCTGCTCCATACTTGTTCTGTATTTGTCTCAATACATCTGGTATCACTGCTAATGAAGGGATACCATGAGTTCTGGTATATATTGTAGCGAAGACCGTACCCCAAGAAGTACAATGCTCTATTGGGGGAGGTATTCCCATTGGCAAACAGATTGTTAGCATTCTATGCTTTTCATGTGGGCTGGTGTTTGGAAATACCACCTCTAGCTGTGTTATTTTTTGAGCCACCTAAAATGGCATTTGTTCATGTTTAGTGGGCAATTTACCCATCACTGCGTGTAATGTTTGTGGTGTTATTTTAGTTGTAGAAGTTTGGACTGGTCCTGGTTGTGTAGCTGATGTCGGCTGAAGTATGAGTGTTCTCATCACAAACTGTGTCATGTTTCTGTAAAGTGTTCTTAATTCTTTATGCTGTGTAAGTAAGTCTCCTCCTGGCATTGTGTCAATGTCAGGGTGTGGTGTGTAGGCCGCTAGTACTGGCCATGTTGCTCCGTCTCTTCCGAGCGGACTGAGTCTTAATCTATTTCTTGTATGGGGTAGGGCGCCTTTCAACCAGTATAAATGTTCGTGGTAAGTGAGTGGAATTTCAATGTCCTCATATGGACAATATTCGTTTGGGATTTCATCTTCTGTATAGTAATGAAATGTCTTTGTTAATGCATTAGCTTGTGGGAATGTAACCCATGAATAGAATACCTCTGTTCTAAATGATTCGTGTGCCTCAATCATGAATGTTACCTGCCCACCCCTATATGTTAAACCGTATGCGGCTAGTTTTAAGGTGATGGCAGTTCTAACATTTTCTGAAATATGTATTGCATCTGCATCTTCTTCTTTCTGGACTGATATATTTAGTTCGCGCACAGTGTCTCCCTGTTCAGTCATTGTTTTTGAATAAGAAGAGCTTTTCAAGGGAACTGAGATAAGGTGTTATGCACAATAGGAACAATGTATCCTTCAAGCTTGATTAAAACAACAGCCAATACATAGGATTTTGCCTACTCAGCCGTGGTGGATTTTTTGTTCCCTTCCACTCCAGACGTCTCTGGGGAAAATGTGAGTAGAAGTCTCTGAGAATAGCACGACTGAACTACTCAGATTTGACCGTTAAATAAGTACCCAACCAACGTTGGCGGCGCCATGCCGTGTAGTTCCTGTAAGACCTATACAGGATCTGCGCGTTTGGACAACATACACTGCAGGATTGGTGTCGGACTGATTCCAGACACCCCCACCGGGTATGTTGGCCTGTGTACCGGCTAGCTCACAGTGCCACTAGAAACTCCTCATATGAAGGCGAAAATAGTCCTTGGCAACTATCGAACATGACAACCCTGATCTCTCAGGACCGTGGAAACAGTGTACTACTTTTCGCTCAGTCACTCGTGCTCACTTAGTCTCAGAGAGATACACAGAATAAACAGTAGGGACGTTTTCAATAAGTATTTATTGAACAGTCGTTATTCTAGTGTAAAATAGGTGTGCTGAAACAATCATTATACAGTAACATATATAGATGATTAGAAGCACTAGGAAAGTAAAAGGTTGGTAGAGTTCTACCATCTTGCTATAACCATGAATACAGGCAAGTATATAAAATACATGATAATAAAATGCGTACTCCTACGATGCTACCCGAACTAGATGTACCTAAGTGTACCTAGCATGTATGTAGGTGTTAAGCCAAGAATCCCTCTAGGATGAAGTCAACCCCCATTACCTGAAGTGAGAAACTGTGGTACCCAGTCCTGATTTCAGGTTAGACACCCCGCAAGGGATGTCAGACCGCTGCGAGCTGGAGCATCTGCATGCAGTGGCTTCAGAGTCTCGTGTCAGTGTGTTGGCATGGAAGTCCTGATCTCTCTCTATCTCAGCAAGATGTGATGTTTATATACCCGAAGGTATCCCCAGGGGTTCTACCTTGCTGTGCCACTGTCGGACTTAGGATGACGTCAGGAATGAACCTTGTACATAGTAATTATGCAGGAGATGGTAGTACTGCTGAGCTTCCAAGGATCCTCATGCATAATGTATGAGGCTATTGTTCAGGGAAAACCCCATGTTCTGTAAGCAGTACTGTAACTAGGTAAAGGGTCAGTCCTAACAGCCCGTTATGTATGTAATGTAGAGATGAATATAGGTGAAAGGTTGGGATGTTACCCGAGCCTATATTTGGGGTACCTATATGGAATATAACAATAGCCAAACAGTAAGGACTTGTGTTAGATAGAAAGTTTCCTTTATTTGAAGATATATGTGGTTGAGGTATTCTTCTGTACATTCATGTTCCACCAATACAAATTCTTCAGTTCCTAATAGTGAATAACAGCTGACACGTGTTTCGTCACGCAGTAACTTTTTCAAGGTTGTATAATAATTTGTAAACATGATTTAGAAGATGAACTGAAGCAATTTGAAAGAAAAATGTAAAGAGAGACTAGCAACTATATGTGGTAAGGAAAATCTAGTGTCTCACCTTATTTCTTATGAGGAGTCCTGGCCCCGGAAAGAATATATCAAACTGTGCCGCTACAGGTGTAAGTTCTATTTTCAAGAAGCTGCTATTGAAAACGGGTGGCCTCGTACTGCTTATGTTACAAGTAGGTAGTATTGAGGAGGAAAAAAGAGAGTCTTAAGACTAACGTTAAAAAATGTAGTAAAAAGCCCAATGTATATCCTGTGTGGTAACAGAGAAGTTATGACTGAAACACTCACACGTATGCAGCTAGAAACAGTGTGCACAAAGTATAGGCTCTATAGTATGCGATAGATCTTCTCTTATGTGTCAAAAGACGGTTCCAATATGTTAAGAACAACAAATAAAAAAAACACTGAAATGTAGTTCCAGAAAAATGAAATGCCACTGATGGGGAAAGTCCAGTATCATGCGATGTTTAGAAGAATAAAATTAAAGTCGGACTCTAAGTATAATTTCACAACATAAATAAGGTGTGAAACAGGAACAGAGACATGCAAGTAATATGGGTCACCATATCCCGGATGGTAGAGTCAAAAACTAAACACATATGTGGTTAATTCAGTGATGAAAAAACATGAATTAAAAAAAATTATTTTGAAGAATGGAGGAACGTATTAACTGGCTGGCAGTTGGCTAAGTGGAGGCTTGTAATTATGCACAAGTATGGGGTGCTTAATAGTGTGTTAGTCTAAACGCTGAGTTCGTAAAAGTCTTACCCAGTAGTTAAATAAGAAGTCCGACTGTGAAATATGCCACGGTGGGAACCTTGATATGTCCCTGTCAATCCAAAAACAAGAAGTTAGTGATCTGTGTCCAAAGAATCAGAACAACGGGTGTATTCTTGTAAAGTAAATATACCGTAACTGGTTTATCAACTAACTTCATGCGTCTATTGATAACTTGGTCTGCGCACAAAAAACGTACCCCACGAGCTGTTGCACTTGCTAAATATATCTGTGGTAGTGCTCAAAGAACCAACAAGTGTTACCAAGCGGCGGAGCTTCGTTGAACTGACGTGTCGGACAGAATCACTCCCAATGTGTGAGACAGCAAAATGGCAGTGCAGACATCACGTATAAAACATGTGTCTCAAGCCCGAGAGATAGAAAGAGGACTAAGTGTCTGACGTTCCGGTTGATGTTAGAAAAGCAGCGGCCATGTTGTCAGTGTATCAAACCCTTCTCTAAAGCCATGTTTGTCAAGTAAAAAAGAGGAAGTTGTGCATGAGAAGGGAATATTGAACATGCAAAGAGAAAATAAAACATATGTGTTTGTGATATGAAAGTATACATGAAAACGATCTGTACAAACACTTAAGAGCACATAATATTACACGGTTTGTCTTAAGGCAAGAATTTCGAAACATGAAACTAGTTTGTACAAATACGTAAGGTTGCCTGTTAGTACTTAATTGATGAGATGAATAGCACTATTTGCGTAGAAACATCCTTACAGTGTCCATGATGGGGTAAAATTGCTACTGTCATTCTGTCTAGAGTCTATGTACAGATACCATCATGACCTAATTGTGTCTATTGAGCATTTAGAGTCAACAAAAGTGAAGATCTTTCAACAGTTATGATTGGTGACACTATCATGTGAATCAGTATATACATCTTGGTAACTCTAGTTGTGATAATAGAACATGGAATAGGAGCAATCGTCAAAATGAAGTACAAGAAAAGGCTCATCATTAATAACATAAATGATGAAAAATAAAGCATTCTGATGTGCTAGTAGGGAAGACACTACATCAGCATATCATTCTGTTAGAAATACATGTAGCTCCCTATCCACATTTATGACCCTTTCTTTTGCACGTAGTTTCAGTATCCATTTTGTTTCCATTTTCCTCAGGGTTAACACCCTGTCACCCCCTCTTGGATTCATGATGGCTTGTGCTATACCATGAAACTTGATATTAGTTACTTCCGAGGTGGGGTGTGCTCAGTTGTAATGAATAGCAAGTGGATAATTAAGATTGTTGTTCCTTATCACCCTGATGTGTTCTTGAATACGTTCTTTCAGTGGCCTGATTGTGCTTCCTATGTATATCAGGCCACACTGGCATATAATACAATATACCACGTATTTTGTGTTGCAGTTCATAAACTGTTGTATGTGATGTTTGACTGAAGCATTATATTGGAAGCAAGTTAATTTGTTGGTAGCAAATTGACAGACATTACAGTGTGTGTATTTGTAAAAGCCTTTAGGGTTTTCTGGTACCCAAGAACCACCTTTTAGAAGTTTGTTAGGTGAAATGTAGCTGGGACATAATATGTTTCTCAGTGTGGTCCCTCTGCTTTGAACAATCCGGGATTTTGAAGTAATGTGTTTTGCCAAAGTTTGGTCCAATCTCAGTAAATGCCAGTGTCTATTCATAAATGAATGAAAGTCCCTTCTCTTTCTGTCTTCCATTGTCCTTCAAAAGTGTTTGACGTCATGTAGCCATGATCTTACCCATGGCCATGGTAAAATAAATTGTGAGTAACCCATGTTCTTAAAACGGTCCTCTAATAACTCTAATTCTCGTGAAAAAATATAGTCATTACTTCAGTTCCGTCTGAGCCATACCATTTCTCCAAAAGGATTTGCGTTAATCTGGGCATGTGGATGTGCACCCGTAGTGTGTAAAATAGAGTTGCACGCTATCGGTTTTATGAAAGATCTTGACTTTGTTTTAGAAAACAAAGTTTTCTTACACAATGGCAACTGGTTTCGACAAGCACTGGGTGTTGCCATGGGTTCATAATTTTCCCCTTCCTATGCAAACCTGTATATGGGTGTATTTGAACAACATTTATGGACACCTGGCCCACCAGAGGTTACTGAACACATCATATACTGGGGACGTTACATTGATGACATTTTTGTCATCTGGGCTGGCAATGTTTCCCAACTAGATATATAATTGCACCATCTGAATCACAACTCATTTAACTTACAATTCACACACCAAGTGAACGATAATGAAATAGACTTTTTGGACGTGGTTGTCTATGTCGAAAACAAGAGAATAGCGTCAAGACTTTTCAGAAAACCGACAGCATGCAACTCTATTTTACATGCTACGAGTGCACATCCACATGCCGAGATTAACACAATTCCTTTTGGAGAAATGACACAGCTCAGACGGAACTGCAGTACAGACAATATTTATTCATGAGAATTAGAGTTACCAGAGGACCGTTCTAAGAACAGGGGTTACTCGCAAAAGATTTTGACCATGGGCAAGGGTAAGTACATGGCTATACAACGTTAAACACTTTTGAAGGACAAGGGAAGACAGAAACAGAAAGAGAAGGGACTTCCATTCATAACTAGGTGTCGTGCACAAAGTCATGACTTATATAAAATTCTGAATAGAAACTGGTATTTACTGAGATGGGACCCAACTTTGGCAAAACACATTACTTCAAAACCCAGGATTGTTCACAGCAGAGGGACCACACTGAGAAACATATTATATCCCAGCTACATTTTACCTAACAAACTTCAACAAGGTTGTTCTTGGTTACCAGAAAAACCTAAAGGCTTTTACAAATGGACACACTGTAATGTCTGTCAATTTGCTACCAACAAATTAACTTGCTTCCAATGTATTACTCCAGTCAAAAATCACATACTTCAGTTTATGAACTGCATTACAAAATACGTGGTATATTGTATTATATCAAACACAAGGAGATGATGGACGGAGCGCTGAAACTTTTCAGACACTCACCCCCAGTCACAGATCTGGGTTGAATCCATCATCATTCTTTAGCTCACTTTGCCACCCCAGTTCAGACACAGCTATATGCAAATCAGTCTTGACCCTGTGCCTCATGGGAACAGTCCAGCCTGAATTGCCAAGCCATGTCTTCCCTGGACCGGAAACAAGCATCCTGGGACCGGTTTCGGGCTAACAGCCCTCATCAGCCAGGCTAGCTTGTATCCAGTGGCAAAGTGAGCAAGGGACCCACGTCTGGGCATACCCTGCCAACTCAGGGCGAACAAAGCAAACACAAGGAGACGATGGACGGAGCGCTGAAACTTTTCAGACACTCACCCCCCAGTCACAGATCTGGGTTGAATCCATCATCGTTCTTTAGCTCACTTTGCCACCCCAGTTCGGACACAGCTATATGCAAATCAGTCTTGACCCTGTGCCTCATGGGAACAGCCCAGCCCGAACTGCCAAGCCATGTCTTCGCTGGACCGGAAACAAGCATCCTGGGACCGGTTTCGGGCTAACAGCCCTCATCAGCCAGGCTAGCTTGAATACAGTGGCAAAGTGAGCAAGGGACCCACGTCTGGGCATACCCTGCCAACTCAGGCGAACAAAGCAAACACAAGGAGACGATGGACGGAGCGCTGAAACTTTTCAGACACTCACCCCCCAGTCACAGATCTGGGTTGAATCCATCATCGTTCTTTAGCTCACTTTGCCACCCCAGTTCAGACACAGCTATATGCAAATCAGTCTTGACCCTGTGCCTCATGGGAACAGTCCAGTCCGTTTGCCCTAAGTTGGCAGGGTATGCCCAGATGTGGGTCCCTTGCTCACTTTGCCACTGGATTCAAGCTAGCCTGGCTGATGAGGGCTGTTAGCCCAAAACCGGTCCCAGGATGCTTGCTTCCGGTCCAGGGAAGACATGGCTTGGCAGTTCGGGCTGGACTGTTCCCATGAGGCACAGGGTCAAGACTGATTTGCATATAGCTGTGTCTGAACTGGGGTGGCAAAGTGAGCTAAAGAATGATGATGGATTCAACCCAGATCTGTGACTGGGGGTGAGTGTTTGAAAAGCTTCAGCACTCCGTCCATCATCTCTTTGTGTTTGCGATATTGTATTATATGCCAGTGTGGCCTGATATACATAGGAAACTCAATCAGGCCACTGAAAGAACGTATTTAAGAACCCAGGGCGATGAGTAACAACAATCCCAATTATCCACTTGCTATTCATTACAACTCAGCAGATCCTACCTCGAAGTGACTAATATCAAGTTTCATGGTATAGCACAAGCCACCAACAATCCAAGAGGTGGTGACAGGGTGTTAGCCCTGAGGAAAATGGAAGCAAAATGGATAGTGAAACTACGTGCAGTGCATAAATGTGTTCTATCCACATTTATGCTTGAGTTGCATAAATGTGGATAGAGAGCTACATGTATTTCTCACATAATGATATACTGATGTAGTGTGTCTTCCCTACTATCACAGCAGAATGCTTTGTTTCATCATTTATGTTTGTTATTAATGATGAGCCTTTTCTTGTACTTCATTTTGACGATTGCTCCACAACTAGAGTTGCTAAGATGTTTACACTGATTCACAAGATAGTGTCACCGATCATAACTGTTGAAAGATCTTTACTTTTGTTGGCTCTAAATGCTCTATAGACACAATTGGGTCATCATGGTATCCATACATAGACTCTAGACAGAATGACAGTAGCAATTTCCCATCATCATGTACTCTGTAAGGATGTTTCTGTGCAAACAGCACTATTCACCTCATCAATTAAGTTTTAACAGGTGACCTTAAGTAATTGTACAAACTAGTTTTATGTTTCGAAATTCTTACCTTAAGACAAACAGTGTAATATTATGTGCTCTTAAGTGTTTGTACAGATCGTTTTCATGTATACTTTCATATCACGAACATGTGCTATGCTGTCACATATCTTTTATTTTCTCTTTGCATGTTCAATACTCCATTCTCATGCACAACTTCCTCTTTTTTAGTTGACATATATGGCTTTAGAGAAGGGTTTGATATACTGACAACATGGCCGTTGCTTTTCTAACATCAACCTGAAGGTCGGGTACTTACTCCTCTTTCTGTCTTTTGGGCTAAAGAGACACGTTTTATACGTGATCTCTGCACTGCCATTTTGCCGTCTCACACATTGGGAGTGATTCCGCCCGACAAAGGTTAGTTCAACGAAGCTCCTGCACTTGGTAACACTTGTTGGTTCTTTGAGCACTACCACAGATATCACATTTAGCAAGTGTGATAGCTCGTTGGGTACGGTTTTTGTGTGCAGACCAAGTTATCGATAGAGGCGTGGTGTTAGTTGATAAACCAGTTACAGTATATTTACTTTACAAGAGTACACACATTGTTCTGATTCTTTGGACACGGACCCCTAACTTCTTTTTGGATTGACAGGCTTATCAAGGTCCTCGCCTTGGCATATTTCACAGTCGGACTTCGTATTTAGTTACTGTGTAAGACTTTTACGCACTCAGTGATTAACACACCAGTAAGTACCCCGTACTTGTGCATAATTACAAGCCTCCGCTTAGCCAGCTGCCAACCAGTTTATACCTTCCTCCAAATAAATTTTTTTTAATTCACGTTTTTTCACCACTTAATTCACCTCATATGTGTTTATTTTTTGACCGTACCATCTTGGATATGGTGACCCATATTACTTGCATGTCTCTGTTCCTGTTTCACACCTTATGTATGTTTTAAAATTATACTTAGAGTCCTATTTTAATTTTATTCTTCTAAACATCGTATTATACCGAACTTTCCCATTACTTGCATTTCATTGTCCTAGAACTACATTTCATATATTTACGTGTTCTTTTTCTTTTTATTAGTTGTTCTGTATATATTGGAACCATTTTTTGACACATAAGATCTATTGCATACTATAGAGCCTATTCTTCGTGCACACTGTTTCTAGCTGTATATCCATGAGTGTTTGAGTCTTAACTACTTTGTTAGCACACAGGATATACAGTGGGCTTTTTACTACTTGACTACATTTTTTAACGTTAGTGTTAAGACTCATGAGACCTTCTCTCTCTTTTGTCACCGCAATACTAGCTACTTGTAACATAAGCAGTACATGGCCAGCCTTTTTCAATAGCAGCTTCTTGAAAAAAGAACTTACACCTATTGCGGCTCGGTTCAATATATTCTTTACAGGGCCAGGACTCCTCATACGAAATAAGGTGGCACACTAGATTTTCCTCATCACATAAAGTTATTAGGTACCATTTGTCGCATGCTTATGATTCTACCTTCTACTATGTTTACCTTTCTTAGTCAGCACCAACTCGTGCATAATATGGGTCTTGTATTTCTGCACAATCTTTCTTACATATGCTTTGGGCACACCTTTACTATGCACTTCTCTGTTTCGTACACCTTCTTATTGACCTACACTTATTGGAGATTCGCGCACTGTGGTTTATTATACATATCAACTTGGGATTCAATGTTGAAGATAGCATCACTTTCTTCTCAGATTCAGAGGTGTAATGGGCAACTTTATATAGTGCTAGTCTCTCTTTCCATTTATCTTTCGAATTGCTTCAGTTCATCTTCTAAATCATGTTTACAAATTATTATACAGCCTTGAAGAAGTCACCGCATGGCGAAACACGTGTCGGCTCTTATTCACAATTGGGAACTGAAGAATTTGTATTGGTGGAACATGAATGTACAGAAGAATACCTCAACCACAACTATCTACAAATAAAGGAAACTTTCTATCAAACACAAGTCCTTACTGTTTGGATATTATATGTTTTCTATAACTATATATTGAGTGCTGTGTTTTCCCCCAATTCTTTCCATGTTGCCACTTTGGATCCCCAGATCCGATGTGTAATTCACACCTTTGGTAGCAGGGTGTGGGACAACCCTCATAGCACCAACCCAAATTGTATGTGCTTTTCAGTCATTACTGATTACCCTCTATATTGTGTTCAACAATACGCTGTGTGCTATCTAGTACACTACTACCTTTGTCATTTTACTTAATAAAAATCTATTATAGGGAACCGGAGATGATTTTTCAGAAGAATTTAGCTTTTAAATTTGAATCTAGCACCAAAAAACACAAAGTGCCAACTCTAGCGCCAAAAAACACAAAGCGCCAAAGGGAGGTATTTGGTTGTGCTGGACTTGGTCAGAGTCAATGGCTAAGACTGATTGTGATGGATTTGGTTGTGCAAGACTTGGCCAGAGTCATTGGCTAAGACTGATTGTGATGGATTGCAGGTCGTATACAGGGCCCAGGTTCGTCCCAGTCAAATCTTTACCTTCGGAGTTATTCTTTTTCTTGGAGAATGTTCTCGTCGACGGTGAGGCTGTGCTGTGGGATCCGATTGAGGGCTCGATTCCAATGGCTTGCTCCTCAGCATTGGTTCAGCTGAAATCCTCCACAAGAGGACATAGAAATTTTTGGGGAAGTTGAGCTGCTCCCAGTGGGACAAACAACAAGTTGAATTCTACTGGCAACGTACCTTCGGCGGGTCAGCTTTCAGGTTGGTACTGGACTTCTCTTGGTTCTCCCAGCAAAACACCTTCTAAAAATCTTTTAGAGTTAGTCAGGAGGAGTACACTCTGGCTGTCTTCTAAGGGCTCCAGGACCTCAGGGATACCACTTAGCAGTCAGGACTCGCGCTCCTAGGCTGCACAAGCAGGAACCATAATCACAAAACCAGTTGAAACTGGTCAACTGGGATTTCCTTTCCTTTGGGTCGCAGGGAATTTCCTTTAGCTTTTTGTTACCCTATAGCTGTGCAGTAGACTAGCCAACTAGACCTTGGAGACCAGTCTTCTGTCCTGGGTGCAAATGGAAGCAGATCCAGCCCTTGAGTTGCTACTGGTCAAACAGCAGGTACTGTCCCCCTTGGTGAAGCAGGTGCAGTCTTTGGTGCAGCCTCTCTTTGTGCAGTCCAAGGGCCCAGCTGGCACAGTCCTCCTTCTCTTGTCCACAAACCCTGCAGTTTTCTGAGATCTCTTAGCAGGATTGAAAATGTTATCTTTTGCACAAGCTTGTGGGGGGGGGGTGACTCACTAGCCAATAGGGCTACCATCCCCTGGGCAATCCCACCCACCTTGTGACTACTTCCTGGGTAGTGTGGCATCAAACTATCCCAGATTGCACTATTTGTCCCACTACCAACATGCCAGACCCTTTTTTTCCCCTGAAGAGCTCCCTAGCTCACCTCAGAGGTGTGTGTGGCTACCTATGTACTGCACTTCGTCTTCAGCATAACTTCTTATTTAATTAAAATGCAGCTAGGCTGACTGGCCAACAAAGAAACGAAGTAGGCATGGGCTCAACGACATCTGTTCTTGCAGGCACATCTTGGCTTTGAAATGTAATTAGTCCACTAGCGCCCTCAGCCATCATGCTAAGGAGAGGAAACCTCCTTCCAGCAGACGGCTCCTTAAACAGTTCCTAAGAACACTTGACACCTAATCACTGGACAGGCTTGGCAGCTGTAAGCTGTTGGGCCAATCAGAAAAGGCAACCCAGTGGCCTTTTATGCAACTTAGAAAAGAAAAGCTTCTGTAGCTACTTTTCTTAAATAGTAATGTTAAACCCGACTTCGGCAATAAGTTAGATTTAATGTAACTAATAAACACCCTTATGGCTAGTTCCATTGAGAAGTTACACTTTAATAAAATTATCAATAGTCTTCCGATGTTATCAAATGGGGCTATCAGCTTTCCAAGAGAAAATTGACTTTGGAAGGTTTTCACCACCAGGGCATGTAAAAAACAGTTTTGTACATGGCCTACTATTTAGAATCCTGCACCCTACCCTCTGGGTATTCAGTGTAGACTTTAGGGGCGACTTAAATATAATAAATTGGGGCCTGTCAAAAGGGTTAATTGGACAGGTCAAATTTGACAGTGCTTCAACTCATGTTGTTTTGCCACTGCATTGGTGCACACTTACGTGCACTATCTTCCACTAGTGATACTTTAACCTAGAGGACCTGGGTACCCTGAGTACCACATACTAGGGACTTACAGGTAACTTAAACTTTCTGATTAGGATATTCAATTGGGATATCTTTTTTACTTGGCAATGAGGCTGCAGAACAGGCCTAGTGCCAAATCTTTACTTGCCATTTTAGTGGTGTCAAAAATAGTGCTGAAGATCACTAAAGGCACCTTAACCTACAGGCCCTAGCTACTCTGACTACCTTTTGCTAGGGCCTTATATGTAAGTTAACATAGCCAATCAGGGTTTAGCCAATTTGTACCGACTGGTACACACTTTTAGGGGTCAGAGCACATACACTGGGCACTCAATGTCAGCACCCTAGTGTGCATTGTCACTACACCAGTACCTAAAGTCATCAAAAAGTGCGGGCAAACCTGCAAAAAGCCATCTTCCTGCAAGAGGACAGTGCTCTTTATAAAATTACAGTAGCTTAACCCCTTGCATGTGTGGGACAGCCGGGAGCTGTCCCACACCATAGTGCTCGTGCGTAGGATGGCTCCCAGACGTCCTCGCACATGGCACAGGAAATCCCTCTGGTGCGGGCACAAGAGGTATTTCCTTTCAGTCAAAACACCCTCTGGAGCTGGGGAAGAGCTTCCCCAGCTCCCAAAGGGTGTTCTGATACTTTCTCTGAAATGACGATCATCACGCACGTCGCACTGACCTTCATTTCGGAGAAACCGAAACTGAAACTGAGTTACAGTTTCACTGCCTCGGTGCTCAGGGGGCTATCTCAGCCCCCTGAGCACCGAGGCAGACAGGAGAGGTATCATTGGAAAGGGAAGAATCTCCCTAGTGGATCCCTGCTTGGGGATCGCCTCAGGAGGGTGATCCCCAAGCAGGAATCCACCCACTAGGCACCAGAAAAGGGGGACCGGCCCCTTGGGCAAGGGCTTTTGTTCCCCCCATATTTTTGGGCCAGATCAGTCTTTCTGTCCCCCCACTCACAGACCCACTCAGAGACTTATGCACCCACTGACACACCCACCCAGCCACTCACATGTGCACTCACACACCCACTCAGACATGCACCTACCCACAGACCCACTCAGTCACTTATGCACCCCCTCACACACCTACTCTGGCCCTCATGTGCCTACTTACAGACCCACTGAGACACTCATGCACCCACTCACAGACCCACTAAGAGATTCATGCACTCACACCCACTCAGATTCTCATGTACCCACTCACATACTCACTAAGACACTGTCACACCCACTCACAGACCCACTGAGACACACACCCACTCACAGACCCACTCAGAGATACATGCACCCACTCACACACCCACTCAGCCACTCACACAGGTACTCACAGACTCACTCAGTCACTTTCACACCCACTCACAGAACCACTCAGAGAGTCATGCACCCAGTCACAGACCCACTCATGCACCCAGTCACACACCCACTCAGAGACTCATGCACCCACTCACAGACCCACTTAGACACTGATGCACCCACTCACAGATCCAATCAAAGAATAACACACCCTCTCACAGACCCAGTCAGACACTAACACACACTCTCACTGATATACCCACTCACAAATGTATTCAGAGAGTCATGCGCCCACTCACAGACCCACTCAGAGACTTCACATAGTTGTGAATGCTAAATGTGTTGGTCTGTATTAAATGTATATTTTTGCTCCGTGGATTCAATACAGATTCACAAACCCAAAATGTGCTGTTGTGTATTGAATGTGTGTTTTTGCTTTGTGGATTCGAGAAGGATTTGCAAAGTAAAAAAAAAGATTTTTAAAAAAAGGGATTCTAACAGAAAATGAACCTGCGTTTGAAAAAAAGTGGCTCTGAGAAGAGCCTTTGTGTTTATAGTGTATAGATGATAACTGCATGCACATAAAACAGGATGCAGTCTTTCAAGTTGTTAAGGAAAATGCTGTTGCCTTTCCCTGATAAATGTACTCCACCACTTCTGTATATATGCTCCATATCAAAACGTATATTGTTGTTGTAGATGGAGCCCATGTTGTGGTCTCTGAGGTGTGGTGAAACAGTTTTATTAACAAGTTCTCTGGCTTTGTCTATCTGTGGACAGAATGTGTTTGACGATTTCCATTTCTGCCTTTGGCAAATGTTATAGTACACCAAAGCACAGTGAGGGAGAAGTATCATTAATTGTCGAAAGGTATCCTTCATTAGGATTTCCAGTCCAACCCCAGTAAGTGTGCCTAGGTCATTGCCACCACAGTGTACAATTAAGAGGTCTGGATGTAGGCAATCCATAATGCTTTCAACCAAAGGCAGCAACTGATGCCACTTTAACCCTCTCTGGCCAACCCAAGTAATGTCCACGTTAGACAAAACCAGGTCCCTGTCAATTCCACTCTTTCTAGCATACTCTCTGGCCCAAAGCACATAGCTATAATCCACAATCAACACTCTAATCATTTTGCAGGGAAGGAGCAGTAGCACTCAGGAGAAGGCTGGAGCTGAATGACACAGTTTTCAAACTAAAAGGCAGTTACAATGGAGGTCAGGTGCTGCTTTAAAAAAAGGAGATATTTGATTGGATGCTGTAAATATGTTGGTAGCTAAAAATAGGTAGTGATGTAATACGGAAATAAAGTGGATCTGTGATTGGTTCTGGTTAATTTAAAAAGAAGTTATGCTGTTTTGGATATGCTAACGTTTTCAAACACTCAACCGCACCTGCTACAGTTGATTTGGAAATACAAATTTCTTAAATTAGCGCTTTCACAGTATGTGAAATGGAGATGAAAAATAATAGTAGTATAATGGTAAATGCATTAACGGACTTCCGTAGAGATTTGCGAATCCGTCACAAAGTTACACCGGGGGAGGGGGTTTGCGCTGAGCGTCGCAATGGTTTTGCGAATCCCCCCATAGACACTACCAAATTGGGCTTCTTAGCAGGAGACTAAGAAAGGGTTAAAAAAAACTGACCATTCACAAGTGGAATAACAAATGTAAAAAAGAAGGAAAGAAAGGTTACGATTTGCTAAATACATCAGTATTACTCAAAAAGAGTGGGAAAGATTGCCATTACTGGTTCTTTTCCACAGAGAGAGGTAGTTATCATTTTTCCTGATTAGGGAAATTCCAAGTAAAAGTGCATTACAAATTGCAGAGCATCAAAGCCATTATAGAGGTATGTTAATAATGGTGGATATGGAAAATGTATACATGAATATATACTAATTTATGACTACTAGACACATTCTACATCTAGTTGTTCAACCCACAGAGGTAGACCTTCAAACCTGTGTCTTTACTTTAGACTGCTGCGTAGAAATGACTTGTATAACGTGTTGGCAAGTCCTAAGGTTTTCTTTTATTACATTTTATAAAATCCCAAGGTAAACTATATGTAGCCAATAGAGGAGGAAGGTGTGTGTTTTTTTTTTTTTTTTAAACAAACTTTATTGAGCCTTTTCGTCCATATGATCAACATAGCAAGTATGACATATAAGGTCTTTTACTTTTGCTGGTTCCGTTGTAAACATGTCATATCTTTTATCATGGAGTAATTTCTACGTGCATATGACTTTCGCTAAACATTCGCTGTCTTGGCACAAGAGGAACTGTCACATCAGTTTTCTGTTACACTTTTGGCAAATTCAATACTGCCTAGCAAATCTATGGTAAGGCTAACTTTAAAGGACTAACTAGGTCCCATTCTTCCCCGTCCCCCCTCCCCCCTCCTTGGTCTGCCAGTTCTGAGTCGTATGGTTGCCTAGTAGGGTTATTGACGTGTTACCATGTGTCCCGCTCCATCTGTGTGTAGTGTGATGTGGGCTAGGGTCCGTGTGGGTCTGGTTGTGGTCCTGGGGGGGCTTTAACTAATTTATTGTGTGGGAGTAAGCTGTGGAGGAATTAGGTCTAAATGTTTGAAGTCCTCCAACATAATATCCCATTCCATAGAGATGGGGCTTTCCGTAGCCCCCTCGCCTCTTCCCCGCGTAGCGCCATGCTTTCAGCGCCACCCCATCGTGTCATTTCGTCTTGCCAGCTGGTCAGTGTCGGGCATCTAGGGGACTTCCATCTCATAGTGAGGCCTCTAATGGCGAGTAGTAGGGCCAGGTCAGTGAAGCGTCGCTGCACTTTCTGCGCTTTATTATATCTTCGCATCCCCATGAGGCACTCCAAGGCATTGTCCTGGACGGGCATATGTGTGACTTCCCCTAGGTAGTGTCTCACACCACTCCAATATTCCAGTATACGAGGGCAGTTCCATAGCATATGGATAAAGTCTGCCTCGTCACCTTTGCAGCGAGGGCAGCAATGTGGGGCTTCGGGGAACATTCGGTGTACTCTCAGTGGGGTTAAGTAGGATCTATGCAAAACCATTGTTTGAATGAATTTCAGTTTAGCATTGCGGGGTACTTTTTGGGGTATTCGATCATACCCATCCAGGCTTTGTCAGTAAGTTCTAGGCCCGCGTCTGCGGTCCATTTTGCTCTGAGACTAGTGAGCGAGACGCCTGCATGTGTCCTAACCCCAGTGTATAACCATTTGATAAGGTGTCCTCCAGTCCCCATATAGTGCAGTAAATGTACCAAGTCATGTTGTGGTGGCTCCGTGCGCAGTGGTGCCCAGGTGTTCCTAATGTATCGTGTTATAGTGGCATGCAGTAGATAGTGTCGCTCCGAAGCCCCTGTAACCTGTACAAACGTGGCGTGGTCCATAAGACTGCCGTCGCTAAAGAAAGCTCCAACTGTCTCCACCCCTGTCTCCGCCCAGGAGCGTAGTCTACCTTTCGTGAGCCGACCTCCGGGGGTGGGGATCCCCAGTAATGGAATATTGGCCGAGTATGGGAGTATATCTCGTGTATAGTGCAGTGCCTTCTTCCAGCATTGTAATGCCGTCCTCAACAAGGGGGGTCCCTCCGGGGGGATTTTAGCTTTAGGCAGAATCAGGGAATGTAGCCTACCCCTGTCGATATCCCTCAGTGTAAACCCTATTTCTTGGAGGTTCCTCCCTGCTGTCCAATAGGACAGCCATTGGATTTGGCAAGCATAATAGTATGCCCTGAGGTCGGGGACCCCCGTGGCGATTGTCCAACTGCAGTTTCTGCAGGCTTACTCTTCGGCGTCCCGAGCCCCAAATAAGCTCCACCAACAGAGTGTTCAGTGTGTTGAATATGGATTGGGGGACCACTATGGGTAAATTTGCAAAATAATATAGTAGTCGAGGGAGTACTACCATCTTAGAGATGGCGATTCGTCCCATCACCGAGAGGGGTAAGGACGTCCAGAAGGCCACGCTGGAGCGTAACGCTGCGATGGCTTTCACAAGGTTGCCACCTAGTAGGTCAGTCTGTGATCTGTATACCTGTATTCCTAGGTACCGGAATGTGGTATGAGCCACAGGTAGGGTGTATGTGCCAAAATGTATCTCATCTGGGCGGGGCCCTTCCTGAAAGAAAAAGGCATTTGATTTCCTAGAATTAATGGCTAATCCCGATATCTGTCCGAATTTGTAGAATATATCGGGGAGGGAGTGGCTGCCGCCGTCAAGTCCCGAAGGTAGAGGAGGATATCGTCTGCGTATATGGAGGTGAGGTGGGCGGTGCCTGCGATGGAAATTCCCAGTTGGTCTGCCGATTGTCTTAGGGCTATCGCTAAGGGTTCAAGCGCCAGTACGAACAGGAGGGGGACAAAGGGCATCCCTGTCTCGTGCCCCTGTGGATCGTGTACTCTCGAGAAATATGCTGTCCGGTGCGGGCTCTCGCCGTGGGTGACGTATAGAGGAGGCGCACCCATTTAAGATAGCCTTCCGGGAGACCAAAGCGTTGAAGGGCGGTAAACATATAATCCCAAGTTATGGAATCAAAAGCCTGACGTAAGTCTAGGGCCAAGCAACCCGCATCTGGATAGACCTCCGGGGTGGCGGTCATAACATAGTGTAACCGTCTAGTATTAAGGGACGTACTGCGGTTCGGTAGGAACCCACATTGATCACTATGGATAAGGGTGTTAAGGTAGGGCTGGATGCGGTTCGCAAGTGCTTTACTCAGGATTTTAAATTTGGTAGCTAAGAGGGATAGGGGCCTATAATTAGTAATGTCTGTGCTATCCCGGCCTGGCTTGAGTATGGAGATGACCAGGGCCTGCATGGTGGATAACGGCAGATGGCCCTTCTCCAGTGCTGCTTTATATACTTCTTCGAGTTTGGGGACTAATAGGTCTGAGTAAGTGTGGTAAAACTCAATTGGCAGCCCGTCGGCGCCAGGCGCCTTATTCCGGTTGAGTCCTTTAATTGCGGCTCGTATTTCGTGTTGGGTGATAGGGCCCGCTATTTCTTTTTGTACGTCTATCGGCAAGGAGGGGATTGGTAGGTCACTCAAGAAATCGTCCATGGAGACGTCGGTATCTCGTGAGGGGGTGGTATACAGGTTGCTAAGATACATACAGAAGGTTTCATTAATCTCCTGTTGCGTGTGGGCCGTTCCGCCATTCGGTAGATTCACACAGGTGATAATGGTGGGTTCAGGCCTATCCTGCACTATGCGGGCTAATAAAGTCCCTGCTCTGTCCACTTCCGAGTGTTTCCGTTGCGTGAAGGCCCTGTGGTCAATAACCCTCAGTGTTTCGAGTGTTTCGGCATGGCTAATGCGTGCATTCTGCAGGGCCTCTCTTTTACCAGGGTCTGTCACTGCCTCTTGTTCCAGAGTATCTAGCAGGCTCTCCACCCTCAGCAGTGCCTGGTGTGTTTCCTGTCTAGCTCCCACTACCCGGCCGATTGCAGCCCCTCTTACCACCACCTTAAGTGTGTCCCATTCAATCAAGTTGGAGGAAGCCGTGTTCCAATTTTCAGCTAGGTATGTAGTAATGGTGTTAGAGATGGTAGAGCGAAACGGAGCATCGTCTAATAGCTGTGGTCTCAGGCTCCAGGTGGGCACTGGGGTTGGTATTCTACCCCATGCAAGTGTCATCTCAAGGGGGTTATGGTCGGAGAGGGTTTTTGCTAAATAAGTGGGTTGTCTGATCTGGGTGGCTATGGTTTTGGAACAGAGGAACCGGTCTATTCTTGTGTGAAGCTGGTGTACTGGTGAGTAGAAGGAGTATTCTTTATGTGTGGGGTGCAAGCGGCGCCACACGTCCGATAGAGCCCATCCCTCTAACCAGGTGTGTAGCATCACTGCTAGTTTGCAAGCATTAACTCCATGCAATGGGGGATGTGATCTGTCCAGAGCTACATCTAGGACCGCGTTGCAGTCCCCCCCCAAGATCCAAGGGATTGTGTCCCAGCCGACTAATGCCATGCCTAACCTCTGAAAGAATTTGTCCTGATCGAAGTTCGGGCGTAGATACTCCCAAGACCACCAGCATGCCGTCTAAGGTGCCTTTTAAAAGGATGTATCTCCCTTGGTCATCCGTGCGACGTTCTAGCTCCTTGAACAGGACCCCATGTCGTATCCAGATGGCCGCCCCCCTAGCAAATGACGAGTAGTTGGTGGAATAAATGTGACCACGCCATTTCTTGCGGGTCGTCTGGACTTCTGTGTCAGTTAGATGCGACTCTTGCAGGAAGGCTACATGGGCTTTACGTCGAAGTAGGTACGCATGAACACGGTGCCTTTTTGTATGGCTCCCAGCCCACGCACATTCCAGGTTATTAGATTATAGAAGCCTGCGGTGGTGTACTCTCTAGACATAAGACAGCATGATAGGTAGCGCTCTGTGTTTGGCAGAGCTGGTTAGTTACGGCAGACCAGGAGTTCCCTATTAACTGAACACTAACAATACTTGGCTCAGCTTCTAAACTGTGCTGGGCCCAACAATCAATTCTAACATACAATTTATACATAACGGTGCATACGCTCTGTGGGGGTGCGCTGATGCCTTCCGCGATGTATCGGTCGTCCCTGCGGGGTCCCGGGGGCTCGACAGAGTCCCAGGGGGGGAAACCAATTGGGGAAAACACAATATACTCATTCCTGTTCCATCGTCCTTTGCGCACACGTAGGGCTCAAATAAGGGAGAGCATGCATGACTTCTGGGGGACCAGCAGAGGCCGACCAGCCGCCCATGTGGGACTAGACTTAAAGATACACATCAGGTAATAACAACCCATTCTCATTCAGCGAAACCTCGATATACTCTCACAATGTAAAAAGGATACAGCTGCAATCAGCCAGTCAGTGGTATGTCCTACATCAAGGAGTCCTTTGACACACCGACCCGGTCGTACAGGTGCAGTCGCTGTACTGGGGGTAGTGAGTGTTAATTATCCACTAGGTCATCGATGGTCTGCGGTGTAACAGAGGGAAACAGGGTGATACTGTGCTCGGAGTCCGAGTGTATTGTGTTGTCGTCGGAGTCCGTGAGGGTCTTGCGACTGTCCTCCCTGAACGACCCCGCCAGGGTCACTGCCTCTGCCATGTCCATGTGTCGTTGTGCCGGGGTCGGGCCAGCGCCGTTCGTCCTCCGCTCGGGCAGCCGGGGTCGACGGCGCTCCTGTCTCTGCGATCTGGTGCGGCCCTGGGGGTCGGTCCCCAACTGGCTGCTCTGGCTCGGTCCAAGGTCCATCACCTCCATCCATTCTGCAGCATCGTTCGGGCTGTCAAAGAAGTAGGTCTTTTTGTCATGGATGACCTTCAACCTGGCTGGGAACAGTAATGCGTATTTAAGTTGAGCCTCCCGTAGTTTGTTCTTTACGGCTTGGTATGAAGAGCGTTGTCGCTGTACTAGGATAGTATAGTCGGGGTACAATGAGACACGGTGATTTTCATACTGTATCTGCGTTTTTTCTCTTGCTTTTTGTAGGAGAGCGTCGCGGTCTCTATAATTCAGTATTTTAACGATCAGTGGTCGTGGGGGTGCACCTGCCTTTGGTGCGCCTGTCGGTATCCGGTGGGCCCTTTCCACACAAAAATATGGTGAGAGACCGTCCTGAGCCACATGTTCCCTGAACCAGGTTTCCATGAAGTCCGCTGCCCTGGGGCCCTCGCTGCGCTCCGGCAGGCCAATGACGCGTATATTGTTGCGTCGGTTTCTGCCTTCCGCGTCTTCTACTCGATCCTGGAGGCCAGACACCTGTTGTTGTAGGCGCTGAAGTTGCGTTTCGTGTGTTGTGACGCGGGGTGCCAAGTCTGTCAAGGTTCGCTCCTGTTCTTTGACCGTTCCCGCTAGTTTTCCATGATCCGCCTTGAGCAGCGTAAGACTGGAGGTGAGGGACCCGATTTGTTGCTCAAGTGCTGATCTAGAGTCCCGGATTTCTTTAAGGATCAGGTCTAGTTTGTCAGGAGGGTTGTCCACAGTGCCCGTTGAACCTGCTCCTGGCGACGGAGGCCTACTGTAGGGCTCGGGTGTAGTAGAGTGACCACCCGCGTGCGGTTGACCGTCCAGTTGTTTCCCCCTGAACCTGCCCATATTGTGTGCTCGCTGTAGTTGTATATAGTGCTCGCTCTTGGTTATGGAGGGGAGGCCAGAAAGGGCTCCAAACCCGGTCACTCCATCCCCCCAGCGCTGCGTCCCTCGAGCCGAGCAGGCCCACCCAGGCCACGGTCTGTGGTCACCTCAAGGAACGCCCCCAGCCGGGTATCCTGCGACGGTAGCCCGATGGTCAATCCGGGCCCCCCCCTGTGCAATTCGTGTTATGGGCCCGGCTCGTGGGATTTCGCCTGTCCGCACTCTTGATATGTCCCCGTGATCAGTGTGGGAGCCCTGGGCAGGTAGGCATCGTGTTCATTCTCCCCGATCTCTCAGTCCATGGTGCAGGGCCTCCATGCTTACCCCCTGAAGCCCAGCCAGGTCCGGTCCGGTGCGGAGGCCAGGACGATCGCGACAGTAGTTAGGGGTAGGTGCACCGCTGCGAAAGCCGGGATATGTGCGTCCCTCGCCGGGCCCCCGAGAGCAGCGGCGTCATCTCGGCAGTTGAGAGAGGGGGAAGGCGCCACTGCAGGCCCCAAGCGCTGATGACCCGTGTAGGCCGTCAGAGGCGCGTCTCCGCTGCTCGCGGCGCCCTTGTCCAGTGTCGATCACAGGCCGGCTCTCATCACAGTGCCACGGGGGAGGGGGGCAGGCCCATAATCCCGCTCAGCCTCAGCCCGTCGCGCCGCACTCACCGCTCAGGTCCGCGGCGGGATCTCTCCAGTTCGATCCGGGTAGCCCGGTCCTAAGGCAGTGCGCGATCAGAGGGTCTCTCAGCTCTCAGGCCCCTCCAGGGGCTCCAGGTGTGTCGTGATTCGTGCGGCTCCCCCGCTTTTCCTCCGTCACGCCGCCGACTGCCAGAGCCGCCGTCGACACAATCCGTGCCGGGGGCTCACAGAGGTACGTGCCGGGAGTGAGGGTAGTTGAAGGTGTCTAGGAATGGCGTGAATCAGGGTTTCCTCCCCCCGAGGACCCGGAGCCTCACCAGGACACGTCCGCCATTTTAGGCGGTCAGCCACGCCCCCGAGGAAGGTGTGTGTTTGATAGGCAAAACATGTAATCTGATGTTTGTGACTTATAAATACAGTTACAGAGCAGTATATCCCATTAAACATCCCCTCATCTATCTGTATGCTCATTGACATATCTATTTGGAAAACCATACAGCCACTAACAAACACAGTCATACAGTGACAGACGTGCATAGACATTCACTCACACACTGGCACACTATCTTTGTGGCAAAAAAGATTGAGTTGCACATACAGTTACATATCCCTACACCCAGTAACAAAGCCAGTGAGCTAACTACACAGCCATTTCCATACAGTTTTAGAAACCTATAGAGTTATTAAGAAAGTCATTGAAATAACGATATAGTTAGGTAGACATCCCGTCACACTCCCACAGACAGACTGATGCAGTCTGTCATATATGTACTTAAGCACTTACACAATGAAGTCACCTATCCACAGAAGACGCCCTTTAAACATATCCTGGGCCTGCTAATGCAGTTTTACTGCTAAGTCGATTTGCTATTTAAAATCCCTTTGCCAACCTTTAAAGTTTACTCCTGCTACATATAAGTCACCTGTAAAGTAGGCCGCAGGTACGTGCTAGGTAGGGCGGTATCTGCTTGGAAGGTAAGACATGCATTTTGAAGTTTTAGAAAGTTTCATGTAAACTTACAAACACCTATGCTCAGTTTAACATGCAGTCTAACATCCATACTACAACAGACATAGCTATTTAGAAAAAAATAGAGACACTCAAAAACCCAGTGAAACAGCGACAGAGGGACTTATAAATTCCCTCACATACAATTTAATTATGCATCTAGCAGTACGAGAACCAGCTGCAGACAAAATACATACAGCTATACTCACTAACACAGCAAGTAAGTACCTCATATAGACACTTACACACACACACGTAGACTTAATAAAGACACTTACATACACATGGAGACACCAATAGAGTAAGTAATACAGCAAGTGACATACTGCATACTAATTTCAACATCTAGTGGCACACCCTTAGAAGGGGCGATACACTGATTCAGATATGTAGCCAAGCAGTGTCAGACCTAGACACCCATTGAGCCAAGAACTCCTCATGGCTTGGGCCCACTACTGCAGAGCTTGTGTGAGCATTTGTGCTAGCAGTATTCCTGCTAGGCTGAGTTTACATTGAAAACATGTTGCTAAGCCTTAAACTCCTCTTCTACTACATATAAGTCACTCCTGAGATAAGCAGTAGGTAGGACATAGGGAGGGAGCTATGAGCTTAAAAGATAAGACATGTTTCAAGTTTGATTCAGGTACATGCACACTTCGAGAGCCATATGTCCAGTTATAGATCCAGTTTCCTACCCCTGCTGGAACTCACATACCTATGTGTAAAAGGATGGAGCCACTAATACACCTAGTCGCACAGTGACAGAGGCAATTATACATTCACTCACACACATATACAGCTCTTATGTATCCAGCATTGATGGAGGGAGTTGCACATCCAGTTAAATACCCTACTACTCACTAACACCGTCAGCAATTAATCCATGCAGTTGTTACATATACATTGAGAGACCCATAGAGTAGCTAAGAGAGTCTGACATATACCAACATACTTACTTACATATCCAATCACACATTCACATAGGGACTGAGATTATCATTCAGATATGTACTGAAGAACTGACAGTAACAAGTCATCCACACAGACAAGTAGGCATTTAAACATGTCTCGGGCCCAGGGGTGGCTCCTCGATTACGGCTGAGGAGCGTCGCCCTAATGAAAAATAAAATGATAATAAAACCAGTTTATTATCATTTTATTTTTCTTACTGAGCCAATTGCCAGCCTTAGGGTGGGGGAGGGGCCATTCTGACGGTGCATCACTCAGCTGCAAGGAGGAGGAGAGTTGTGCACTCTAAGTGCCCATGTCGGTTTGGACGACCATCTTAAGACGGCCAAACCGACATGCGTACTCCCAGCTGTGTTGCACAGCTGGGTAGAGAAATGGCACAGGCTCCCTGTGCCTAAGCGAGCATCAAGTCAGCCCGCTCAGGCCAATCACGGTACTGCTCTCATGTTGGTGTTACCAGCATGGGAGCAGTGCTGTGATTGGCCCCTGGGAGCCTGTGCAGTGTGCCCAGCTTTGGCTCACTGAGGTGGTTGCTGCAGCGGCAGGTAAGTATTTTAATTTTATTTCCCCCTTATCCCCCGCTCACCCCCCCAGGCATTTGCGTTGCCCCACCACTTTGCTGTTAAAGCAGTCGCCACTGCTCGTGCCTGCTACTGTAGAGCGTATATATGCAGTTTTCCTGCTAGACGAATTGATATTAACCTTAAACTCCTCTTCTACTACATATAAGTCACCCCGAGATAGGCTGTAGGTAGGCTATAGGGCAGGGAGCTTTGAGCTTAAAAGATAAGACATATTGTTTCAAGTTTGATTGAGTTAAATGAGCACTTGCAGACCCATATGTCCAGTTATATATCCAATCTTCTACCTATACTGGAACTCACATACATATGTATAAAAGGATAGAGCCACTAATACACCCAGTCAGACAATGACAGATGCACTTAAACATTCACTCACACACACACACATACATCTCTTATGTATTTAGTAGTAATGGAGGGAGTTGCGCACACAGTTAAATACCCAAAAACTCACTAACACAGCTAATAAGCAATCCATGCAGCTCCTTACATACACTTCGAGAGACCCATAGAGTAACTAAGAGAGCCAGACATATACCAACATACTTACTTACATATCCAGTGACACATCCACATAGGGACTGAGACACTCATTCAGATATGTACTGAAGAACTGACAGTAACAAGTCATCCATCCAGACAAGTAGGCATTTCAACATGTCTTAGGCTTGCTGCTGTAGAGCCTTTGTGTATACATTTACTACTAGGCTGACTTGACATTTAAAACATGTTTCCATGCTTTAAACTCCTCTTCAACTACATATAAGTCACCCCTAAGATAGACTGCAGGTAGGTCATAGGGAGTAACCTATGTGCTTAAAACCTAAGGCATATGTTTTCAAGTTTCAGTGACTGACGTCCACTTACAGAGCCATATGTCCAGGTATAAATCCAGTCTCACAGTCATAGTGGAACTCACATAGCTATGTACAAAAGGAGAGAGCCACTCACACACCCTATCTGACAGCCACAGGGGCACCTCAGTATTCACTAACATACACACATATAGCTCTTATGCAAGCAGGCCTAATGGAGGCAGTTGCACACAGAGTTACATACCCCAATACACAGTAAAACAGCCACTAACCAATCCATGCAGCCCCTTACATACATATTTTGAGAATCATAGTGTCACTCATAGAGCCAGTCATATACCAACATACTTCCTTAAATATTGAATGACATTCCCATATAGGAACTTAGGAACTCATTCAGATATGTACTGAGGAACTGACACTAACAACTCACCTATGCAGACAAGTAAGCCTTTAAACATTTCTCGGGCATGCTACTGTAGATTGTGTATATGCAGTGTTCCTGCTAGGCCAAATTGAAATTCAAAACACGCTTCCAAGTCTTAAACCCCTCCTCTACTGCATATAAGTTACCCCTAAGAAAGGCTGTAGGTAGGCCTTAGGGAGTGAGCTATGTGCTTAAAAGATAACTCATGTACTTTCAAGTTTGAGTGAGGTACATGCGCACTTAGAGACCCAGATGACCAGTTATATATCCACTCTCCCACCCATACTATGACTCAATTACCTATTTACAAAAGCATAGAGCCACTCTCACACACAGTCAGAAAGTGACAGAGGCACTTACACATTCACTCACACACCCACACAGCACTTATGCATTCAATAGTAACAGAATCAGTTGCATACACAGTTACATACCCCAGTACTCACTTACACAGCCAGTAAGCAATCCATAGACCCATTCACATACATATTTAGACACCTATAGAATTACTAAGAGAGCCAGTCATATAACGGCATAGTTACTATACATTCAGTGACACATACACAGAGGGAGTGATACACTCACTCAGATATGTACTCCCATGCTTATGCTCTAAGTCACCCATTTAGACAGCTTGCCCTTTCAACATCTGTTGGGCCTGCTGTTGCAGAGACTGTGAGCAGTTTTATTGCCAGGTTGACTTGGCATTTAAAAAGCTTTGCCGAGCCTTAAACTGTGCTTCTACTACATATAAGTCACCTCTAAGGTAGCTGGTAGATAGACATACACTGATGCATACACTGACACACAGAGACACACTATAATACATACAGTAGGAAACCCAGGCAGACACTGATGCAAACACTAACACAATGAAGCTGGCACTCATGCATCAAATAAGACTCCCAGGCACACACTGATGGATACAGTGACACACCCAGGGACACATTCATGCATACACGAATACACACAGGGACACATGTATGCATACACTCACACACCCAGACACACTCTGACACATACACTGACATACCCAGGCATACACTTATGCATACATTAATACACCCAGGTACATTCTGATGCATATAGTGACACAGCTAGACATATACTACTGCATACACTGACACACCCAGGCACACACTAATGCACACACTAAAACACCCAGTCACACACTTACCTGTACAATAAGACACCCAAGCACATTGTGATACATACACTAACATGGCCAGACACACACTCCTGAATACACTAATACACCGAGATAGACACTTATGCACACAGTGACACAGCCAAACACACAGTGATGTATATACTGATAAGCACACTTAAGCATACACTAAGTCACCCAGTTACACCCTGATGTATATAGGGACCCAGCTACAGATACACTAATGCATACACTGATATATTTTGCGACACAGTGATGCACAGACTAACAGAGCCAGTCACACACTAACCTATTTACTTACACATCCAGGATAATAATGGTACATACACTGAAACACCCAGGCAGAAAGTGAAACATATCCTGACACACTCATGTGCATTCTGATGGATAGAGTAGTACACCCACGCATATATTGATATATACACATGCACAGTGAAGGAGACGGGGAAGAAGATACTGACATATGCTGGTACACACTTCTCCATACAATATCACACCCAGCCAGTCATTTATGCATACTGCAAGACTCTAACACACACTGACACATATGCTTAGACACTCAGGATTACAGTGATGCATACGGTAGTATACCCATGCACGCACTGATGGATATGCTAACACAGGCAGAGTTATACAGATGTGAATATATGAAAAATAGAGATAAAGTGGCTAGACTATTGTAACATAACTGTTTACATTGTTAGTTAAATGTTATTTAATAGTATGTAAAGAAAACATAAATGTGCTCATTTGTTTTTTCTCTTTGCAGATATTTACTTCCACTTAAAACAACATAATTACAATGCCATAAAAAACTGAATGAAGAAAGAAACAGAGGAAAGGATACTATCTACTCACAACTGAGAAACAAAAGGTGCAAAATGGAGAGAATGTTGTGAAAGAGAAAATAGGTTCTGGTAGGAAAACAAAAAAGTTTCTTAAAATTGTATATGGAAAACTAAGAATTGAGGATAAGCAAGTAAATAAAAAGCAAACTTGCAAATCAGCTAAGAAAGGACAAAAAGTGCATGACATTAAAAGTAAAAGATTGTATAAGAAAGCAGATAGTTTAACAAGAAGACAGAGGCAGTTTAAAGAAATTAAGAGTCAGAATGTTTCTTAATAGGTAATCCACAATCTCATAAGAACTATGAAGCAATATAAAAGGAGAAGAGAAGCGGTAAAACAAAAGGAACATGTTGAGGCTGTAGCTGAAAAGGTTGTTGCTCTCAAGGAGAAGCTATTTATTTTGATTTGGAGCCGAATGAGAACAGTGGATAAAATAGTGTTGTCAATGAGGAAAAGAAGCCAAAAGAAAAACTTGTGAATAGAAGTAACTTTTGCAAATTTTCTGTGCTGAATGAAAGCATACTTCTAGTACCGAGCTTTTCTTTAATGTAGAAAGCTACTTGCAAAAGAACACATTAGTGCATGCGGTTGAAACAACTGGACGATGTAATCAGGTGAAGGATGGGACTCTCATTCCAAAAGAGGAGATCGTTCAAAGGAATGTAGAGGAACTAATAGGGAGAACGTTCAAAGGAATGTAGAGGAACTAATAGCTGAAGAGGTACAGTGAAGACATAGACAGGTGCCTGTGTACAGATGGAACTGTAGCAGTATTTGCAGTATCAGTCAGGAATCAATTGCTATATTGAGAAATTTCCTACGAATCTTTCCATGCACAAATCTGAAACAGAAAAGTGGCATTTTACAAGGATTAGATCTATGCAAAGTAAGGAGGCATACACATTTACATGGACATTCACTAGCATGTCTAGAAAAGAAAGTGTGCCAAAGCAGCTTTTATCACTTAGAATATTAGCTGTTCAACAACTCTAAAATGCTAAATTTAGTTAGGAGGCATTACTATGTGAAAACTCCTACACTATGTTTAGGAGAAATTAATAGAGCTCTTTTGCATGGTACAGTAGTAGAGGTAGAAAAGGTTTATGAAGATGTTCAGTTTCGTTTTTTGTTCCTGAAGAGGAGTATAGAGAAAATGAGGAGCTGGTATATGGAGGTGTAGAGGAACATGACTCAAGTATTAGTGTTGATAACTTTACAGAAGAGATTAGAAAGTTTAACATAGTTTCTTCTGAGAAACCAAACTGTGTATTTGTTGACCCACTCACTATAAAAGCGAAACTCGCAATGTAGTTGTATTCTCAAAAACTGAACAGGGAAATAGATGTAAGGGGGAAGAATTTGCTGTCGATTTATTTGTAGAGGAACTATTTGACTTGTCACGGCAAGTTATATGTAAGTACTGCTACGATAAGTTAGAGAAGAACAAAAAGCCAGCTACAGCACTATATAACAAGTTAGAATTAGTATCTATTCCATAAGAACTACAAGATTTAAATGTTTATGATCTATTCTCATACAATGTGTACACCCATTTCAGTTCGTATAGAGCCTAAGACGGGGAAGCTGCCACCAACTGACCTTCAGAAAGGCCTTAAAGGAAGATTTGTCTACTTACCTTTCGATATTAAACAGAATATTGAAACTGTTGGTTTACACAGAGAGGATCATGAACCGGTTGCCATTCTAGTAAATAGTGTCTATGTGAAGAAAAAAAAATCTGGCTAGAGTTAGTGGATATTAGTAAACTAAAAAAGCAACTTTATCCCTGGTACAAAATAATGTTTTTTACAAAAATGTTGATGTTGTTCAAGATATAATATATGTAGAGAGTGAAACATTACCATCAAGTGGACAGATTGAAAAAGTGGATCGATTTAGATCGGAAGAGATTTACGAACAATGCAGCATCCATCCTCTGCATTCCAAAGAAGTCATCAATGATGTAATTGACTTCTTTCAAATAAAGCAAGCAAAAGGAGCTCCCATGAGTGTGTGGGAGAAAAGTTAAGAAGCTCGCTGTTTTCCACAACTGTTTCTGATGGCCCTGTACAGATACCAGCAGCTGAATACTGGTCAACCAGATTATACTCAGAGGGTCCAAGATTTCAGCAGTGTAGTCCCTACTTATTTCCTCTTCTGTTTGAGAGTGACTTGTCTGAACTTTCATATGCTGTTAACCACATCCTGAAGACAGGATTTAATCTTCAAAATCTCTCTACAAAGGAATTCACTGACAAAGTTCATGGAAAGGATGAAAACTTAGAGTACAGCTTAATTAATTTGATGGCCTGCCAATATGGCACCAACGAGTATTGGTATCGCCATCATGGAGAAGTGATATGTATGTTGAGAAATGTAGGTGCACCTGCTTGGTTTATGACACTCAGCTGTGTTGAGTACACCTGGGATGACCTGCTTGAATTTTTAGAAAAGCAAACTCTAACATTAAAGGCATCACAGTTAAGGACAGCTGGAGAACTTTGCACCTTGGATCCCGCTAAAGTTTGCAGACATTTTGAGTTTAAATAGCTTTATTGAAGCAAATAAAAACATAGGTACAACATTATACAAAAATTAGCATGACAAAAGAGCAAAAAGGTAACGAAACAGAATATAAATGATGAGGGAATAAACATTACAAGATAGCTACCAATGATACAATATCCCAAAATATGAAAGCAATAATGAAAAGTCGCACCTTGAAACGCAATAGCATTTTACATTTTTCAAAAAGGGGAAAAACAGGAGAAGGAAAGAAAGGAAAAGAAAAGAAAAAGAAAGAAAGAAAATGAAAAAAGAAAAGAGGGGGAGAAAGAAGAGAAAAAAAGAAGGAAGGAAAAGAAACTGAGATGACCTTATCAAATACCATATAAAGATTACCAAAATACATTATTATATCATTTGTGTGAGAGATACCTAACCTTGACTAATAAAAGAAAAAAGAAAAGAAAATATTCATGGTGGCTGATAAACAAAAGAAGAGTCCTTATTGCGGAGTGCAGACGAGGATAAATAATTGGTGAGTGGAGACCAAAAGGCTTCCTTTCGAATCATTTGCTGAGATGTGCTGACAGAAGCTCTATCCAGTCTGTGATGGTAACAGAGAAGATTCCACCAAGCAGAGTAGGAGACCTTGGAGGCATCTTTCCAATTACAGGTTATTACCTGAAAAGCAATAGCAATTAACAAATCCACAAAGATACCAACCTTGCGAGAACCAATCCATATTGCAGAGTTACTTCCAAGAAAAATAGAATATATATCAAAAGGAAAATTAGTAGAACAGATGGAAGATATAGATTCACATACTTTAGTCCAAAAGCAGGAAATGTTGGGACAATGAAAAAAGGAGTGCATTAACGAGCCAGGGTTGTGTTGACATGACCAACAATTCGGGGATAATTCTACGCTATACTTAGAAATGGATAAAGGAGTAAAAAACAATCTTTGATAAAAATAATAAAGGGTCTGAGTGGTGCTAGCATTGCAGGAGGTATGGTGTATGCGAGCCCATATAGAATTCCATGTGTGAACGGAGAGGGTACGCTGCAAATCAGATTCCCATAGAAGTTCAACTTTTGTCTTGGGACGATGAAGGGGGGAGAAATGGAGATATTTATAAATGTGAGAGGCCCGAATAGAGGGAGAAGTAGGTAGGGGTTCAAACAAGGAGTCCGAAAAAGACAGAGGAGATCCAGAAAGGAGAGAGAACCGATCAATTAAAAGCACTCTCAAAGACTCATATCTGGGGAAACGGGTACATCAAACTTAAACTGTACCTTTTGGGGGGTAAGAAAAAGTATCTTTAATCAAATGTTTAACAAGGAAAATCCCTTTAGCGGCCCATTGTTTCCAAAAAATGGTACGATTTGATAATTTAATGAGTTTGTTATGCCACAGAGGTGAGTCTAAAAGTAATTGTAGAGGAGAATGGGATTTGCACTTAACTGGGTGAAAGGTAGAGATAAAGTGTGAAATCGTCGGGTAATTAAAAGAACGGGGAGGATTGGTAAAACTAGCCAACAAGGAAAAAGGAAAAGGGTGAATTAGCGATTCCTCCAATCTGTGCCAAACAGAACTGGAAATCCCTTCAGAGGAAGATAAATACGGTAGCACTTGACGAATTAAAAAGGAAGAATGATATTGTCGAAAATTGGGGAAGTGAACACCACCCCTATCTTTAGGGGCAGATAAGAGGGCTAAAGAAATTCGGGCCTTCCGTCCATTCCAGAGAAATTTACTCAGAATCCCGTTAAGGGTTTTAAAAAACTTTAAAGGAAGTCGAACCGGTAACATGGACAAATAAAAGTTAATGACGGGAAGCAACATCATTTTGATTGTGTCCAATCTACCCCACCATGACAGGAAGAGGGAAGACCATTTGTTTGTCATATTGTTTACTTTTAAAAGAACCTCATCTAAATTAAGCTGGATCGTTTTTGCAACAGAGGAAGAATATTTAATCCCCAAGCAAGTGATACTACTAATATTCCACTTAAGATCAAACCCTTCAAACATGTTTCTTAAACAGTATTTATTTAATGGAAGAACTTCAGATTTGGAGACATTTCGTTTGTACCCAGATAAGGAAGCATAAGAAGAAAGAAGGTCTGAGAATGCGGGCAGAGAAATAGATGGATCTGAAATATATAACATAATATCATCTGCATAAGCCGTATATTTAATTTCAATTGCCTTGTGCTTAAAGCCTCGGAAGGAAGGTGAATGATGTAAGGAATGTAGAAAAGGTTCAAGGGAAAGAATAAAAAGCCAAGGAGAAAGAGGACATCCTTGACGGGTACCCCATTGTAAAGGAAAATAAGACGATTGATAACCATTAGCAAAAACTGAGGTAGTAGGCGAAGAATATAGCAAACTGATCAGAGATAAGATAGAAGGTCCGAAACCATGCCATTTGAGAGCGCGCATCATAAAAATCCAATGAACGCGATCAAAAGCTTTCTCTGCGTCAAGGGTTATGGCAGCAATAGGGGAAGAACTCTTAGATGCTAAATGAATAATATTAAGAAACGTTCTGGAATTATCAGCTATTGTCCTCCCCTTGACAAACCCCGTCTGCTCAGGACTAATCAACTCTGGGAGAACTTGGTTAATACGAAGGGCTAGTACCTTGGCAAAAATTTTACAATCTAGATTAATCAATGAAATGGGGCGATAATTAGCACAAAGGGAAGGGTCCTTATCTTTTTTAGGAATTAAACAAATCATAGCTTCCAAAAAAGAACCTCGAGCTTCATTGCAAGAAACAAAGTGTTGAAATAAAGATAAAAGATGAGGCAAAAGGATTTGAGAAAAACAGGAATAAAATTCAGCAGTAAGTCCATCCGGGCCAGGAGCCTTATCATTGGGTAACTTAGATAAAGCGGATTTGATCTCAGAAAGGGATATGTCAGCCTCCAAAATAGAACAATCTGGAAGTGGGGAAGAGCGAGGGGGTAATGAATCGAAATACGAGTCCAAGGCGGCTTCAGAAGGAGAGGATTTAGGGGTGTATAAGGTCTTATAGAAATCTGTAAAACATTGTAAAACATTGTAATATTTCCTTGAAGCGATGAATACCACAATCATCAGTAATCTTGACAATTCTGGACCTTTGAGATTTAACCTTCAGATAGTTCGCTAGCAGTTTACCGGCTCTATTACGGCCACCATAAAATTTTGAATTAATTTTTAATAATGTTCCAGAAGCGTCCTCCGTAGATTTCCTATTAAAAGCCAGTTTTGCCTGGACCAAATTCTTAAGGGTGTCGGCATTGTTAGATGAAAAGTATGCATGTTCCAATTTCTTAATGGATGATAACATAGAAGCAGACTCCTTACGATATTGTTTCTTTTTACTAGCTACGTAATCAATAATAAATCCCCTAGCAGTCGCCTTAAAAGCGTCCCATGTGGTATGGAAGGGCATATCTGGACTAGCGTTGAGAAAAAATTCTGAAATGAAATCCTTAAAGCGTCCGATAAACAAGGGATCCTTAAGAAGATAGTTATTAAATCGCCATCGGCGGGATTTAGAAGGCCGGGAAGGAAGATCTAAATTGATAAGGACAGGAGCGTGATCAGAAATCAAAATGGAACCAATTTCAGCATGTGATAAGTTGGGAAGAAGAAGTGGGCTCAGAAAAATATAATCAATTCTAGATGTAGAGTTATGGGTCGGGGAAAAGAAACTAAATTCTAAAGAGTCAGGATTGAATATTCTCCAGGCATCCACCAACCCTCTAGAGTGTATAGTGTTAGCAAAGGTTTTTTGCATTTTATTAGGAACGGATTTCCTGTCAATAAATGGATCAAGAACCTGATTACAGTCACCCCCCACAACAAGATTAGAGTCAGAGCATGTATAGAGAGTGTGCGACATGGATTGCCAGAATTGGGAGTCAATGCCTGTGGGACCGTAAATATTAAGGAGAGAAATACGTGAACCATTAATGAGAGTGTGAAGAAGGAGCCAACGACCGTCAGTATCCCTCTCCTCACTCTCCACAGTAAGGGAAAGGGACTTATGAAATAGTATCACCACTCCATTCTTCCTATTTCTAGATGGGGAACTATAAACATCACCAACCCATTGCTTTTTAAGGGAATTAATATCATTGTCATTAAAGTGCGTTTCTTGTAACATTACAATTTTACATTGTAGTTTTGAAAGATGCGTAAGTACTCGTTGCTTCTTAACAGGATTACGTAAACCTTTTACATTCCATGAAATAATTCGGACATTATCAGTCATCTCAATGGGAAAAGGACAATAATCAATAACATAAGTACTGTAAGGATTATCAGTAACATAAGCACTACCAAATGCCAAAGGATTTTACAAACAATATGACAGCAATAAAAAACGTAGGGGGAAAAGCAGCAAATATCACCATGAATAATTTGAAATTAAGAAATACAAGTAAATAATCTGCATGCAGAATTTGGTCAAATAACACCATGAACACTTTGAATTTAAAGAAAACAAACAAAAATAAAAAAATCAATATGCTAAATTTGAAAAGACAGCATGTTGAAAAATGAAATGAGTGTGGAAATAAATAGAGAGCAGAAGGGAGAGAAAAAGAAAAAGAGAGGAAGAAAGAAAAAAAAGAGATAGCAAAAGAGAGGTTGACAAGTAGCCAGAAGGCTACAGTCAAGAATAACGGAATACACATCCAGATGAACAAGGGTGACAAATGGAGACTGGGAGCCGCAAAGGGAAGACAGACGGCAGAGCCAGCGAGGAAACCAGAAAACGACAGGAACAGATAAATAGAAGGAAGAAGAGAGTGAGGAGCATAATATAAGAACATAGGAGAGGGGACTGACACATAGAAAAAGGGAGACATAGAGCGATATAGGGAAAACAATTCAACATCGGTGACAGAGGTAACATAAGGAGAGAGAATAATAAAAAGGAAAAAGAAACTTACCAAACAATGGAAACAACATTAAACAGTGGGGGTGATATGGGGAGGTGAAGGGGAGGAGACATCGAAGGAATGAGGCTGTACTGAAGGGGGAACACCTGTGAAGAAAAACGGAGGGAAAGATGAAAAAACGAACACCTTTGGAATACGGACAAAATGCAACAATCAACAGTGAAACAGTAAGCTACAATTAACAATAACAAAAGGAAGACGATGTCTTCACAACAGATTCTAAACACTACAGGAGAGACAATATTCAGAGTCCTCCAAAGTCCATCTCCTCTCCTTTATGGCGAGATATAAACTGACGCAGGTCTTCAGGGCGATCGAAGGAGTAAGAGCGGTCCTTGTAGGTAACTTTAAAAAAGCAGGGATGCACCAGGCTATATCTGGCATTCATTTGTCGAAGAGCCGGGCGAAGAGAGAGGAATTATTTACGACGAGCAGCAGTTGCGCGGGCCATATCTTGGGAGAAGAAGACTTTTTGGCCGGCCATAACATTTGCTTTCTAAGTTTTGCCGCTGAGAGGACCATTGACAATTCAGTGTATTCCAGAAATAGAACAATTATCCCTCGAGGGCGAGTAGCTGAGGAAGTGACTGAAGAACCACCGGATCTTGGACCGATGCGGTGGGGACGTTGCAAATTAAGGGGAGTACCCTCCTTGAGACCAACAATTTTGGGAATGTGAATTTTTAGGAAGGCTAGCATGTCTGATCCCTCCTCTCCCTCGGGAATACCGTAAATGCGAAGGTTGTTGCGCCTATTGCGGTTTTCCAAGACCTCAGTCTGCGCCTTAAGGAGAGCAATTTCTTTAGACATGGCTGCAACTTGGGGAATGACATCTTGAGTGTCACTAATCCTTTGCTCCACTGCAGAAACCCTAAATTCTAGATTTGACCATTTCTCTTCTAACCGTTGAATAGTGGCATTAGTGTCTATAACAAAGGGTTTCATGAGTTTAAGTTCTTCCATAAGGTCCTCCATAGTGATCGGAAGTGGGGATTTGGTAGGAGAATTAGGCTCCTTCTTGTGACGTCTAGAAGAGGCAACCAAAGTAGAGTCTTTACGCAGAGAGGATATAGCTGCGGAAGTAGTCTTCTGACCGAGTGAGGAAGAAGGATCCATGAGGATAGAAAGAGAACTGGAGATACGTTCGCAAAAAATGAGGGAGGGAGTGTATAATAAACCAGTACCAACCTACCAATGGGAGAGGTACAGTAAGTCTGTGCCGTGAAAAGAACAGCAACGACAGCAGGTCTTCGTATGTGTGAGGTGAACTAAGCAGGTAAAAAAGGCCTCGAATACAAAGGAGACCAGCTGGTGAAGGATAAAACTTGCGTCGCAGAAAACGTTGTAGCTTGAAATGCAGAGAAGTTTCTTCAAAATGAGGTAGGAGTCAAGAACAACAAAGCTAGCTAACAAGGGGAAGCCAGCGCAAATGCCGCTCAGATGGAGAGAACAAGAGAGATTCCACTGGAAGACCAGTTCACAGCTGTCCTCAATGGGAGGATACCTCAGAGATAAGTTATATCTCACACAAAATGCAGTAGTCCTGGGGAATACAGGCTGGTCGCATGGAAGCAGTATCTCAAATAAATTCAGGAAGCATAATGAATCGTCACCAGCACTGAGAGAATTAATTCAGAGGAATCCAGATTGAAAACAAATCAATGCCAGTCATCAGCGCCATATCTCCAGCGACGTGGCAATCATAAACAGGCAGGCAATAGGAGTCAATAGTTATAAGAGACCCGCGCCTCACCTCCAGCGACGCGGGAATAGTGAAGGAGCAGGCAAAAGGAGTCAAATAAGTGAAAATGACCCGTGCCGCATTTCCAGCGACGCAGGAATTTTAAAAAATGCAGGCAAGAGGAGTCAATTGAATGCAAATGACCCGCGCCGCATCTCCAGCGATGCGGGAATTTCAAAACTGAAGAAGAGAAAGGCAGCGACCCGCCGTGAACAAAATGGCGGGCGCCGCCGGCGGTAGTGAGGGGAGCGCGACGCGGGGGAAACAAGGCGAAAGGCAGCTCAAAATGAGAAAAAGAAAATGGCTACCTGCTCCCCCGCGTCCGCTCCGTTAATGCTGCAACTTCATGCCCGGTTGAAGGTCGTAGGGCAGCTCCAGAAGAGAGACTGTTCCACTCGTAAGCGGAGCCTCAGCTGGGTGCGGCCATCTTGTTGGCGGTTCAAGCCACGCCCCTTCGTTTGCAGACATTTTAACCACAGTTTTCAAGCTATGATGTCTTTCATCTGCAACAAAACAAATCCTCCTCTTGGCCAAGTAACTGATTTCTTTTGACTAAAGAGTACCAAGCAAGAGGTGCTCCTCATATTCACATGCTCTTATGGATAAAGGATTCACCGAAATATGGAAGAGACAGTGATGAGTCTGTCTTGTCTTTCATCGAACAGTATGTGACATGTGCCATATCAAAAGATGGTGGTGAAAAGAGTTAGAGACAAGACGTTCTTCACATTTTTAAAGTCATAGATATTGGAAGTATTGTTGTCAAAATACAGATGCGAATGAAATGTTTATACTAGATGTCGTTTTGGATTCCTTTTTGTCTGCTGTAAGTCATACACTAACACGAAAATCACTGAAAAACACAAACAACCAGAGAAGAACAGAGGCCTCGAAGTATATTAAAGATTATAATCCAGTCATTTTGAAAATGTGGAATACGAATATGGACATACAGTTTGTTGCAGACAACTCCATTGCTGCTGCTCGTTACGTCACATCATATATTACAAAATCAGAGAAGTTAGAGATGGAGGAGATGTGGGAGGAGATTTCTGCAGAAGAGAGTCTTACCAAGAAATTGTACAGCTTCAGCTTGAAAATGCTTTCCCATAGAGAGTTAGGGTCCTATGAGTGCTCGGATCGGTTGAATCAGCCAGTTTGTTCTCAGAGTTAAGGGGAATTGTTTGGGTAAGTCTGGGACTTGCAAGCACACACACTAAAGTGTTAAAGTCTTTCCCAGAAATTCAGTATCTAGCAGAGCTTGATCTGGAAAGTAGAGATTTTTTTTTAAAACAAATTTTATTGTTCTTTTTAAGGTAACAAATCAAGAAATTAAAGAAAAGGTAAATAGACAATGCAGCATCTAAGACCAATCCGATCAGAGTTAGGATTACCAGTTACGTTGTTATACGACATGCGAGAGTGTAAACCCTTGTACATACAGAAACATATTGAAATACCGTATTATAAAAAAAATAGGCCTGGTTCAGCGCTGCCAATGGGCAAAACAACAATACAGTAATCGTATAATGTGCGTATCTATTACAGTGGTATATCAACAATCTCCCTCCCCCACCCACCAACCAACGGGTGCTCTCCCAGTAATAGACAGTACTAATAGAGAAAAAAGGGGGAATTCCTATCTGGTCTATATTGTGCGACTATGGTAGCTGGCATGGCGTGTAAACTCTAATGTGCAATGCCCGGGGGTGGACAGGTGTGTTCAGGCATTAGTGCCGCCTTGTGGCCCTAGTACCGTAGTGTATCCAGGGCATAGCTTTGTATTTGATCTGGGACAGCATTAACTCCCAGGTGTGGCTCCCTGTGCGTCATCTGTGTTTAGATGGAGTGGATCTACATCTAGCGCTTTGAAGGACTTTAGTAGTAGATCCCAGGACACGGCAATTGCCACCTTTTGCAGTGTTCCTCTCTGCACAGCGTCCCGCTCTCAGCGAGTCCCCACTGCTCCATCTCTTCTCTCCAGGCTGGTAATGCAGGCGGAAGTGCCGACTTCCATCACCTAGAGATAAGGCATTTCGCCAGTATGAGTGCCAGATCAACAAACTTTGCCTGCACTTTGTAACCCTTAGAACGTGGGTATAGGCCTAGCAGGCAGCCTTCTGCCGTGGTCCATGAGTGTCCCCAAACCACCTCCCATAGTGTGATCACTATCTGTGTCCAGCAGGTTGAGAGGGCAGGACAGGACCATATCATTTGTAAAAGATTAGCATCTTGTTCAGCATATCTCGGGCAGTTCGCTGCCCCGCTGGAAATATCGCATGTAGTCTATGTGGTGTGAGGTATGCTCTTTATGTTATAATCAAATCAAATTAAAAAATATCTTTATTTGGCCTGAATAAGACCATAAAAGTGCAAGGAACATTGATAAATACACGCAATACATACAATAAAAGATTAATTATAACAATTAATTCAAACAGTTAAAAATGCCGCAGATGCATATATATGTTATTACAAAAATTAAAAACATCCATTAATTAATACAATGTCTAAGAAATGTAAGAACATCAGTAAGCACATCAGTAAGCACCTCAAGTATGCCTTAATTCTATTTCTACATTAAAATCTATACACCCATATAAACCTTTTTAGCAGCAATCATAAACCACCCTATGGCACACGCTATATCTAAGGACCGCATTACAGTTATAAGTTCCATAGCTTGGGGTCGATTTCTAATTTCATATGTTAGGAAGAATGGGCATAAAAACTTTTTCCACTCGGTTAATACTTTAAGGCAATCCAGTGAAATGTGCAATATGTCACTGTTAGTGTTTAGACCACATGTACAATTCCCCGCCTTATCAATCATAGCTGTTTTTATCTTTTCATTATCCAAATGAGAGGAACCAGGAGATTTTAAAGCAGGTCCTGCACACGTATTCTATACCGCGGACTAGATATAACTGAAGAGTATGCAGTTCCTATGTGTAAGTGAGAGTGTTCAGGGCTATGAAAAAGTGCCCTGACACACCCCGAAGGATGTCATGCTTCATCATATGGGCTTGCTCCTCGTCGGGCCGGCGCTGCAATGCCCGATGGGCACCCGCGAAGGGGTTCTTTGGCGGAGATCTTTTTGTTGAAGCCGCTTGGTGCATGTGGGTGTGTGGAATAAGTAGTGTAGTGAGTGCAGTGTGGTATTGAAAAAGGTTTAGGGAGACCCTATTGCCTAAATTTTATTCCTAGGGCTCACTAACCTTATTAAAAACAAAGACGCCCTAGCCGGGTTCAATGATCCTAAAAGGCGTGCGTGGTGTGTAAGGTCGACATGTTTCTTGCCTAAGGTAGCACCTAACGGATCTAGTGGCAATTTATCAGGACCAGTGGTTAAAAAGAAATTATCATGAGTCTTACACTGCTGGAATGCTGGTGCTCAGAGTACAAGGAATTCAATAGTTACCAGCCTTGCGAGTGAATGCCAGGCCCGATTTACCTGATATTGAAAGACCCCAAATAATGCAGGTTAGTGCTGGTGGGAGCGATTAAGCAGAGCGAGTCGTTACTCACGACAAAAGGCGGCGTGGCAACTAGCCGTCATCCTACCCCGGCTCTGATTCCTGTTAACGGAATAGGGTCTCCCTAAACCTTTTTTAATACCACTCTGCACTCACTATACTACTTATTCCACACACCCACACGCACCAAATGGCTTCAACAAAAAGATCTCCGCCAAAGAGCCCCTTCGCGGGTGCCCGTCGGGCATTGCAGCGCCGGCCCGACGAGGAGCAAGCCCATATGATGAAGCATGACATCCTTCGGGGTGTGTGAGGGCACTTTTTCACAGACCTGAACACTTACACTTAGGAACTGCATACCCTTCAGTTATATCTTTATCTTTTCATTAGCATAACAAGGGTTAATTCTTATTCTTAACACTTCTCTTCTCAGACAGCTGTCTGGAAGTATATCTACATACGGGTATACTACTTCTTTTTTCCATGGACCAGACATTAATTTGACTGATTATTTCTCCTTAAGGTACTTTTTGTCACTGTCTCTGGATAATTCCCGGCCAAAAACTCTTAACTCATTTGTAGTCTCAATTTGTAGGTTTTCCATGCACAGCTTTATTCTCATCTCTCTGCAAACTTTTACCATAATTTTCTTAACCTCCTTGGCCCATTTTAATTTGCTGTGCAATATTTCCTTTTTACACCACAAAGAGATCTTTTGCTCTTCCCTTGAGCTTAGGTGCATCCAATATCTTATCAATGCCATACAGGCCATTGTATTCCATGATACCAGTTCCGTCACCATTCTTATAGCCTGGATCATGGATGATCCAGGTAGTGACAGTAAATGTTTTAAACATATATCATATATCGAATAAATTTGAGCCAGGAGTTGCGGGAGACCATCTCCGGGTAAGCGAGAAGGTAGGCCCAGTCTTTGACGGTTAGAACCCTGACCATGTCCGTGTCTCACTTAACACGTAAAGTAGTTAGGGGTGAGGGTATGTGTGCCGGTATACCTCAGTACATCCACCGCGTCAGGTGCCTACTAGTGTCCATCAGGTGTACCAAATGCACCAGTTCGTGTGTTAGTGATTCGGCCTCGTCAGGAGCCCAGCCCCTGCTTAATATATCGTATAAGACTAGCATGCAGTAGAAATAGCGTGTTAGGGAGCCCTTGCTCGTGAACAAAATCGGTGTGGATGAGTAGAGTGCCATCCCCGAATAATGCACCTACAGTGGACACTCCAGCCTGCTCCCACCTGGAGAGTTGTCGATGTGTCAGTGTCCTGGCAGAAGTAGGGAGTCCCAGGAGTGGAATGTTGGGTGCATATGGTGTGGTGGGTGCAGTATATTTCAGGGCTTGCCTCCAGTAAGTCAGCGCCACTTTCAATAGTGATGGGGTTGCAATCAGGATATTTCTCCTGGGGCATAGGAGTGTATGTAGCGTGCCTCACGCGACCATACCAGGAGTGTACACTATCTCATGTAAGTTGCGGCCCGCTAGCCAGAAAGAAAACCGCTGTAATTGACTCACCATGCAGTAGGCCCTAAAGTCTGGACCTCTCATGCCACCAGCGTCAGACGGCAGTTGCAATTTTGCCAGGCTGACTCGATGCCTACCCGCGCTCCATATTAAGTCGATCAATAGCGTATTCATTATTTTGAAAGTAGTAGATGGGTTTACTATCGGTAAAGCGGTGAAAAAGTATAGCACTCGTGGTAGCTTGGCCATTTTTCCCCATGTCTAAACGCCCGGCCACTGATAGGAGGAGCGATGTCCCAAAAGTGATTTTGGATCTCAGGGAGATGATTGCTCTCTGTACATTTCCATCTAGTATATCCTGTTGGGTTCTATTCACTCGGACTTCCAGGTATTTGAAAGTGACGGGGGCAGTCGCCATCTCATCCTCCTGATCACCCGTGGTGCGAAATCCTCCTCAAAAGAGTACGTAAGTTATTTTTCTAAGTTAATAGCAAGCCCCTGAGATTGAGTGAAACTGGGAGAATATCCGGGCCACAGTCGGGAAACTGCACCAGTGGTCCCTGGTGTATAGTATAACATCGTCGGCATATAGGGACAGTGCATGAGTCGTCTGCCCTATCGGGATACCTCAATTTATTGCAGCGCACCTTATAAGCAAGAGGCTCTAAAGCCAGCACAAAAAGGATTGGGGATAGCGGCCACCCCTGTCAAGTTCCCCTCAGGAGCCCCTGAGATGTGTGCCCCTGTGCGAGCCCATGCCACTAGGGAAGTATACAGTTTGACCCATCGTAGAAATCCTTGAGGAATTCTGAAACTTGCGAGGGCTGCTGGCATGTATTCCCAACTAAGGGTGTCAAAAGCCTGGCGTATATCTAAAGAGAGGCATCCCGCACGGGGGGCGATCCGGAAGCGCCCATATCACTTAATATAGCCTACGGATATTTAGAGATGTGCTCCGGCCAGGCAGAAACCCACATTGATCCACATGTATTAGCTTTGAGAGAAAGGGGAGGAGGCAGCTCGCCAGAACTTTGCTCAATATTTTATATTCTGTGTTTATGAGCGACAAGGGCATGTATGCTAATGATGTCTGTACGGTCCCTGCCCGGTTTCGGCAGTGATGTTACTAGGGCTTGTACTGTGGGTGGGGGTAGTGTGCCCCTTTCTAGTGAGACGCGGTATAGGCACTCCAAATGGGGTACCAGTTGCGTGGCATAGGCTGCATAAAACTCCACAGGGAAGCCATCTAACCCTGGTTTTTTTTTGCAGGGAAGGTCCCTAATAGCCTCCCGGATCTCAGCCGCCGAGATCGGTGCTCCAAGCGGTTCTCTGTCCGCCACGGATAAATGAGCGAATTGCAGAACATGAAAGAAATCATTGAGCGCGTGGGAGTCCACCGCTAGTGGGGCCGTGTATAAGTGTTCATAATATTCCTGGAAGGCTTCATTTATCTTGCATTGAGTGTCTGTGTGTGTGTGTAGTGGAGTGCAAATTTCCAGTATGGGCGACATCGAGGAGGAGTCCCTAATCGGTCGGGCAAGCAGTGCTCCTGCTCTATCCACCTCCGTATGTACCATTTGCATGTGTGCACGATAGTCCACCACTTGGAGATGCTCCAGTAGGTCTGCATATTCGATGTGTGCCTCCTGCAGGCTCTTCAAGCCCAAAGGAGAGGCCACAGCGTCTCTCTCTAGAGTGCTAAGTGTGCCTCTACGCTGTTCAGCTCGTGAAGGATAGTATGTTGTGCCCCCACCACAGAACCAATCACTGTCCCCCTTATTACCACTTTGAATGTCTCCCATGCGATCAGTGGCATGGAGGCTGTATTAGCATTGGTGAAGAAATAAGTTTCAATAGCGGTGGTCATATGTGCCCGAAAAGCGCCATCTTCCATTAGAAGGAAATGAAATTTCCATGTCGGGACAGGTGTAGGTACACGACCCCAGGACATAGTGAGTTCTAATGACAGCATTTTCCCTAGATAGGTAGGGTGAGTTATTTGCAGCAGTAGTGTGGCGGAGCATAAGATACGGTCTATGTGGGTATGCAGTGTGTGCGTCAGTGAGTAAGTAGAAAGAATATTCACGTATTCTGGCATTCTTACTATACCTTGCATCCACCAGTGACCAACCGTGTACCAATGTTAACAGGGCCTTGGCTTGCTGGACCGTAGCAGCCCCCAGGTCCGGAAAGCATAGATATTGTGATGTCCAATATGTTGCATACGTACTATCCCAAAAGGAGTCGACATCTAGAGAACATGTGCCTATACTTAACAAATACATATGTTATGTTATATGAAGTACTTCAACACTACAGATATAAAAGTAATGTAATGGAAAACATAGAAGAAGGGAAATATCCGGTAGTTGGATGTGCCGGTTGTTTGGTGAGACATAGCAAAGGAAATCTAATTAACCACAAAAAACGGAGTTGCGAAACTGCAGACAGAAGAGAGCTTTTCTATTTGGCTCTTCTGCAACTGTTCAAGCTTTGGTGTGCTGAATCAGAACTACTTGGCGACTACGACTGCTATGAAGACTCTTTCAATACTGTAAAAGGCAACATTCAGTGTCCAGTCTTTTCAAACTACTTGCAGATGTTGAAAGATGATATTGAACAGGAAGAAAACATTTCTGCTGAGGTACCTAAGGAGAGTTCACAAAGCAGCCAAAGTTCTGGACCACTGATCCACTTGGACAACCAGTTATTCAAAATAAAGCATCCATAGCCATGAGTGAGGTGGAGACTGTAATACAACAAGCAAGAGATGAAAGTGTTGATTTCAAACACTTAGTAGCTCAACTGAACGACGAACAAAAAGAAATTTATATCAAAGCAAAAGCTAAAAGAGAGAATGGATTTCTGCATGAGAAGAAAGAATGTGAATGTTCTTCGTTTAAGCCAATACTACTATACATCAGTAGTTAAGCTGGCACTGGGAAAAGCTTTCTAATTAAAGTTCTCACTGCTTAACTACACAGGACTACAGAATCACATTTATCATGTGTAGTAACAGCACCAACTGGATTAGCTGCACACAACATTAATGGAATTACTTTGCACCGACTACTTATGCTACCTGTCGCACATGACAATAAATTGGAATACCAAATGTTATCTGATGAAGCTTGTCATGAGGTGTCAAGAGTATTGAACAAACTGAAGCTTTTAATCATCAATGAGGTGAGCATGGTTTCAAAATTAATGCTTGCCTTTGGACACTTAAAAATGCAGCAGATTTTAAAAACAGAGTCTGATGTGCTGCTTGGAGGAAAGCATTTAATTGTCATCAGTGACTTACTGTAACTCACCCCTGTGAAAGGGCAGCCTGTTTTTAAGACACTTCTCCATAATGAAACAAGAAATTATTTGGGAAGTATTGGAAATGTAAATATTTGGATAAACTTTGAATACAAGGAACTAGTGAAGAATAAGCGTCAAGTATCTGATGTGGAATATGGAGATATCCTGAAGGACAATAGAGTAGGAGTTCTGACAAAAGAGGGAAAACATGCTTTGGAGAGTCGAATTGCAAAGAAACTATTTTCATCTGACAGCACAGCAGCACAACTAATGTACAATTGCATTGAAAAAGACAAATCCATAGTCTCTTTAATGCCTATACTTTAAGGGTGCTCCAACTTAAACGAACAATTTCTGAAGCTGGAGAAAGAAGAAAGTTTGCAAATTAAAGCTATCGATAAAATGGAACAGCAGGGAGTAACAATACTAACTGAGAAACTACTAGCAAAATTGGATTATTTGGATACGTCTATATTGAGGACTGCAGGGTTTGAAATGTGTTTACCTGTGTTAAAAGTGTTGGGTAATTTTTCAGCGTAATTTAAATGTGGAGGAAGTGTTAGTAAATAGTGCTATGTGTAAAGGTACTGATTGTATTAATTTTCCAAATAGTGATGAGGTTGAGTACTTAACCATAAAATTTGATCAGATTGATGGGGTGAAGCAGATTGGCCAATGTATTGTATGTTTTTTGCTTGTAAGGGACTTATATGTGTGGTGCAACACAATACAATCACAGCAACCTTAAGTTGAAACCAAAACACCCTTTGAAACTACAAAATGGTCACCTTTTGTTTCTTCAACCAAAGTGGTACGTCCAATTCCTGCAAAAACAAAAATGTGCTGTATTTCATCTACATGGATCATCAGTGTTTTAGCCATCATTTCGGCCTACTAGGGGTGATGTTTTGAAAAGGATCTTCAAAATTCAACTGTAATTTACATTTTTTCACAGTAGTGTCCATGTATAATAATAATGGAAAATGTTTTAAAATGTGTTTGTTTACATTAGTGTTGTAAGTGTAGGTAAAACAACTGAATAGAGAATTGTAGTGAGTGCAATGCATAGTGTAACTTATTTATAGTGATATACTGTGCAGTTTTTTTTCTTTCTACAATCCATACAATTGTTTTTACCCCACTGTTCAATGATGAAGCTTCATACAGCACATTGTTTATGGTGAACAAGTATGAAAGATGAGAGCAGTAAAAAAGGACATTGAAATGGTTGACTGTATTGTGATATAGAGTTACAGCATAAGCAGTGTGTACTTTTATGTTTTTGAAATCTTATAAAACAAATACTAACATATTTCTATTATTTTTCTTTTACGATAGTGTTTGTACTGATATGACTTTAGATGTGTCAACATACTTGTAGTATCACAGAAATACTTTTTTGACATACTTGTGGAGAGAGTCTTCATGCATAAAGAGTGCTCGATAAACTTTCCCACCACTTCCCTTTGCCAGCAGGGAATGCTGGAAAACTCCTGTGCAATTGATTGCTGTTTTGCTTTTCTGTGGGAACTGATCTTTACTGACCCATAGAGCTACTCAAACATCCACTCACTCACTCACACACCCACTCACCCATATAGAAACTCACACACCCACTCACTCACCCATACAGGTACTCACACAGCCACTTACTTGTACATTCAGCCACTCATACATGCAGTCACTCACTCATACAGTCACTTACACACATACTCAGCCACCTATATAAGCACTCATACACCAGCTCTGCCACCCATACAGGCACTCACACACACACATACCCATACAGCTACTCACTCACCCTTTCTTTCATTCATCCATACAGACACTTACATACCCACTCACTCACACATATAGCCACTCACGCATGCACTCACCCATAGAGCCACTCACACACCCACTGACCCATCCATACAGCCACTCACAAACCCACACACTCACCTATACACACAGCCACTCACTCACCCACACAGCCACTCACTCATCCATATAGCCACTAATGCACGTACTCAGTCACTCATAGTCTACCCATGCACCCTGTCACTCACTCATACACTCACACAATTACTCACTCACCTATTCACCACTTATGCATCCACTCAGTCACCCATTCACCACTCATGCATCTACTTGCACACTCACTCATACAGCCACTCATGCTCCATCTCACTCACATAGCCTCTAACATGTACTCATTCACCCATGCTACAACTCATACATCCACACACACATCCCTAGAGGCACATACATAGGCACTCACTCATGCATACAAGCACAGACATACCGAATTAGTCACTTATATAGGCAGTTATTTACCCATTCAATAACCCATACAGGCACTCATGCACCAATTTAATCCCTTTAATCACTCATAGGTCACTCACACAGACACTCACTCACCCATACAGCTTCTCATGCATCTACTCACTTATCTATACAGTCATTCACACACCCACTCACTCAGACATATACCACCCATGTACCCCTTCACTCACCCACACACCAATCATGCACCGACTCACTCACTCATACAGGCACTCACATACCCTTCCTTTCACCCATACAGGTACCCACACACCCGCCCACTCACTCATACAGAAATGCAGACACCTAATCACTTATTCATACAAGTACTAACACCTGCACTCATTCTCCTATACAGTCACTAACACAACCACTCATTCACTCATGCAGCCACTCAAACTCTACCATTCAGCTACTGACACATCCAATTACAAATCCACTCAATCACTTACCCACTCACTCATGCATACAGTGACTCACACACTCACTCACCCATACGGCCATTCATGCATTCTTTCACTCACTCATATAGCCACTCAGACACCCACTCATTCACCTATACAGCCATTCATACATCCACTCACTTACCCATACAGCCACTGACACACCCACTCACTCACCCATTTTCTACCAGGAGTGGCCCGTGCAGGTGAGAGCAGTGGGGCCGGGTGGGAGGGAGTCGACAGACGATGAGGAGGGAAAATTAAATAAATAATACATTTTCCCTCATCGTCATCTGTTGACTCCCCTCACCTGGCCCCACCACCCACTGCTCTTGCCTGCACTGGCCTCTTGTTCTCTACTAGTGCATTCACTCACTCACCCATACAGGTAGTCATATACCCATTCACTCACCCATACAGCCTCTCACTTACCCACTCCCCACCCATACAAGCTCTCACACAGTCACTCACCCACCCATACACCCATTCACACGCCCACTCACTCAGCCATACAGCGAATCACTCACTCGCCCATACAGACACTCACACGGACTCACTCACCCATTTAGTCACTTATGTAGCTACTCATGCACCCTCTCACTCATCAATACATACACTGACACACCCACTCACAGACCCATACAGCCAGTCACACACTCACTCAGTTGCTCATACAATCACTCAAAGAGTCACTTACTCACCCATATAGATATTCACGCCAACTCACTCACCCATACAGCCACTCACATAGCCACTCACCTATGCACCAACTCATGTACCCTTTCACTCACCCATGAAGTCACTCATACAACCACTTACCCACCCACTCACTCACTCATACAGGCACTCACACAGTCACTCGCCCACTCATATACCCACTCATTTAGCCATAAACCCACTCACACAGTCACTCACTCGCTCATACAATCACTCCTACAGTCACTAACTCACCCATAGAGACACACATACCTACTCACTCACCCATACAGCCACTCATGGAGCCACTCACTCATACAGCCACTCCTCCACCCTGTCACTCACCCATAGACCCCCTCACATAGCCACTCACCCATACAGACACTTACACAAATTCTCAGTTACCCTTACAGGGACTGACACCAGCCATGGCCCGTGCAGGTAAGAGCAGTGTGGCGAGGGTGGGGTGGGGTGGGGAAGTCAACAGACAATGACGAGGGAGAATAAACATTTTTTTTTAAAGAAAACACCTTGCCCTCGCCGCATCACTGAGTCGGAGATGCGGCAAGCGCAAGGTAAGTGGTTTTCTTCTTTTATTTTACTCTCTTTCGTCATCTGTTGACTCCCGTCCCCACCCCACCTCTCTTACCTGCACCGACTGCAGCTGACTCACACAGTAACCCAACCACCCATACAGCCACTCACACACCTACTCACTCACCCATACAGGCACTCACAAATGCACTCACTCGCCCATACAGTCACTCACCCCCCTTACACCCAGTCACACACCCACTCACTCAGCCACACAGCCCCTCACACACCCTCTCACTTATTCATATACAATGGCTCAAATACCCATATAAACTAACACATATATAGACATATATTCACAGGTGTTTACAATGACACACCAACAAAAACCATATAGTTATTCTTTCTTTAAACCAGATAAGGTGGTTCTAAAAGAACCTTTTTTGTTTTTTTTTGCTCTTTCTGAAGTTTTTTTATTTTCTGGGGTGTATTTTGTCATTTAAAAAAAAAAAAAGCAAATGTGAAAATGAAACAAAAAAACTACATGCACAAAATGTGTGCAACTAGTTGGAAAAAAACCCAAACAATTAACATCTGTGGCACCACTTTGCTTCTAGAATAGCAGAAAAATACTGCTCACCCACAGACATAACTTTATTACACTTTCTGCAAAATGTCCCCATGTCTGCAAGCTCTGGGATTACTGCAGGAAAGGCTTGGGTTTTAGGCACAGCAATGGTGTCGCCAACAGCTAGCTCCCTTGTGAAGGTGTTGATTCTGCTTCGCTTTCTTTTTCTGCTTTGAAGAGATTGGTGGGGTAAATAGTTTGCAGGTGCTTCAGCATGGAGGTGGTCCCATGACTGTATTTTTTTAGCCGTTTCTCTTGATAGAACTTTTGAGCACAGCTTACTCTACACTGGTCTCGCAACACCTTTTTTTCTGCAGAAGGGATAGTAAAGAATGTCTTTTCTTTTTGGCAGCTGTTCCTCCTCGGTGGAACTACTGTGGTCTTCTGGGTCTGGAGCCTGAGTAGATGTGGAGGCTGCCATTTTTAAAATGAAAAAGTGCCACCCAAAATAATCAGGAAACTGAAGCTGTACTGAGAGGTGTCAAACAGCACAGCTATACCCTGAAGTAAAAAAAAGTGGGAGGGTACATCCTCTGTATAAACATGACAACTATTTCAACCAATCATATTCCTTTATTCATGTGTCACATGGCATGTCTGAAAAAATCACACTAGTTTCGCAAAGCTCCCACAGTACCGAAAGTACGCATCAGAACAGTTCGCAAAGGATTCACGAATATCAGCAAACAAAACCTGCAAATTCTGCAAATTTCATGGTCAGGCAAATTTAAAACAAATTCTTAAAAAACATGCACAAAAGGTCACTTCAGATATTACCTTGTGGTCTGTAAATACACCTGTAGTGTAAAGTATGGACTAGATATTTACCAAACATAGTAGTGGTTACTAATTAAGTAGTAGAAAGTACTGCAACTACGTACTCCCTTATGAAGAAACTGTGGCCTCTTCTTAGAGAAAATCTGCTTTCTTTATGGTGCTGATGCTCATTACACACAAATTGAACGTCAATGGGAAGCAGTTACAAATACACACATAGCAGTGGCCCAGCTGAAACTGCACTTCTGTAAATCACAAATGATTCTAATTTCTTGGACTTAGCAAACACAAAGGGTGTTCCCTCTCGTATTTCACGTTGAAAAACAATCCTTACTGAATATCAATGCATTGTTAATCTGTTGGAGTAGAATCTGATCTGCAGTGTCTGTGACTGGTGGTTTCTTTCTTGTAATATCCATATACACACTCACACAGCCACTGATACATACAGTCATTGACACACCCACTCACAGATCCACTAAGGCACTCATGCGCCCACTCACCAACCTATACAAGCACTAAAACACCCACTCTGAAAGGTTACAGATGACAGTTAGGAAATTACATTTACAATAACTTAGGAATTCACTGTAAAAACCAAAGATTACAGGTACGTTACAGATAGGAAATAGAGTTAAAAAACCATTGAAATTCACAGGAAAAACCAAACGTTACAAGGACTTTATAGTTAGGAAATAACATTAAAAAAGTAGAAATTCATTGAAAAAAACCCAAAGGTTACAATGATGTTATAGTTAGGAAATAGAATTTTAAAAACCTTAGAAATTCACTGAAAAAAACAAAAGTTACTGGGACGTTATAATTAGGCTCATATTTCACACGTACAACACCAGAGAAATCTATCAGTTATAGTTACCTGAGCTAACTATAACTTACACACCCACAATGCACTGCTTATGACCTCACATATTACATCACTCATGACATGGTCAGTGACGTCGCTGATGACATCACTCATGACATCTCAAATGATATCACTGATGACATCATCCACAGATCCACTCTCACACCCTTATACAACCTCTCATATACCCACTCACACACACCCACACAACCACTCACATACCCATTCATGGACCCATACAAGTACTCACATAACCACTCATTCATCCTTAGAGACACTCACTCACACATACAGCTACTCACACAACCACTCACTGACCCATACAGCTACTCATATAACGAGTCACTCACCCATACAGCTACTGACACAGCCACACACTCGCCCATACAGCTTCTCACACACCCACTTATTTACTTATACAGACACTCACATACCCACTCACCCATATAGCCTCTCAACACAGCCAATCACTCACCCACATAAGCACTCACACTCTCACCCACACAACCACTTACATACCCATTCACACATCCATACAAGCGGTCACACATCCGCTCACTCACCCAAGCACCCACTCACTCATCCATACAGCCACTTACACACCCAGTCACTTACTCATATAGCCATACAGCCACTCACATAATATATGTTAGAAATAGTATTACTCATTAGTAGTACATCAAGTATACTAATTTAACTTATGTGTTACCTTGGTATATATGTTTAACATTCATAAACTTTTAGAAAACACTCATAATCACTGGATGATGTCATCAGTGATATCGTTTGAGATGTTATCAGTGATGCTATGAGGGATGTCACTGACCATGTCATGAGTGATGTAATATGTGAGATCATAAGCAGTGCATTGCGGGCGTATGATATAGTTAGCTCAGGTAACCATAACTGCTGAATTTTTATTGTTTTTTAAGAGTGAAATCTGAGCCTAACTCTAACGTCCCTGTAACCTTTGTTTTTTCAGTGAAAAAAATAATATATATATATATGTATATATCACGGTTGCTCGAAATGCATCTGCTACCAGCGAAACAAAAACGAGTGCAGACCTCAAGTAGTGCAGATTATTTTATTTTGTGTCAGTCTTCTGCCATAACGCGTTTCGGCCGTACAAGCGGCCTTGATCACATGACAGCCTTTGTATTTTTTTTTGTCACTCAGCAATACTAGACTGATAAAGCCACTCAGGCAGTACTAGACTGATAGAGCCAATCTGGCATTAATAACAATCAGGAACAAAATGTATATACATATATAAATTGGACTAACCAATAATTAGACCGAGCACTAAGTATACTAATACAGCAATCGGTCGCTTTGCATGAGAACAGTCGCTTAGACTTGACATTAACATCAGGAAGTGTTCTAGAATTGTTATGCAACAATATTGTATATTATCAAAAGAACCCCGCAGTGGTAAATAAATAACCTCTGATTGCAAATGCTGGAGTGCGACATCCCTTTTGTTTAAAAAAAAATATATATATATATATATAATGTATATTGTTTTTTAGAGAAAAAACGAATTAAAAACAATTAAATTAAACTTTTATTTGAAAACATATGCCGTGTATTTAATTAAATTGATAACTTTGTCGGGTTTACTAGAAATTCGCAAAGACAAAAGCGTTAGTGAGGGTGGATAATTATATTTTTCACGTATTGTTTAAATATTAATATTATTACACATTTGAGGAAGTAGTGTGCTGTAAATTTTAATTTTATTAGTTCTATGTTCACTGTAATTATTTTAAATTATGTTTTTGATTTAAACATTTTTAACATTTCAAAAAAATGAGTAAACGTTATTCAATTACTCTATACTTTCCCATAGGGCGATCTTCACCCTGGTGGCGGAGATCCCAACCAGCTGGTAAATTGGTGCTTATAGGAACCTTGCAGTCAAAAAGTCTGTTGTAGGAGGCTTGGAGACATGTAAGTCTACACTTAGGTGTAAGTCTCCACTCTATAATGATGAATAGCAAAAAGGTGGACCATTACAGTTGGGTGTAGGAGTATATCTACATGTGAGTAAATGTGCACATGCATATTTACTTTGTGATTCTGTCCCAAAATTTCTCTGGAGGTGTGATTTGCAGATCCATTTCTATATTCCTTGGGATCAGTCCTTACCTTCACAAGACTCAGTATAGACAGGGGTATTCACTGTGGGTCCAGATAGCTGAATCCATGCAATAGATCACAGTATCTTCATAGGGTACATTAAATTACAAGGACTCAGAATCTATTCCGTGTACATAATATGTTTTTATCCTGACAATCTTGCATGGATCTGGACTTCAGGACCTATGTTGAGCACCTATTGTCTAGACTCTCGAGTGTAGTCTCAAGTAGATTAGGCCCTCCATTCAAATTCATTTTAATATGTTGGTCTTTGTCTTTTCCAGTCTTTGTACTGACTTTTCCACCCATCTTTTCTTGGGGGATTAGCTTTCTGTTCTCTTCATTCTCAAATAAAGATGCCATGATAGATAAGGCAAAGCTACTTGTCAGTCTGGTTCTCCATTATAGCATCTTCTTTAAATTAATAAGCAACACTTCAGTATCTGTGGTGGAACCGGGAAAGTGGATGGGAAAAATGCAAATGTCAGCCTTACTTTTAGTAAAATAAAATAATAGTAAAATAATTTAAAAATCAGATCCACATAGAGTGCTTGAGCAGAAAATTGTAATTTGAAATTCCACATGCCTTTCATGAAATATGGATTAGTGGAATATCCGTAATATAAAGTTTCCTTAGGAAGAGAGATAATATGCCAGGATGGCGGATTTTCTGCATGTTCACTTTCCGTGTGTTTTGTTCCACATAAATACATTGAGAAAATTAGGAGTGCATCTGGAAATCATCTGTTATTGATCTCTAGGAGTACTGCTGGGACTCGTATGTGAATTCAGAAGAGTCTGACATTTTCTCCAAACTTTGTAGGAAAACTCGGAATAGCTTTCTGGCAAGACTGCTGCTGCAATTCACATTATAATCGGAGGAGTCCTGCTACCTTAAAGTGACAAACCAGCATACTTTTTATTTTAAGGCATCGTAGGTTAAAAAATGACTCCATTGTCATTGCTAATTTTTTCTAGTTTTTAAATTTGTCTTGGAAAACGGGTTCCAATACCACATGCATTGCTTGTGAAATAATTGTTTCAGAATTTAATGAAGTGGAAAGCTAGACCACAAGTATATTTTGATTCTTAATTCCATCAGTCAAGCTACCAAATTGAATAAAATTATTCGTTGGAGATGCATAATTGTTTTGAGTTGTCCACAGCCTCCGAGTGACCAAAAATGGCAAAACCTTCCATTAACTTGAAGTTGGGGACTATGCAATGACTAAAGAAGGGTAAAAAGGGTGCATTACTGCATGTGACAGAATAGTCAAAAAATATATAGAAAGCAATAGTTTTGGAGCCACTGTGCAGTGGCTTAACAAACAAACAAGATGTCTGTAATGATCCAGATAATCTTTGATTCTTGGCAAATTATTTAAATTATTTACACCGGACTAAAGATGCCTCTGAGAATACTTGACAAAAGGGGCAACAATGGTTGATCCAGAAACTGAAACATTAGCCATGTCAAAATGTAATCATGAATATTCTAGAGTTTATTAGCCCATAGAAATAATGAAAATAGTTTGGTGAGTACAACCCACCTCCCCCTAAATGGATGTGGACCAAGGGTTTTTTTCCCCCTTAATACCATGTCAAAGACCTAGCAACTGGAGGTTGGTGGTTTTAACAATGTTGTCAACTCTTAAGAACATGTAGTTGAATACGGTTTTCTTTGCTTTGTTCTACGTTCTGAATGTTTCAAATATAAAACCAAGGATTATTTGGCTGTAGATGTTCAGTAACACATTAACCAGAAAGCTTGCGGAGCTATAGAAAATTAGGGAGCCCACTCCAAGAACACTAAAGAGGCAGGGCTGTTTTAGAGTTTGGCAAATGGGATACTCTGTCACAAACATGAAGGATATCCCGTCCACCGTATTACAAGTTCCAAAGGATATAATGGAATTGTAATACGGCGGACAGGATATCCATCACATTTGTGACTGAGTAGCCCTGTCCACCAAACTCATAATCTGGCCCCAAGTTGGAGTTTGTTGATTTAGGTCTCCGCTTCTTACAATCACTGTAATGGTTGCAGTTTTGTCTCCAAATAATCAAGTTTAGTAAGCATCAAAATGCTATATGCGTTAAGCAGTTGTAATATATGCATATATTGATGAAAGGTTTTGGTGTTATATTAAATTTAACATGGTTCAAGTACTATGTTCATTTAGAGAAACTTGAATTGTTGGGTTAACTGCTTCATACTTCTTCTGAGTCAATGGGCTCTACCTAATAACCCTTAATGCAAAAATCTGGAAGATGGGGGTAGGTTTTGATATTTGTATAAGTGGCACGTACACAATGCTTCTAAGCGTACATGTTCTGAAATAAGATGATGGGTGGATACTGCAAAAAAATGAAAGCTCTTAATGGTGTAGTTTCCATACATACTTCAACCTTCCAATGGATCAGTATCATAAGTGCACATCTTCTTCTAAATTTAACACTTCCTGGAAAATCAGACCTGTCTAGAAAAAAATAATTCTCCTTGTAACATTTGTCAAGCATGCTGTTGATGAAGTAAGTATATCAGATTATATCCTAGTTTTTTACCATACATCCAGGGACAGCTGGCCATGGGTAGGTCCCATACTAGGAACCTCGTGGACTAAAATTGGTCCTTCTCGCAACTCCTGCGAGCATCCCGGCTTGTCTCTGTTGGGGCATCACAATCCCATTTCTCTGGTGCACTACTTTCCAGAAGGTATAATTGTACCTCATTTATTAGTTTTTTTATACCTTAGGACGACTGCGGAATCCTGAGTTGAGGGGACGTGACTCCTAGCTCCCTTTGGCCTAACACCACTTGCCGCCCCCTCTGAGTAGATAAGGATAATAGGTCCTGAAGAATTGCCGAGATCCTAACAGACTTATTATAGGCATGAAACATGTTGACCCCCTGCACAATCCACTGGAACTGATACAGGTTTAATTATCCCCTCTCAGTTCACGACTTTTTAGTCTGTTTTTACTCATGACCCAGGTACTCCTCAAATAAACTGTTTTTGGAGAATCCAGGAGCCATTTTTTTTTTTTTATAAACTGTTTTTATTATAAAAAGAAAAGTGCATTGGTTCAGTAACAGTACAGACATAATTACTTGGCAATTGCAGAAAATCCAACTCCGGCATCGAGAAAGCATACACAGTGTACCCAACTCCGTACCCCACCCCCGGGGGGTCCCCAAGGGATCCCAACACACTCAATCGGCTAAGGGTCCCACTCATCCTAGTGAAATGCTCATAGGGGTCAAGCCCCAGTCTACCCCTATACCACCAATGGAGGGGTCTCATCATCTACCACACTGCGGGTCATTAGGTCTTGTCTCTCCCGCCGCATCTCCACCGCTGGGGAGATACAGATGTCCCCGCGGTATTTGTTCCACTTTCCCCATTTATGGTCCCATTTCTTGGGGCACCCCCTTCCCTTAAAAACAGTTTTCTCCGCTATCATCGCCCCGTCCATGTCCTTTGCCCAGTCCATTACCCTCGGGCTGGCGTCCTGACCCCACTTCTGCGCTATGTTACGCTTTGCCAGCAGCCATCCCATTGCTGCCCACGCCTGATCCATCTGGGAAAGGTCGGTAGCTTCCCACATGTTAAGGAGACAGAGTCTGGGAGAGGGACTCAGGGGTCTGCCACATGCCCTAGATAGTTGGCGTGTCACCCTGTCCCAATAGTGTTGTATGTGTGGACATTCCCATAATATATGTATAAAGGTGCCAATTTGGTTACAGTGTCGGAGACATAACGGATCTGGTCGTCTCTTAAGTCGGAACAATAACGGAGCGTCAAAATATACCCTGTGGAGTACCTTGATTTGTATAAGGCGCAGTCGCATGGGGATCGCTACCTCTCTGGGAGAGGCAAGAGCGTCTCTCCAATCTTCCTCTTCTATAGCCCCCAGATCTGATTCCCATTTAGTACGTGTTTTATGCATGGGGTCCGTGCGATTATTAACCAATTTTTTATATGTTAAGGAGATAGCCTTGTGCTCCATCTGCTCTACTATCAACCGATCCTCCAGTGGGGAGGAATCAGGGAGAGGAGTCCCCCCAGTCAAGGCCGCGGAAATGGCGTGTCTGATTTGGAGATATCTAAATGTCTGTGAGGGCTCCAGGTGGTATTTAGTCTGGAGGTCTGAGAAGGTGGCTATTTTCCCCCCCACCCACATGTCCCCTACCGTGGAAATCCCGATAGTGTCCCACTTATCGAATCCGGGGCATTGACTGAGGCGGCCCAGCATATCTGGTTCCCATAACGGCGTTGCTTTCGTGAGCCGATTTTGCCACCCCAGTCTCCTCGTGGTTCCGTGCCATATTTCAACCGTGCGGGCTGTGTGGCCCGTCAGGTGGAGTTTGCGGGGGTTGGTATATAGCGCCCGATTGTAGCCCCCGCGTCCCATGAGCCAATGGTCGGTGCGGAAGGTAGGATCATCATGCGGGCCAAATACCCAGCTGTTAATTGCCGTCAATTGGGATGCCTGGTAGTACAGCCGAATATCAGGCAAACCTATCCCTCCATCGTACCATCCCAGGACTAGTTTATTCATAGCAATTCGAGGCGGACGGTCTTCCCAAAGTAGCCCGCGCAACACAGCATCGATTTGGGCAAAGTACGAGTCTGGGATTGGATAAGGGGCGTTCTGAAGTACATAGAGGAACCGAGGGAGCGCTAGCATTTTAAATAGGGACGAGCGTCCCAATAGAGTGAGAGGTAGAGAACGCCAGTGTCGGGCGTCTGACTTTAGCCGCTGAAGCGGCTCCACTAGATTCCGCTCGAAAAAGAGCTGAGCATCTGCGGTCACAAATACCCCCAGATATCGAAATCCCTGAGTGGCAACTGGTATTTCGTATCCCCTCGGACTGGGTGGGGGCTCGCCCCACAATGCATACATCTGGGACTTGGACCAATTTATCAGATACCCCGAGTGCGCTCCGAAAATGTGAAATATGTGCAGTACTCGTCTCAGCGACCGCGCAGGAGAGGCAAGGTAGAGAAGGATATCGTCCGCGTACAGGGAAATTCGATCTTCGTGCCCGTGTGTCCATTTGAAGCCACGTATCACCGGATCTCCCCTGATCCACACTGCGAGTGGCTCCAGTACCAGGGCAAAGAGGAGCGGAGACAGCGGACAGCCTTGCCTCGTGCCCCGATGGAGGGGAAAGGTGCCAGAGCGGTGATTGTTGACTGTAACGTATGCAGTGGGTTGTGTGTATAGTAGTTTGATCCAGCCAATCAGCCGGGGGCCGAGTCCCACCCGAATCAAAACCAGGAGCCATTTTTAAATCACACTCACACAATCCCACTTCTACTCACTACACATAGGCACCCTCACATAACATCATTGAGCTTCACGACGGCAAACTGAGAAGACCTCCGGTAAAGAGCCCCCCTGCGGGGCCCGTTGGGCATTGCAGCGCCGGCCCAACGAGGAGCTTCCCTATGATGAAGCATGACACCCCTCGGGTGTGTCAGGGCTCTTGCTCCTTATTGGAGCTATCCCTGGACAAACACTCACTACCTTGTCCTGTCTAGCACCTTCTGGTAACCACCATTACTGACATGGCCTGTCATTTCTTTCTTCCTACCACCTCCCTAGGAACAGCATACTCCTTCTCTTTAGCATATCCTTGGGGCCTGTATGCTGGACATATCAAGCCCCCTGTCCCTCCCTGTGAGACTTTAAATGGGATACTCTGTCACAAACATGAAGGATATCCCGTCCACCGTATTACAAGTTCCAAAGGATATAATGGAATTGTAATACGGCAGACAGGATATCCATCACATTTGTGACTGAGTAACCCTGTCCACCAAACTCATAATCAGGCCCAAGTTGGAGTTTGTTGATTTAGGTCTCTGCTTCTTACAATCACTGTAATGGTTGCAGTTTTGTCTCCAAATAATCAAGTTTAGTAAGCATCTAAATGCTATATGCGTTAAGCAGCTGTAATATATGCATATATTGATGAAAGGTTTTGGTGTTATATTAAATTTAACATGGTTCAAGTACTATGTTCATTTAGAGAAACTTGAATTGTTGGGTTAACTGCTTCATACTTCTTCTGAGTCAATGGGCTCTACCTAATAGCCCTTAATGCAAAAATCTGGAAGATGGGGGTAGGTTTTGACATTTGTATAAGTGGCACGTACACAATGCTTCTAAGAGTACATGTTCTGAAATAAGATGATGGGTGGATACTGCAGGAAAATGAAAACTCTTAATGGTGTATTTTCCATACATACTTCAACCTTCCAATGGATCAGTATCATAGGTGCACATCTTCTTCTAAATTGAACACTTCCTGGAAAATCAGACCTGTCTAGAAAAAAATAACTCTCCTTGTAACATTTCTCAAGCATGCTGTTGATGAAGTAAGTATATCAGATTATATCCTAGTTTTTTACCATGATTGATATAGGTTGAGCCATGGTTGTGGCAGCTTCTTCTTGTAGATCCAGCTGGTGCTTGAGTTGCTTCAGCTTATAGATATATTGTCTAGAGGCTAACATTAGGTTGCATATACATGTGTCCATGCATTAAACTGCGAGGTAATTTCTCTGACAGCAGGTGGCATGTCCTTGAGAATCTTTGAATATGCAGCACATACTTTCAAACATGCCACCTGTGAAATTAACCTAGAATAAAATATGGACTGAAGTATAACATTCCAGAGGTTTTGCTGAAATCTCAGTAAATATAGAGTAGAGACATCATGATACAAAACTTTTCTAAAAATTGTTTCCTAAAAGCAGGGATTGACTCAATTATTAGAATAGGTAATAACATGCACCAATAGTGAGTTGCTCCCTATTCTGAAGTGCGTAAACCAAAATGTGTTGCAAATTCTGTACACAGTAAATTGCATTGCGTTTCCATTGGTTGAGGACTGAGATAAAATTCTTGGCACCATCTCACAACAGATGTATCCAGGGTAGCAGATCCTTTTGTTTGCTTATTTGTGTCCCAAAACCCAGCAGATGTAGCAGGTTGCCTTTCCTCTACAGGCAGCAGAGAGCAAAGGTATGGTTTGCTAAACTTCTGTTTTAGTTAAATATTCCGGCTTTGGTTATTCACACTGACCCAGCAAAATCAAATTCAACAAATGTGGAATCCATCAATTTAATAGCCATGAGATGTGGCTTGCTAAGAAGAGAAGCGTTCACTCCAGTAATTTGGCAAACAATTTAGAGCGACTTGAACTTCACATTTGAAATGAAGAACCCAATCCTGTAATCCTTCTTGCAGAATATCAGTAGATCATGGAAAGAACATACTGGCCCTTGACTCACTCAAAGAAGCAGGCACACTAGCTATTGAAGTCACCTTGGAATGAGCGGGATAGAAAGTCAAAAATGCAAGAACTGATACAAATCATTCAGAGTTGAGAATAAACTTCCTAGTCTGTGATCTGGAAGAACTGTGAAGCAATTGCTAGATGCAGAAAAAGAACACCAGGATAGAAACTGTGATGCTTGTTTCCGGTCCAGGGAAGACATGGCTTGGCAGTTCCGGCTGGACTGTTCCCATGAGGCACAGGGTCAAGACTGATTTGCATATAGCTGTGTCTGAACTGGGGTGGCGAAGTGAGCTAAAGAACGATGATGGATTCAACCCAGATCTGTGACTGGGGGTGAGTGTCTGAAAAGTTTCAGCGCTCCGTCCATCATCTCCTTGTGGTTGCTTTGTTCGCCCTAAGTTGGCAGGGTATGCCCAGACGTGGGTCCCTTGCTCACTTTGCCACTGGATTCAAGCTAGCCTGACTGATGAGGGCTGTTAGCCCGAAACCGGTCCCAGGATGCTTGTTTCCGGTCCAGGGAAGACATGACTTGGCAGTTCGGGCTGGACTGTTCCCATGAGGCACAGGGTCAAGACTGATTTGCATATAGCTGTGTCTGAACTGGGGTGGCAAAGTGAGCTAAAGAACGATGATGGATTCAACCCAGATCTGTGACTAGGGGTGAGTGTTTGAAAAGTTTCAGCACTCCGTCCATCATCTCTTTGTGTTTGCTTTGTCCGCCCTAAGTTGGCAGGGTATGCCCAGACGTGGGTCCCTTGCTCACTTTGCCACTGGATTCAAGCTAGCCTGGCTGATGAGGGCTGTTAGGCAAAACCAGTCCCAGGATGCTTGTTTCCGGTCCAGGGAAGACATGGCTTGGCAGTTCGGGCTGGACTGTTCCCATGAGGCACAGGGTCAAGACTGATTTGCATATAGCTGTGTCTGAACTGGGGTGGCAAATTGAGCTAAAGAATGATGATGGATTCAACCCAGATCTGTGACTGGGGGTGAGTGTTTGAAAAGTTTCAGCACTCCGTCCATCATCTCTTTGTGTTTGCTTTGTTCGCCCTAAGTTGGCAGGGTATGCCCAGACATGAGTCCCTTGCTCAGTTTGCCACTGGATTCAAGCTAGTCTGACTGATGAGGGCTGTTAGCCCGAAACCGGTCCCAGGATGCGTGTTTCCGGTCCAGGGAAGACATGGCTTGGCAGTTCGGGCTGGACTGTTCCCATGAGGCACAGGGTCAAGACTGATTTGCATATAGCTTTGTCTGAACTGGGGTGGCGAAGTGAGCTAAAGAACAATGAGGGATTCAACCCAGATTTGTGACTGGGGGTAAGTGTCTGAAAAGTTTCAGCGCTCCATCCATCATCTCCTTGTGGTTGCTTTGATCCCCATCAGTAATTTAGAAATGTAGTTGGATTAGCAAATTGACAGCTTATGAATGAGGGTATCAAAGAGCCGGCTGTTTTCACTATTTCTGTTATATGCTGTTTCCAATTGGATTTAAGACTGGTTGTGGACCATGACTAGTGAATTTGCTTGCATTTCACAGCATTCAGACAGCATTCAACACAGTCGGCCATCTCACCCTAATCAATACCCTAAAGCCCCGAATAGGATTCACTTGCAATGCCCCTCACTGGTTCACCTCCTGTATTTCCAATCAACAGCAGTTTAGTCACCTGTGTACGTCCAGTTTCCAAGCATTCTCTATCAGCTGCAGAGTCTCCAGGGCTTCGTACTATCCCTGTTGTGTGGTCGGCTTGTACACTGAGCCACTAGAGACTCTACTGACAGATAATCAGCATCAGAATTCACCAATATGTTGATGATACTCAACTCTACTTGAAAATCTCCTCCCGTCCAAACATCGATTGCCTCATCTGGATGGTGGTAATGCCCTGCTCCATGGCCTCTCACATTCCACATTGGCCTCCTTTAAGGGCATACTACACTGCCACAGCACATCTCATCAAGTGTCCGAAGAAATATGATCACATCACTCACCCTCATGTAACTTCATTGGCTCCTCTTCAAAACAGCTGTATAAGTTACAAAGCCGTTATTACCAGCACTCCTGCTTAAATTGCAGACAAGCTCATCATCTCTAGTGTCTCTTGGCACACCTGCAGCCAGGACATCATCAGACTGGAGACTAGGAAGTTTAACAAAGAAAAAGAAAAAACATGGTAGCAACATTTTCCATCTATGTACCCAGGATCTGAAACAACTTACCTGTATCCATCGTGACTGCCCCAACGCTGCTGCAATAGAGGGAAAGGTTGAAGATGCATCTATTTAAAGAACACTACATCACAATGCAGTAACTATAAAACTTTGCTTCCAGATTGCAACTACCTCTCTTGTAACTCGTTGGCTGTATGCTTTGTTTGCACTATACAAATATCACACACAAACTTCCAAGTACATAATGGTTTATCTGTTGTGTATAAGTGGAGATCAGATAGTTGAGAACTGATAACGAAATGTGATGGAGATAAAGCACTTACAAACTGATCCTAAAGTAGCTTGGGATCATGTGGGGGACAATATCTAAGAGTTATTGTGGGCAGTAAATCGGAGATCTGGTGAAATTGAGGCAAGAGGTCTTGGAGTGGTTGAGGGTATTCAGTGACCAATCTATTGAACAGATTTGTGGGGTTGTGAGGTCAGAGAATGAGCTTAGTGCATTTTCTGACAAGAATGTCTAGGTTATAAAAGAAAATTAAGTTTATTTATTTAATGTTAAGTGCTAATAATATCCTCTAGTGGCCTCCCAGTGCTTTGGATATAGGTACTCACAGTCACGTGGGTAGTAGGATGTTTTGCAGAGCATGATGATGGAGAAGTATGTATTCATTCCAAGACAGTGGTGTGCTAAGGACGCCCACCATCTAATTTATCCCAAATGATGACAAAACTTCAAAGAACAGGGTCCTGATAGCCAACGGTGAAGAAGGCTTGCTGGTCTTAAGCATCTGAATAGGCAGGACTTTGTGAACAATGGAGGGGATGACTCGAGAAGGGCAGTATTATCCAAATGCCAGTGACCAGGCGTGGTCGGCAAGGTTATTAGCTTAAACTCTCAGATAGAGGTGAAGGTCATTTCATACTTTAGAAGCCAGGAGCAAAAAAGATCTCTCACCCTTCTAGGCAAAGTTAATTTAAGGGAATGTTAAAAGAAGTGAATTCACCGATCCCAAGGGTCTGTGAGGGATGTAGCTCTGAAATTTTTCTGATAGAGTTTCAAGGCCCATTTTACAGAAGACAGGATGAGGCAAACAGGTGATTTATTCCAGTACTTGGAGCTGCTTGGAAATAGAATCCACATTTTGGAGACCTACCCTGTCTCTTTTGAAAAACACAACTATTCCCCCAGTTTGTTAGTGCCTCACCTCTCCTATGTGGAGAAATCTTAGCAGGAAGTTGCACCCAGGCGTGGTCGGCAAGGTTATTAGCTAAATCTCTCAGATAGAGGGGAAGGTCATTTCATACTTTAGAAGCCAGGAGTAAAAAAGATCTTCCACCCTTCTAGGCAAAGTCAATTCAAGGGAATGTTAAAAGAAGTGAATTCACCGACCCTAAAGGTCTGTGAGGGAGGTAGCTCTGAAATTTTTCTGATAGAGTTTCTAGGCCCATTTTACAGAAGACAGGATGAGGCAAACAGGATATTTTGAACAGTAACCTCTTACTAACGGGCAGCCAATGCAACGTCTTGAGTATTGGCATGGGTAAGTCAGATAACAGCCTTGCTGCCCAGTTTTGGACTCTGCAACCTGGCTGAAGCTTTCATCATTAGCCCTACTTACATTGCATTGCAGTAGTCCAAGTGAGATAAGATCATAGCCTGATCATTCTTGTTGCGTGTTTGTGTAACAATGGAAGCACTTTATACAACATCCTTAGGTAGAAGAAACAGGAAGCTTAGACCATGTTTACTTGTTTCTCCATATTAAGATCTTTATTGATCCAGAAAACCAAGATTTTTTGCTGGCGACACTGGCATTCGGGGGCCTTCTAATTCTGTAGACCACCAATTTGGTAAGCGAGTGATTGTCAATGCCCAACACACAACGGTGCAGTCTTATCCCCATTCAGTTTCAGTGCATGTAAAAACTTCCACTGAGTCACTGAAATCATACAATCATAAAAGTTAGTGGCCGCTTTGGCTTCTTCAATTACAGATACTAGAATTTGGATGTCAAAAGCATGTGACATAATAGACGACCCCAATTGTTTTTATCAGTGTGGCCGGGGGGGGGGCGTCGCAAACATTAATCAGAGTAGGACTCAATATGAAGCCAATCAACCACCTCTCATGAGAAAGATCTTTCCTTGGAAGAGAAAGTAGATATCCTAACGGTTTGTGTGCGATTGGACAGTAAAGAGGAGAGCCAATTCAAGGATTTGCCTTGCACGTCATCACCTAACATCACCTAACGAGACATCAATCTTTCTCCAATTATATGCATATGCCTCAGTGACCTATTGGGACCAGGATTTTTACCTGCACCTTCAAATCATTGTTGACCTAAGGATTGAGCAGCACATTTCTCAACCTGCTTTCACGCCATTGGAATCACTAAGAACACTGTCCCTCACTGAAAAAAACAAAGGTTAAAGTAACATTATTGTTAGGTGAAAACGCCAGTGACAAAATTGATGTTTTGAACTAAAGAAAACACAGAAATTCACCAGATATAGTTAGCAGAGCTAACCATGCACTGCTTATGACCTCACATATTACATCACTCATGACACGTTCCATGACACCATTTATGACATCACTGATGACATCATCCTATTAGTGTGTTAGTTTGTTTTATAGTTTACATAGTGTTGGCTATCTACCATATTACTTTTCAACCAAATTTTGTTCAGCCTGTGTCCAGCTAATCAGTATAATTGTTTAGAAAAAGCATGTGCTTCTAATGCACTAAGGTGTGCAGAGGTATTGAACACATTATAAATTTTGCATTGATGAGTAACCCTGTGTGCAGGTGACGGTTGACAACTTGTGTCCAGCATGTTCCACACAAGTTTTAGGCTCTGCAAAAAAAGCTTGCAACAGGGCAAAGATTCCACATACAACATACTAAGAATTGTAAGCAGCCTGGAGTTATTAGACAGAATTGTTTCAGCATGACAATTTCTATGTAACATAGAAGACTGTGTTCACCAGGTATTAAGCTATGTACATGTGCTTGCTTTGCTTCAGGAGATGGGCTATCTGTAAAGTTTTCACCACAGTATGAAGGCTGCAGGTTGTATGATCTTTGGCACCTTCAGGCCTTGGTTATTTTAAGTGAATAGTCATTCTTTCGACAAGTTTAGCATAGAGCATATATTGTTCTTAGTAGATACTTTTTAATACTCTATAGTGTATTTCTCATGAGAGGGTAAACTCTCTCCATAGAGTGAATACTGTTTACAGTAGCCACTTTCTCTACTCATATCAACTTCATTTCTCAACGTAGGTTCGGTGACTGTCAGGAGTTTGATACAGATAAAAGCTCTCCATAGTAGGTAATTTGTTTTGGAACACACATTCAGTATTTTTAGGAACTTGTTTTTCTCTGAACAGTTATATGTATATTGAACACCGTATACAATGAGGGTTTCCTATATATCTGTGGTTGATTGTTAATGTAAACTACCCTACCCATGAAGAGTATGGTATAGGGTCAATGTGGCACATAACCCATGTTTGCTACACCTAACGGAGTTGTTTTGTGCTGGCATTAATAACGCCTCATATTTTTCTGTGCTATTTTGTACTTACTTTCAGGGCTCTAATGCTATACCCGTTTATAGAGCAATGTGTACAAAAGAAGCTTGGATGATGTCATCAGTGATGCCATCAATTGTCATTTGAGATGTCATGAGTGATGTTATAAATGATGTCATAGAACATGTCATGAGTGATGTAATATATGAGGTAATAAGCAGTGCATGGCGGGGACACAATTTCTGTGGTTTGTTTTTTTGGTTCACAATTTTAATGTTATCTCTGACAAATTCACATAACTATGAGTGGGTTGAACCTTCTAGTTCCACTGATGTTATGTATGAGTTGAACATTTCCTTGCCTGCTTCGTGAAGTTCTCTCACTGGTATATCTTGGACAAGTCCTCTAGATCAACATAAGAGTATATCCTTGGGTATTTAATAGCCTGCTACATCAGTCTATGAATGTGTTTCCCTCTGTATCCCCCATTGTGCCAGGCTACCCTTTAAGTCCTTAACTATATGAATATATTTGGTTATCTTCTTACTAATATAGCAAATCAACGCTCTAGTCTTCACACCATTTTCTTACACTCAGCACTTTGAAACCATTCATGTAACTCTGGTGGCATCATGAATAATGATTTGAAGTGTGTTCTGTCTACTTCCAAATCACCGAGCAGCTTTTCAATTGAGTCATTAAGGTATTCCCACCCCAGCCTCAAGAGCACCTTTTATAGCTTTCTAGTTTCTAATCCGTTCTATATTTCTGGTTTATAAAGGTGGTTACCTCCCTATTATTTACCCATGAGCCATTCCAAACTCACATTTTTGAGTGCTTATTGAGGTTAAAGAATTCCTCTATTATTGCAATTAGGTGTTTGTCAATTGCCCTCTCAGTTAAGAGGCAGGTATTTAGCGACCACATACCTTGTCAGCCCCCATTTGCCAGGACTAGTGTGATTCCAAGCAAGGAGTGATATTAGATATCTATTAGATGAACTAAGGTGCCACCTAAACTACATCCTTATGGACCTGACATAAAAATAATCATGCCAGGAAGATAAGCTATGTACTATTTAAAAGTAATTGTAAACCTTATAAGTAGGGAGTATTTTCCCCCACAAACCCCTCAGCCCCAAAGCTTCAATTAATTTACCTTAAACTGTTGCTCTTTGCGAGTTCCTTGACCTTATCGAATCAAGATACATTCTTTTATGGTGTGAGTCAGAACATCAAAGGGTCACAATATTGTAATCAGAATATTGAGGGACAAAATATTGAAAGGTAACTATGGGTACATCTTCTACACTCCACATATATGTACCTTGGTGATACATCTTGAAGATATATATATATATATATATATATATTCACAGAAAAAACTGAAGGTTACGGAGACGTTATAGTTAGGCTGACATTTCACTCGTACAAAACCAGAGAAATTCAGCCGTTATAGTTAGCTGAGCTAACTATAACTCGCACCCCGGCAATGCACTGCTGATGTCACATATTACATCACTCATGACATGGTCAGTGACATCACTGATGACATCTCAAATGACGTCACTGATGGCATCACTGATGACATCATCCAGTGAGTGTGAGTGTTTCTAAAAAGTTTAATAATATTATATATATATATGTATATATACACCAAGGTGTATTGAAGAATGAATGGGTGTATGGGTGTCTGTATGGATGATTCAGTGGGTGTGTGACTGACTGTGTAAGTGAGTGATTATATGTTTCACAGTGAATGTATGGGTGAGTGACTAATCTGTGTGAATGTCTGTATCAGTCTGTCAGTTAGTGTGTAACTGGCTGCATGGGTTGGTGAGTAGCTACATGAGTTTCTATATGGGTTATTGATTGGTTGTCTGAGTACCTGTATGGGTCCCTGAGTGTCTGTGTGGGTGGGTGACGGGGTGTGGGACTCCATGCATGGATAAGTGAGTGGGTGAATCACTGGGTGTATGGGTTCATGAGTGCGTGTGCGAAGGGCTGTATGGGTGAGTGAGTGTGCGTATGGCTGTGTTGGTGAGTGAATAGATGTCTCAGTGGTATATGGTTGAGTAACTGCATATGTGAGAAGCAGTATATGTGAGTGTTGGAGTATATAAGTGACTGTATGTGTGACTGAGTGATTGTGAGAGTGGCTGTATGGGTGAGTGTGTGCTTGTGTCAGTGACTTATAGGAGAGTAAGTATGTGTTAGTATCTGTATGAATAAGTTAGGTGGTGTGTGTATAACTGTATAGGTGAGTAAGTGGCAGTGTAATTGACTCTTTGGTTGAGTGACTAGGTGTGTGAGTAGCTCAATGGGTGACTGACGGTGTGTGAGTGTCTGTATGGGTGTATGAGTGGATATATCTGTGACTGTATTGATGAGTGTCTATGTGTATGAGAGGTTGTATGGGTGAGTGAGTAGATGTGTGTGTAGACCTATGAATCACTGAGTGGGTATGTATGTACTGGTATTGGTGTATCAATGGTTTCGAGAATGGTAGTCTGAAATTTGGAGTGGGTGTATGAAAGGTTATATTGGGGTGTGAGTAGATGCATCAGAGATTATGTGGATGATGTCATCAGTGATGTCATCAGTGATGTCACTGAACATGCCATGAGTGAAGTAATATGTGACATCATCACCAGTGCATTGTGGGGGCACGAGTTATCGTTAGCTCAGTTAACTATAACGGCCGAATTTCTCTGGTTTTGTACAAGTGAAATGTCAGCCTAACTATAACATCTCTGTAACCTTTGTCTTTTTCTGTGAATTTCTAAGGTTTTTAAAATGCTAATTACTGACTATAAAGTCCCTGAAACTTGTGGTTTTTTCAGTGAATTTCTAAGGTTTTTACGTGCTAATTTCTAATTATAACGTACTTGATTCCTTTGCTTTTTTAACTCTCTCTCTCTCTCTCTCTCTCTCTCTCTATATATATATATATATATATATATACATATATATATATATATATATATATATATATATATATATAGAGAGAGAGAGTTAAAAAAGCAAAGGAATCAAGTACGTTATAATTAGAAATTAGCCCGCAACATCAGAGCAGTGATAAACAAGCACTGGGGCATCATCAAATCTGATCCCATATTAGGCCCAGTAGTGTCAAATCAACCAGACATCACATACAAACGAGCACCATCTATGCATGATGCCCTTGTGAAAAACAGTCCAGAAATCATCTCCAAGAGTAACTGGTTATCTGATATCAAGGGATTCAAAAAATGCAACAGTTGCAGGGCTTGCAAATTTGGCAGAAGCATCACCCAGGTAGATTCAGTATTTAGGAAACATCCCTTCATCATAAGGCATCGCCTCACATGCAAAACTGAGTTTGCAGTTTACCTACTTGTCTGTTCATGTAACCTATGGTACATTGGAAGCACAAAGCTACCGGTGCACCAGCGCATCTTACAACATCTTAGGGCCATAGTTAACAATGATTCTACTTACCCTGTAGCAAGGCACTTTAGTGACAAGCACAGCAACAACTTGGCCCATTTACAGTACTCGGTCATTGATTGCATACCTATGCTAGTGAGGGGTGGAAATCGGGAAAAACTCCTTAGACAGCTAGAGAGCAAACACATCATCGAGTTCAATACCAAGGCCCCATCTGGGTTAAACTTGAGTGAAGATTTGCATAACTTCCTATGATTTCTTACTATATGAACAGGCTATACGTTTACACATCGATGACACATAGATTTGTTACCAATGCCCCACTGATTCTGCTATGTTTAGTTCCACCGCAATATTTATGGCACACTAGGTGCTTTAGTACACCATTTATTAGATAGAGAATGGGTATCAATGGCTCAATATGTTCTCGCCATGACTATCTGCTTATAAACTATTTATTTGCACAATATCTAGGTTGAAATCGCATATATGCTTATTTTAGCAATTTGCGGGCTTTATATTTATATTTCTAACAGTAAGCTATTTATTGTGTTTTTGGTTTGCTACATGTATTTTTTGGAATCCTTGCGTTTTTGCCACACTTCTTAAATATGTCCATCATGGTTTCATGCAACTGCAGCAGTTGAATCTCCATACAATGTTACTAATTTCGTTCCCTCCCATACCTAATGTTCCCCCTAGAAATCTATAGGGTGGCATACACCCATGTGTATATGTACTGTAGAGGCACTAAAATGATTATCAATTTTTGTGTCTTTTGTTTTAAATAACACCCCGTGTGCAGATGTTGTCACATTAACCATTGGGTTCAGTACATTTTTGCGCGACCAGATGCACTCACGGGCTCACTCACATTTCCAAACACCTCCCTCCCTTTCACTGAACACACACAAATTTAATCACTCATGAGTAACAGCAACAGCATGTACTCGCTACAATACTAACAAGCACTACAATTCACTAGTGGTATTTTTTTAATCTATCTCTTTGCTGATTTTGCGCCCTTCAGCCCCGCATTTTAATACTTAATACGGGCTGGCCGATTAGATGGTCAATCATATTTAGTTATGCGACTTGCGCGACTGATTAAATACTTTATCCTTCGTTTTAGGATACATTTTATACTCACAAGCTCGCAGCTACTCTGGATTTTCCAACGCTGTAATATTTGCAATGGCAAGAGCGAGCGCGAGTTACCACACCAGCGCTAGCCTTTAGGAGAATGACATTACAGATGCCTTCAACCTCCATATCATTATAGCACCATGTATGCAGTCATTGGTCAGCACTTAGATTACAGTAATATGACACTGCAGTAAAGCAATGATACTGCAGTAAAAGTGCCACATCATGTTGTAAAGTGCTTATCTGAACGAATACCACTGTAGAAAGACTACTGCTTACTCACCATGTATATATAGATCACCTTCACTTGCAGTGCACTATGTGAACAAGGCCGCATGTCTGGCGGCCGAAACGCGTCTTTGGACAATGATGGTTAATTAATAAACACCTTGCCACTTCAACTGCTGTGGAGTCTGTGTCCTTGTGTAGTGCCGGTGTGACTGGACACTCTTGGATTTTCATGTGGATTTCTATGCAGAGTCAGGCTAACTCTGCCACACAGACCCCCTCGGCGAACTTTGTTCTTGGGCCTAAAGAATCCTGAAAACAGCCACCGCATTTAATGAACTCTGGGAAGAGATACATGGGATTATGGCCCCCTGATTGCTAAAGTACTGTGCAAACAAGAAAACCATCGTGCCTGAAGTTCGAGTTGAGTCGGAGGACCTAGCCTTACATCAGGCACTGAGGGGTGAGTATTAATTAGCACATGTAGCATATAATCAGGTAACCAAGAGGAGCACTTTTGGCGCCTATTTAAGCACTTTGCAAAATTACATTTTTCATTTTGTGCTTAAAGGCAGCCTGGCAACAATAATCATAAGCTATTCATCATGTCCAGTGAAGCGCTGCAGAAAGGGAAGCAGCGTTTGAGACTTTATTTGATAATCTGCCATCAGTACATAACCAGCCACGTACGGCTAATGCACAAAGGGACACTGGGAATGATAATTATAGAAACAAATTGAAAACTTTGGAAAAATTATCAAAATCTGAAATCACGAAATGGTGGGAATCAAAATCACTGCAGAAATACAAGGAAGTTGGTAGAGTCCCTCGAGGGCTCAGAATAATGCTTGCGCCAAGTTTTGACAACCCTAATCCAGATATGCTCAAAGAATGGGCAGAGAGCAATCTGGAAGCATCAATGAGACTAGTAAATATCCTAATCAAATATGCAGACATTGACCGCTCATCAATACTGAAAGACATTGAACGCATAAATGCGGAACTCGACAGCTATGAGCAACAAGAGGCAATTAATAAAGGAAAAGAGGAAATTGCAATTCGCCTCAAAAAGCATGAAGAAACAATAAAAACACGAAAGGTCTTCAAATTCGCAAGAGATAAGGCGGACTACGAATGTGGACAAATCTTTACCTTTGCGAAACGCTATGATAACATCAGAAAGCAAAGGCTGAATAAATCGACTCCACTCAGCGCTCAACCAACAACAAGCAGAGCCGCGGAAGGCACAGACTCAGCATCAATGTCCGATTTAAGCTCTGCACTAGAAAGTGGATCAGAATCAGAAGAAAGGGGTCAAAATGTGGCCGAAACAGATGGAGCAGGCGCAAGCTTGGCCCAGGAGTTGGATTTTTAGTACTGGACAGACGACAAACACTCAGACCAAGACAACCAAGGAATCAAAACTCAGACACAATCGCAGGAGGCGCGAAAGGAGAAAAATCCGAAAAACCCAAATCAACAAACAGAAAGAGAGGAAACTGGAGGCGATAGGAAAACTAGACACTAAAACAATCATCAACCTGAGTGAAATTGATCTGACAGAGGCGGAGAAACAACTCCTCTGTTTAGGTCTCACTTTCTGTCCGGAGAGTAACTTTGACTACTGCAGTACTAGAGTTGATGTAATTAAGTTCATAAGGAAACTCAAACTCATAAAGTTCTTCAAGCAAAAAAATGAAAACAACACCACTAACACGCCTAGCATCGCGTCAGCAGGTGGTAACATTCTGACAGTCTCAGACATCCCCATCATGAGAACCTTGATGGAACTTAACTCCACGGCGAATAGTGCCACGCCAGATACTGTGGTGAATGAATCGATCGTTGGTTCTGATAAAGTACCAAGCCCTTTCAAACCCCACTCAACTTTCACACCTATCATTCCAAAGATGCAATCGACATCTTCAATGATGTCATTACTAATGAATTAAAAGCATTACATCTCAAGAATCAACGAAAACGCTATTCCAGCCAGTTTCCAGGAAAGAATCAAAGTTACCGCAATCTTATGACCAAGCTTCAAAAAGAGAATGAAGTAATCATCAATAAGGCGGACAAGGGTGGCAACATTGTGCTGTGGCCACATAACCAATACCTAGCAGAAGCAGAAAGACATTTATCGGATTCAACTTGCTACAAAATCTCCAGCCACAAAGAGGTTGCTAGCAGTAATAAAGACCTAAAGAAACATCTCAATGGATTTAGAGCACAGGGAGTCATTAGCAAGGATGAATTGTCTTTTCTGCATGCTGAGTTTCCAGTAACACCTATCCTATACTTTCTGCCTAAGATACACAAAGGTACTGTTCCTATACCAGGACGCCCAATTATATCAGCCCGAAAAAATATATGTGAAAATATCTCAAGGTATGTTGACTATTTCTTACAGGGCCTGGTCTCCAGTCTGCCAACTTATCTCAGGGATACTAGTGATTTCCTGCTGAAAATCAAAGACATTCCTTGGAGTCATGACTACATTTTTATGTCACTAGACATTACATCGCTGTATACTAGTATTAGTCATAGTGACGGCATTGCAGCTTGTAAATATTTTTTGGACAAAAAACCGATCAATTGCTACAAACATAACAAACTTTTGCTCTTCCTCATTGAATGGTGCCTATGCCACAATTACTTCTTATTTAACAACAAAGGGGCCGATTCCGATCTCGGTCGGAGGCGCACCCAATACTATTCGGTCGGGAAAAAAGCCATGCGAAAGCCAGTTTCCCGACCGATCCGTACAGCACACCGAACGAGCAAGTACGATGCGCACAACAGCAAAAATCCCGGCCGAGCCGTACTCACCCAAACCAGGTCCTGTTCTCCGACCGAGGCGAATCCGGAAACGCCGAATCGAGTCGCACGGAAGGGAAAATGCAGCCCCGTCCGGCCGGACAAGTACGATGCGCTTTCCGTACGCGCCGAACCCGTCGCTACGCACGGCACGTCAAAGCATCCGGGAGAGGCGCACATAAGCTCCGAATCGCGCCACAACACGATCCACGGCTACGAGACGAACACAGCACAGACGAGGACGACGCGAAGCGACGGAGGACGAAGCGAAGCGACGAGGACGAAGCCAAGCGACGAGGACGACGCGAAGCAACGAGAAGGACGAACGACACGAACCAACCATGAATCCCTTCGTCCCGATCATACCAATATTCTACATCTACTACCGGAACAGGCACGGACGCGTACGGCGCAGAAGGTAAGTCAGACACCAACCACAAAACACATACAACACGTACACGACACATCACACACATACACTGGGAATCTGAATATACTTACACCAGCAACAGCAGCACCATAGGGGCGGGATGCCCATCACCAATGCCACATATGCACACAGGGGCCTGAATGCGCGCCACCACCCCAACCCAGGGGGCTGGATGCCCACCACTACTACCACCCTCACCCAGGGGGGCAGGATGCCCACCACTACTACCACCCTCACCCAGGGGGGCAGGATGCCCACCACTACTACCACCCTTAGCCAGGGGGCAGGATGCCCACCACTACTACCACCCTCACCCAGGGGGGCAGGATGCCTACCACTACTACCACCCTCACCCAGGGGGGCAGGATGCCTACCACTACTACCACCCTTAGCCAGGGGGCTGGATGCCTACCACTACTACCACCCTCAACCAGGGGGGCAGGATGCCTACCACTACTACCACCCTTAGCCAGGGGGCAGGATGCCTACCACTACTACCACCCTTAGCCAGGGGGCAGGATGCCTACCTCTACTACCACCCTTAGCCAGGGGGCAGGATGCCCACCACTACTACCACCCTCACCCAGGGGGGCAGGATGCCCACCACTACTACCACCCTTAGCCAGGGGGCAGGATGCCCACCACTACTACCACCCTTAGCCAGGGGGCAGGATGCCCACCACTACTACCACCCTTAGCCAGGGGGCTGGATGCCTACCACTACTACCACCCTTAGCCAGGGGGCAGGATGCCTACCACTACTACCACCCTTAGCCAGGGGGCAGGATGCCTACCACTACTACCACCCTTAGCCAGGGGGCAGGATGCCTACCACTACTACCACCCTTAGCCAGGGGGCAGGATGCCCACCACTACTACCACCCTCACCCAGGGGGGCAGGATGCCCACCACTACTACCACCCTCACCCAGGGGGGCAGGATGCCCACCACTACTACCACCCTTAGCCAGGGGGCAGGATGCCCACCACTACTACCACCCTTAGCCAGGGGGCAGGATGCCTACCACTACTACCACCCTTAGCCAGGGGGCAGGATGCCCACCACTACTACCACCCTCACCCAGGGGGGCAGGATGCCTACCACTACTACCACCCTCACCCAGGGGGGCAGGATGCCTACCACTACTACCACCCTTAGCCAGGGGGGCTGGATGCCTACCACTACTACCACCCTCAACCAGGGGGGCAGGATGCCTACCACTACTACCACCCTTAGCCAGGGGGCAGGATGCCTACCACTACTACCACCCTTAGCCAGGGGGCAGGATGCCCACCACTACTACCACCCTCACCCAGGGGGCAGGATGCCCACCACTACTACCACCCTTAGCCAGGGGGCAGGAAGCCTACCACTACTACCACCCTTAGCCAGGGGGCTGGATGCCTACCACTACTACCACCCCCACTCATAGGATGGACAATGCATGACACAACAAGCACACCACAACCTAGGGAATGCAAGATTAAGACATCCCCCCACCACCATGACAAGCGTGTGAGCAGGCTGTGTCAAATGCCTACAACACCGAACATGACATTGAACATACAATGTGACCCCCTAGCACATGTGCCACACATATATGTGTGTGGCACCCACTAATGCAAGCAGCCCATGACCATTGTGGCAATGGGGCCTAAACCCCCATCATCACAGTGACCAAAAGGCAAGTGTGGGGTCCATAGCTGAAGCACATTTTGACCATTGTGGCAATGGGGTCTAAACCCCCATCATCACAGTGACCAAAAGGCAAGTGTGGGGTCCATAGCTGAAGCACATTTTGACCATTGTGGCAATGGGGTCTAAACCCCCATCATCACAGTGACCAAAAGGCAAGTGTGGGGTCCATAGCTGAAGCACATTTTGACCATTGGGCAATGGGGTCTAAACCCCCATCATCACAGTGACCAAAAGGCAAGTGTGGGGTCCATAGCTGAAGCACATTTTGACCATTGTGGCAATGGGGTCTAAACCCCATCATCACAGTGACCAAAAGGTAAGTGTGGGGTCCATACCTGAAGCACATTTTGACCATTGTGGCAATGGGGTCTACACCCTCATCATCACAGTGACCAAAAGGTAATTGTTGACAAAGAAAGAGCTGCAACTGCCAAACTGCATGGATCATTCCTGGTCACAGAACCAAAAACTCATCTGTGGCAAAGTAGTGTATGTGTCCCATTGCAACATAAATTGGGGGAGCCAAATACTGCAGTGCAAATGAAACATTCCTTTGGCCATGTGCAGACAAACAACACCCATGGGGGCTGAGACCGTCAACAGTCATCAATGACACAATGACAGAAGTGACCATCAGAATGCAGACCCACATATTTGCACCAATGGGCACACAAATGCAGATACCCTGTGGAGACAGCAGATGTGAGGTGAACAGATACCATACCATGGCAGCAATGGGACACACAAACCATGATCACTGTGCTGACCGATGACCTAGGAGTCCCAGGGACAGCAGGGGAAACACACCAAACAACATACAGCCAATGGCACACCCAAGATATGCCAATGCAGTGGTGCAGATGCACAAACACAAACAGGCAGACCAACACTGTCATCATACACAGCAGGTGAGGGGTGGGGGTGCCAGTGTCCCCAGGCAACAACACAACACATGAGGAGAGCTGAATACCAATCATACAGATGTGCATACACTGCCACACTAAGGTAACTCATGGATCCAAATCCCCTATGTGGGCAAGCAGGCATTGACAGGTGAGAGGGAGCACAAAACACACATGTCACACAGGCACGTAGGAACAACAACTGACACAGCAAGTCACAGACACACCACAGCACCACCCCCAGGGCCCCCACAATGTGGTGACCCTGGGCTGAAGAAAAATACCACTGTGATGACAAAGCTAAATGTCGTTCACACTGTGAACCACAGTCAGGTGTCCTGAGCAACTAACTACCATCACACCTACACAAGCACAAATCAATCAGCATGGCCAGTAAGCCAAGGCCAACATGGAGGCAGGGGACTAGCCGGGCAACAACTCTCATCTGCACACACTCAAGACCACACCCTCGACCTCCAACAATGTGCAGCAGTGAAGTACACATGCACTGGTGACATTGCACATGCACCCATGACTATTCCAGGGTGGTGGGTGGGAACCAAGGTGTAGAAACACATCACACATGGACACTCAACAAGACTCCTGAATGTCTGACACACTGCACACTACGCTGTACATGGACATGACGGCAATACCACACCGACCAATGGGATCCCAGCCACAGTCACACACCAATGAAGAAGCCAAGGTCACCCACAAAGAACACACATAGACAACAACCAACATTGCAGCCCGGACCCTAAGGAGTGCCAGCAGTCACACACACAACGTGTCACAATCACTGAAAGATAACACAAACTGGAAATCACATGACAGGGGCAAACAACAAGTGCCAAAGGGAAACCTGACTGTGACCCATCTGCGTCAGCACACAAACTCTGCCCTGACAGCAAACACACCTATGGGTGACACCCTGATGACCAGTAATGTGCCATGCACCCACATCACAGAGAACACAGGGAGAAGACTTTGGGGGAACATAGCTCAAGTCAGCAAGCATCACAAACAGGTACAACACTAGGGATCACAGCATGCGCAGATGAATGGAAGTGAACACACAGACATGCACATACAACACACACCTTGGGCGCAGGCAATGTCACACGTGTACACACTGCCATGAGGGGACTCCACTCCTGTGTGAGGAAAGCTGTGCCATATGTTGCCTCAGTAGGGCCCCATCATGTCAGCTGAGCACTTGGTCACACAATCAACAATTAGCACCAAATGAGGGCTCCCATCACATCAGCCTGGTCATGGATGTGCCAACGGAATCATCAGCACAGATCCAACACACTTGTATAGCAATGTTGCACTGACTACACGGATGAGTCCCTCCCCATTGATGCCCAAACCTGCATGTCCACTGGAGATGGCAACACGGTCAGGGAAGTAGACAAATGCAACGATGGCAGGCACAACAGATGTGCAGGGGTGGAAGCCACAGATATGAAATTGCCAATGTAAGTAGGAAACCCATTGCCAAATACTGAACACATGACACCCTCAGATGCTGCTATTGATGACATGGATACACCACATGATAGGACACATTCCCCCTGGACCACATGGGTTCCTGCACAGTAACACTTCATAATCATGAGACCAGATATCACCATCACTGCAGCAAGGGCATGGTTAGCTGCACCAACAACATGTACATCTGAAGCATGAGCACTAGAGAAAAGAAAGTTGCTTTATTCAGCATATGTGTTGAGGCCAAACGAAGTCCTGAAAAAAGAGCAAAGGCCAATGGCCAGTCCATTGTCAAAGTTCAAACAGGGTGACACTGGCAGATGTCACCCTACGCATGCCTGCACAATACCAGGGACAATCCACTAGGAGGGGCAACCGGGGGCAGGCCAGGCACCGCAGGGACAGGATCAGGGCTCACCAGGGGAGTCAGGGAAGGGGTGGTGGGTGCTGGAGAGCCACTGACAACTGCAGTGGAGGTGTCTGACATGGTGTGTGCCGGCACAACTGGGGGCATGACACAGATGTCGTGGGTGCCGGCACAACTGCAGTGGACCCTGCAGATGGGGTGGACAGGTCCGCCACTGCAGTGCCCAAGTCAGACAGGGCGGTAGTGGACTCCACTGCAGTGCCTACCTCCAGGGGAGGAGAATGGGGAACAGGCAAGGTGGGTTGGACAGAGGGGGGGACACCCTCACCACATCAGTGGCACAGACAAGCGCAGCGGGGGGTGTGGTGCTGGGAGAGCAAGTGGCAGGGGGAGAAGGCCGGAGCATCTTGGGGATGGTATATCTGTGGGTGGGGGAACCTGGGGCAGGGTGTGGTGGGGGCACCTGTGCAGTGGGGGCCTGAGGGATGGAGGACGGAGACCTTGTGCCTGAGCTGCAGGGCGGTGGCGGGGTCTTGCTCTTAGCACTCCGGGGGACTTGCGGGTGGGGGCCTCAGTCCGTCTGCGCCTGGGGGAGGGTGTCCGGGGGCGAGGGGCACTCTGCTCCGTGTGGGTGGGCTTCCTCTTCCCCGGGATGCTGGAGCAGCTTCATCGGTGGGGAAGAGGCCGAGGTCACAGAGGAAGAGCTGCTGTGACTTTGGGGTTGCAGGTGAGGCAAGGGAGGGTGCTTTGGAGGAGAGGGAACTGAGGACTGCGCAGTGCATGTGGATGCGTGTGTGTGTTCCAGGGCCCCATCCCCTGTGAGTCTGGCTTCAGTCCCCTGAATGTGCTTGCGTGTGCGTTTTGTCATTGGCGTGTGTGTCAGTGTGCTGGATGTGTGTGTGCTGGTGTGTGCCAGTGTGTGTGTGCCTGGGATGGGTAAGGTGCTGGGGAGTGTGGATGGAGCAGAGGCAGGAGGGGTGAGGGACCGTTTGAGGAGGGACACTGCTGCCGTCAGGGAGGAGTCCATGGACCTATTGCCCCTCTGTAGGTCAGACATGCCCGATGAGATGCCCTCCATGAACGACACCAGCTGAGTCAACAGCGCGGTGTGCGCATGGAGGACACTCAGCATGGCTGTCTGCCCTACATGGAGCTGGCGAAGGAGGTACACAGACTCCTCACTCAGGGCAGCAGGGGACACAGGGGCAGGGGGTGCGGTGCCTGGCCCAAAGGAGACACGCTCCCGGACATGGGAGCCTCCACGGACCTGGGGAATGGGAGCCGATGGGAGGGCGGTGGTGGTGCTGGTGGTGGCGGGGACAGCAACACTAGCTGGGGTGTGGTGGCTGCTGACACCCGCCTCCACAAGGGAGTCATCCTCCGAGTTGCTCTGGTCCTCAGCTGAGGTGGATGCTGCTGAGGACTCCTCGGTGTGGCTCCCTCGCCCTCCGTGCCACTGGGTCCCTCCGACCACTCCTCGGCTGCTGACCCAGTCTGGCTCTCCGGCTCCTCCTGGTCCGTGGAGCTGTCCCCTTCCGTGGCCGTGGATGTATCTGCAAACAATGGGGAAACAGACAGACATCAGTCACCTGCACATAACGCACACACCACTGTGAGCACAGCACATCACAGAGCAAGCCCTGGCATCATTAGTTGTACATTGCTAAAAGTGCACTAATTGAACAGGAGAAGTCAATTGTCAGTCTGATGCCAAGCATGGCACTCACATCCCACATGGCCTTGCACCCATCTGTCTGGTGTCTGTTCGATTGCAACACCCCAGTGTTGACACATGCACCAAGTACACAGTAGTTGGACAGTGCAGAGGACACGGTGTGGACACATCACAGCTCTTGCCACTGAGTCAGTACAGGTTTACGGATGTAAGGGATGCCCAGAGTCAAATAGGAAATGCATGTGATGCATACCAGCGACAGACACCATGATGCACCCATGTCCTGATAGCCAGCGCCACTATGGTGTGCATGTAGCACATGTCACTCCCCTGCAGGATCACCAATCAGTAGACACATGCCATGGCGGAGGCATGACTGCAAAGTCATACATCACTGTCTCAGTGATGTATGACTTTGCAGCCAGACAACAACACTCTGCACTGTGTCACAATAGTAGGTCATGGGGAATGCAAGTCCTGGAGCTGCACAAGTGCACATGTACATCCCCCCACAACACATCCTCTTAACCCTCATCTGTCCAGGTCATACCTATTGGACATATGGGAGACCTGTGACACTACCCTCTGAACCTGAGCCCCTCACACTCTGCTGTGCATGGGGAACAGCTGCCTGAACTTCACATTTACATGCCCCAGTCTGCATGGGCAGCTGATCAGACACCTATGTGTCACACAAGTATCGTCTCCTATGGTCACATCTCCAGTGGCATGCTGAGCCCCTACCAAGAAACTCCACAGCAGTCCTGGCGACTAATCCACAGCACACTGACACAGAGGCAGACACCTGAGGGGCAAATCACTGTGCACAATGTGTCCTCTGATACACGGGAGTGGGAGTACAGAGTGTATTGTATGGCCTGGAGTAGGCATGACTGTCCAGCCCCACATGAATGAGGGATGAGCCCTGGACTGTAGGCAGCTGGCTAAGTATGTGTGACACACGTCATATACATACTCCTGGGGCCCAAACATTGTTCCCACCCGCAGCATGGGTGTGTGCCAGGTACCCCAGCCACATGTGGTGGATCAGCTCAGCAATTGGACCACAGATCAAAGTAACACGCTGAATACATGTCAGAATACAGGCATTGTGTAAGCAATGGACCCACCCATGATGCCCACCACAGAGTCAGGGAAACAGATGCTGTCTCCCACCTTGAGTCAAGCAAACTGCAAGGACACAGTCCTAAGTGACAGAATTCCCTGCATGTAAGGGCCACACCTGGGTATCAGATGAGGAGTGGGCAGTGCACAATAGAGGGACATGGCTCCTGGACAACATGACTGCTGTACTGTGGCAGTTCAACCTGGCCCGAGGAGGGCACATAACATGTTAGACAGAGTACACAGTGCAGTCTTTGACTCACCCCCTCCTTGCTGCTCTCTGGCCTTCAGCTGCCCATCCAGGTCTGGAAAGACCACCGCCAGGATCCTGAGCATGTGGGGGGTCAGGGTCCGTGTTCCGCCCCTCCTGCGAGGAGGCGACAGCTTCAGCTGGACCCGTGCAATCCTCCGGGTCCAGCCCCGAAGGTCCTGCCACCTCTTTTGGCAGTTGCGGATCCGGCGCTTGTAGACCCCCACGGACCGGACAGCCCGGACGATGTCCTTCCAGATCTCATGCTTCCGATGGGCAGAAGCCTGTCAGGATGACAAAGTGATAAGGACATTACTACACATGCAACATATCCGTGCATGACACAGTTGCATATACATGTCGCAATCACAGGGGCACATGGTGTACCCAGGCAGTGCACGGCTGCCCATGGACAGTTTTCCAGAAGTCACTACATGGTATCATAGCATGGGGAGTAAAACCCTGTTCAGAAGCACTGTCACTGCACCATACCTGTCCAGTGCAAGTCACTACACACTATGGGGGGTGACAACTACTCAGTGAGCCTGCTAGCCAGTGGTGTGCTGACTCTCAGCCTTGCTAGTCAGACAAAATGCACATTCAGAAAGGCAGTGCACAGAACACTCACCTGCTCCCCTGGTGTCCCATACAGCTTGCTGTACTGTGGAAGTAGGCTGTCCAGCAGGGCCTGGTTCTCTTCAAGGCTGAAGGCTGGGGCTCTCTCCACAGTACGTGCCATTGCAGGGTCCAGAGGGGCAGAGACAGCAGCAGTGCAGTGGCAGATGTCGTCCTGGAGCATGTAGTGCAGGCAAGTGGGCTCTCAGGGGAACATGCAGCAATATATATGTGCTGGAGAGGCAGATACTGTCCCTTGTGTCCAAAGTGATAGGTCCAAGTCGTTTGCATCTTCTGAATATGGCCAATCCATGGAATAGCAGCACCAAAACACGCCCACAGCATCCTTCAAAATTTCAACTTCATGACATACATGATTTTGCAACATTGTTGTGGGTGACCAACTGATTTTCCAGCAACCGACTCGTTCGAATATTCGAAAACGCGTCCGTTGCCAGGCAAGCCCATTGTCAATGGGTGCGCACCGATCGGTCCATTGAGGTACAACGCGCACAGGGGTACAACGCGTACCGCACACATTGAAAGCAATGGGCCGGCCGGAGGCACCGATCGGTCCATTGCAGTACAACGCGCACAGGGGTACAACGCGTACCCGCACACATTGAATGCAATGGGCCGGCCGGAGGCACCGATCGGTCCATTGCAGTACAACGCGCACAGGGGTACAACGCGTACCCGCACACATTGAATGCAATGGGCCGGCCGGAGGCACCGATCGGTCCATTGCAGTACAACGCGCACAGGGGTACAACGCGTACCCGCACACATTGAATGCAATGGGCCGGCCGGAGGCACCGATCGGTCCATTGCTGTTCAACGCGCACAGGGGTACAACGCGTACCCGCACACATTGAATGCAATGGGCCGGCCGGAGGCACCGATCGGTCCATTGCAGTACAACGCGCACAGGGGTACAACGCGTACCCGCACACATTGAAAGCAATGGGCCGGCCGGAGGCACCGATCGGTCCATTGCAGTACAACGCGCACAGGGGTACAACGCGTACTCGCACACATTGAATGCAATGGGCCGGCCGGAGGCACCGATCGGTCCATTGCAGTACAACGCGCACTAGGGGTACAACGCGCACCCGCACACATTGAATGCAATGGGCCGGCCGGAGGCACCGATCGGTCCATTGCAGTACAACGCGCACAGGGGTACAACGCATACCCGCACACATTGAAAGCAATGGGCCGGCCGGAGGCACCGATCGGTCCATTGCAGTACAACGCGCACAGGGGTACAACGCGTACCCGCACACATTGAAAGCAATGGGCCGGCCGGAGGCACCGATCGGTCCATTGCAGTACAACGCGCACAGGGGTACAACGCGTACCCGCACACATTGAATGCAATGGGCCGGCCGGAGGCACCGATCGGTCCATTGCAGTACAACGCGCACAGGGGTACAACGCGTACCCGCACACATTGAATGCAATGGGCCGGCCGGAGGCACCGATCGGTCCATTGCAGTACAACGCGCACAGGGGTACAACGCGCACCCGCACACATTGAAAGCAATGGGCCGGCCGGAGGCACCGATCGGTCCATTGCAGTACAACGCGCACAGGGGTACAACGCGCACCCGCACACATTGAATGCAATGGGCCGGCCGGAGGCACCGATCGGTCCATTGCAGTACAACGCGCACAGGGGTACAACGCTGCACTCGACACATTGAATGCAATGGGCCGGCCGGAGGCACCGATCGGTCCATTGCTGTTCAACGCGCACAGGGGTACAACGCGTACCCGACACATTGAAAGCAATGGGCCGGCCGGAGGCACCGATCGGTCCATTGCAGTACAACGCGCACAGGGGTACAACGCGTACCCGCACACATTGAATGCAATGGGCCGGCCGGAGGCACCGATCGGTCCATTGCAGTACAACGCATCACTGTACATGTGACTGGCATATGTCAGCATGCCTGTCTCAGATGGACATATGCCAGCCACAGATAGCTCCCAGGGAGTGAGGGGCACACCTACATCACGACAGCCTGTCCAAACCTTATCATAAGGCATGTAAGGCTGCATTTCCTATTGTGTGTATGTTGGTGTACATGTTGTCCTGTGGGTGTCACCTGTGGGCAGCCACCCCCAGGCTGTGCACGTGTTAATGGGGACAGGATCCTGGGTGTTACGTGTACGTGACCACTGTGATGTGCAACTGTTCATATCTGTGCATGTGCCATGGTCACATTTCACAGTGGTGTTTGTGTATGTCATGTCACATACCCCGTGAGTCCCATGTGGGACGGTATGTTTGAGCCAGGGTGTCCCAGTGGCACAATAGTGATGGCCCTCCACAGTCTTTGTGCATGTAGTGTTTACAATGTCTCTGATTTCATGTGCACAATGGGAGACAGTCTCCACATCCACGTTGTGTGTGCATGGACTCTGATGTTGTGCGTGTGTGTCACAGACGTCCATGGCTCTCCTGCCATGGCAAGTGTGGCCACTACCTGTGGGGGTCATGTTTGTTTTGTTGTGGTGTACACATGATACTCCAGGTGATGCCAGTGTCCATGTGGCATTACAGGGTCCCTGGGAATGTGCCTGTCGTTGAGCTGTGGTGCCTGGGGCACATCTGTCCTCACATGTCACTGGGGGGTGACTGTGACACAGCATCATGATATCCAATGGGCCAACCTGGGACAAATTGATGCCACCTGTAGGACCGTGTTGACAGATGTTGGCCATGTATGTACCATAAATGTCGTTCCGGTACTGCACACTTCATGTAGTTGTGCCTCATGATGATGTATGTTGGGATCTTGAGTGTGTTCAATGCCGCATATGTGGGGTGACTGACGATCTTGCTTACTTCTCCTCTGCACTGCAGGGCTCCTGCTGTCCATCGGCCATTCCCAGACCTGGCAACGATGGTGGAACGGGACAGCATCCGACGGTACCGCTTCACCAGGCAGCTGATTGAGGATTTGGCAGTGCAGTTGTCCCCACATTTGCAGCCTGGCCGGCCGTATCCTACAGCGCTGACCCCCAAGGTGAAGGTGATGGCAGCCCTACACTTCTTTGCCACCGGTACCTTCCAACATACTGTGGCGTCTGCTGGTGGGATGTCACAGACCATGTTCAGCCGTGTGCTCCGCGATGTTTTGGCGGCAATGTTGCTCTTCCTGAACCGGTACATCTATTTCCCTAGACTGCGACGACTCACTGACGTGAAGAGTGACTTTTATGCCCTGGGGAGGATGCCGCATGTAATTGGCTCCATTGATGGGACACATGTGGCTTTGGTACCACCACAGGCCCAGGAGCAGGCCTACAGGAACCGCAAGCACTACCACTCGGTCAATGCACTGGTGGTGTGTCTTGCAGACATGACCATCACACACGTGTGTGCCCGTTTCCCTGGTTCAGCACACGATGCCTTTGTGATGAGGAGTAGTCGCATCCCCAGGTTGATGGCACAGATGCAGAACCAGCGTGCCTGGCTTGTCGGTGTGTACTGACTTTGTGCCATTGTGTGTGATCTGATCTGTAGTATTCCGCCCACTTTTCCAAGTCAGCTGATGTGCACTTGTCTGTCCGTAGGTGACTCGGGATACCCCAACATGCCGTGGTTGCTGACACCCCTCAGGAACCCTGTGACACCTGCCCAGATGCGCTACAATGAGGCACATGGTCGGACCAGGAGAGTGATTGAGCGGACCTTTGGTCTCCTGAAGAGCCGCTTCCGCTGCCTGGACAAGACCGGAGGGTCCCTCCCATATGCCCCTGCGAAAGTGTGCAAGATTATCATCGTCTGCTGCATGCTCCACAACCTGGCAGTGCGGAAGGAGTTGCCTCTCATCCAGGATGACGATGACCAACATCCGCCACCTGTGGAGGATCCTGGCCTGGACCACGATGCCAGTGACGATGATGATGATGATGGTGATGGTGATGTCCGCACACAGCTCATCACCAACTTCTTTAGCTGAATGTGAGTATCCTGAGGTGTCATGTGAATGATGTGAGTTGGCATGATGTGTGGGTGGTGCTCTGGTGCTGTTGGAGTGTGTCCATGGGCTACTTGACAGGATGTGTGTTGCGATGTGTGGTGACAGGTGGGCTGTACTCCCCAACAGTGTTGACATGCTAACTTGGTTCTGGGTGGGTATCTTGTAACATGTATTGTGCATGAGTTTTGCTGTTCTGTCCTGTACTGCATTGCTTTTGACTGTGTGTCATTTCTGTCCTTCACAGGGTACTTTCAGATTCGTTTGGTCAACTGTGTCCACCGACGACGTGATTGCACATCCAGGCTGGTAGCTGTTGTGTCCCTACAGGTGATGTGCGCCACACCCATGGACTTCCTTCTGTCTACAGTTGTTGACTGTGTGCCCGCTACCAGGTGGGGTTACCTTGCATCTGTAGTGGTTACGGCATGTTGCTACTGTGTAATAAACCTGTGCTTCACTTAGTGATGTGCGTTGTCTGTGGTCACACATTTGACTGCCATTTGCTTACTGCACCTGTGGGCTACTTGACTACAACTGGGAATGGGTGTGGTGTCTGTGCATTGCACCGTCTTCCCTGGCAACATCAGTGTAGGCAATGAGTCAGATGGCCTAGGTGTGTATGTGTTGTGTAGCCCTGGTGGTGTGTCTCCCTCATATGTGTCACGTTGCCTGTACTCACATGCCTGTGTTGTCCTTGCTGTTGCAGTTCGCATACACTGTGTAATTTTGCAGTTCATCATCCCCATAACAGCACCCACGTTGGAATCACAACAGAGGCAAGTATGGTGTATTAGTGTGTTTATTGTGATAATAGTGCATAGGATGGATTGTGCTGTACATGAATCTTGCAATCCCAAGTTCCTAGATGAATAGAAAGTCCAGGTAGACAGGATCCCCAGTATCGGGGCCACAGTTGTCTGACACATTGTTCCAACTTGTACTCCCCATGCAATGTGTGGGAGTAGTGTTGCCATCAACAGGGTGAACAGTCTGTGCACAAAGGCGAAAATCCAGAACAGGTTCAGGCTTCCTGGGAGTTGCGCTTGGCCATCAGCCTCTCACTTTCCCCTCCTCGGACGACCCCTCTTCTTGGGGGGGGCCCTCAAGTGCAGGCTGCTGCGGTGCAGGGGACTCTCCGCCAGAGTCCTCCTCCCTCCCTGTGGCAGTTGCAGTTTGTTCGGTACCAGATGTTGTTGGCACACAGGGAGGTGTGGACTGGTTGCTGTTCATCTGGCGGAGGCATTGTAAAATGTCCCTGTGCACCGCCGTCATCTCATGTAGTACATCCCACTTGGACTCCACGCGGGTCATGTGGGAGTCCACACGTGACATGTGTGACTCCACGTGGGACATGTGGGAGTCCAAGCGGGCATGATGGGCAGCCTGCTGCTGTTTGATGTCTCTGAGGAGCCCCACTACCTGGCTGAGCTCTCCGGTGCTGGACTGGTACGCATCAGCTATGCGTACCAGTTGTGGGTCTTCATGCACACCAGCAACGTCTGCAAGCAGCGACCTCTGTCTCCCACCCTCCCACCACCCCTGCTGACATGTGCAGTGTGTGCAGTTGCACGCACAGATAACCCTGGTCCACCTTGGGGGTTGGTGGTGGTGGTGGTGGTGTCCATGGCCCCAGGTTGGTCCAGGGTCACTGCGCTGGTGTTGTTCCTTATTCTGTCCATGTCGGCAGGGATGGTATTCGTGGTGACAGTCGTTGGAGGGGTGGGTGCAGGGGGTGCAGCTGGTGGACCTGCTGGTGCTGCAGCTGGTGGTCCTGCTGGTGCAGCATGTTGACTTGCACCGGATGTGCCAGGTTGTTCTTCATCGTCCGAGGAGGACAGAGGCTGTACGACGCCAGTGAGCTCGGCATCCTCTTGAGCCTGGGACTGGGACTCCTCAGCGTCTGCTGCTGTGTCCCTATCATCACCTGTTTTTGGGAGACACAAACAATGTATGTCATGTTTCTGCAGGCATCAGTGGTTGACACACCTGACAGTTGTGACTGTGCCTCGGGGTGCGGGCCTGTACATTGTATTGTCCTAAGTCGTCACAGTCAGGGGTTGATATTGGTGTGGCACATTGTCCTGCATTATTTGGGCATTTCTATGTATTCTCTGGGGTGTGAACATGGTCTGCATTGATTGTGTTTGGTTGACAGCCAGACCTCCTTCCCACCCACCCACCCACCCAGTCAGTTATCCCACCATGGAACGTGCTTGCATTGCAGGGAGTGTAAGTTGTCTCTCAGGATGTCAGTCAGTGGTGTCCTGCTGTTTGTTGGTGCACAGTTGGCAGCAGGGCCTTGTGCTCCCCACAGCAGTAGCCAGTGTCAGCCATCTTGTGAGTCCTTCTCCACTCCCTGTGATGTGAGCATGGTTCAGGGTGGTGTTGATGGGCCAGTTGTGAGGCTGAGCAATGTCTGTGACTACGACTCCCATCATGCTATTGCCTCCACCCCCTTCCCAGCATGCCCATGCTTCCTTCCTTTTGACTCTGCTTCCCTGTGGGGTGGGCTGGCTGTGCTGACAGGATGGCTGGGAGTGTTGTCCTGGCAGTTGTTTGGCTAAGAGTCCCAAGAGTGTCCCTGTGCTTCACACAACATAACCCAGGGTGGTGGTGCTTTGTGGGATCTTGTGTTAGGATGGAGGGCATTGCATTCTACCAGGTGGGTACTGTGGAGTTTGTGTTGGGGGGGGGTGAGGGGAGGTGCTGGTGACTATAGTCAGTGCTGCAAGTCCCCCTTCCCACCCAGCCAGCCAGATATCCCACCATGGAACGTGCTTGCATTGCAGGGAGTGTAAGTTGTCTCTCAGGATGTCAGTCAGTGGTGTCCTGCTGTTTGTTGGTGCACAGTTGGCAGCAGGGCCTTGTGCTCCCCACAGCAGTAGCCAGTGTCAGCCATCTTGTGAGTCCTTCTCCACTCCCTGTGATGTGAGCATGGTTCAGGGTGGTGTTGATGGGCCAGTTGTGAGGCTGAGCAATGTCTGTGACTACGACTCCCATCATGCTATTGCCTCCACCCCCTTCCCAGCATGCCCATGCTTCCTTCCTTTTGACTCTGCTTCCCTGTGGGGTGGGCTGGCTGTGCTGACAGGATGGCTGGGAGTGTTGTCCTGGCAGTTGTTTGGCTAAGAGTCCCAAGAGTGTCCCTGTGCTTCACACAACATAACCCAGGGTGGTGGTGCTTTGTGGGATCTTGTGTTAGGATGGAGGGCATTGCATTCTACCAGGTGGGTACTGTGGAGTTTGTGTTGGGGGGGGTGAGGGGAGGTGCTGGTGACTATAGTCAGTGCTGCAAGTCCCCCTTCCCACCCAGCCAGCCAGATATCCCACCATGGAACGTGCTTGCATTGCAGGGAGTGTAAGTTGTCTCTCAGGATGTCAGTCAGTGGTGTCCTGCTGTTTGTTGGTGCACAGTTGGCAGCAGGGCCTTGTGCTCCCCACAGCAGTAGCCAGTGTCAGCCATCTTGTGAGTCCTTCTCCACTCCCTGTGATGTGAGCATGGTTCAGGGTGGTGTTGATGGGCCAGTTGTGAGGCTGAGCAATGTCTGTGACTACGACTCCCATCATGCTATTGCCTCCACCCCCTTCCCAGCATGCCCATGCTTCCTTCCTTTTGACTCTGCTTCCCTGTGGGGTGGGCTGGCTGTGCTGACAGGATGGCTGGGAGTGTTGTCCTGGCAGTTGTTTGGCTAAGAGTCCCAAGAGTGTCCCTGTGCTTCACACAACATAACCCAGGGTGGTGGTGCTTTGTGGGATCTTGTGTTAGGATGGAGGGCATTGCATTCTACCAGGTGGGTACTGTGGAGTTTGTGTTGGGGGGGGTGAGGGGAGGTGCTGGTGACTATAGTCAGTGCTGCAAGTCCCCCTTCCCACCCAGCCAGCCAGATATCCCACCATGGAACGTGCTTGCATTGCAGGGAGTGTAAGTTGTCTCTCAGGATGTCAGTCAGTGGTGTCCTGCTGTTTGTTGGTGCACAGTTGGCAGCAGGGCCTTGTGCTCCCCACAGCAGTAGCCAGTGTCAGCCATCTTGTGAGTCCTTCTCCACTCCCTGTGATGTGAGCATGGTTCAGGGTGGTGTTGATGGGCCAGTTGTGAGGCTGAGCAATGTCTGTGACTACGACTCCCATCATGCTATTGCCTCCACCCCCTTCCCAGCATGCCCATGCTTCCTTCCTTTTGACTCTGCTTCCCTGTGGGGTGGGCTGGCTGTGCTGACAGGATGGCTGGGAGTGTTGTCCTGGCAGTTGTTTGGCTAAGAGTCCCAAGAGTGTCCCTGTGCTTCACACAACATAACCCAGGGTGGTGGTGCTTTGTGGGATCTTGTGTTAGGATGGAGGGCATTGCATTCTACCAGGTGGGTACTGTGGAGTTTGTGTTGGGGGGGGTGAGGGGAGGTGCTGGTGACTATAGTCAGTGCTGCAAGTCCCCCTTCCCACCCAGCCAGCCAGATATCCCACCATGGAACGTGCTTGCATTGCAGGGAGTGTAAGTTGTCTCTCAGGATGTCAGTCAGTGGTGTCCTGCTGTTTGTTGGTGCACAGTTGGCAGCAGGGCCTTGTGCTCCCCACAGCAGTAGCCAGTGTCAGCCATCTTGTGAGTCCTTCTCCACTCCCTGTGATGTGAGCATGGTTCAGGGTGGTGTTGATGGGCCAGTTGTGAGGCTGAGCAATGTCTGTGACTACGACTCCCATCATGCTATTGCCTCCACCCCCTTCCCAGCATGCCCATGCTTCCTTCCTTTTGACTCTGCTTCCCTGTGGGGTGGGCTGGCTGTGCTGACAGGATGGCTGGGAGTGTTGTCCTGGCAGTTGTTTGGCTAAGAGTCCCAAGAGTGTCCCTGTGCTTCACACAACATAACCCAGGGTGGTGGTGCTTTGTGGGATCTTGTGTTAGGATGGAGGGCATTGCATTCTACCAGGTGGGTACTGTGGAGTTTGTGTTGGGGGGGGTGAGGGGAGGTGCTGGTGACTATAGTCAGTGCTGCAAGTCCCCTTCCCACCCAGCCAGCCAGATATCCCACCATGGAACGTGCTTGCATTGCAGGGAGTGTAAGTTGTCTCTCAGGATGTCAGTCAGTGGTGTCCTGCTGTTTGTTGGTGCACAGTTGGCAGCAGGGCCTTGTGCTCCCCACAGCAGTAGCCAGTGTCAGCCATCTTGTGAGTCCTTCTCCACTCCCTGTGATGTGAGCATGGTTCAGGGTGGTGTTGATGGGCCAGTTGTGAGGCTGAGCAATGTCTGTGACTACGACTCCCATCATGCTATTGCCTCCACCCCCTTCCCAGCATGCCCATGCTTCCTTCCTTTTGACTCTGCTTCCCTGTGGGGTGGGCTGGCTGTGCTGACAGGATGGCTGGGAGTGTTGTCCTGGCAGTTGTTTGGCTAAGAGTCCCAAGAGTGTCCCTGTGCTTCACACAACATAACCCAGGGTGGTGGTGCTTTGTGGGATCTTGTGTTAGGATGGAGGGCATTGCATTCTACCAGGTGGGTACTGTGGAGTTTGTGTTGGGGGGGTGAGGGGAGGTGCTGGTGACTATAGTCAGTGCTGCAAGTCCCCCTTCCCACCCAGCCAGCCAGATATCCCACCATGGAACGTGCTTGCATTGCAGGGAGTGTAAGTTGTCTCTCAGGATGTCAGTCAGTGGTGTCCTGCTGTTTGTTGGTGCACAGTTGGCAGCAGGGCCTTGTGCTCCCCACAGCAGTAGCCAGTGTCAGCCATCTTGTGAGTCCTTCTCCACTCCCTGTGATGTGAGCATGGTTCAGGGTGGTGTTGATGGGCCAGTTGTGGGGGGGCAATATGTGTGACTGCGACTCCCATGATGCTATTGGCTACACTGACTTGGCCAGCATACACAGAATTCCTTCCTTTGAGTGGTCTTCACTGTGTGTTGGTGTTGTATGTGGTGGCTACATGTGTGGATGTGTGTGTTAGTTCTATTTGTGCCACTGCCTAGCTGTAGTTGTGGTTGTGTTTGTACATGTGTTGGCACAGTTGGATGTGACTTTTTTGATGGCATGTGTTGTGTTTATCTGACTGACATACACATTTTGGGATGATTCTGTTCTAGTTGCTGTGTAATTGCTATGTGTGCATGGTTTGACTCTCCCCTTGACAGTGATGTGTGTGTTTTGTGGCAGTTTATTGTGTACATTTGTTGTGTACTCACCAGGCTCTGGGATGTTCTCTAGTCCATATACGCTCACTGGCGGAAGGATGGCCCGCACCTTCTCCTCCCAGGGCCTGAGGTATATTGGCTTGGCAGGAGGGCCACTGCCGGTATGTTGGCTGTTGATGTAGTCTATCTTCAGCAGGTCCCGTACCCTCCTGCGCACGTCATACCACCTGTTCTGGATGTCCGTCTTTGTGCGCCGACATGATGATTGGGCGTTCACCCTGTTGATGATCCTCTCCCACATCTTGGTTTTCTGCGACATGGGGGTCTGTTGGACCAGAGTGCCAAACAGCTGTGGCTCCACCCTGAGGATCTCGTCTACCAGGACTTCCAATTCACAATCTAGGAACTTGGGATTCTTCTTGGGGGGCATGGTGATGGGTGGTGATGGTGAGTGATGTGTGTGTTGGTGTGCAGGTGAGGGTGTGTGAGTGTGTGTTTTGCTGGGTGTATGTGAGGTAGGTATTTGTTGGTGTGCTGATGGTGTGTGGCTTGTGTGAGGGGTGAGCTGTGGGTGTGTGGTTGCTTTCTCTTGGGTGCTGGCAGTGAAATGGCATTTGCAAAGGCTCATGGTAGTGATTTGTGTCCTTTATATAGGTGGAGTTGTGGGTGTGTCTTTGTTCTCTGTCCCCACCCCCCAGTATTTATTGGCTTGGTAATTGCTTGTTTGGCCTTTTTTTGGTTGATTTTTCCTTTGTGCTGTTTGTGTATGTTGGAAACGTTCTTGTGACCGAGTCGGACCCTGCATTGGTCTCGTACGGTGTTTTCCGTTTCGTTCACGCTGTGTTTGTGCAGTTTTGTATGCTGCGTACGCGTCGGTCGCGGTGTATTGTGTTGCTTCGGCTCGGTTTTGTATGCGTGTCGGTCGTACGGCTTGTCCTCCGTCCGACTCGGTCGTGTTTTTCGCGCCTTGCATCGTACTTTGCGGGTTGGAGTTGGCGGGTACGATTCGGTCGGATTTGTTCCGGGTGCGTGTCGGTCGGTTGGATTCGCGTGTTTTTCCGGCCGGATTGCTATTTTCCGAGCGGCTCGGTCGGTCGGCTTGGTTTCCTGACGTGTCGGTCGGATTTATCGCGGCTTGCATCGTACTTGGCGTGTCGGGCGCCACTGGTACGTGTCGGTCGGTAATTTTTCCGGCTCCGAGTCGGTCGGTGCTTTTTCCGGCCCGAATCGGAATCGACCCCAAAGTCTACCAACAGTTAAGGGGAGTGGCTATGGGGTCTTGCTTTTCGCCAAGTTATGCTTGCCTACATGTGGGAGCCTGGGAGGAGGAGACACTTAGAGGTCAGTTATGTGAAACATGGAACAACAATGTCATATCTTGGCTAAGATATATAGATGATGTCTTTGTGATTTGGAAGGGTGATGCGACCAGCGCTAAGTCCTTTATTGATGATATTAATTCTAATATTTTGAACTTAGAATTCAATGCCACCATCAGTGCGACATCCGTTGAGTTTCTGGATGTAGAAATATATGTGAGAGAGCAAAAAATTAACTCAAAACTACATAGAAAGCCTACAGCAGGGAACTCTACACTCCACGCGGCCAGCTTTCATCCCAAGCATCTCATTGCCAGCATCCCCTATGGGAAATGCTGCGCATACGCAGGATCTGTAGCTCACCATCAGATCTAGCAATATGCCAGGAAGAGTCATTCCAACGTTTCAAACTAAGAGGTTATTCCATAGCCAACATTAAAAAGCTATGAACAGGGCCAATCAGATCCCAAGGGAAGACTTACTCAAAGACACCCGAGTGGATGACACAAACACTAGTATCCCCAGTCCAGAGCCTTTGCATACAGTCACAACCAGATTCATCACGGCATATAACACTGAAGCCCGCAACATCAGAGCAGTGATAAACAAGCACTGGGGCATCATCAAATCTGATCCCATATTAGGCCCAGTAGTGTCAAATCAACCAGACATCACATACAAACGAGCACCATCTATGCATGATGCCCTTGTGAAAAACAGTCCAGAAATCATCTCCAAGAGTAACTGGTTATCTGATATCAAGGGATTCAAAAATGCAACAGTTGCAGGGCTTGCAAATTTGGCAGAAGCATCACCCAGGTAGATTCAGTATTTAGGAAACATCCCTTCATCATAAGGCATCGCCTCACATGCAAAACTGAGTTTGCAGTTTACCTACTTGTCTGTTCATGTAACCTATGGTACATTGGAAGCACAAAGCTACCGGTGCACCAGCGCATCTTACAACATCTTAGGGCCATAGTTAACAATGATTCTACTTACCCTGTAGCAAGGCACTTTAGTGACAAGCACAGCAACAACTTGGCCCATTTACAGTACTCGGTCATTGATTGCATACCTATGCTAGTGAGGGGTGGAAATCGGGAAAAACTCCTTAGACAGCTAGAGAGCAAACACATCATCGAGTTCAATACCAAGGCCCCATCTGGGTTAAACTTGAGTGAAGATTTGCATAACTTCCTATGATTTCTTACTATATGAACAGGCTAAACGTTTACACATCGATGACACATAGATTTGTTACCAATGCCCCACTGATTCTGCTATGTTTAGTTCCACCGCAATATTTATGGCACACTAGGTGCTTTAGTACACCATTTATTAGATAGAGAATGGGTATCAATGGCTCAATATGTTCTCGCCATGACTATCTGCTTATAAACTATTTATTTGCACAATATCTAGGTTGAAATCGCATATATGCTTATTTTAGCAATTTGCGGGCTTTATATTTATATTTCTAACAGTAAACTATTTATTGTGTTTTTGGTTTGCTACATGTATTTTTGGAATCCTTGCGTTTTTGCCACACTTCTTAAATATGTCCATCATGGTTTCATGCAACTGCAGCAGTTGAATCTCCATACAATGTTACTAATTTCGTTCCCTCCCATACCTAATGTTCCCCCTAGAAATCTATAGGGTGGCATACACCCATGTGTATATGTACTGTAGAGGCACTAAAATGATTATCAATTTTTGTGTCTTTTGTTTTAAATAACACCCCGTGTGCAGATGTTGTCACATTAACCATTGGGTTCAGTACATTTTTGCGCGACCAGATGCACTCACGGGCTCACTCACATTTCCAAACACCTCCCTCCCTTTCACTGAACACACACACAAATTTAATCACTCATGAGTAACAGCAACAGCATGTACTCGCTACAATACTAACAAGCACTACAATTCACTAGTGGTATTTTTTTAATCTATCTCTTTGCTGATTTTGCGCCCTTCAGCCCCGCATTTTAATACTTAATACGGGCTGGCCGATTAGATGGTCAATCATATTTAGTTATGCGACTTGCGCGACTGATTAAATACGTTATCCTTCGTTTTAGGATACATTTTATACTCACAAGCTCGCAGCTACTCTGGATTTTCCAACGCTGTAATATTTGCAATGGCAAGAGCGAGCGCGAGTTACCACACCAGCGCTAGCCTTTAGGAGAATGACATTACAGATGCCTTCAACCTCCATATCATTATAGCACCATGTATGCAGTCATTGGTCAGCACTTAGATTACAGTAATATGACACTGCAGTAAAGCAACGATACTGCAGTAAAAGTGCCACATCATGTTGTAAAGTGCTTATCTGAACGAATACCACTGTAGAAAGACTACTGCTTACTCACCATGTATATATAGATCACCTTCACTTGCAGTGCACTATGTGAACAAGGCCGCATGTCTGGCGGCCGAAACGCGTCTTTGGACAATGATGGTTAATTAATAAACACCTTGCCACTTCAACTGCTGTGGAGTCTGTGTCCTTGTGTAGTGCCGGTGTGACTGGACACTCTTGGATTTTCATGTGGATATATATATATATATATATATATATATATATATATATACATATATACATATACATATACTTACACACACACAATTGTCCGGTAGTACGGGGCATTGCCATGTGGCGGTCCTGAACGGATTCCGGAAATCCTCAAAATAGCATCAGCTTATTCTCCCAATAAAAGAAAGAAGATTCAGGGCGCTCCAAGGTGCTAAATGCTGTTTATTGCAGTACAGATATGCTATCTATAAATATTTTTTCTATAAGTATATTTTTTATATATTTATATAAAAATATAAATAGGTAAGGTAATAGTAACTTTATTCGGTTAAAATAACCATCAACATATACACAAAACGAGTAAAAATGAAGCACCAGCAATCAATATATAAAGAGAATAGTACATAAAACTCGTTTTAAAAAAGACCTATGTGCACAAAAATACAGCGTCATCACAATACCCTTTAAAAAAAATACACTCAAAATATTCATTTAAAATATTTCTTGTGGTTTGATAATATTCCTCCAGGCAAAAAATATAATAAAACTTAAAAGCGAATGTGTAAGATATAGCAAGTACTAAGGTGCAAGCTATTTTAAAACATGTGTTCCGTTAAAATATGCAGAAGACGAAAGGCAATATATTTACAGATGTTGTCCTCAAATATGCGTTGGGGGCTGTGGAACAAATACGTAAAGTGACCTTACATTGTGCAAATAGGCAGATAAGCAGCATTACATCAATAAAGACATCAATCTAGGGAACACAGCGATCTATAGCATTTAAAACTTTTAGTCTTTTGAACCACACTGCTTGCAGAAATTTACTTATAGCAAATACTATTTTGGCGACGTGCCACTTTTTAAAATCCTAAATGCTTCCTTGTGGCTACGGGTGGCTATGTCGCGGCAGATAGGATATAGCCATTTGCGACGTGTGGGACGATACCCCCTTCAGAAAAACAATACATGTTTCTCATCTTCGATACCCGAGCTACATGCAGGGCAAGTTCTGAGATCTTGATTAGTACGCCATTTGCTAGTAAAGGACCTCAAGGGTAGGATTCCATATCGGAACCGTATATACAAATTCCTGGTTGAGGATGGAAATATTAAATCCAGAAATTCTTCAAACCTGGGGATGTGCTTGTAGGCAAGGAATGTACTAATTACAGATCCAGTTTGACTGTTCATAGCTAGACGGTCATTAATGTAAGCCCAGTATCGGGTTTTTAGCAATTTGTAATCAGATTTTGAAATAGTTTTAGGGTCGTCCCACAGGTTCTGCATTCCAAGTTTAGAAAACCAATAATTATTTATATATAGAAAACACATTTTTACTGAGGGTTTAACAACATCTAACAACATAGATTTTCATAGATTTTTTCAGATATTCTTTATTCTTGTTGCTTCGATGTTTCAAACATATACAGCAATATTGTTTACAGCCAGCCAACACGTGTTTCGCACCCATACACGCTTCTTCAGGGGTGTCACAAAAAAGAAATATGCATCAGTTCCTTTATATAGCTCAAACAAAAAAAACACACAAACTAATACCAACATATTTCCACAGCATATCTTGATAGTGTATTTTTTTCTTTCCAATAGCATTTTCTTCTGTTCAACACTTTTGAAATGTATTATTTCACATCTATCAATTAATGACGTTTTTATATATATATATATATGTACTCTGGGATTAGTTTTCATATATTTCATTCAGGGGTATGCCTATACCCAAAATAAGTTTTGAATATTTATATGTATATATGTATCAAAAGCAGTTATTAAAAAAAAAAAAATGGAGACACGTACTGGACGCGGTCATCTGCGTTTTGTGCGCGAACCCATTTATAAATTTACTAGTGTAAAATATAGTGAAATTAATACTTTATTTACATCTTAAGGGTAGTAGTTTACAACTAGAGTAATAAAATGAATATCTAGTTATGCTAAAGGTAATTTGAAAACTAAATTTATGTATTTTGTGGGTTCGCGACACCATCGCGCACACTACCGGGCCTTACTTCCGGGACCGCGTAGGAATCGCAGCTCCAGTGTGTTTTCTAAAAGTCATATTTATGATAGTGCACAATTTATAATTGAATATTACTTTAATATTTTGGTTTAAAATATGTTGTATCTCCTTGTTGTTTTCTAAGATGTAAGTGCGGTCCAGACGAGACTATCTTTTTTATTTGTGATATTAATACATATATATAGACAATCGTAAGATCGTAAAGAAACTTGTATATTAATAAGAAAAAAATATTAAATTGTTTTTTAAATATTAATTTGAGGAATCACGGTACATCCGCGTAGATCACATGTACTTCTGGGTTCGCGTAGGGGACGCAAATCTAAAGATTATTTTACAATAATAATATATATATAGATATAGATTCATTTACTTTATTTAAAATGAAGAGGTACAGTTATTTGTAAATCAAATATTTTAAGATACAACCAAATATCGTTCAAATGAAAAATTAAAAGAAGTTGCGGAATCGCGGTGCCACGGCGTAGGGGTCGCGCACCCCAAGTGACACAAAAAAAAGAGATTTGATTGGTTAAACATCCTGCCATCTTTAACCTAGGTAGATCCCACCCTCTTTCTTCTACTGTAGGGTGTGGTTGGCAACAGACACACTCCTTCTTGAAGAATCTATTTTGCAGGTGGTTTGGTGTTTTTTTGGATTTTTGAAAGAAAATTTAAAATGGAAATCTCTGCAGATTTTCAAATAGAAGAGGAGCAGAATCTTTTGGAGGAAGAAGAGGAGCCACCCAGAAAGAAGAAGGAGAGTGTGGTAAGGGAGTTCTTCTCTATTCCTCAGGGGCAGAAGAAGGTGAACGCCCAGAAGTTCACTTGCAATATTTGCAAGAAGGTGTTGCCTCGGGGATGCGAGAAGAAATACTCATGCAGAACATCTTCCATGTATAAACACCTCAAGACTATGCATGAGAACTGGCTTGCTCGGGTGGAACTCGCCAGGCTCATGGAGAAGGAATGTGGACAAGATGCGCAGCCAAGAACATCATGTCTGGACGACAGGCTGCAGAATATTCCCCCCAAACTCCCTGATTTTGCCCAAATGTGTGACAGTTCTGAGTGTGAGGGAACAGGTTGTCCAAACCATGTTGAACACCATTAACAACCATCATTGTTGATTTTTTCCCCCCACAATTAGGCACACTGTTTTGTGCTGGTTTTTTTGTTTAAATTTTCACTTTCAAAAATAAAAAAAACACCAAAAAAACTACAAAATAGTTAGAAAAAAACGAAAAAATATAAAATAGTTTTTTTTTAAAACGGTTCTTATGGAAGCATTTATTCTGGTTTAACAAAGAAAAAGTATATGTTGTGTGAATGGATGAGTGAATAGGTAGTGCCTGGGTGATTGGAAAAGTGCATGTGTAGTGACTGAGAGGATGCAGGAGTGTATGCGTAGTGCCTGAGTGATTGGATGAGTGTATGTTTAGGGCCTGAGTGAATGGATGAGTGCAAGGGTAGTGCCTGAGTGATTGGATCAGTGCATGGGTAGTGCCTGGGTGATTGGATGAGTGTATGCGTTGTGCCTGGGTGATGGGATGAGTGCATGGGTAGTGCCTGGGTGATTGGATGAGTGCATGGGTTGTGCCTGGGTGATTGGATGAGTGCATGGGAAGTGCCTGGGTGACTGGATGAGTGCATGGGTAGTGCCGGAGTGATTGGATGAGTGCATGGGTAGTGCCTGGGGGAATGGATGAGTGCCTGAGTGAATGGATGAGTGCAAGGGTAGTGCCTGGGTCATTGGATAAGGGCATGGGTAGTGCCTAAGAGAATGCAGGATTGTATGCATAGTGCCTGAGTGAATGGCTGAGTGCAAGGTTAGTGCCTGAGTGATTGGATGAGTGCATGGGTAGTGCCTGGGTGATTGGATGAGTGCATGGGTAGTGCCTGGGTGACTGGATGAGTGCAAGGGCTAGTGCCTGGGTCATTGGATAAGTGTATGCGTAGTGCCTGAGAGAATGGATGAGTGTATGCATAGTGCCTGAGTGAGCGTATGAGTGCAAGGATAGTGCCTGGGTGATTGGATGAGTGCATGGGTAGTGTCTGGGTGATTGTATGAGTACATGAGTAGTGCGTGAGTGGATGGATAACTGCAAGGGTTGTGCCTGTGTCATTGCATGAATGCATGGGTAGTGCCTGAAAGAATGGATGAGTGTATGCGTAGTGCCTGAGTGAATGGTTGAGTGCAAGGCTGGTGCCTGAGTGATTAAATGAGTGCATGGGTAGTGCCTGGGTGATTAGATGAGTGCATGGGTAGTGCCTAGGTGATTGGATGAGTGCATGGGTAGTACCTAAGTGAATGGATGAGTGCAAGGGTAGTGCCTGAGTGATTGGATGAGTGCATGGGTAGTGCCTGGGTGAATGGATGAGTGCATGGGTAGTGCCTGAGTGAATGGATGAGTGCAAGGGTCGTGCGTGGGTCATCGGATGAGTGCATGGGTAGTGCCTAAGAGAATGGATGAGTGTATGCATAGCGCCTGAGTGAATGTTTGAGTGCAAGAGTAGTGCCTGAGTGATTGGATGAGTGCATGGGTAGTACCTGGGTGACTGGATGAGTGCATGGGTAGTGCCTGGGTGACTGGATGAGTGCAAGGGTAGTGCCTGAGTTATTCGATAAGGGCATGGGTAGTGCCTGAGAGAATGCAGGAGTGTATGTGTAGTGCCTCAGTGAATGGTTGACTGCAAGGGTAGTGCCTGAGTGATTGGATCAGTGCATGGGTAGTGCCTGGCTGATAGGATGAATGCATGGGGAGCGCCTGAGAGAATGGATGAGTATATGCATAGTGCCTGAGTGAATGGTTGAGTGCACGGGTAGTGCCTGAGTGATCGGATCAGTGCATCGTTAGTGCCTGGGTGATTGTATGAGTGTATGCATAGTGCCTTGGTGATTGATGAGTACATGGGTAGTGCCTGGGTGATTGGATGAGTGTATGGGTAGTGCCTGGGGATTGGATGAGTGCATGGGCAGTGCCTGGGTGATTGGATAAGTGCATGGGTAGTGCCTGAGTGAATGGATGAGTACAAGGGTAGTGCCTGAGTGATTGGATGAGTGCATGGTTAGTGCCTGGGTCATTGGATGAGTGCATGGGTAGTGCCTAAGAGAATGTATTTGTGTATACATAGTGCCTGAGTTAATGGTTGAGTGCAAGTGTAGTGCCTGGGTCATTGGATAAGTGCATGGGTAGTACCTGAGAGAATGCAGGAGTATATGCGTACTGCCTGAGTGAATGGCTGAGTGCAAGGTTAGTGCCTGAGTGATTGGATGAGTGCATGGGTCCTGCCTGCGTGATTGGAAGAGTGCATGAGTATTGCGTGAGTGAATGGATGACTGCAAGGGTAGTGCCTGGGTCATTGCATGAATGCATGGGTAGTGCCTGAAAGAATGGATGAGTGTATGCGTAGTCCCTGAGTGAATGGTTGAGTGCAAGGGTAGTGCCTGAGTGATTGGATGAGTGCATGGGTAGTGCCTAGGTGATTGGATGAGTTCATGGGTAGTGCCTAAGTGCATGGATGCATGCAAGGGTAGTGCCGGAGTGATTGGACGAGTGCATGGGTAGTGCCTGGGGGAATGGATGAGTGCCTGAGTGAATGGATGAGTGCAAGGGTAGTGCCTGGGTCATTGGATAAGGGCATGGGTAGTGCCTAAGAGAATGGATGAGTGTATGAATAGTGCCTGAGTAAATGGCTGAGTGCAAGAGTAGTGCCTGAGTGATTGGATGAGTGCATGGGTAGTGCCTGGGTGACTGGATGAATGAAAGGGTAGTGCCTGGGTCATTGGATAAGTGCATGGGTATTGCCTGAGAGAATGCATGAGTGTATGCATTGTACCCGAGTGAATGTATGAGAGCAAGGGTAGTGCCTGGGTAATTGGATGAATGCATCGGTAGTGCCTGAGAGAATGGATGAGTGTATGCATAGTGCCTGAGTGAATGGTTTAGGGCAAGGACAGTGCCTGAGTGATTGGATGAGTGCATGGGTAGTGCCTGGGTGATTGGATGAGTGTATGGGTAGTGCCTAAGTGATTGTATGAGTGCAAGGGTAGTTCCTGGGTCAATGGATGAGTGCATCGGTAGTACCTGAGAGAATGGATGAGTGTATGCATAGTGCCTGAGTGAATGGTTGAGTGCAAGAGTAGTGCCTGAGTGATTGGAAGACTGCAAGGGTAGTGCCTGGGTCATTACATGAATGCATGGGTAGTGCCTGAGAGAATGGATGAGTGTATGCGTAGTGCCTGAGTGAATGGTTGAGTGCAAGAGTAGTATCTGAGTGACTGGATGAGTGCAAGGGTAGTGCCTGAGTGATTTGATGAGTGCATGGGTAGTGCCTGGGTAATTGGATGAGTTCATGGGTAGTGCCTGAGCGAATGGATGAGTGCAAGGGTAGTGCCTGGGTCATTGGATGAGTGCATGGGTAGTGCCTGGGTGATTGGATGAGTGCATGGGTAGTGCCTTTGTGACTGGATGAGTGCATGGGTAGTGCCTGGGTCATTGGATAAGTGTATGCATAGTGCCTGAGAGAATGGATGAGTGTATGCATAGTGCTTGAGTGAGCGGTTGAGTGCAAGGGTAGTGCCTGGGTGATTGGATGAGTGCATGGGTAGTGTCTGGGTGATTGGATGAGCACATGAGTAGTGTGTGAGTGAATGGATGACTGCAAGGGCAGTGCCTGGGCCATTGCATGAATGCATGGGTAGTGCCTGAAAGAATGGATAAGTGTATGCGTAGTGCCTGAATGAATGGTTGAGTGCAGGGGTAGTGCCTGAGTGATTGGATGAGTGCATGGATAGTGCCTGGGTGATTAGATGAGTGCATGGATAGTTCCTAGGTGATTGGATGAGTGCATGGGTAGTGCCTAAGTGAATGGATGAGTGCAAGGGTACTGCTTGAGTGATTGGATGAGTGCATGGGTAGTGCCTGGGTGAATGGATGAGTGCATGGGTAGTGCCTACGTGAATAGATGAGTGAAAGGGTAGTGCCTGGGTCATTGGATGAGTACATGGGTAGTGCCTAAGAGAATGGATGAGTGTATGCATAGTGCCTGAGTGAATGGTTGAGTGCAAGAGTAATGCCTGAGTGATTGGATGAGTGCATGGGTAGTACCTGGGTGATTGGATGAGTGCATGGGTAGTGCCTGGGTGACTCGATCAGTGCAAGGGTAGTGCCTGAGTCATTGGATAAGGGCATGGGTAGTGCCTGAGAGAATGCAGGAGTATATGTGTAGTGCCTGAGTGAATGGTTGACTGCAAGTATAGTGCCTGAGTTGTTGGATGAGTGCATGGGTAGTGCCTGAGTGATTGGATGGGCGCATTGGTAGTGCCTGAGTGAATGTATGAGTGCAAGGGTAGTTCCTGGGTCATTGGATGAGTGCATCAGTTGTTCCTAAGAGAATGGATGAGTGTATCCGTAGTGCCCGGGTGAATGGTTGAGGGCAAGAGTAGTGCCTGAGTGATTGGATGACTTCAAGAGTAGTGCCTGGGTCATTGCATGATTGCATAGGTAGTGCCTGAGAGAATGGATGAGTGTATGCGTAGTGCCTGAGTGAATGGTAGAAGGCAAGAGTAGTACCTGAGTTAATGTTTGAGAGCAATGGTAGTTCCTGGGCCATTGGATGAATGCATCAGTAGTGCCTGAGAGAATGGATGAGTGTATGCATAGTGCCTGAGTGAATGGTTTAGTGCAAGGACAGTGCCTGAGTGATTGGATAAGTGCATGGGTAGTGCCTGGGCGATTGGATGAGTGCATGAGTAGTGCCTAAATGATTGGATGAGTGCAAGGGTAGTTCCTGGGTCAATGGATGAGTGCATCGGTAGTGCCTGAGAGAATGGATGAGTGTATGCATAGTGTCTGAGTGAATGGTTGAGTGCAAGAGTAGTGCCTGAGTGATTGGAAGACTGCAAGGGTAGTGCCTGGGTCCTTGCATGAATGCATGGGTAGTGCCTGAGAGAATGGATGAGTGTATGCGTAGTGTTGAGTGAATGGTTGAGTGCAAGATTAGTACCTGAGTGACTGGATGAGTGCAAGGGTAGTGCCTGAGTGATTTGATGTGTGCATGGGTAGTGCCTGGGTGATTGGATGAGTTCATGGGTAGTGCCTGAGTGAATGGATGAGTGCAAGGGTAGTGCCTGGGTCATTGGATGAGTGCATGGGTAGTGCCTGGGTGATTGGATGAGTGCATGGGTAGTGCCTGGGTGACTGGATGAGTGCAAGGGTAGTGCCTGGGTCATTGGATAAGTGTATGCGTAGTGCCTGAGAGAATGGATGAGTGTATGCATAGTGGCTGAGTGAGTGGTTGAGTGCAAGGCTGGTGCCTGGGTGGTTGGATGATTGCATGGGTAGTGTCTGGGTGAATGGATGAGTACATGAGTAGTGCGTGAGTGAATGGATGACTGCAAGCGTAGTGCCTGGGTCATTGCATGAATGCATTGGTAGTGCCTGAAAGAATAGATAAGTGTATGCGTAGTGCCTCAGTGAATGGTTGAGTGCAAGAGTAGTGCCTGAGTGATTGGATGAGTGCATGGGGAGTGCCTGGGTGATTAGATGAGTGCATGGGTAGTGCATAGGTGATTGGATGAGTGCATGGGTAGTGGCTAAGTGAATGGATGAGTGCAGGTAGTGCCTGAGTGATTGGATGAGTGCATGGGTAGTGCTTGAGTGAATGGATGAGTGCAAGGGTAGTGCCTGGGTCATTGGATGAGTGCATTGGTAGTGCCTAAGAGAATGGATGAGTGTATGCATAGTGCCTGAGTGAATAGGTGAGTGCAAGAGTAGTGGCTGAGTCATTCGATGAGTGCATGGGTAGTACCTGGGTGACTGGATGAGTGCAAGGGTAGTGCCTGAGTCATTGGATAAAGGCATGGGTAGTGCCTGAGAGAATGCAGGAGTGTATGTGTGGTGCCTGAGTAAATGGTCGACTGCAAGGATAGTGCCTGAGTGATTGGATGAGTGCATGGGTAGTGCCTGAGTGATTGGATGAGTGCATGGGTAGTGCCTGAGTGATTGGATGGGTGCGTGGGTAGTGCCTGAGTGAATGTATGAGTGCAAGGGTAGTTTCTGGGCCATTGGATGAGTGCATCAGTTGTGCCTGAGAGAATGGATGAGTGTATGCATAGTGCCTGAGTGAATGGTTGAGTGCAAAAGTTGTGCCTGAGTGATTGGATGACTGCAAGAGTAGTGCCTGGGTCATTGCATGAATGCATAGGTAGTGCCTGAGAGAATGGATGAGTGTATGCCTAGTGCCTGAGTGAATGGTAGAAGGCAAGAGTAGTACCTGAGTGATTGGATGAGTGCAAGGGTAGTGTCTGAGTGATTGGATGAGTGCATGGGTAGTGCCTGGGTGATTAGATGAGTGCATGGGTAGTGCCTGAGAGAATGGATGAGTGTATGCCTAGTGCCTGAGTGAATGGTTGAGTGCAAGAGTAGTACCTGAGTGACTGGATGAGTGCAAGGGTAGTGCCTGAGTGATTTGATGAGTGCATGGGTAGTGCCTGGGTGATTGGATGAGTTCTTGCATAGTGCCTGAGTGAATGGATGAGTGCAAGGGTAGTGCCTGGGTCATTGGATGAGTGCATGGGTAGTGCATAAAAAATGGATTAATGTACATGTAGTGCCTGAGTGAATGGTTAAGTGCAAGAGTAGTGCCTGAGTGATTGGATGAGTGCATGGGTCTTGCCTGGGTGACTGGATGAGTGCAAGGGTAGTGCCTGGGTCATTGAATAAGAACATGGGTAGTGCCTGAGAGAATGGATGACTCTATGTGTAGTGCCTGAGTTGATGGCTGAGTGCAAGGATAGTTCATGAGTGATTGGATGAGTGCATGGGTAGTGCCTGGGTGATTGGATGAGTCCATGTGTAGTGCCTTGCTGATCGGATGAGTGCATGAGTAGTGCCTGAGTGAATGGATGAGTGCATGTGTAGTGCATGAACAAATAGATAAGTGCAAGGATTAGTGTATGATTGTTGAGATGAGTGCAAAGATAATGCTTGAGTCAATGAATGAGTGCATAGGTACTGCCTGAGTAAATGGATGAGTGCAAAGCTAGTCGCTATGTGAGTCATAAGTGTACAGGTAGTGTGTGGATGAATGGATGAGTGCATGGATTGTGTCATATACAGTAGACTATATCATTTAAAACTTAGGCCTATTAGCTCTATGATATATGGTAAAGTAGTTGTTCAAATGAGAAGATACATCAAACTTCAAAACTCTCAAATTTTCTAATATAATAAAAAGCACTTTCAATACCCACCTGCCTGTATAAGGAGGAGAAAGTAATACATACACCTTCTTGTACACAAATTTAGAGAGCATGTGGTCTGAAACAGAGGTATCCTACTATTTGTAGGATTCTTTCTATGTATCATGTCACTAGAAAAAGGCAAAGACGCACACATTGATGGCTTGAGAAACATGGTGAGACTTACAATAGTGACATGAGAAGAGTTGGTCTTTCATATTTGCCTAGGCCTAAGTTTGTGAGGTGTCAGTGAATAATGAAGGTGCAAGAGAAAAGTGAGGTTTAAAACATGATGGCAGATGGATTAGTGTTTTTGCTAGTTCATATGAGTCTCTGGAAAGGTACACTTCAGGTAGGCTGCATTAATTTAGATGTCTGCTTTAAATGGAAAGAGCACTATGTCAAGTTTAAATATCTTCGTGCTATCATGACTGAGGTATGTGTCTACTTCTACATGTATTCTGACATGTGTTGTGCATCTGATGACCCTAAGTTAAAAACTATGTAGCTTATCATACAGGTGCAAAATCTTATCAGTTCTACTAGAGCATTCAGTCGCAGACATCTGTTACCTACGTAGGCGTCAGAGAAGTCCTCGAATACAGAGTTCAATACCCACCTGCCCTGTATATGAGGAGAAAGTAACTCAAAATAAAAGGCCAACTATTCTTATAGCACTTTTAATGGTGCATGCACTTTTGTAGAAAGTGAGTATGATACTGCTCCTCGCGATAGGATGATACTTTTCAAATAGTCTATAGGTTATAGATTATTTATATTAGAAACAAATAACATACAAATACATTTTAAACATTTCTCCAGTTTATCATGAATATTGTATTATGTTTTCTTACCTTTCAAGTAATTTAGATACATCATTCAGTAAATCTGTTTTAGAGTAGTATTATCCTAAACAACATTAAAACTGTTTTCAATCTGCTATAAATAAGAAAAAGAAAAACTACCAGTTATGTTATGTTATGTTATTTTATTTTATAGCGCGCACAGATACTCCGAGGAGTGTCCCGGCGCGAACCAATAGGGGTAGAAAGGGATGAGCTAGACAAAAAGAAAAGTTTTCAGGTTCTTCTTAAAAGCCAAGGGGTCTTGCATGTTGCGTAAGGCAAATGGCAGTGCGTTCCAGGCCAAGGCAGCTTTCAGGGCAAGAGAGCTGCCACCCAACCTTTGTCATTTGAAGCGGGGAACCTGGGCTAGAAGTTGAGACGTAGAGCGCAGGTATCTCATAGGGGGATAGAAGGAATACCGCTTCTGTAGCAGTAGCGGCCCATGGAGGGATTTCCGTGGGGTGGTGAGGCGGGGCAGGGGAGGGGCAGGGTGGGGGGTAGTAAACACCGGAATATGGATGAACGGAGGTAAGTAAACAATTAAATAAATAAAACGAATTTCATTGCACGCGCTGCATCGCATTTTACTTTTGAAAAAATGTACAATCTCATTTACATCTGGTACAATATTGACAACAACTATATAAACAATTTGCTTTTAAACACAATTTACAAAATATTATATCTATTAGGCAAAATAATAATGAAAACACTAATTATAAACACTAATAGATTGCAGTGCTTTCTATTTTCTGTTGACATCTTCCCCAATAGGCCAAATGATGTTCTCAAAACTTTGGCTGGAGAAATAACATATAAGAATTTTGCAATTGAAAAGGCAATCTAGGTTTGAATTCCAAGTGGGCATCATTGCAATGCGTCCATCCTTTGTTACACTTTAAATAAACAGTATAGTGTCCAGATGTTGTAGTAGGTCCATCATGGAAAATAATAGCCACTGTTGTATAAGTTCTTCCCGAAATAGAAATGAGACTTCCTTTAAAATTTGTAATTTTTGTTTCCAATTTTCTTCCAATTGTTCTACAACGTTGTAACATTACAATTACATATTTTCCAAATCTTTCTATATGTAATGTAGACAACATCTCTGATCTACAATGTGAACATGTCATATCCTGATTTGCTGTTTTAATCAATTTGTTAAAAGGTACTGATTTGTAGTCTGTTATTGTTAAGCACAGGAATTGTTCTGTTTGTATTTGAGTGGGAGAATTAAATGAACACTCTCCACAGTTATGGTCCTATTTGTAACTTAGTCCAAATAAGTTATCAGTGTGTATTCCTTCATGTTCTAATACTCCAAGCATGAGCTTTAGAAATTATTGTGCATCTTGTTCTATGTTTAGAGTAAATGTCAATGAACCAGTACATATATCTAAAAGATGTTGAATGCCAGAAGCAGTATGTATTTTACTTCTGTCACTTACCAACTGTTGAAATAAATGATGTAGTGCAGAACAGAATCTTTTTTCACAATTTTCCATGATTTCATGATGAAGATGTGGTAAATGAAACACAACATTCAGAATCACTTCAGCATAACAGTTGATACCTGAACTTTTTTCCAACTGGGATCCTACAATGTCATCATCACTTTCCACTTTTTTTTTCTTTACGCCTTCAACTTTCTCTTCAATTGTTTTCTTGTTTTCAACCTCACTTGAATGTTTGATATATTTCCGTTTTGGACACACTACATGTTTCTCATATATTGGATATTCACCTAAATGAGGAGCATAAAGTCTTCTTAAACGATTGTACTCTCTTACACAATTTGCATCAGCACTAAGCTTTTTCTCATCAAAATCTAACAAATACAAACCAGACAATGTTCTTACTCGAGACAATGCAACGTATGCCATTCCCTCTTTGAACACCGTACTTCCAATATTTACAAAACCTCTGTCTATACGTAAACCTTGAGATTTATGAATAGTTACTGCATATGCAACAGACAGAGGAAACTGGTGTCTACGAACATACAAGTCTTTTACAAGCAAAAAACGTACAACACAACGTCCAATCTGTCTTAGCTCATTAATCTGGTCAAATTTTATAATCAAAAATGCTATTCCATCTCTATTTTGAAAATCAACAAAATCAACAACTTTTCCCTTTGCTCCATTTACTAATCTTCTACATTCAAATTACGCCGCAAAATTACTCAACAGTTTTTACATACATGTAAACTCTTTTCTAATCCTGCAGTTTTAGATACAGATTTTTCCAAAGAATTCAATTTAGCCTGTAGTTTCTCAGTAAGAAGAATTGTTACTCCCTGATGTTGGATTTTGTCAATAGCTTTAATTTCCAGAATTTGTTTTTCCAGTTTGAGAAGTTGTTCATTAAATGTAGAACACTCGTGCAGTATAGCCATTAGGCAAACTATAGACTTGTTTTCTAGAAGCATATTGTACATTACTTCTGCTGCAGTTTTTTCAGATGTAAACAAGTTCCTTAGTAGCCTACTTTCTAAAGTTTGTTTACCATGTTCCGTCAACATACCAATTCTTATGTCTTTAAGAATATTTTCATAATCATCATCACTTGCTTGTCGCATATTCTTAACAAGTTCTTTATACTCAAAGTTTAACCAAATATTTACATTCCCAATACTTCCCAAAGTTTTCCTTGTGTCATCATGGAGAAGTGTTTTAAAAATGGGTTGTCCTTTAATGGGAGTAAGTTGTAGTAGGTCTCCAAATACAATTAAATGTTTTCCTCCAAACAGAACACCGTAATCTGTTTTTAAAATCTGTTGCATTCGCAAGTGTTTAAACACAAGCATTAAGTTTGACACCATGCTCACCTCATCAATGATTAAAAGTTTTAGTTTCTTCAGTACCCTTGAGACATCATAACAAGCTTCTCCCCCTAGCTTTTGATATTCCAATTTATTATCATGTTCAACAGGTAGCATAAGTAATTGATGTAAAGTAATACCTTTAATGTTGTGTGCTGCTAATCCAGTTGGAGCTGTTACAAAACAAGATAAATGTGAATCTGTAGTTTTGTGTAGATAACTGGTCAAAACTTTAAATAAAAAACTTTTCCTGTTCCAGCTTGACCACTAATGTACAATAGAATAGGTTTAAATGATGAACATTGGCATTTATTTTTTCATGGAGCAAACCCTGTTCTACCCGTTGTTTGACTGGTAGATATATTTCTTTTTGTACAATATTTAATTGTTCCTCTAACTTTTCAAACTGAATAATATCCTGTTGTGCTTGCTGCATTGCAGTTTCTACCTCATTCATGGCTATTGCTGCTTCATTTTCAATAATTGGTTGTCCAGGGTGGATCTTGAGTCAGTGGATCAGAACTTTGACTGCTTTGTGAACTTTCTCTAGCTATTTCATCTGCAATAGTACCTTCTTGTTCAATCTCATCATTTAACATTTGTAAGTAAGTTGAAAAAATTGTACACTGAATGCTGTTTTTGTTGCATTAAAAGAATCTTCATAGCAGTCAAAATCTCCAAGTAATTCTGTTTCACTACGCTAAGGCTTGAACAGTTGCAGAAGTGCTAAATACCAAAATTCTCTCTTATCTGCAGTTTCACAACTCAGTTTTCTGTGGTTAATAAAATTCCCTTTGACATGTTTCACTAAACATCCATCACATCCAATTACTGCATATTTTTCTTCCTTTATATTTTCTCTAACAATCTTTTTAAACCTATAGTGCTGAAGTATTTCATACAGACATAGGTTTTCAAGATGTGGACTCCTTTTGGGATAGTATGTATCCAACATACTAGTTTTGACAATATCAGTACTTTCTGGCTCATACTGTGCTAAATAACCGATTTCTTGTAAAGATTTCAATACTCTATTTCGTGTAGAGGCTAGACCTAGACTTATCCAAATTATTCGTCTTGACTTTGAATACAAACTGGCTGAGCTCAAGCAATCCGAACATTCGTAGGATCCAATCTCGAATGGGAAAGCATTTTCAAGCTGAAGCTGTACAATTTCTTGCTAAGACTCTTTTCTGCCGAAAAGTCTTCCCACATTTCTTTCTTCTCTGACTTTTCAGATTTTGTAATATATGATGTAACATAACGAGCAACAGCAATTGAATTATCAGCAACATACTGAATATCCATGTTTGCATTCCACATTTTCAAAATAACTGGATTGTAGTCATTAATGTACTTTGAAGCTTCTGTTCTTTTTAAGTTGTATGTATTCTTGGGAGACTTTCGAGTTATTGTATTTCTCACTGCTGAGAAAAAACAATTTACTCTTCCTTTATAAATTATAGGATGTGGGAATCCAAATCGACATTTTGTATAAACTTTTCCTTTTAATTTATATTTCCATCTGCAGTATTTCCCACATCTATGACTTTGAAAGCGTGAAACTTGTTGTCTCAAGCTCTTTTGTCCTCCTTCTCTTGTAATGGCACATGTAACATACTGTTTGATGAAAGACAAAACAGTTTCATCACTATCTGTTCCAAATTTTGGTGCATTCTTTATCCATACTAGCATGTGTATATGAGGAGCACCTCTGGCTTGGTACTCTTTTCGCCAAAAGAAATCAGTTACCTCTCCAAGAAGTGGAATGTTTTTATTGCAGATAAATGACATCAGAGCTTGAAACCTATGGTTAAAATACCTGCAGACATTTACAGGATCCAAGGAACAGGGTTCTCCAGCTGTCTTCAGTTCAATGCTTTTAACATTTGAATTTGCTTCTCGTAGGAATTCAAGTAAATCATCCCACGCATATTTAGCACAGCTAAGGGCCCGATTCTGATGCGGGTTGGAAAAGCTTCCCGACCGAGGGCCCAATTCTGATGCGGTTAGGAACAAATGTTCCCATTGAAGTCAATGGGAGTTCAACCAAATCGTATCTGGAAGCATCCGGATGCATCCTACTCCGCCGGTCGGACTTTCCCGATCCGAGTGGGTCGGACACCATTTCCCAACCGATTCGGTCGGGAAGCTTTTCCAACCCGCATCAGAATCGGCCCCTAAGTGTTAGAAACCATGTAGGTGTACCTAGGTTTCTTAACATGCATTTAAGTTCACCATGATGCCGATACCAATATTCATTGGTGCCACGTTTGCACGCCATCAAATTAACTGAGATTCTAAATTTTCATCACTTTCTTCAATTTGTCCATGAACTCTTTTGCAGAAACATGTTGAAGATGAACTTCTGTTTTTAATATATGGTTTACTGAACATGAAATTGCAGACAAATAACTTTCAAACAGAAGATAAAATATACATGGAATGCACTGCCGAAATCTTGGCTCTTCACAATACATTTTTGTTCATTTGTATTCTGAAGCTGGAATCCGTACAGCTCGCTCATCAAATCGCCCATTTTCTCCAGTGGGGAATAGCTGTGGAAAACAACGAGCTTCTAAACTTTTTTTCCCATACACTCATGGGAGTTCTCTTTGCTTCTTTCATTTGAAATAATTCAATATTATTTCCTATGATTTCTTTCGAATGCAGAGAATGTATTGTATAATGTTCATAAATCTCTTCACTCCTGGACTTGTCCACTTTTTCAATTTGGCCACTTGAGATTACTGTTTCATCTTGTAAGCATGTTACTTGGTCATCAACATTTACATTCTTATAATAAATATTATCCTGTGTTAGGTATATTGTAGCCTTTTAAAGTTTATTAACATCTACAAACTTCTGCCAGATTTTTCTACTCTTTGTTGGTAAACCATTTACTAGAATAACTACTGGCTCATTTTCCTCTCTCTGTACACCAACAGTTTCAATGTTTTTCTTAAAATCTAGAGGTAAGTACACAACTCTTCCTTTGAGACCTTTTTGTAAATCTGTTGGTGGCAGCTTGCCTGTTTTAGGCTCCATAAGAAATATGGCCTGAAATGGGTGTACAGATTGAATAAGAATAGACTCATACATTTAAATCTGCCAGTTCCTGAGGAATAGGTACCAACTCTAACTTGCTATGTACTGCTCTAGCTGGCATTTTGTTTTCTTCTAGCTTGTTGTAACAGTACTTACAAATAACTTGATCACTAGCCAACTCAAACTGACCTACTACAAACAAATAAAGACAAAATTGCTGCCACCTATCATTGTTTTCTTTTTCACTTTTTAAATATATATCAACATTCCTAGTTTGACTTCTATAGTGAGTATGTCGACAACAAATAGAAATATAGTTTGCTTTTTCAGACAAAACTGTGTTAAACGTTGTAATTTCTTCTGCAAACTCATCAATACTAATCTCTTTCTCATGTTCTTCAACACCTACACTTATCAAACTCTCAGTTTCTCTGCACTCATCTTCTGAACCAAAAAACGAAACTGTATATCATCACAAACATTCTGTACATCTGATACAGAACTGTGCAAAAGAGCTGTGTTCATTTCACTTAAACATAATGCAGGAGTTTTTACATAGTAAAGTATCCTTACTAACTTTCGCATTTCAGAGTGGTGTACAGCTAACATTCTGAAATGATGAAAAGTAATTTGGCACACGTTTCTTGAAAGACAACCCAGAGAATGACCTTGCAACTTAGTATATTTTCTTATTTTAAATGGACCTAGTCCTTGTAATATCTTAATCTTTTGTTTAACACTTTTTTTGGCATATTTCCGCAAAACAATTTGTAATATGTCAATAGATTACTGTCGAATACAGCAAATACTGCTACAATCACACATATACAGGAGCTTGTGTATGCCTCCCTTGAACTTCTTCAGCTATTACTTCGTCCACATTCCTAGGAACCATTTCTTTCTATGGAATAGGAGAACCATCTTTCACCTGATAGCATCGACCACTACTATAAACTGCATGTACTAATGTGTTCTCTTGAAAATAGCTTTCTTCATTAAAGAAAGGCTCAGTACTGGAAGTGTGCTTCCATTCAACCAGTAAAAGTTTTACAAAAGTTACTTCTATTAACAAGTCTTTTTCTTTTGCTTTTCTCCTTCATAAACACCATTGTTTTATCCAATGTTCTCATTCTCTTCAATATTAATATAAATAATTTTCGTTTTATTTAAAAAACTTTATCTACTATATTTTCAATCTGTTGCTTTTTCTTATAAGCTGCTGATCTTTTTTATATTTTTAGAATCTTTTAATACATTTTGAATTACTCTACTTTTAAACATTCTTCTTCTTATATCCTTATACTCTTTCTGCCTTCTTGAAACTTTTTTAGCATGACAATTTTTCTTTTCTTTCTCATTTGTTGTAAAACTTTTCTTTTCAACATTTTCTATATTTTTCATTCTCCGTAAAAGTGTTTTAAGAAACTGTTTAGTTCTCTTACCAGAAGAGTTTTTTCCTGTATAACCTTCTGCGCATCATCTAATTTCCTCTTTTCACTTTTCTTTAAGTAGTACTGTTTTTTTGTTCTTTTCTTTTTTCATGCTTTCTTGCCACCTTCAAATTTGTTTTCCAAACAAAGCAAATATCTAAAAAACAAAGAACTGTTTCAATAGTTTGTTACATCAATTAATAATTTAAAAATAATTACAAATTAATATTCATAATAATCAATAAGCAGTTGCTTACAATTTCATTGACACCTAAATTTATACGGCCTACTTCAAGTGTACCTTTCCAGACACTCATATGAAGTAGCATAATCAATAATCCATCTGCCAACATGTTTTAAACCTCACTTATCTCTTGCAGCTTCACTATTAACCAACTGCTCACAATCTTATGCCTAGCCAAATATAAAGCGATACAAAAGGGGATGATGGACGGAACGTTTGAGCCAATCAAACACTCACCCCCAGTCAACTGATCTGGGTTTAATCCATCATCATTCTTTAGCTCACTCCACCACCCCAGTTCAGACATGGCCATATGCAAATCAGTCTGACCCTGTGCCTCATGGGAACAGTCCAGCCCGAACTGCCAAGCCATGTCTTCCCTGGACCGGAAACAAGCATCCTAGGACCGGTTTCTGGCATTCCAGCCGTCATCAGCCAGGCTTGCTTGAATCCAGTGGCAAAGTGAGCAAGGGACCCACGTCTGGGCCAGAAACCGGTCCTAGGATGCTTGTTTCCGGTCCAGGGAAGACATGGCTTGGCAGTTCGGGCTGGACTGTTCCCATGAGGCACAGGGTCAGACTGATTTGCATATGGCCATGTCTGAACTGGGGTGGTGGAGTGAGCTAAAGAATGATGATGGATTAAACCCAGATCAGTTGACTGGGGGTGAGTGTTTGATTGGCTCAAGCGTTCCGTCCATCATCCCCTTTTGTATCGCTTTAGCCAAATATAAGACACCAACTCTTCTAATGTCTCTGTTGTAAGTCTCACTATGTTTTTCGAGGCGTCAATCTGTGTTTCTGTGCCATTTTTGTGCTGACATGCTATATCAAAAGAAGCCTACAAATAGTAGAATACCTCTGTTTCAGACCACATGCTCTCTAAATTTATGTAGAAGAAGGTGTATGTATTCCTTTCTCCTCATAATACAGGGCACATGGGTATTGAACTATCTATTTGAGGGGTTCTGTGACACCTACATAGGTAACACATTTCTGCTTCTGTGACTGAATGATGAAGCAGAACTGACAAGATTTGTGCACCTGTTTGAGACGCTACAAGGTTTTTGAGTTAGGATCTTCAGATGCACAACACGTGTCAGAATACATGTAGAAGTACACACATACCTCACCTATGATAGCACACAGACATTTAAACTTGACAGAGTGCACTTCCCATTTCAAGCAGACACCTAAATTTATAGGGCTTACTACAAGTGTACCCTTCCAGACACTCATGAAGTAGCATAAACACTAATCCATCTGCAAACATGCTTTATACCTCACTTTTCTCTTGCAACTTCACTATTCTCCGACAGCTCATAATGTCAGGCCTACGCAAATATGAACCTCCAACTCTTCTCATGTCAGTATTGCAAGTCTCACCATGCTTCTGAAAGCATCAATGTGTGTGTCTGTGCCTTTTTCTAGTGACATGATACATAAAAAAAAGCCTACAAAATAGTAGGATACCTCTGTTTCAGACCACATGCTCTCTAAATTTGTGTACAAGAAGGTGTATGTATTCTTTTCTCCTCATAATACAGGGCACGTGGGTATTGAACTGTCTACTTGAGGGTGTGACACCTACATAGGTAACACATATCTGCTTCTGTGACTGAATGCTGAAGCAGAACTGAGAAGATTTGTGCACCTGTATGAGAAGCTACAAGGTTTTTAAGTTAGGATGTTCAGATGCACAATACGTGTCAGAATACATGTAGAAGTACACACATACCTCACCCATGATAGCACGCAGACATTTAAACTTGACAGAGTGCACTTCCCGTTTCAAGCAAACACCTAAATTTATACGGCCTACGTCAAGTGTACCTTTCCAGACACTCATATGAAGTAGCATAATCAATACTCCATCTGCCAATATGTATTAAACCTAATTTTTCTCTTCCAACTTCATTATTCACAGACCGCTCATAATGTTAGGCCTAGCCAAATATGAAACGCCAACTCTTCTCATGTCACTATTGTAAGTCTCACCATGTTTCTGAAGGCATCAATGTGTGTGTCTCTGCCTTTTGCTATTGACATGATACATAAAAAGAAGCCGACAAATAGTAGGATACCTCTGTTTCAGTCCACATGCTCTCTAAATTTGTGTGGAAGAAGGTGCATGTATTCCTTTGTCCTCATAATACACAGCACGTGGGTATTGAACTGTCTATTTGAGGGGTTCTGTGACACCTGCATAGGTAACACATGTCTGGTTCTGGGACTGAATGATGAAGCAGAACTGACAAGATTTGTGCATCTGTATGAGAAACTTCAAGGTTTTTAAGTTAGGATATTCAGATGCACAACACATGTCAGAATACATGCAGAAGTACACACACACCTCACTCATGAGAGCACGCAGACATTTAAACTTGACAGAGTGCACTTCCCATTTTAAGCAGACACCTAAATTTATATGGCCTACTTCAAGTGTACCTTTCCACAGAGTTATATGAACTAGCATAAACCCTAATCCATCTGTCAACAAGTTTTAAACCTCACTTTTCTTTTGCAACTTTATTATTCACTGACCGCTCATAATGTTAGGCCTAGTCAAATATGAAACACCAACTCTTCTCGTGTCACTATTGTAAGTCTCACCATGTTTCTGAAGGCATCAATGTGTGTGTCTCTGCCTTTTGCTATTGACATGATACATAAAAAGAAGCCTACAAATAGTAGGATACCTCTGTTTCAGACCACATGTTCTCTAAATTTGTGTACAAGAAGGTCTATGTATTCCTTTCTCCTCTTAATACAGGGCACGTGGGTATTGATCTGTTTACTGGAGGGGTTCTGTGACACCTACATAGGTAACACATGTCTGCTTCTGCGACTGAATGATGAAGCAGAACTGACAAGATGTGTGCACCTGTATGAGAAGCTACATAGTTTTTAAGCTAGGGTCATCAGATGCACAACACGTGTCACAATACATGTAGAAGTAGACACATGCATTAGTATTTCTTGTATATATGATGTTACAACACAAACTATTACAACGCTTATTTTACAACATGATTTTTACAACGCAACTTCCATTACAATGCATGCTATTACAATACATGCCATTACAACACATGTACCAATGTAATGCATGCATTGTAATGGAAGTTTCCCAGACATAGACTCATATGGACTGGGATGCAGGTTAATACATCTGCCAACATGTTGTAAACCTCAGTTTTGTCTACTACTTTCATTACAGACTCAATATGTACACATCAGTATGCACAACCTATTTCAAACCTTCATTTCACTACAATTTTACAGACTACAATACAGGTTCCTACATTTTGTAACATATTCTAAACCTCATATTTCTCTAATGGGTCTCAAGCTTTATAAATACTGCATCTCAAAGTTAAAAATGTTATTCAAACACCGAAGCACTCCTACACAATAGATAACACACCTTAGACATTTGTAACTCACCGCTGAAATACTATTGTAGAATATGAAAATATAAAAAACTGCTAAACAATTTTCTTTCCCACACAATAAATGTGATGCACCACTCTCAATAAGGTAAAACCAGTAATGGCAAATTTTTCCTCTCATTTTGAGCAGAAATGAATGCAATTAACAAATCAAAATACTCCCTCCATTTTTTCAAAATCTAAAACCCATTTCTATTGGATACACATATTAACCCTTTATTACTCTCTTTTGAAAGTGCCCAATCTGGTTCTGTAACTTAGTGGTATCGCGATTCCACCGTGGTGCCACAATATAGAGTCACGATGGATTTGCAAGCCCGTACAGGAGTTCGAAAACCTATTTCCAATAACACTAGTATTATTTTTCAAGAACATACCACTTCTAAACATAGTTCTGATTTGGGAAAACTTACTTTAGAAGCATATCACATATATATAACTAACCATTTCATATTTTAAAATCACAGTTAACTTTCAACCCTTCCCCCATTCTGCTTAATCGTAGTTTCCATAGTAACAGTTTCTGCAACATTCAACTGTACCAGCAGGTCACAAGTTCACCATATTTTCAAATTCAGCCCACTAGCTTACAAATGCAAATAGGTGTGATTATGTCTTGCAAATATTAGCTTAACCTGTCTACTGTACCTTTCAAAGTTTGTTCTATAACCAATCAGAGAGATGCTTTTTCTGCAAAGTAACATGCATCCCATTTTTGAGAACACAATATTTATGAACAGCCAATCAGTTATCTGCTTTTTCAAAAACAGCATCTTCTCCACCATTTTAGATACCTCTCAGTGTACCAACTGACTTACTCAGCTACAGACATTTTTTGATGATTTCCACTCATCCCTTCAAAATGCTAACAGTATGGATTGTAGGACACAGCTATGTTTACTGGGGCAAAAGGTATGCTGAACACAGAGGTATTTACAAAGACCTAGGTTTGCAAAATGTGGATATTAAATGGTTTCCGCAGAGAGGATTAAAGTGGCACCAATTGATGCCTTTGGTTAAAACCTTTTTGCATCTCCAACCCCCTGACCTCATGATTGTGCACTGTGGTGGCAATGACCCAGGCACATTGACTGGGATAGGATTTGAAATCCTAATGAAGGATACCTTTGCACAACTAATGTCACTTTTCCCTCACACTGTCTTTGTATACTCTAATATATGCCAAAGACAGAAATGGAAGTGGTCAAATTAATTCTGTCCACATAGTGACAAGGCTAGGAAGCATGTCAATAAAGCTGTTTCTGCATACCTCAGGGACCATAACATGGGCTCTATCTATAACAACAATCTACGTTTTGACATGCATAACATCTATAGAAGTGATGAAGTTCACAGATAAAGAGAAGAGTGTTTCTCAACAACCTTAAGCTGTGCATCCGGACTCACATGCAGCTGGAACAAAGTCATAATGAACACAACGGCTCTTCTTAGAGCCAACCTATAACCCAACACTGAAAGATATATATTTTTGAACATATATACTCTTTCTAAATATTTTCCGGATTCGCCAACTCGTCGCGAATATGCAAAACAAAAGCACGAATCCAATGTACTACATCACATTTCACTTTTCAACTTTAACTTTTAATTTTTATTTTTTAATATTATTTCTAACTTTGTCAATTTTAATATGATTATGAAGTTCACTCTCACTAGCTCTATAAAAAAGTTCACTATTTTTAAAATTCTATACTATTTAATTATTTATTTAGGGTGGATCCTCGAATCCACCGCGACGTTACACTGGGTCGCCGCGCTGAATGCTGCGATAGGGTCGCAACTCCTACAATGTGAGGAAAAAAATGTATTTAAAGCCCTCACTTCTCTAGGCCGGTTTCGGCCCTGGGGACCCCATCCCACAGGGCCCGGCCATCTTCTTTATTTAATTTTTTTTAAGGAGGGGGGCTGTGTGCCGCCCCTTCCCTGGGACAGTTTTGGCTCCGGGGACCCCATTCCCCGGGCCAGACCTTATACTTTAAAAAAAAAAAAAAATGAGATGGGGATCCTGCGTGGCCTCCCCTACCCGGGCCGATATTGCCCCAGGGACCCCATCCCCCGGGGCATGGCCATGCCTTTGGGGACCACTGGGGGAGCCTCAAGGCCCCCGCAGTCCCTGCCGGCTCCCTGCCTCCTGCGGGAGCCGGCACTGCTTTTAAGCAGAGGGAGCTGAAAACATGCAGCTCCCTTTGCCCAAAAGCAATTCTGCTTCGCTTCATGGAAGCAAGAGCATTTTCCATGCTCTTGCTTCCATGAAGTGAAGCAGAATTTGCTATGGAATGGCGGGAGCACTGCTCCCGCCATGCCATAGCAAACTGCAATGTCCCGGGGGTGGGCACCCTGGGACATTGCTGGAGCCGGCCCTGGGGGGTGGCATTCCCAGGGCCATTTACAGCTCAATAAGGGGGGCCGTGTGACCCCCCCTCCAACAATATTTAAGCCCCAGGAAGGTGGTGGTCCCTGGGTATGTGGGGGTGGCCGTGTGACCCCCCGCATTTAACATACATAGCCCCGGGGTGGTCCACTGGGCTGTGTGGGGGGCCACATGCCCCCCCGCATTTCCAAAATTTAGCCCTGGGGAGGTGGCAGTCCCCAGGGCTGCGGGGGCCCGCATGGGCCCCCGCATCATTATTTTTGATTACCCCTGGGGCCTGGCCCATCCGGGGGCTTAAAGAAAACGAAGCGCGGGAGTCCCCGCTGTGTTTTTTTATAACATTTTCGGCTGGATTCGTGATTCCAACACGAATCCCGCCCAAATTGTTTTAAAAAAAATGTTTTTGGGGGCCCTGAGGGTCCCTGTGGGACCCCCGAGCAGGCTCTAGTACAATCTTCCTTATCAAATCCTGTGCTGAGATTATTACCTTAACCACCATTACATCGGATGGTTCTGTCTTTTAAAGTTCCTCTGTGTGAACCCAGGGACATGACCTATGAGAACGATTGTATGCCAGAATGTCATCTGACATAAATATTGTGTCCTAAATATGGTTTACGAAAAGATTCTCCCATTGGGTGTATGTTTTCTGTTAAATCCAGTGAAGCAATATTCATGTCAGACTATTAGTTTACAATGGATTTTGATCTGTTTATTTGGCTGCTGTTTGTGGGCTCAAAACGCTCAAATCTCTACCATACCACTGTGCTGTGCCTTTTGAATCTGCAATGAGAGGTTTTTCTTAAACAGCATCGACCTCTTCTTAGGCAACTCATGCATCATTAGTGCTTGACTAGGTTGCAGTATGATATACCCAAAGATTGACACCTTGTACATATCAGGTGTGTCTCCTGAAGCATGAACATGTCAAGAGTGTTCCTTATGACATATTGTAACACTATCCAGTGCTGAACTTTGAAGTTAACTGAAGTATTTATAAAAGTGATGCTGGAATGCTTGAGTTAATCTCAGCCACTGGTAAATACTTGGGGTCGTATCCTAGTCTATCATTATTTTGGACACCATGCCACCTCAGTTTGGACCCAGCTATATGCAAATCAGTCTTGACCCTGCTCCAATGGGAACAGTCCAGCCGAATTGCCAGACCACGAGAACTGGAACACAAGCAACCAAGGACTGGTTTCACCCTTATTAGGGCTCCTCAGCCAAGTATAGCTTGGTTCCAGTGGCCCAGTGTGCAAGTGAGCCACATCTGGGCATACCTGTCTCACTTAGGGCGACACTCTGATGTACAAAACTAGTGATGGTTGGAATGTTTTGCAGTTCAGGATATTTAAATTCCAAGGCAACATGTGTACAGACCCCAAGTGTGCTTTTTGTGTATGTATATGTGTTGTAAAAATAGCTTGCCTGTTATGCCAATAAAAAGGTGCAACTTTCCCCATTCACCCAGTCTTAATCACCGACTGTGGTTCCCCTTCACTACTCTATTACTACTGAAGCATCTGTTACCCCACCTGTATGGGACACTTACCACTGCCAAACAGGTATCTCTGAGATCTCTGTTTACTGGTGCCGACGGGTCGGACTGGGGCAGAAAATAGACCCATATACTAAAATAAAAGTCTATGACAACCTGTTAGTCCCTGTTAGTGAATCAGATACCAAACATTTGCAAATCAAGACAGTTTTTAACTTGTAAAGATACACTGTATAGGTGTTTGACAAGATATGAGAGAATGCGTGCATGTATACTTACTGCCTGCAATGTTTGTGGAAATATCAGAGAGATCAACAATAAAAACCAAACCTCAAAACCATAAAATAGGCTAATAAACATAAAAAAACAGCCCACGCATGGGGCTTTGAGACCATCACTTCTGCTGCTGCCAGATTGACCTATTGTTCAGGCCAACCCTATGCAGGGAACGGTTGGAAACAAAGAAGGGGAAGATATTTTTAAAAGATTAAAGCGCTCAGTAGCAACCACTGAGGGCTGGCTGGGCCATTTATCCAATTGAGCATTTTCCCTAGGGGTAGAGCAATTGCTTCTCTTTGTTCAGAGAGTGCCAACTTCACTTTCTCTTCATGTGTTTGTCCCTTCTCTGCAGCATAGTCCAAGTACTTTCAGAGGTGCTTTTATTTTATTTTAGTTGTAGCACTCCATAAGAGTGCATGTGTTTGCAGACCGTTCCCTCATCCTTCTGCTTCACGTTTTGTTCCCCCCTTTGTTGTTGCTTGCCCCATTGTTGTTGCCCGTTGTTTCTTGCTGCATCGCTGTTGCTCAATTGTTGTTGCTTGCTCTGTCTTTTTTTGCCCTGTTTGCATTCTTGCCCTGTCTTGTCTTGCCCATGTTGTCGTGGTTACTCTGTCGTTGTTGCCCTGTCGTTGCTTGCCCCATTGTTGTTTGCCCTTTCCCCCCTCCTCCAGCATTATTGCTTGCACTGTAACCCCGCCCTCCTCCTGCGTTGTTTGCACCGCCCCGTTCTTGCTTGCCCCTGCACCAAGCCCCCCCACATTCCTGCTTGCTCCACCCCCCTCTTTGTTGCTTTCCCCTTCCCCTCCCGCCATGAAAAACAAGCATTGGCAAAGCCTATAAGTCAGACCTTTGCGAGAACCACTGGCTTTGTCAATGTTTTTTAGCCATGTTTTACAGCAGTGTTGAAAGGTTCAAAAATAGTGCTATGTCACTGTCAACAATGACAACATCATAGCGATTTTTTCTTTACTTTTTTACCTTGAACTATGCTGCACAGCAGCTGTCCTGCTGTACAACAGGGCAAAAACATTGAGAAAGCCAAATAGCTCTACTATCTGGTTTTGTTAATGTTTTTAAGCCATGTCTTACAGCAGCGGGCCTGTGCGGCATGGTTGAAAGTTAAAAAAAAGAGCGGTGATGCAGCCAACGTTGACAGCGTGAAAGTGCTTTGTTTTTGTTTCACTTTCAGCCATGCAGCACGGCTAAAAAAAACATTGATAAAGCAAATAGATCTTGCATAGGTAAATCTTATTGGCTTTGCAAAAGCTTGTTTATTTTCCCCATCTGTTCCACCATACATCACATGTGGGACCTGAGCAGAGAACAATTTTGGCAGTAGTGTCAGCCTCAATAGTGCTGGATGGATTGCTTGGTGAAGTGTTTCGGATGATTGGGCCAGCTGAGGCTTCATTGTCAAAAACTCAGTGGCCTCCCCAACTCTAAATGTGGCAGAAGAAACACAAATTTGACACAGTGAGAACCTCCATCAAACTCTAAATAAGGCCCACATTCTACCCCTCCTCAGGCTGCTGCAGCCCATGCTATTGTGATAGATCTTACTTAGAAACAAATACACCATGTACACATCCAGATCTTATTACATCTCACAAACTAAATAACAAGGCTTGCATAAAATATGCTCACCCCAGTAGAGTTATTGTTATGATCCGCGTAAAGGGTTTAGAACCAGTCTATTTATTTACATCCCAGATATCTCCCCTATAATTATTCTACATTCTTATGTGGCAAACTTCTGCCGTTTCTTACAGCTGTAACTGACAGATGTCGCTGTTTCTCAATGCACTCACCTGTCATCAAACTCGAGAGCTTTAGGTCACCCTTCATATCCGATATAATACTTGGATCAGCGGTGAGCTAACCTGACCGTGCAGCGCACCTAGCTAAGCTAGTCACACTGTTGCCTTTGCAGTTGTATCAGGGTGTACATGAATGGCAATGTTTAGCAATGGCACTGAGCCCTTAACCTAGTGCGGATATGTGAGATTTTTGTTTTCAGATTTTTGGGGATCTGACTCAGCCACATGGATTTGATGGTGCTTCCAGTGACATTACTAACTTAAAAGGAAATTGAGTGGTTTCATCCCACACAAAATGCTGCTTTCTTTGTTTTGTGGACATGTCTTCTGTCGCGGACATTTATTCAGCGCATCTCATAATTCTGCCTGGTCCCAGACTGATTTAACTTTACCAGAGTTGCTTTCTGCACAAGTGAATAATGGTCCGATTTACAAAAGCAGTTAAGAGTATGGGAAATAGTTCTGTAGGAGTAATCTTTTACACACTCATACATGCTTTTCGGAATCAGTCCCAAAATGTCAAACTTCCTATTAGTAAAGTCAAAAGAGAGCACAGTCCTTTCTATTTGTATTAATGATATCAATAATCCTTGAATAGTCCCATTTTATTCACATATTAGGTGCTTTGGTTTCACTTCACAAAGACATGTAAAAGTAAATTAAAAGAGTACTACATTACGTGCGCCAAAATGACTGTTAATAGGCCCATTGTCTTGATAATGGTGCAAAATCTGCATCCGATTGTATCCACAGGGCGTTAATGAAACACAAAATAAACAAGTACACTACGCGGTTTTTGTTGCTACATTTAGACAAGAGAATGTCAGAGAAAGAACTTTGACCCACAGATACCACGCCTTCCTTAACCTCAGCTATTGTTTCCTAGGTCATCCTTCCTCTGGAAGGTCTGGCCTGTTGATGCACAGCAGAACGAGGTCAGACGTTTGCCACACAAGAGACACTTATCATGCATGATGCAGTGTTTGTTTCATCATGTGCTCTTCCTTTGCTTAAAGTTGTCTTTCGATAACAATGCCTCTCATCTAGAAGTTGACATTTTATCGGAAGTGTTACAGAAGATTCAGCGGATGTAAAATGGAGTCCTTTCTCGATGAATGATTAACCGGATGTGTCCCCGAAAGTCTTCATTTTTTAGATGATTATTTTTATACCACTAAAAATATAACACCAAATACTGTGTATCAGTTGATACGGGACTGCCGTTTCTGCAGTGGAAATAAAAACAAGCCAGATAGCCTCCTAATGTGTACACTGGCGAGCTTTGTGCAGATTGGCCCTGGGGTGCTGAAGTTTTCAAAGGTCAATTTAAAAATTACATTTTTCATTTAAACTCCTAAAGGGAGGTTTTAACCACTCACTGCACAAGACGAAATCACACCAAACGTGGCATAACGATTCGCCTAATGCAGAATTAATTGGTGTCAATTCGTCCATCTTTTTTTTTTCAAAATAAGAAATGCAAAAAATTATGATCAATAAAAAACGATTATCTTTTGGGTATTGGTTTCTCGGGTTCATATTTGAATTTCACCTGGTCATTTTACAGGTGCAATGAGTTAATTATTTTTACACTCACGGCCAATACGAAGTCTTCAGAGCCAACCTGGGTTCAGTGAAACCTGTTTTGAAAATATGCTTAGGCTAAGTGAACACACACTTCCCTAGATGGGATCAGTCCGCCCTGCAGAGTGGTTGATAATGAGCCATACCCCCAAATAAGCCGTATTCTGGATGCAAGAGTGAGTGAGTGGTTTAGGATTTCAAAGCAGATGTACACGGATTTAGCAACTTTCTCAGAAGTAGGGTGGTCAAAAATATTGCAGGCCTAAAACTAACCTTCCAGAAGTGTGCGGACCTTGTTGTTGTCTAAAGGGCACACTAACATTGAAAAAGCGAACATAAAAGGACATGTGCTTGTTTTATGGCATAATTAAAGGCAATATATGTATGTACAGTACAGGCAGGTAGGGCATGGTTATTTGCAACAGTGTATGCAGTGAATGCCTTGCTCACGCTGTGAGTAAAGATTGGGCATATGACCTAGCCTTTTGCCATGGTCAATGCCCACAGTCTGTGCCAGCTGCATAGAACCTGTAAGACATTTCCTCTGCATAGAGTATGCAGGGCAAGATCTTAGTCTATGGGGACTATGGAGGTGGCTACTGCGGGCCTTAGCTGTACAGCCAAAGTTACTGAACACAGGGCGCAGCTGAAGGGCACGTACTATGTGCATTTTCTACTGGGCATGACTGAAGCCAATTTCTGACAAACCCCACTGGAATATAATATGGACTAATGGCATGGTTCACACTATAAGTTAACAAAAGGAAATGCTAGGGAAGATGTAACAGGCTACCATCCTCTGAAACACTCGTAGCAAAATAAAGCCTTAACGTATGTGCATAAATCATAGTTTACTACAATCTACCTAAACACTGGCATTGTGTGGGTTCATATTACCTCGTAGCAAGACCTCTGTAAATATAGACTGTAAGAAGTAAATGCTTCCACTCACATAAATATGTAGGGAGGAAAGACAGAACAAAGCAGAAGTAAAAGCAAAGAAGCAAGAAGAAGAAAGACTGGGGACTTCAGGGGAGCACCAGAGGGCCATGTGAAAAGTCTCATCAACAGTGTTCACTGTTTCAACAAGTATAAATCATGCTTACAAGCTGAAAACAATACACCTTTCCTTCCACTTTCTCCTATTGCTATCCCTGCCTAAACGGCAAGGGTACTAATCCAAGGTAAACTATAGTCTATTCATTATACTTGTTGTGTTCCACCATCAACTTATTAAAAAGAAAAGTGTTCCTTCTCCACGTTAGTTTAGTAGCGAGTCAGGCACAAAATGGTGCCATCGAGTCCAGCAACCAAAATGGTATCTGTCCAACTGGCAAGTGACCTCTGACCTTTTTCAGCACTTTTTTTTTTAAAAATCAGAAGTACTTTTTATTTTCCATGTAGTATGATACCCCTGAACACTGCCTTGATGTTAGTCATCATTCGGGTTCTGCCCTTCATCGCTATAGAGATTTATTTCGACATTGTAAAAGTTGTGAATCTGAGCCAATTCCTGAGTTTCAAGGTGGCAGAAAAAAAATTCAGTACTGAGCCAGCCAATAACAGTTTGTAAAAGCTGTGTTTGATAGGATTCTTGAGTCATGACACACAAGTTAGAACGGCAGAAATATTCGAAAGTGTTACCTCTTTAAATCCTGCTCAGCAATTTTTTAAACTGCTAATATCTCAAAAACTACTTAACAAATTTACACCTAATCAAAAATGCACACCTTCTGAGTACAGTCCCATTTTAATGCCAAGTTTGCAGTAAATCTGTTCAGTGTGTCTTTGCTATATCTTTCGGTGATGTCATAAGCAGTGCATGGCAGGGCGCAAGTTATAGTTAGCTCACTGAACTATAATTGGTGAATTTCAGTGATTTTTTTTTAACATTCATTGTTATAATATTACAAAACCTAACTATAACATCACTTTAACTTTAGTTTTTTTCAGTTAATTTATTAGGTTTATTTCAACATAAAGTAGGATCTTATTACTATACCTAACGATAACAGGTGCTACTACATCTAAAGCGTCATGCTCCAGTACTGCAAGTCAGCGCAAGCTTCACTCATAGTCATTGTATGGTACCTGTTGTACGGGAATGAAACAACCGACAGGGAAAAAATCCCCCTCACCTCATCCGATCGCTATACTTTTTAAATTTGCAGTACCATGGGACTTCCAAGGGACCAACCATTTAGGCATCACTATAATTTAATCACTTTTGTGCTTTTTTAAAAGCCCTTTGCGGCTTCGGTGCGTCGTTTTTAATATGGGAAAAAGTATTGTACCGGTGGCGCAAGGGACTTGTAAATAAGCCCCTTTGTTTTTTAAAACAGCTGAACAGATTTACACCAAACAGTGAAAGTACGCTTTCTGAGTAAAATGTTATCTTTCTTACACATTTTATGTAATTCTGTTCAGCCGATTTTTCTCTATTGCTTCCCAAAATTTCATACAGGAATTAACATGGGAAAATTATGTTTAGGGACCCCTTTTTCTCAGCCCCGGCTTGATGGATCACCATATACCTTTCCAGGAAGGAGCTGAGGTGGATGACCTTTCTCAAATGGCACCAAAGTTATTAGCAAAGTCACAAAACACTCTTTCTATAACTATCCCAAATAAGTCCACAGTGGTGACTGCCACTGTGTAAGATATAACATAAATATATTTACTGAAAAAAACCAAAGGTTACAGGGATGCAATAGTTAGGCTCAGATTTCACTCATACAAAGCCATAGAAATACCTGAGCTAACTATAACTTATGCCTCAGCAATGCACCGCTTATGACCTCACATATTACTTCACTCATGACATGGTCAGTGACATCAATGATGAATTTCTATGGTTTTGTACAAGTCAAATTTGAGCCCAATTATAACGTTCCTGAAACCTTTGTTTTTTTAAGTGAATTTCTAAGGTTTTTTCAAATTCTATTTCCTAATTTTTCACAGAGGTGGAGAAAGGGGACAGGGCTTCCAACCTGCTCTCAGCAATCGCACTGTGTGGGACTTACTGGAGGTAGCAGAAGGGCTTGTTGGCCCAAGGGGTCTTCATCTCCCAACCAGTGGTGCTCAAGGAGGAGAGCTTGCAGAGTGGCTCAGAAAGGGGGCGGGGCCTCCTATAACCTCTAACCAATCCCACTGGGTGGGACTTACTGGAGGTAACAGGAGGGGTAGTTGGCCCCCAAGGACCCTCAGGAGCGAAGGGGACTTCATCCCCCAACCAGTAGCACCAGGCAAAGAGTTTGCTGAGTGGTGACGAAAGGGGGCGGGGCCTCCGGTGACTTCCTGGTCTGGCCATTTTTCCGTTTTATAAAAATCTTTTATTAGGGGAGGGGGCTGCGTGGCCTCCCCTTCCCAAGGACAATTTTGGCCCTAGGGACACCATCACCGGTGCCAGGCCTTTTTGGAATGGGGGGTGCGCGGCCCCCCTCCCAAGGCTGATTTCGGACCTGGGGACTCCATCCCCTGGGGCATGGCCTTTTTCTTAGATTTTTTATTATATCTGGTGGTCACGTGGCCCCCCTCCCTGCACTGATTTCAGCCTCAGGGACACCATCCTCCGGGGTCTGGCCTTTCTCAAATGGCACAGCACCCCTCCATGGGTTGATTTTGGCCCCGGGGACCCCCCATACCCAGGGGCTTGACCATGTCTGCTGGGTGTTCCCAAGGCACAGAGTCTCCACTGGGACCGCAGGGGGGCCTGGATGCCCCTGTGGTCCCTGCCAGCTCCCCGCCTTCTGAGGGAGCCAACATTGCTTTTATACACAGAGAGATGCTCCACTTCAATGCCGATGGAGGTGGAGCATTTGTCTCGGGGTTGGGCACCCTGGGACATACCAGGAGCTGGCCCTGGGGGTGGCGATCCCCAGGGCCATCTATGCCTCCTTTCTGGTGTTAGGGCCTGTCCTGGGAAGGTGGCGGTCCCCGGGGCCGAGTACTCCCCTCCCATTTAAAAAAAAAAAGATTTTGGCCCCAGGGAGGTAGTTGTCCCCCATTGCAAAATAAACAGCCCAGAGAAAGTGGTGGTCCCCGGGGAGGTCTGCGAGGCCCCCGGATTTCTTTTAGCCTTGGGGAGGTGGCGGTCCCCGGGGAAGGCTGTACTGTGCTCCTCCGCATTAATTTGTTGCTAAGACCCGAGGAGGTGGCAAGACCCCCCATTAGTATCAATTAGCCCTGGGAAGGTGACAGTCCATGGGGCATGGGGGGGTCTTTGAGACCGCCCATTTCTTTAAAATAATGATGTCTGCATGCCCCCGGGACCTGGCCCATCCAGGGGCTAAATCTAAATCCAAATCTAAATTCGGTATTTGTAAAGTGCAAACTATTCACCCCTAAGGGTCTCAAGGTGCTGGCGGCAGTCGGGAAGATTAAATGAGCTATTGCCTAGAGTAACATGGTGCTGAGCTGCCGCCGGCGATCGAACCGCGAGTCCTGCACTCCGGAGTCAGCTGCCCTGCCCGCTGCGCCACACCTTTCCCTTGCCAAACAATAAAGAAGCGCAGGAGCCCGCACTTCTCTTTTTTTTCAGTTGATGTCACGGCTCCAGCACGATTCCTGCCGAATGTTTTCTTTTTAAAAAAACATAATTTTGCCCTGGTGTGGTCCCTCTGGGTACCCCCCCCCCCAATAGGCCTAGGAGGTCAGGGTATTCCTACCCTGCCCCCTTCAATTTTTTTTATCTTTTTTGTTGGGGCTTGGCTCATGCTGAGTCCCAAGATGGCTGCCAACAATTCCTGGTTTGAAGTGTTGGCAGTCAATCAGAATTGAGCACAATGACGGTCGGATCCTCTGAGGATCTGTGTCCCATACAAATTGGGATTTTCCTAAACTACAGAATGGATGTACGACAATTTACAAAAAGGTCACTTCCTGGACCAACAGCTACCTTTCTGCCAAATTTGGTGTAATTCCATTCAGCAGTTTGTGCAGAAGTCGTGTCTAAAATCTCTATGGGAATTAACATGGGCAAAAAGTGTTTTGGGACCCCCCCTTTTTCTCAGCACCCCGCTTGACAGATCACCATGAAACTTTCAAGACAGCAACTGGAGTGGGCATCATACTAGTTTTTTAAATTTTGCGAGGATTCGTCAAGTGACGCCAAAGTTGTTGGCGGCAAATGAAAAAACGCTCTTACTTTGGAAACTACATCCTAACTATTACTACCTAAAAGATGTATATAAATATAAATGAATACATATGCATTTTTTACTGCTCCCTCCGGGCTGCAGCAAACTTCTGTTCCTTGCCCAGGAAAGTGCGGTCAGGGTATGCCCACACTCTCCCGGGCAGGAAACAACAGTGTCCCTGGGGGTGAACTCCTCAGGACACTGCAAATTATGAGCCCCCCTGGGGATGGGGTCTCCGGAGCTGATGTCGGCTCGGGGGGGCCACACCCTCTTCCCTTATTTAAAAAATCAACCAGGGGATGGAGTCCCCAGGGCCTGAAGAAGCTCGGGAGGATGGCCGCATGCCCTCCTCCCGTTTATATATGTATCGGCCCCCAGGAAATGGGGCCCCCAGGACCTCAATGAAGCTTGGGGAGAGGGCTGTATGCCCTTTCCCCTTTATAATGTATTTGGCCACGTGGGATGGGGGTCTCTGGCCCTGGAAGAAGGCTTGGGGAGGGGGCTGCATGCCCGCTCCCCTTTTAAAACCATTATGACACACCTCCAGGCCCTGGCCCACCCTGGGTCGGTTACATTTTTAATGGGCAGAAGCCTGCACTTTTAAAAAAACATTTGCAGTGGATTCACTGATCCACCACAAATTTGTGGCTACATTTTGTTGGTAAATTGTGTTTTTGGCACTTGGTGGTCCTTCTTGGACTCCCCTTCCCCACAAGGCCTAGGGGGGAGAGTATCCATACCCTCTTTCTCTAGGATAAGGGACTGAGTGCCAAGTCCTAAGATGGCTGCTGCCACAATGTTGTTTATGTGGTGGCAGCCAATAAAATCTTGTCTTGAGAGCTTTCGGCCCTTTAGATTCTCCACGGCGTGAAATATACAAAGTTTTGACTGTTCATTTCTCTAAAACTGCTGAACAGATTTACACCAAATGACAAAAAGCACGCTTTCTGGACCAAGATCTAGCGTTCTATAAATTTGGTGTAAATCCGTTCAGCTGTTTTCGCTGTAGCTGGGTCTAACTTTCATACTACAAAATAAATGGGGAAAACCCGTTTTGGGACTCCCTCTTTTTCTCAGCCCTTACTTAAGGGATCACCCCGAAACTTTCCAGAAAGGAGCATAGGTGGAAGCGCATTTTTGTGGAAAGTTTTGTAAAGTATATGTCAAGCTTTGCAAAGTTATTATGAAAACAAAAAATGCTTATGCATATATGTATGTATTTATATTACCTACTCGCCAGGAGGTAGTTATTGTTAGGACCTAGGGGCTCATTACGATGGCGGAACGATCGCCACCGCCGGGCCGGCTGTGGCGATCATTCCGCCATCAAATTGAGAATTACCCACCACCATATTAGGATGGCGGTGGGTATCACGGCGGACGCAAAGTCCGTCTGCCGCTTTGCCGCTGGTGGCAATCGCTCCGATTGCCTGGCCGGCGGAGCAGGGCCACTAATATGGTGGCGGTGCCTAGCAGGCACCGTCCGGCATATTAGGATGTGGGTTATAGGAGGCCTTTCCATGGCGGCAATGCCGCCATGGAAAGGCTGGCGGGGATTGGGTTTGGGGGCCCGTTGCAGGCCCCCCATGTGGGTGGGGGGGTGTCGCTGCTCTGTGGGGTACCCATGGTACCCCCCTGCATTTCCATGCACCAAGTGGCAGGCACCGCGTGGTGCCTGCCACGAGGTGCAGGGAAATGCGGTGCAAGCACCTTTCACATTGCGGACGGTTCTGCAGCCAGCAGCACTGCCCACAATGTTAAAGGCCCAGGATGCACCCGCCAGTATGGCGGTCGCATCCTAATTGCAGTGGTAGGACCGCCGCATGTCTGGCGGGCGTTCCCAATCACTGCTACGGTGGCGGGCGGACTTTAATCAGCCCCCTAGTTTCCATAGGAAAAGCGTTTTTTTACTTTCCTATATCTATGGCGCCATTTGAAGAATCCTTACGAAAATTTCCCCAAAAAAGTGTGCTGGTCATTCTAGTTGTGCTTGGAAAGTTTCAGGGCGATTCGTCAAGCGGGAGTCGAGAAAAAGGGGGGAGGGCAAAAAAGTGCATTTCCCATGATAATTCCCATAAACATTTTAGACACAACTGCAGCCCGAAACCGCTGAATGTAATTACACTAAATTTGGCAGAAAGGTAGCTCTTGGTCCAGAATGCACCCTTGTGTTATTTGGTGTACATCCGTTCAGTAGTTTTAGAGTTATTAAAAGAATTCCAAATTTGCAAATCTAGGGATGCAAACCTTCTGCGAACCCTATCGATCTTGTGCAGTGATCTGATTGGCTGCCATCATTTCAACCAGGAAGTGTTGGCAGCCTTTTTGCGACTGGATCTCAGCCGAGTCCCCCCCAAAAAGTTGCAAATAAAGAAAAAGGGCAGGGTAAGAATACCCTGACCCCCTAGGTCTGGTGGTGGGGTCCAAAAAGGACCCCACTGCCGGTTTAAAAAAAAAAGTCAATGTTTCTGCAAAATCTCAGATGGATCTGTGAATCTGTGGCAAAATTGAAAAAAAAAAACATGCGGGTAGCATAGCCTGTTTCTACAGCTCCTGATAGTGTCATAAAACAGTGGCTTGCAAAACACAGAAGCAATGCAGGCGAAAGCGCAATCTTTGATCTACGGCTTCAAAACTCTAAGAACGAAATTGAGCTGTCCCTCACTTAGACATCTTTTAACAGTGATGAGTGCTCAGTTAAAGCCAACAGTGACTTTTGGTATGGAAATGCTGAAAGGACGTGAAGAAGGCATCTTAAATAAGATCCAAGCAAGAGTTTACAAATCTGTGTTCAGCATTACGAAAACAGCATCCACAGCACAGGTGCGCTTAGAGTTTGGTCTGCTGAACCAAAAATAGCAATTGAAAGAAGCCTTTATAAAACTATGTTGGAGACTACACACGTCGGAAAGAGGGTCAATCAACTATATGTGCTGGCAGGAAATAGAGGAGCAGATACAGAAAAATAAAAAAGATTCCTGAGGGCTACATCTAAAACAGGCTATTGAGGAATTGGGAATACAAGTAGCCTGGAGTGCAAGTATTGGGAAACAGGCCTTTTGTAAGGTAATAAAAGCCACAAACAAGCATCTCCCATACTTAACAGACAAAACCAGCCTTGCACTCAGACGACATGCCCGGACAGTGATTAATTCCTATAAAAAACTACTGCCCCAGGAATATCTCACAGCACACTACTTCTCACTAAAAATAAAACAACAGTTTATGCAGTACCGCTTTGGAAAATGGGAAACAAAAGATCTAAGGCCATCCTGGAAGGATCAGACATCAAATCCAAAATGTCGCCTATGCAAATATAAGCAAGAAACTCTTGCTCACATTATCTGCGTTTGCCCGAGGTACCTGAAAGAAAGGAAACAAATGCTGAAAGGAATTTTTTTAGAGCTAGAAATATGAACATGCAGGCAAGCGGTAACCTTTTGGCTGGGTGGCTCCTCTATAGCTCTTATATGTCGGGGAGTAAAATTTGCAAAAGTAAACATGAAAGCAATAGAACAATTAATATAAGACGCCTGCACCTCAACAAAGAAGTACAATGGTAAGCAATACCAGTAGATCATTTCATGAATAAAGTAAAACGATTAATTTACACAAAGCATCAGCACTTTAACCCAGGGTCTAAGTAACACACAAAGGAAGAATAGGTATTACTCTGGACAATAGAACTGAAGATCAATTAATTGAATCCAAGTATTGAAAGGAGCATTGAAAAACAAGAACAAAGCCATCGCACCATAAAACTCTGGGACAACAAGAAGGCAGATAAAAGAATTGAAATGTATCTCAGTATAATAGCACTCCATATTTTAATGCATAACTCGGACTTGTTTTACACAATTAGTTATATTTTAATATTGAAATGTAAGATTTTATTATTGGAAGTAAATAAACTTGAATCAAATTGGGACAACACTAGGGAACTGCCAATTCGCACAAATCTCTTGCACTACTAAATAATGGGACTATATTAAGAACAAAGGAAAATTGCTACTCTCCTAGTAGCGAATTTTAAAGAACAATTAATTGAGCTACGGTCTCATAAGAACTGTACAAATGCAAACTTTTAAAATTCTAGTTTACAGGACGTTTTAAAGATTTGACAGGTATCTATGCCTAAATGAATCTATTATGAAATTTAAGGAATGTACGATTGTGTAATGGTTTTTATTGATCAAATACCTAAATAAATAAATACAGAAATACAGTGGCTTGTGGGTGCCTGACTGCTACAACTGAGCGATGCGCATCACAGTATGTTTCATTCTTTGCTTATTTAGAAAAAATAAATGAAACAGGTAGCTTTGGAAAGTAAATAAAAAGGCACGCTTGAAAGGCGATATTGATAGCGGAGAGGCAAGGTTATTAGCATAGACGACTTACAGATGAGGCGAAGCCAGAGGCTGCTGAGCAGTGCATGCACAGCTAACCTGTCACAGTATCGCTGCAATGAATGAAATGTAAAACATGAACTGGGCAGAGATGAAGCAGGCTGCCCTAGGCTCGGTGTTCTCCTCCATCCACTTCACCACGTCCTCCCGCTTGTGGGCCCAGTCCAGGTCGTTGGCCGTGTGGCCCTGCCTGTTCTGTGTCAGTGTGCTGTCCGTGTGCTCCAGGAGGCAGGCCACCACCTCCAGGTGCAACGGCAGGTTGCCCTCCCTGTCCTTGGCGTCTGCAGCCAGGATCAGCAGAGTCCACCCGTGTCCAAAAAGCCCTCTCTGGCCGCATCATGTAGGACGGCAAAACCAGTGGGGTCCTTCTGCTTTGGGTCAGCACCCTTTTGCAGGAGGATTTCAGTGATTTCTGGGGCGCCAAGCTTCATGACCTTGGAGAAAAGGCAAAGATCTAACATATCTTAAAAAATATACCACTATTAAAGTGATTTCATGTAGCACACTTCTGTCGTTCCTAAACACTGGACATAACATCCTCAGGACACAAGAGGACCTCATCGCCCCACCACCAGTGCACCAGAAGCCGAGTTTGCAGAGTGGTGTAAAAAGGGGCGTGGCCTCGGACCACCTCTCTGCAATGCAGCTCTGTGGCGCTTACTGGAGGTACCTGGTGGGCTAGTTGGCCCCCAGGAACCCTCAGGATTGAAGGGGAATTAATTCCCCAACTTACAACGTGCCAGGGGACGTGTTTGCAGAGTGGTGCAGGGAGGGGGCAGGGCCTCCGGCGAGTTGCCGGTTACTTTTTTTTTTGTTATGGGAGGGGGGCTGCGTGGCTCCCCTTCCCTGGGCCACTTTTGGCCCCGGGGACCCCATCCCTCGGGGCCTGGCAGCCTTGTTTCTTTAAAAAAAAAAAATATTTGGGGAGGGGGACCGCGTGGCCCCCCTCCAGAGGCCAATTATGGCCCCGGAGACCCCATCCCCCGGGGCCTGGCCAGCCTTTTATTAACATTTTTGTTTTGGGAGGGGGGCCACGTGGCCCCCTCCTCAGGCCAATTATGGCCCGGGGACCCCATCCCCCGGGGCCGGCCTTTTCGCGTTTTTTTTTTTTAAATAAAATTTTTTTATTGTAGGGGAGGGGGGCCGCGTGGCCCCCCTCCCGGGCCACTTCTGGCCCCGGGGACCCCCACCCCCGGGGCCTGGCCTCTCCGTTGGGGACTGTGGGGGGAGCCCCAATGCCTCCACAGTCCCGCCTGCTCCCCGCCTCCTGCGGGAGCCGGCATTGTTTTTGAGCAAGGGGAGCTGCTGACATGCAGCTCCCCTTGCTCAAAAGCAATTCTGCTTCGCTTCATGGAAGTGAGAGCAGGTTTCCTGCTCTCGCTTCCATGAAGCGAAGCAGAGTTTGCTATGACAGGGCGGGAGCTGCACGGCTCCCGCCCTGCCATAGCAAACAGCAGTGTCCCGGGGGTGGGCGGTCCCCAGGGGCCATCAAGGGCTCCAGGAGGGGGGCCGCGTGGCCCCCCTCCCAATGTTTTAAGCCCCGGGGAGGTTGTGGTCCCCGGGGCCCGGGGGTCCGTAACGGACCCCCACATTTCATTACAAAGTACCCCGGGGAGGTGGTGGTCCCTGGGGCAGTGTGGGGGGGGCTGAAGCCCCCCACACTAATTATTGATTATTGCCCCAGGGAGGTGGCGGTCCCCGGGGCTTGGGGGGGCCCGTGAGGCCCCCCGCCCTTATTTAATTTAGCCCCAAGGAGGTGGCGGTCGCCGGGGCAGTGGGGGGGGCCGCAGTGCCCCCCGCAGTTTATTAAATAAGCCCCGGGGAGGTGGCGGGCCCCCGCAAATTAATTTGCGAGTGCCCCCGGGACCTGGCCCACCCGGGGGCTTTCAAAAACGAAGTGCGGGAGCCCGCTCTTCTTTTTTTTTTTTTTTTCGCGGCAGGATTCGCGGCCCCAACGTGAATTCTTCTGTTTTTTTTTAAAAAAAAGGCTTTTTTGGCCCTGGGGGTCCTTGTGGGACCCCCTGAGCAGGCCTAGGGGCTCAGGGTGTTTCTACCCTGCCCCCTTTTCTTGTTTTTCACCTTTTTTTTTTACTCTTTTCTTGTGACTCAGTTACCGAGTCACAAGATGGCTGCCAACACATTCAGGATTAGAGTGTTGGCAGCCAATCAGAGTGAAGCTCGTGCCCGGGAAGGTTCGCGAACCCTCCTCGGTGCTCAGATATCGAAACTTTTCTTTTTCTAATTTCTCAGGAACTACTGAACGGATTTACACCATTTAAAAAAAAGGTCTCTCTCTGAACCCAAGGGCTAGCTTTTTGCCAAATTTGGTGTAATTCCGTTCAGCAGTTCGGGCTGTAGCCTGTTCCAATTTTTCCTATAGAAATTAACATGGGAAAACGCGTTTTGGGACCCCCTTTTTTCTCGGACCCCGCTTGACGAATCACCCCGAAACTTTCAAGACAGGAGTTGACCTAAGCGGGCCATTAGTTTTAAAAATTTCGCGAAGATTCGTCAAACGACGCCAAAGATATTGGCAAAACAAAAAACGCTTTTTGAATAGAAACGAGATCCTAACTATAACTACCTACTGGCGACCGCCAGTAGGTTATATATATATATATATATTTTTTTTGAAGAAGAAGCCGTGTGGCAAAACGCGTCTGTCAGGGGGGGGTTTGCACAATAAAGTATTGAACTAAAGGAAACTCCGTGAGTGCTCTTCGTTGGGGTTACGGAAGAGTGTGCCTGGTTTGCGTATATATATATATATATATATATATATATATATATATGTCCCACAATCTTCGCTCCTCCACACGGCGAAAGAATTTACGGCACCATGAAGAGCAGGTATTTTTTAAAGTGTTTATTTAACACACCATAGTGCAAAAAAAGTTATGGACGGTCTACGCATTTCAGCTCCCAACCTTCTACTGGACCATAGAGTCCCTTCGTCTAGAGCGTCATTTAAAGTGCTCAAGTGCATTAGTCCCTCATCGCTTTCTCTTTCAATTCGATTTCTAGACTGCTAGGCCATATAAGCAAATTTAGTCGGCCATTTTAAACAAAGTGCATGTAAAGTACACGCAAATTACTTCAAAATTTTCCTTTTTGTGGCAGAAAGTGCAGGTGCATAAATTTTTTCATTATTTTAACAGGGATTTGATTCATAATTCATACAATAAGATAGTTTATACAATAAAATGACATTGTCCCAGGAAATTCATCTAGTTCTTGGTGTTACTGAAGTTTAAAAAAAAAAAATTAATTCATCTGATTAAGTTTTCATCAGTTGGAAGCTGTAAACTTCTATACATCTATCAATTCATTTATATATAGATGTAGCAGTCCCGGCTCCTGGAGGGAGTTCCGCTGGGCGTGACGTGCGGCTGGGGAGGGGCAGGGTGGGGGTAGTAAAACCGGAATCCGGCCGAATCCAGGTAAGTTAGCAAATAAATAAATAAAACGAATTTCGTAGCGCGCTGCATCGCCAAGATGCAGCGCGCGTATGAAATTCGTTTTATTTGCTAACTTACCTGTGTTCAGCCGGATTCCGGTTTTTACTACCCCCCACCCTGCCCCTCCCCCGCCGCATGTCACCGCCCGGCGAAACTCCCTCCAGGAGCTGCGACTGAGATGTAGATATACATAAATATATATATTTGTTTGTGTATATATATATATATATTTATATATCACTATATTTTATATCACTTCCTCGAGCTGGCTTCGGAGACGGGTGCTTATTAATGACATTTCATCTGTGGCAGCACAACGAGCAAAGATGCCCTGTGAGTGCATAAATTAATTTGGAATACAAGACTGCAATGCACAGAAACAATTTAACATAAGAAAAGATAATTGCATGGCAGCTTGAAAAGGATTTTGCATTTCGCTTCCACAGTGCATCCTGGGAAATGGAGGATTGAGATACCAGGCAATGCATCCCCATTGGTCACCAGAGAAGGCTCTCCAATGATTAAGACTGAATGAATAGTCGAAACGCGTCTGGAAGTAATTAACTGGCTGCCGCCCTGCACTATTAAAGCACTTTGTTTCCGAAGTCGAGCCTCGGTTGAATTTTGATGTTGCTGGGTGCAAGTAGCAGGACGCTCCATTCCTGCATGTCCGAGGCCGCCCTGCCAGGGTTGGGGGCCCCCTACCACGGAGAAGTTGGTGTTGCAATTGAATTTAGGGGGCATGACCCGCCCGCCTTCAAGTCGGAAAAGAAAGGATTTTCCTGATACAATTACCGCACGGAGGCGAGCAAGGGATGCTTGGGGAGTATTTCACTTCCTCGAGCTGGCTTCGGAGACGGGTGCTTTTTAATGACATTTCATCTGTGGCAGCACAACGAGCAAAGATGCCCTGTGAGTGCATAAATTAATTTGGAATACAAGACTGTGATGCACAGAAACAATTTAACATAAGAAAAGATAATTGCATGGCAGCTTGAAAAGGATTTTGCATTTCGCTTCCACAGTGCATCCTGGGAAATGGAGGATTGAGATACCAGGCAATGCATCCCCATTGGTCACCAGAGAAGGCTCTCTAATGATTAAGACTGAATGAATAGTCGAAACGCCTCTGGAAGTAATTAACTGGCTGCCACCCTGCACTATTAAAGCACTTTGTTTCCGAAGTCGAGCCTTGGTTGAATTTGTATGTTGCTGGGTGCAAGTAGCAGGACACTCCCTTCCTGCATGTCCGAGGCCGCCCTGCCAGGGTTGGGGGCGCCCTACCATGGAGAAGTTGGTGTTGGAATTGAATTTATGGGGCATGACCTGCCCGCCTTCAAGTCGGAAAAGAAAGGATTTTCCTGATACAATTACCGCACGGAGGCGAGCAAGGGATGCTTGGGGAGTATTTCACTTCCTCTAGCTGGCTTCAGAGATGGGTGCTTTTTAATGACATTTCATCTGTGGCAGCACAACGAGCAAAGATGCCCTGTGAGTGCATAAATTAATTTGGAATACAAGACTGTGATGCACAGAAACAATTTAACATAAGAAAAGATAATTGCATGGCAGCTTGAAAAGGATTTTGCATTTTGCTACCACAGTGCATCCTGGGAAATGGAGGATTGAGATACCAGGCAATGCATCCCCATTGGTCACCAGAGAAGGCTCTCCAATGATTAAGACTGAATGAATAGTCGAAACGCATCTGGAAGTAATTAACTGGCTGCCACCCTGCACTATTAAAGCACTTTGTTTCCGAAGTCGAGCCTCGGTTGAATTTTTATGTTGCTGGGTGCAAGTAGCAGGACGCTCCGTTCCTGCATGTCCGAGGCCGCCCTGCCAGGGTTGGGGGCCCCCTACCACGGAGAAGTTGGTGTTGGAATATATATATATATATATATATCTCTATATATCTCTATATATATATATACACACACACATGCACACACGCACGCACACACACACATCCCCCCCACCCCCTCTCTCCAGTGGCACTTGCCACAAGTAGTTATAGTCAGGTCTGCTGCTCTATAAGCTGAGCATTTTTAGGTTTGCTAATAACTTTTTCCCCAATAAGAGAATCTTAACAAAACTTTCCCCAAAAAAGTTCATCCACCTCAGCTCCTTCCTGGAAAGTTTTGGGGTGATTTGGCAATGTGGCTCCTTCCTCGAGCCTGAAAAGCACTGGGGAGCCCACCCCTGGGGCCGAAATTGTACAAAATGGGGAGGAAGCCGCGTGGCCTGCATTCCCAAGCCTGAAAAACCGCCGGGGAGCCCACTCCATGGCTGATTCCTTTAAGGGAGGGGCCCCCCGCCTTCCTGAGCCATTAATGGCCCTGAGGAGTCCACAGCTATGTCCCGGGGTGCTCCACTCCCGGGACACCACGGTTTTCCTGCCCGCAGCGGTGCAGGCAGGGAATCCTGTGTTTGCGCTCACTTGGCGGGAGCATTTTTATCTCTCCCTCCAAGCAGCCAGCTGGCAGGAGCATTAAAAAAGCTCCAGCTCGCGGAAAGTGTACTTGAGTTCTGTTTCCCTGCCCCCAGTAATGCCGGCAGGGAATTAGATCTAAATATTGCTCACGCCTACAGGGAGCAGCATTAGAAGCTGCTTCCTGTGGGAGGGAGCAATGGCCAGCTCTTGCTGTATGCATAGCTGCCAAGGTTTCAGATTGCTATGTGTGACATTTTCATAATTTCAGTGTAATTAGGAGTAACATTTCAATGACTATGAGTGACACTTTCTCGCGAGCAAAACCAAGCAATGAAGATGAGGGAAACCTATTAATATCAGAAATTACACCCATTTGAGCAACAAGAAACTCCAAGAAGATCATAAAACTGCAGCGAAGCACCAGAAATGCAAGGGCACTGTGGGACCGGACTGTACCAAATAGGATGAGAGGCCATATTGCCTGCAAATGAGCCTCATCTTCCTTAAATCCCCATCCACCAGGGCCGGACTGGCTACCAGGCGTTTTGGTGTGCTGCCAAGCTGGGGGCTGATTTCGTTGATGGGGACCTGCGTGTGCTTAAAACCATTCGTTTTGCTTTGTTTATTTAGAAGCACATGCAGGTCCCCATCAACGAAATCAGCCCCCACCGCAGTGAAATCAGCCCCCAGACTGGCAGCACACCAAAACGCCCGGTAGCCAGTCCGGCCCTGCTATCCACCCCACCCCCCACAAAAACAGGATAGATCTCCTATAGGTGGACTTACGCAGAACCACGTGCCTCATCCTCCCTCTGCATGAACTGATCAAACTGTGCTGAGAAGTCCCAGCACGAACCATCACAAACAATGTATCCCCCTCCCGCTCCATGTGACACTCAAAGCCACCTTCTGACACAAATGTCACCTCATTAGGAGTGTTTGTGTACTGTGTATAGTGCCAATATCGGCAACACTCCTCAGTTCTCATACAGTGACATACATAAATAAACCACACAACACCTTTTTTAGTGGAGAAATTTGCTGCAGGTTTATTTGCATAACCAATATGCCAACATGGTGGGTTATCTTACGGGCGATCCCAGGGCAGGCCAGCCCCTATGCCGCCTGCCCGCCTGATGAGCCAAATTGCACCGTGGCCGTCGCCAATCGGTGGTTACCAATTATTGGGAGAGGCCACCCCTCCCATCAGTGGACCGCCAGTCCACTCCCTTACTCACGCCCCCCAAAAGGTGGGCGGAGCGTACCAGGCAGCCCCTGGTTGCTCAGACCCACAACCGCCCGTAGGACTAACGGGGCGCCGTAGTTCTTCCAGGGGACACGCTAAGACATCCCTGGATATCCTTGGCTTAGCACCCTTGTTGTGCTGCTGCAATATAGTACCCTTCTGTACCTTGCAGACTCTGGATCGCCCTGTAACTCCTCCTGCAACACAAAACAATAAGTTAGATTCTTCCCCTCCCCGTACTACCCTTTGGCCGTCCGCAGGGTAAGCGGAAGGGCGGGAAACAGCGAGACGGGCAGCAGTCAAGAGACCGTACAGTGGGCGGGGGAAGGCTTTTGTACCCCTGTCCCCCTCCCACGGCCGGAAGTGATGCGGCCAGCAGACCCCCTGGTCCCTAGCCCAGGAGCCTAGTCCGCAGACTTCTGTGCCTTCCTGTGGCACTAAAGCGGCCGCCCTGTTGGAGGGTCCCCTACGTGGCCCCCGGGCAGCCTTGGCATAGTGCCAATATCGGCAACACTCCTCAGTTCTCATACAGTGACATACATAAATAAACCACACAACACCTTTGTTAGTGGAGAAATTTGCTGCAGGTTTATTTGCATAACCAATATGCCAACATGGTGGGTTATCTTACGGGCGATCCCAGGGCAGGCCAGCCCCTATGCCGCCTGCCCGCCTGATGAGCCAAATTGCACCGTGGCCGTCGCCAATCGGTGGTTACCAATTATTGGGAGAGGCCAACCCTCCCATCAGTGGACCGCCAGTCCACTCTCTTACTCACGCCCCCCAACAGGTGGGCGGAGCGTGTCCAGGCAGCCCCCGGTTGCTCAGACCCACAACCGCCCGTAGGACTAACGGGGCGCCGTAGTTCTTCCAGGGGACACGCTAAGACATCCCTGGGTATCCTTGGCTTAGCACCCTTGTTGTGCTGCTGCAATATAGTACCCTTCTGTACCTTGCAGACTCTGGAACGCCCTGTAACTCCTCCACAGCTCTGGGGGTGGCCACCATCACCACCAGGGCCCCCCCACCAAGGCAGTTATTCCTACCTACATCCTGTTGCTTCCAAGGCCTCCCCAAGGTCCAGCAAAAATAAGTCCATGCCTACCCTTGAGAGGTGAACCCCATCCACTTCCCAGCATCCAGTAGACTTGGCATGAAGTAAACCATGCCTGATGAAGCCAACTCCCCTGTGTTCCGTGAATGTACGCATGGCGCTGTTCACTCTCCCACGTGATATCTCAATGGCGTCTCCAGATCGGACTCCTTGCCAAACTGGGCGAGGTAAAATTTCGGATCACCACAGTTCACATGCCCCCAGCTGATTACTCAACTGACACATGATGTCCCTCATGTTTTGGAGCAGTACTCTCCTCCCCAGCGTCGTCAGGTCATTCCCTCCCAAGTGTATGACCAGAATATGAGGTGGACCGATCCCTCCCCCAAGTCTCTGCTGCAGCTTCCTCATCAGCTCGTTCCAGCTCATACCCGGGTAACCTAGCCACGTTATCTCTGTGGCGGAGAAGCCATGACGCCACTTTCTTATCTCAGCCCACCGTGCCACTCTAATGATGCTTGAATGGCCAATTACCCAGACCTTGGTTCCTGGTAAATAAAGAGATGTTGTGTTTGAAAACCATATTTATTCTAACGTTTATATTCTAATAGTCTACAATTGCACAACAAAACCACATCACTGCAACATCATTTGGCAATCCGGGCCAAAACCGTACACCTTTAAACACCTGACTGTCGGTTGCAACATAGGACCTAAGAGTCCTCTCGCCATATCCTTCCGCTCAAGGCCTTATAATCGTTTGTAGCATTGCGACTCCCAGCGCCCTACCTGCTTAATTTGCTCTGGCGGCATCCCTGATAGGAAGGCTGTGGTTGCCGCCCCAATACTGAAGGAGTGGCTGCTGAATCTCTTGTCTCCCCCTGTATGTCCTGACAATTGCAAGCATGCCTGCATGATGTGGTCTACTTGAAACTTTGTAATCGGAGACCCGACCTCATGCACCAGGAAGTACCCCGCAATCCCCGGGCGGAGGGATTCCCATCGCCCCACCTGCAAGCATGTCCTGCCGAGTCTGAAACTCGAGGGGGACCCAGTATCCGTGGTACTCGCCTCGCCCAGCCCTTTAGTGCTGCCCTGAAAAGGAGAGACAGTGGATCGACCTGGCCCCCCCATTTAGTATAACGGTGACTGCCAACCAGTGTTGTTGCTCCCCTGGTGTCCCTACCCAGCGAGTGTATATGCGCCCAGGGTGACCTAAAACAATTAGTTTGGTGTTGGTTCAATGTTAACATTGCCTGGCTGAAGAGCAATACCTTTGACAAGCCACTCCTGACAAGGTGTGCCAATGCGGGTAGAAGTAAGAGTTGTCAATCCCGCCTTACTCCCTCTCACCCAGTTATCTGTGTATAGCGCTTGTCGGAGAATGTCCATCGAATTCAGCCAGTCACCACTCTAGGTGATGCCTTGCCCTCCCAAACTTCTGATAGTATACCAGGGAGCAGACAGGACAGTGTGAACCGGGGGGAACCATATGTAGAAATACCTGCCCTTTTTTGAATACTGGGAATGCCAAGTGTTCTTGGTTCAAGTGTTCAGGGGGGTTCCCCAATCTTTTGGACCCTAGCACCTCGTTGGATGACAACTTCCACAACCTGCATGGCTGCCAGACAAGGCTATAGGGCGGGAGAATTTGCACATGTTTATTGTTACTCAACTCAATGGTACTCGTTTTATTGACCTCAGAAGGATGAAATGCTAAGTGGACCTACCAGGATCTGAACCTGTGACCAGAGGTCGAACACAAGCCCCTATCAGTTCTGCCGCTCCACATGCCTGTGAACTTGTATCCCAGGGCAGCCTTTATGCACCTTAACCCTTACTTGGACATGCCTGAGCTAGAAACCCACATCTAAAAGGCCTGCCAACCGGCTGACCACCAAAAATGCAGTCCCAATGATAGCTGACAACTCCCAAGGAAAATCGCTTAACTGAAGCAACTGGTAACATGCAATCAATTTAATCAAAATGTGCTCTGGTAGTTGTCCGTATTAGTGCTCCATCCCCTCCATATCAGCACTATCAAGGCAACCTGCACCCTCTTGGGAATGGCACACTCACGCCCCAGCTGACAGAAAGTGCCTATTCGTGTGTAGCCCATAACCTTATGTTTTTCACTGACGGTATACCAGGATTATGTTGAAACTTAGCTAGCGTTACTGTTGAGTGCGCGTTGTACAATCACAGGTATGTCTTTGTCTATTCAGTTTCTGGCTGCAAAGTTTGATGACAGTGTCAGCCCCAATCCCGGGCAAAATAAAAGGAAGCTTTACTGCTAACCATGTGACCCGCTGCTGGTGCTAATGATGGTCCAAATAACACAGGTAAACTAGATACTGACTTATAGCATTGGAGGGCTATTGCAGCACTTTATTAAAGTCCATGGCTAACCTATTCACAGTGTGGCAGAGGCAAGAGAGGCTGTAAATTTAAAGGCCATTGAGATGATCGTTAGGTAGACCCAACAGGGAGTGATCCTGTGAGATGAGGTAGGGCCACCACCCCCGCACCCCGCATGTGAATCAGTCCAGGTTTAATTTGACATGTGCAGTAGTGCAGCCACAATTCGCCGGCATCTAACCTGTGCAGAGTCCTGTTCTGTGCAGTCCTCCTCATGCTTCCACTGGGCCCCTCTGCCTGATGTGTGTGACCTAGGTATATGGTCGCCTTGCATGGCGGCCTGCCAGTGAGATAGTACATCACATACCCACATAAGTACCGCTACTGCCATTGCTAGAATCTTGCCTGGCATTCCTACATGCCCAGATATACCAGATCTACCAAGCGATAATGGCTGTACTCTGTCAATTGACCCGACCACACCTCAAACCCACAGAGACAAGATGCGGCCTGTTAACCTGCCCCGATCTCTGCAGAAACACAGATGGGCAGGATCTGACATAAAAGAGGGGATCCCCAGTTGTACTTGAAAAAGTTTTGTACTGCCCAACCCGATATGCCCCTTGGAAAGATACCACAACTGCCTTGGATTTGAGCCTCACCAAGCACAACCTTTTATCCTGGACCTACCTCCAACATGACCTGTATTTGAGCGCGCTGTCACCCAAGGGGTCTGCTGGTTCTGACAGAGAAGTGACAAGATGAAGCCTGCTAACCTGCCCCCCAAACTCCGCGGAACACCCACATGTACGAGCTATCCACCAACGTCTGTAAAAGCATGCCAACCCATATAGTGTTTTACTTCCCTTTGCTCAAGGGGGGGGCAGTCCTGTCTAGAGGTGTGTGTATTGAACAACAAGTGCCCTGGAAGCACCTATGATTAGAGTACAAATGTCACTACTTCATAGTACCTGGTGTGTTTAATAAAACTAATAACAGGTCTAACAAATCCACCAGGCATCCTCCGCTTACTTTTAGGCGTGTTGGATTGAGGGGTTCAAGTGAAATATGGAAGATATCTCCCTTGGCATGCCATACATTTAGCACAACATTTACAACTTTTAGGCATGTCACTTAAATCGTCTCCGACATGTGTTTCTAACCAACAGTGTTGAGTAACCACTCCAGTTTTAACAAGCTCCCTATACAAAAGTATATCATGTTGCCGAACTTGGGACACTATTCCTTCATCACTACGTACGTTCAGGCATGGAAATACTGCCAACGGTATCCCCCCTTTAGTACCTGTTTAACCACTAAATAAATACTGTATCAGGGAGCAAAAGATTACCAGTGCACCTAGCCCTGGGCCTTAACTTAACTGACACAAAGAAAGGACCCTCATGTGTGCATGTGCAAAGCTGCTAGGATGGCTGTGGGCAGGTTGCCACCAAGTAATGTCATTTCGGGTCCACAATTGACTGCCCTATCCGTCAGGGGTACGGTGAAGGTGGAGCATGGCACATATGGGTAGTATAATAGTACCTGAACTGTCTAGTATGCAATGGCACTCGGCCATGCTCCACCAGTATAATCCGGTATCCCCAGTGCGAAAAATGGAAATTTAGCAGTGCAGGTACTCTGGACCAGAGTACCTGCTTGTTTATAAGAAGAACGTACGTCGTCAAGTCACCCGCTGGCCCAGTGAACTGGCCATGGCGTAAAGGACATGGGGAAACTTAGTTGCACCCTGCCAGCTACTATAGAGTGGGATCTGCGTTTGTAGCATCCCCACCCCGCCGCCCACACTGTGCCTGCTGTTTGCAGCTATTAACCTTTGTGCTGGGGATGGAACTCTATTGTCAGATTAGGCTGAGCTCGCTCTACAAGGTTCCTGATTTACCACAGTGCAGTTACAAGAGAACTCCCCATCCCGCCCTATTGTAATGCTGTGATGTCTAGCTCACAATCCTAACAGGCTGCTCACTGCCGCCCTGTGTGTGTATATCGGGTGCTTCAGACCTTTCTTTGTTATCGCAGCGCTGCGGCTGACATGTGCTACCCTCTGTGAATGTAATCTTGTCCTTGCTGCAAGATGAAAGGAGCCAACTGACGTTGAGATATAATTTCCAGACATAACCAGGTTTAGAGCCCACGACACCTCGTGGTAGCCTGACGCTAAATAGCAGGTATATCTATGCACTGTTGTGCACGACCCAAACCCATTGGCTCTCCCTGTGGTTGTTTCTTAAACCATGCTGCATACTGGGGAACGCATCCAAACCGTGTGGACATGGGTTCTGCAAAAGGAACTAGACTCCCTGTAAGAAACTACATTTGGACAATTACACATTTTTATGAGGTCTTTCGGGAGGTGTGGGGGCAATGGGCTATACGTATGCTAAAATCTGTGCTTAGCATAGTGTGCCGCCCAACACTTTGCTGCTTCTGTCATTGCATCCAGATATACAATAAATAACATTACACCTACCACAAGTCAGGACCATTGGCATTATCAATGGTTGGTAGGAATCAACTATGGCTTGTACATAATATTGCAAATGCTTTAGTTCTGAAATGATGAGACTGAAAGAACTAAAACGAGTCTCCTTCAGGTTCCCTCAAAGGCAGAGAATGGTGGTACTGCTGCAGCGTTAATTAACGTTGTTAAATTGGAGAGCCTGATAGGGACCCGCCTCAGCACCCGGCCCGCTTAAAGTCCTGGTGTTCAGCCATCTGCGATGTGGTTAATCGCATCCACTACGCACTAGTTCCGTGGTGTCTCTTATTTTGTACAGTACCGGCCTCCGCGCTGGCGCGTGCATGTAAATGATTAAACATGTTGGGCTGGTAATACCTTGATCAAGATTTCTATTCCAGTTTGTACAGGTTGGGCACCAAAGGCCACGATCGGGCTTATACTTTTTAGGACGTGGAACAACCTCCTTCCAGCCGTCGGCCGGCCCCATTTGCCGTGGTGTAAAGGTTTCCAAGACACATCAACCCCTACGCCCGGTGTAAGACAGAAAGTATCCGATTTAAAGAGCAACACTTTGGCGCGGAACAAGGGTGCCCTGAAATATATTGCAAACCTTTTAAAAGATTGAGTTCAAGGTCTGCACTAATCACCTATGAACATTGACTAAAAGTGGCAGTGAAAGGAGGGCAGTGTTTTAAATAATAAACTGTGTTGGGTTCTTTTAGCTTTCCACAGAGGTTGCCAAGATGCCGCCAAACCGGAATATTCCCCGGCCTGTGAATCACGTTCTGCTCATTAGTCCCCCACTACCGCTCCGATCACATTTGAATGTCCAGGCATGCAGCCAAAGTCTCGCGTGCAAAAAAGGCGACCCCCACATAAAACAACTGAGTTAAAGGCGGAAAAAAGCACACCACTCTCTAAAACAAAACAATGCCAATTAAATCCGGATGTATTTGTGGAAATGTTTGTAGAACTACGGGTTCTGCCACAGCCATATTGAAAGGCTTGGTCTGTCACTAATGCCCAATCCCTACTGACAGACCTTAGGGGATTGGGCCGTGCAAAATAGGTAACTTGTAATTGGAGCTTCGCTCCCGGGAATTGAAAATGCACCGCCGACGAGGTCAAGGAGATCACAATGAATGCGCCACAGGTGCTGAAAAGTATTACTACCAGCCCTCCGACCTGATGCCCCCGCGCCTGCCCCATGACCCGACTGAGGCCCCAGGCATCCCGCTGCGAAGGGAAAGGCTGTGTTGAGCGGAGAACAGCGGCCTCCTCCCGCTCTAGTAAGGACCTGGCTCAAAGATGGGCCAGCGAGGAACCACGGCGCCCCACTGTGTCACTCCTACGCACTCCAGCCGGATACTACGATATCGCCAGCTCGCCACTTAAGGTGCCCGCTCCCATCGGAGCTGGTACCACCCAGCCAGGCCACGCAGCAGGAGAACCCCATGCGCCGCGGCACCCACGCAGGCACCCGGCAACCCCGCAGCAGCTGGGGGTCCCCCAAAGGAGCTCCCGCGTTCTACGGCCTGTCCCGTGTCCTGCCGCTGGGGCAGCATGCTCCACAAGCGAACCAGACCCAACAAATACATCAGCATGAACCCTCCCAAACAGCAGAGGGGACTGCGCAGTATGCTTGCTCCAGCCATGCTGACCCGACGACCGCCCCCCGAGAGACCCCCCCAACGGAAGTTCCCCGTAGCACCGTGCCTCTCGCTCCTGGGACCACGGCTGGGGAGCAAGGTCTTGGAGCGTGCCTTCAGGAGGCACCCGGGTAGCATGCCAGGCACTCCGACAGCTGGGAAATGGTGAGACTAAGGAAACCGAGCGCTACGCCGAACGCGGGCCCATGCGAGCGGCAACCAGCATGCCCAAGGCCCGCCCCTCACGGGCAGCGGTGAGCCCAGGGCCATTGCCAGGAGCCACGCTGGAGAAAAGTTGCAAATGCATTACAGACTGACAAGTTAGGTCTTACGCACAGTGAGATTGAGTGAACACATCACAGGCCAAACTCGAACCTGGTTCTGCAGACTAGAAGTCAGCAGCCCAGCCATTGAGCCACTGCCTCACTCGCGTGTGCCCCGTACCGCCTCGCCAGCGACAACGCGCTCCGGGGCCCGCCGACTCCCAAAAGGACGCACCGCTCCCCGTGTGCGCCAGGCCGCCCCGCGATCCGAGTCATACATGCCCCCTCCCCCATACCGCGGCGCCATGAGCACGCCGCCGTAGCCATCCGCAAGCCCAAACCAGGGCAATACACCAAGCAAACAGTGGGAAATGGACAGTAGGGACCACAGCGTTTGTACATAATCCCCTGATGCGTTACAACCGACATATTCATCGGTAGGGGAGGTTAAGCATCACATCCAACCGGATTCGGACCTGGTTCCCCAGCCTCCAAGTCGTCCGCCCTAGCCGCTGCAAAGCCCAACCCTGCGGCCGGAGCAGCGCGCCCGAGGGCCTATCGTAACCCGCAAGAGGCCCGGCGTGCGGCGTCTCGACCGCGCTGCCCAGATGCGCGGGACCCCGCTCCCCGCGGAGACCGGGACCTCCCGGCAACACATGCCCAGTCTCACTGAGGGGCGGCACGAACGGGGATCGAAACCGCGACCCCTATGAAGGCGCTGGGGGGGGCAGCTTTCCCAACCCTGGGAGATAGTGAATGGCGGGGGATCGCCAAGGCCAGGGCGCGGGGTATGGCACTCAGGCAGGACGGGCCCCTAGTCAGAGGCCAAGGCCCGTGGCAACAGGCAGCCCGGGCCCTGGTAGTCCGCGACCGAGGAAGGCGCGCTGCCGGCGCCAGCTGCGCTTCACTCACCCCTCACCCCGCGCACACGCTCCAGCCCCCACATCGCTCGGCCCGGTAACGCTGCGACCTGAATACCTTCTCGCCCCAGCCAAGCTGGCCTGTGCCGACAGTGAGCTACTCACATCCCTTCGCCTAGGGCCTCTGCTACGGCGCTGGACGACTAGGTCCCCGCCGGGGAACTGACCCAGGAAGTAAGGGGCCGTTCACAGTAGACTCACCAAAGGACTTCAAGGAACTCGGCCGGCCGCTGGCACACGAGGGGGACGAGACGGGACGGCGGTAAACCACACGACACAGCGAGACGGGCAGCGGTCAAGAGACCGTACAGTGGGCGGGGGAAGGCTTTTGTACCCCTGTCCCCCTCCCACGGCCGGAAGTGACGCGGCCAGCAGACCTCCTGGTCCCTAGCCCAGGGAGCCTAGTCCGCAGACTTCTGTGCCTTCCTGTGGCACTAAGGCGGCCGCCCTGTTGGAGGGTCCCCTACGTGGCCCCCCGGGCAGCCTTGGCATTTGTCATTACAGAAGAGGCAGCCTGGTCTTTCCTGTACCTCTGCAGAGCAACCCCTACAGGGAAAACAGAGTGCAGTCACAAGGAGCCAAAATAAAATACAACTTTTGAAAATTACAAATCAAAAGCATTAAGACCGAAAGATATTAACTTGAAATAAATGCTTTTAAATATTTCTTTTACCGAAAATCTTGCATTTTTGAAACAAATAGTTAAAAACATTGATAATTTCAAATATGTTTTGGTGTATGGTCAGTTGCATTTACCTTGCTTTTCATCCTGGGCATGCGTCATTTTCTTTGTATTCTGATTCAGTTATAAACTTTAATAGTTTTTATGTTTACAGGCAAGTTGAGAACAGAGAAAGTGAAATAATGAGTTCGCTTTTTAATTGGATATGCATGAATGCTTGTGTGTAGCTGCAAAGCATTAACGGGAAAACATTCCAAAAAGATGATATATGGAGGCCACAGAACCTCTCTGGACTTCAGTCTCATTTTCTGACTGTTTTAAATGAACTGAGAGACTCCGGGCCAGCCGAGTGTTAATCCACAAATGAGCTTTTTTTTAGCAGCAGCGAGATCAGCTGCCTGTGAGCCTGTGTCTAAACTGGAGTCTTCATTTTATGTAAAACAGAAAATGAAGACTCCAATCCAGACACTGCCGCTAAATAAGCTAATTTGTGGATTAACATTCGGCTGGCACTGAGTCTCACAGTGATACTGTCACTCACTTAAGAGGCTTGCCACGGCAATTCGGTTTACGGGCCAGCAGCCCCCCGCCCGTCTTCTCAGACTCCTGGCCGCTGCAACAGTCACTCGTGACTCCCTCGACAAACGTGCACGGTGCACCAGTCCCAGCATCATGTTCACTCTGGCGCCACTGCTGCACAGTGGGCTCCACATGCGCTGCGGTCCCGTGGGGTTGGGGCCGGCGCGGTCATGATTGATTTTAATTTACCGCCATGTGGCTATGTGAGCAGCACTGCTATGACGCAGCCTAGGGCAGCCTGCCTCCCACAAATTAATCTGACGTAATGTCGCTTGGTGCCGGTGCCTATGACGTCTATCAGAATGTAATGCAGTACCATGGGGGGAATCTTAAACGTTTCTATTGATACATTGTAACACTAACCACCAGTTAGCAGCTTCTAGCTCAGCCATCCCTCAAGCCCAGTGCCGTGAGCAGTGCTACCAGCCACTCCAGCTTTGTTTAGTCAGTATAGTAGCGCTAACGGCTTGACAGCCAAGGCGCTATAACTATTATGCATGACAATGCATTTCAGTGCAGTGATGCGGACCACCACACTGAAATGTGCTAGTCTAACGCCTAATGCGTGGTACTTGGAAGATCTGCATATGCGGGTAGCCGGCTGGGGCTACAGGGGCCTTGGTGCTTCTCCCGCAGCCTCTAACTATACTATGGTGGGTGCCCTGGGTGGGCACCAGGGCACGCAACTTTTACTGCACCGGTAACAAAACAAAACAAAGGTTCAAGGTCATTATAATTAGGTGAAAATGTAGGTGAAAACACAATTTTTTAAAGTAAGAAAACCAAATTCACCAGTTATCATTATCTCAAGTAACTATAACCCGTGCCCTCGCCTAGTATTGGAAAAAAGTGTTGGGTGGGCTTTAAAAGAGTTAAATTAGAGAAATATATTGACTGTTTTCAAATTGTCCATGAACCTGAGTTCACGTACTATCAGCAGAATAAAAACATTTAAAAAATAAGGTTCCTCATTGGACAAAGATGCTTCTCTCCTATTGCCCTTTTCAGGTCTGTGCACTCAAAGCTGGGTTCACAAATCCAAATGCTCTGACTGACAGACTGTAACAGAAATATTTCTGTTGCCGCAACCATTACAGGACATGGGTCATGGTCCCTGATGAGCGGTTAATACTTCTTAAGACACAGCATTGGTCAGAGCACAAAAAAGAGTATCTGAAGTTCCATTAGCAAAACCAGAAGAGACCCCATGAATCAGCTATGAAGGATCTACCAACACCAACTAATGTTTCAAACAAGTGCTGCAAAAGCAGAACAATGCCCACTTTTAAATCATTGTGTTCTATTGCATGAAGTGCAAAATACATGTGTAGTGTGGAGAGCAAGACCCCAGGATTGGGAACAAAATATTTCAAGTTTATAGGTGGCCACATGCCAGTACAGTTGCACCAAAGTTCAGTTAAAATACCCTACCCAAACAAAACCTCAAAATCTCCTCAAAACCCAAATCAAAAAAGGTTATTTTGAGAACCACTTATTAAACTCAATGAAAGAGATTGTCTCTATTAACTTCTAGACACTGCAAGAGTAGTCACTGCAAGAGTACCCACTGCGCATTGGTCCTGGCAACCCCTGCACCTAACCTCTGAAGCAAGTTCGCCAAAGGCCAAGCCTTACTGACAACGCATGTGGCAGATTGGCTGAATGCCAGGCTCTACAGCCAAACTCCACCTGGCATAGCCAGATTATAAATATATAATGCATACACATGTGCGTGTGTTATGTTATTTGCATTTCTAGAGCTCACGTTCACCAAACTATTTCATGGCGCTAAGGTAACTGAAATATAGCACGCAATGAATCATTGCACATATGCTTGTCTGAGAAGCCAGGTCTTTTAAAACTTTCTAAACACAGAGTAGCGGGGGTAAACCTGATTTCAGGTGGGTGGACGTTCCAGGTGCGGGGAAAAGTACTCAGAATCTGGAACCAACGACATTCTTTTTCCTAAACATAGGTATGGTAGGAAGATTTGAGTATGTAGACCTCAGATTGCAAGAGGGGGATGTATTTTTGTATGCGAGCAGAGGTCTGAAGAGACTTAAAAATAAGATAGCTAGCCTTAAAAATGGAGTGCTGTTCTATGGGCAGGCAGTGCAATTTCCTCAGCAGGGGAAAGTGTGACAGTTCGGAGGTTGTTGGTACAGTAATCTGGCTGTCTGATGTTGAACCAGTTGGAATCTTCAGGTCAGACATTTAGGAAGGCCCAAGTTGAGGGAATTGGCATAGTCTAACCTCGAGGTGACCAAAGCAATGAGAGCCTGAGTAAGGGCCTCGAATGAAAGGAATTTGCTGATCTTTCTAATTTTCTGAGCTGTAGAAAGCAGGAGGAGATTACAGACTCTAATTGATTCATAGACAATATGGCATCGATCAGCACTCCGAGGCTCTTAACTGAGTTCTTGGGCATAGGGGGGAAACCCATGGCGACAAACCAGAGTGTAGACCTCCACGGGTCCTGTGCAGAGCCCTGAAAGCCTGCGGCCTTGACACGGTCCACCAAGATGTCATGGTGGACCATGTCAAAAGCCACGGAAAGGTCAAGAAGCACCAGAGCCTGGTTGGTGTCCCTCTCGGCTGCTACCCAGTGCTAAAGTGCTTTGCTCTCTCCTTAAAAAATGCAACTGCTAACCAGTGCTAAAGTGCTGTACTCTCTCCTTAAAACATGATAGATTTGGCTTATACCCAATTGGCTAATTAATTTACTTGTAAGTCCCTAGTAAAGTGGCACTGCCTGTGCCCAGGGCCTGTAAATTAAATGCTACTATTGGGCTGCAGCATTGCTTTTGCCACCCACTTAAGTAACCCTTTAACCATGTCTCTGGCCTGCCATTTCAGCCTGTGAGTTCGCATTTGTAAACTGTCATATCGACCTGGGAAAGTAAACCTTTTGCCACGATCAAACCTTCCTTTTTAATGCATGTAAGTTACCCCTAGGGTAGGCCTTGGACAGCCCAGAGGGCAGGGTGCATGGTACTTAAAAAGTGGGGCATGCACTTTTTAGTTTTGCATGTCCTGGTAGTGAAAAACTCTTAAATGTGTTTTTCACTACTGCAAGTCCTACCTCTCCTATAGGATAACATTGGAGTTACCATATTACTTTTTATAAGTTGTAATTTCCAAATGGAAATAGTTAACCAGTTTATGTTTGGTGTCTTTGGAATTATAATGAAAAATCCTCTCTTGAGGTGAAGTCGGATTTTCCATTACAATTTTGAAAATGGCACTTTTAGAAAGTTGGCATTTTCCTGCCCAAGTGCCTGCATCCTGTCTCTGGGTCACACGACTGGCTGTAGCTGACAGTTGAGCTTTGTGTATTCCTCCTAGACAGCCATACACAATAGAGAGATTAGGTGTGCCTCAATGGGCATACCCTGACCGGATGGTAGGGCAGAGCTGGGCTAACATCCATAATGAAAGGTAGTGATGGGCAATGGGATTGTTCCATGCTATGTGGGGTTCTTCACCTGGAGATGAGGATGTATATATATATATTTTTTTTTCACATGTTCGATGGACAGCAAGCTGTAAATTATGTCCTTTCTAGCCAAAGATTTTTGGCAGGCATTAACATTACATGGGCTGAAGAGGGCTGCATCATTGAAGATACCCAGGAGACGCCATGGTCTTGAGTGTCTGTGGGGCACAACAAAACTGAGTGAGCACTTGAGTTTAAACCTCTTTTTATCCAAGAGCTACACACTTGTACCCGCTGCTGCTTCTGTCTTTGCACGGTATCCCTGTCCATACTCTGTTTCTTAATTAACTGTTACAAAATAGCTGTCGGCCATCTTCCAACAGTAAATTAACAATAAAGTATAACAAAACACATTTCAAGATGGCCACTGGTGTGTAAGCATGCACGCACACACATAGAAGCCCTTCCTGGAGTGCTTTTAATTTATAAATATTCCAATATGGCCACCCAAGGCATGTATGGGTTGCCACCTTAGAATGAGTTTCTTTGAGGAATTCCAAGATGGCCCGCTGGGCCTCAGCATGGACACAGACACATGGATCCATGGAATAGTTTTTCTCATAAAGTAAAAAAAAAAGTATTTCAAAATCGGAACCTTGCCTGCAAATGTATGTAGACATATTGGCAGCATTTTCTGTTTTACATTATTCAATGCCCCCCCCCAAAAAAACAAGCTTTGGCAAAGCTAGCTTTAGGGACTTAGCAGGTGAGACTTTTTTGTTTTGCAAGTGTTCGTTATTTATGTTCGGTGAACAATATCAGCAGTTCTAAATCTAAAATCATAATAACTAAAGTTTTTGCAGTTATTATGTTCTAATTTGTATTATATGCCCTCAATTATATTCTCTCATATCATTTTTAACAGTAGATTAACTGAAGTTTTTTTTTAATTAAACATTTGCAGGTGCCAGCAACCCGTCAAAAACAAGAGCAGCTTGCCCCCTCCTTTACTCCCCTGACCTGCGGAGGAGGAACTTTCTTCCCTAACATGCGAAAGGGGAACCCCCGCAAAGAAATGTGTCCAGGTCCTGGCTACAGTAAGTGTCGAGCTCTGCTTTCTAGCCAGTAGCCAAAGCAAGGTGACCCTCCCTCCAAAAAGCCATGTGGGACTCCCGTGCTTGTAATGGCACCATCGCGTCTGGCCAGCTCACCCTCAGACTTTCCTTTCCCTAAATCCTGGTCTTCCACAAATCTGCAAACGGAAAGCAAAGGCCTGTGACAACAAGGAACCCAACCAACAAAATGTAATAAAAATTGAAAACAGACAAAAAGTCAACATGTTTATGAGTGTGAATAGAATAACATTCTTTAAGTGTTAGACTGATTGTAGCTATCAAGGTAAAGTGTAGTAATCCATGAACACTAGTGCACCAAGGGGCTTATTTCAACCCCTTGTGCCACCGATAAGTCACTTTTTCCCATATTAAAAGTAATGCACTAGCGGCGCAAAGGCTTATAAATAAGCCCCCAAATGACTAACCAAGCCGAAATGTTCTTTATTTATATCGACTAGATCAACTCCTCGTAAGAGAAGCAATTTTTTATTTTTCAGTATTAAAGACCATCTTAGAACAAATTACACTCTAGTGCACTCATACCACAAAGCACCAAAGTGATATAGTTGTCCAAGTATTGTCTCCACCTCTGAAAGACACTTTACTACTCACTAAACTTCGGTTCTGGAGAACCATGAGGGACGCTAGCTAAGCACATAGCACACAGCTTGACAGCTAGAGGACTGGCTAACTGACAAACACACAGACACTTTCAGTGGAGCAGTAGAAAACTGTTCACTCTTGTACAAATTATACATCAAATTATGATAATATATGAACCCAATAAACATAATTGCACGATATATTTAATATTTCAAACTTCACTTCACAGACAGAACAGGAGACCAAGCCACCATGGCGCTAATTACTGAGAAAAACCAGAACCGTGCAGAAAGGGCACAGAGGTTTCAAAAGTGTTGCATGATTATAAAAATGGTAGAAATACTACATACAAACATCCTTAACATAACACCACATTCTCATTTTTGTCGACCTCAAGCCCATTTCTTAGTGTGTGCAATGTTAATATTTATTCCAATGCAGAGCGACCTCGAGCTTCGAAAATGACAGATCTAGTGACAGAAAATTTGATTTATGTTTACTTTTATTTCTAGAGGGGTTCAAGCCCAACATACGTTTTGATGGATGCGCTCAACACCGAACCTGTGTATTCTGAAAAGTGTTCGATATTTCTTTTCTTCTTTTTTTTTTGATTTTAAATACTTTATTAGATTTTCCATAATGAGACAAAATAAAAGCATGTTTGGTAAAATATACAAACTGCACACTTGGCACAGTGCTACATTTGAACAAAGCATAAACTTTAAAAATATTCCACAAATATTATTATTCCAAACAAAATATAAGCAGACGATGTGAGAGAGAAGCAAAAGAAAAAAGAAAGAAAGAGAAAGAGAAAAAGAAGAAAAATAACTAATAAAGAAAGAGAACACATGGTGAATAGCTAACATAGTTTATATAAAACGACATTTCTTATCTCAAAATCTATATACGTATTCTGAAGGTTGAAATCACACTTTACCAAGTGCACTGTTCCTCGGATCACTCGTTAATTAAAAGCAGACGCGTCGAAACTTAATCCAGGACCAAGCCAGATAGATATTCAGATATTCAGTAATTACAATGAATATTTATTGGAACATATTTCCAGTCACTGATTGTCTCTGTGCTCTCAGTGCACTTGAATAGTCTTCAGAATATCTGGGACACCGAACTGCGAACTAATAAACGTCTCCCAGAAGAATTTCACCTTTTCTTTCTTTTGTTATCCTGGGGGATATGGAAACGTTGTTTCTGCCTCATCCCTCCTGGAGGTTGCAGAGAGCAGCCTCCTGCTGCTCCGCCGCTGCCTTCAGTGCATGCTGCCCTGCACGCGCCCGAATCCTTAATGGCGTCTGATTCGGTGGATGTGCTCCTTAGCTTGTTGGTATCTTGCCTCATTTATTTCAGAATTACAGAGAGGATACCAATCCTTTCATTTATTCTACTCCCCCAGGCCTCTGTACTACTGGGACGCTTTTGCATTTGTTGACAAATCTGTGTAGGAATGGTTCTGCTTGGCAAAAAAATTGCCATTTGATAAAAGCGTGCGCCCATCTCTTTCTACCAGACATCGTGGTTCAAGCTACTAAACATATATTAGGTATGGTAACAATTATTCACCAGCTGAACTTTTCGAGCCAGGTGTCCACACCTCCTTCGCTAATGGAACTGTAATGCCAATAGGGCTACATGAGCAGTGAAATCCATGAGGATTCTATGCACAGTTTAAACATAAGTCATGACACACCTGGATGACGTGTTTGGATGGGCAGAGTCACTCCCGTTATATTTGTGCATCCAGATGGTACCTACAACACAATCAAAGGAAAAACTACTACCATCTGTAATGAAAAATATATTAGTTACTTGAAATTCAGCTGTGCAGCTAGCATTTTCTGTTACTAACAGATAACTTTTCATTTACATAGCGCTTAAGATCACATAATATTTGTAAGAGCTTTAAGATAGCAGATGCTGCTAATTTCCCTATTTATAATACTCAAATTACTGACCCCAGAATGATGGAAGACTGAGTCTACCTTCCTGGAATTCAGATTTGGGAGCCACAGATGACTGCATTCGTCAGCACTGATTGTTCAACTCACTGAGCCATCGTGCTGCCGTGAACAGCACACACTCTTTGTAATATTGCTACAGTGCAGGAGACCCAGACTCTGACTACAAGTTAGGCCAAGTGAAATTAACACATGTTTATGTGTTACTTTAGCGCCACCGGACTATGAGTTGTTGGGCTTTTCTGCACTTGTTTTTACAGGGTGTGGGGGAGCTTGACCCAATTTTTCCACACTGTAATTCTGATTAGTAAACTTGCATAGCATCACTCCATGTTTTTTCCCTAACAGGTGGGAGTAAACAATGTTCCTCCCTTAGAAAAAAAGCTTCCCCTTCCCTACCTTACTCCCTCAATGTCCTCTCTTACCCCCACTACAGGTTTGTGCAACTAAGTGGCAAGTCTATAAAGTAAAACAAAATGGAACGGTGCATTCCATGTGGTTTTACTATCAGAAAAATCAGACCCACATGGTAATTTCCCACTCCAAGGGGTTCAACTCCTAATTGCACAGTAGTGGGAAGATTGTACCAGGTAGTCGAGCCCACCACACCCTCCCAATGAGTTAACATTGTTTTAAGTCAGCCAGGAAATTTCCAAAGTATATATTTATTTTATGTTCCTGTAAAGTACTCAGTTGCTAATTAATTGATCTTTATTTATTTATCCATTTATTTATTTATGTAGCAGTTTTTGTAAAGCGCAGACAAGACCCGTAGGTATCCCAGACTTAAAAAAGTGGAAAAAACATTTACAAGTTATCAAGTCTCTATTTAATAAGTAGTAGTAGAAAACAAGTTTATTTGGACAATTATCAATAAAACATTCTAAAACCATAGAAACACCTACACAGTATAAAATTAACTTAAAACCCATCGACCCCTCTCTCAAACATTGAGCCCTACTGAAACCCAGCCTTCAGACTCTGTTTAACAGGAAAGCATAAAATGAGCACTTCCTGCTTCCACATCAAGGTAGCACATTTCTGACAGCAACTCAATTGCCTTCAGTCTTTGAAATGTTCTGTATTTTAAAAACAAGGGCCTCAAAAACTTGATACGAATTGCAATATAAAAATACAATCCAGAAGTACATGCAACAAAGAACATTTTACATTCAGAGGGCAGGAGCAGAGACCATTAGTGTACCAAGTCATATTATACTGGATGCGGGACGAGTAAATTGGATTGCATCTCACTCTCATCCTTAAAATTTTGTTCCACAATCTGGGGTTCAGCGACTGAGCTAAGTAAGAGAAAACCGTTTCGAGGCCCAGAGTATATAAAGAGAAGCTGATAGACGGCTTCTTTCTCAGGTATGCCAAGTCGAGAGACCCAGTAACCTCTCCCTCAGATTGTTTCAGCGCTTGTTTGCTGGGGAAAGGAGACCAAGCTACAATTGAACCCCACTTGAAATGCTTGTTTTCGAGGACCATTAACCTTTTCCTTATCTCCCTAGCCCACTTCCTTTCACCGGCTTGGATCTCACCCTGACACAGTTTAGACACCTTTGAGGTTTCACTGTCCACAGAAAGCTTATTGAAGAATCTTAAAGCCTGAAAATACGCCAACAGGTTCCAGGAGGTCAGATTCAATTCCCTCCTTACACCCTTGACCATGGTGCCTGGCAGCAGCAACAGGACCCTTCTAAGAAACGCCCCTCCAACCAGTCCCAGTCATAAGAAGGGTCAAGGGCAAGTACCTCAGCACCATACAGCCCCAAAGAGGGTATTTTCACTTCATATGCCTTCATCAAGGGAGTAGGGGCCAGACCTCCATATTTCCAATTGAACCTGATCAGGCAACTAGATTGCAGCAATTACCTCTGCTCAATACAACCCATGTGTATGTCCCATTTTAAATTCCTGTTAAAGGACAGGCCTAGAAAAGTGTAAGTATTCGCTATTTCCACCTCCTGAGCATACAGAAACTCCCAAAACCAACAGCTTGGTCTTATTTAGATTCATTTTCAACAAGTTCTGTTTACTGTAGCCTTCAAGGGCATCTAGGTTTCTCTGCAGGCCAATAGGGGTGTAGTACAGCAAAACAAAATTGTCTGCATATAGCAGACAAGAGATGTGCTGACTCCCAACTTTAGGGGAGAATAACTTTGCTTGAGTTGTAAATGACGAGAGGTCTGCAAGAAATAAACAAAAAAGCAAGGGGGCTAAGACACACCCCTGCAGAAGACCATTCTTTATGGAGATTTTTTGAGATAGCCTACCTGCTCTATCAAGCTCAACCTGTGCCCAATTGTCCATGAGTAAAGCGTGTAGTGTACTAAGGAGGACAGTTGGAGTTTCCTCCATAAGAGTTCCCTGTTCACCGATTCGAAAGCTGTCCGGAAACAATAAAACAACGACACAGACTTTGATTTACTTCCAGGACCTTCCGAATAATGGCACAGAGAGCGAAGCAATGGTCTGTAGTTGAGTGACCTTCCCGCAATCCTCCTTGCTCGATCAGAATAATTTAGTGTTCGGAGTTGACAAAATAACTTTTGAAAATACCTTAGTGGAGATGTCCAAGAGGCTAATCAGTCTGTAATGTGAAGAATCTGAACCATTCTCTTTTTAATATAGGTTTCACTATTGACCCCTTCCAAGACTGGGGCTATAGGTCCCTGGAAGCTATCCAGCAAAACAGTAGAGAGAGTGTACCCTTGCCCATCTGTTGCTATTAGATTTAATTATTACTGTAGGGATATTGTCAGGGCCTGCTGCACCTGAGAGCTTGATCCAGTCAATTAACACCCTTACCTCTTTTACTGAGAACCAAGTGGGAGGGGAGATTCTTATCGATGGTACATTTAAACCTAACTGAGGTAGAGGGACTACCATACAGATCAGTCAAATAAGCTGCCCATATATCCTCAGGAATCATACAAGTTTGAATCTCCCCATTGTGCCCCTGGAATCATTTACTTTTGCCCAAAACTCGCGTTGATCCCTAGATTGCATGATCTTTTGCATCTCATCCCACTTGGTGTGATAGAAAGAGCCTTTTTTCTCTTTAATCAGTTGTCTGTATTGACACTTGAGCCTAGCCAGCTCCTGATTTGGACCACCTTCTGGGCACATCCTAGCTTGTTTGGTTGCCTGTCTCGCTAAGCATTTCATTTGCTGATAGGCTGAGTCAAACCAACTCTTCCTTTAACATGACAGATAGCCTGTGCCCCACCATTATGGGTGATTACAGAAATGCAGTCCAACACATTGGTCAAGATCTCATTAAACCACAAAAGTCTGTTCTCAAGACACACTGAGAAAACCCCTGTGTTTTCTGTTAGTTGGTATGCTGCTAAACGCTGAAGGTGGCCAGGATCAAGACGAGTTGTAACTCCGTGGGTAAGGTACTCCCAAAGGCGGTACCTTCTCCACTGCCACTGGCTCATAAAGATGAAGGGTAGCCGATGTGGACCAATGGTCACTGCCCTTGTAATTTGCCACTTTAAAGTCTGAAAAGAGTCCAAACTGCCAGGCTGGAGTAAACATATAGTCAATTGGGCCCGCTGAAAGGCCCTGTTGGAAGGTTGCGGCCGCTGGCATATAGTTTTTAAACCGACCATTCAAGCAGACCAGACCATTGTTCGCCAGCCATTGATTCGGATCCTTAACCTCCTGCTTGGTAGGGCCAGTAGGAAATGAGGCAGGGGGAATATTATAACAATCGAGAAAATTCTCCATCTGTGTGCCCACCTGCCCTGGATACAGATGAGCATTAAAATCCCAGCCATTACTGTAATTGCTTCTGGAAATGTTCTTAGATTATTAAAAGGTTGATAGAGAGAGTCCAACCAGTCATTCAGTCTCCAGAACTCTTCCTTATGGACATATACTTTTATTAAAAGAAAACACCTGCAAACATTAGTATTCAGACCCAACACTACAACAGAGAGGTGAATACCACTAGACACATTAATGACCTGCAGTGGCTTCTTAATCACCTTAGTAGATATTAAAGTCAAGACCCCTGATGATGCTCTACCCGTCCTTCAACTTGGGCCTTTACTATTCAACACTACGAAGCTATCTATGGTCTTATCCTCTCTCAACCAAGTCACCTGTAGGAACACCATGTTATAGGGCTCTATTCTTTTTGACAAATCACTGCTCTTCATAAGACACTCAAACACGTGAATATTTCAATTCAGGATTCTCAGATTGGGAGAGTATTACTCGCTCTATGGCCCATTTGTCCTATCGTCCTGCTCCCAGGTGCCCGGAAGCTGCATTAGGAGGGCAAATCTATAACCCTGCTCCCAATCTGGGACCTCTCTCTGCACTTTTGGACTGTCATTTATGAGTACTACCCTCAGATTCTTAGGTATCTGCCTATCTTGCCAAGACCTTCTGTCCATTGGCCGCAGTCTGTCGTAGGGTGTAAGGTGTAATCTGCTCCCACTGGCTAGCGACTAACCCACAAAAAAAGTTAGATAAGAGGAGGGGATAGATTCTAAATTTGGGACATACAGCTTAGAATTCTCTCTTGTGGGGGGTAACTGACTTGTAAACCAGCCTTGGCGAGTTCAACTTTCGCCTTCGTTACCATAAGAGCGATGCAGGGAGAAATAAATGACACTTTGGATAAATCCCTTCCTCGCTCCCCGTTCTGGATGCCCACAGAGACTGAGTCGTCTGTGGATAACCCAGAGAGCAAGGGGATTTGGTGGAATGTATTAAGAATTTTCGAGTGGTTCAAGGTATGTAATTTTCTAGTTTTTTCCCCCCCGGCGACTTATATCCAGCAGCAATGCAAAAGGGCCTGGCCCAGACTTAGGTTGGCTCTCTGCCCTAGTAAAGGTTTCATTGTTATCCTTTTTAGTATTCTTTTTGGTACCAGGTGGACTGGTCACCCTTTCCCTATCGGAAACGGCTTACATGTGATGGCACAACCTTTAGATGATTAATCTTTATTTATTTATTTATTTATGTAGCAGATTTTGTAAAGCGCAGACAATATCCTTATGTATCCCGGACTTTAAAAGCAAAAAAAAGAAATTCTACAAGTCTCTATTTAATAAGATATCGATGATGAGAGGCCAGATATTGACTGAAATAAGAGTGTCAAATATAGACATTTGCCGACAGCACTGCATCCTTCATGTTAGTGAGTCCACTGAACTAGTAATTTAACAATCAACCATATACTATACTCATTAGTCTAGTAGCTTCATCTTTTGCAATCTGTTGTATATTATTCTGAAAGTACTGTCATTTCAAAGTTTGTAATAGAGCTAATGTTTAGGCATATCCTGGTATGCACCATTATTTAAGTAGATGGGGCTAAATGTTTTTGGCCGTAAGATTGAGAATGTAGTTGCTGTTAACAAAGATCCACAAAACAGAGCACTCACTTAATAATAGCAAATCCTTTTCATCAGTGTACCTAAACAATTTCAGATATTAGGAACTCACCTTGAAACCTTCAACAAGGCAATTGCCTGATTATCAGAAGCCGTCCTTCTTCCTGTGGGGTCCATAGATACAAATTACCTACAAAAATTAACTTTGCATAAGAAACAACTGACCTCCAACACTATGAGTGTAAACCACCACATCTAAACCGCAGGCGTTCTTTCAACAATCCCCCATGTCTGGCAAACCCACTCTGGTCTCAGCTGCCAACATCTATGAGAAAAAGACGGGGTATGTACTGCCTGTCCTCAAAAATCCCCTTCAGATCTCCCCCACATACCATAGACATAAGCCCTCAAAATCTAAAATCCTACATTAGGTACACTCTTCCCTCCTTGCCAGAGCTCAGGCAAAGGTTTGACAAATCAATAAATATGTCGAAAAATATATTATAAGGCTCATTGGTTCCATTTCAGATCATCAACTATACAGAAACACCCTCTGCAAGTCTCTACCTACATGTGGCGGACTGTTGATGGATGGTACTTTTAAGTCAATGATCATATGGTGCAGGAAGCCAAATATCCATCCAGGATGTGTCTGTTACTGAGAAACTAACCCAGCCCGGCAAAAAAAGTGGGAGCTTCAAAGCTCAGACACAGCGTTTTAGGGGCAGAGGTGCAGTCTAGCAGCGCCCACCTCGAAGAATTACACCAAACTTTGGGATAGAGGATTTAGCATGCATTTATTGTAATGAAAACCAATAATATAAATAAGAAGATAAAATAATATATGGGTTTTGGAAGGAAACTATAGCAAATATCAACCCATATAGTTGCCATTTAACAGGTGTTGTGATGTCTTCCTTCGTGTTGGCACATAGAGGCTCAGTTGGAGGTAAGTCCAACTTGATCCTGATGCACACCCTGAGAAGATCAACTGTTTGACGCAGCACAAAGGTCCAAGTCTACATTGAGCCTCCACCACATGTATGTGGTGCTGTCTCATAAAGATAATTAGCAACTGCCCTTTCGAGACCCTTCTCACTCTCTAACCATCCAGGCCCTTCACTGTATTTTTCCACACATCACATGCAGGTATTTTTCTGTTACACACTGTCTGCCTTCTCCTCTTCTCTTCTGGGAGGCTATAGTGGCTGGTTTCCAACACTGTCTAGTCAAAATAGCTTGTGAGCATTCGGTGAAGCTTCACTGTTGAATACACAAAATGTTGGTTTATGACTAGTTCCCAACTTTGCCGCTTTCATGGTACATCTTACCTAAAGAATGACTGATGATCATACCAAGGTGCTCCAGGGGCATCTCAGCCCTATTTTGCTTCAGAATTAGGCCTCAACCTCTTAATAATACCGTTATCCTTGCAGTAATTTACTCTCCCCGAGTTACATTACTCGCTTTCCGGGAAACAAACGAATCCTGCATTACTCCTAGCTATCACTACTACTCATAGCTGCTAACTTTATGGCTATGTGCTACTTTAAGTGCGCTCAAACACCAGTAAGACCTACAATACTTTTCGATTAGCTATGATAAAAAGGAGTGCTGTTTCATCCTCAAATAAACACTTTAGTCAAAGTAACCCGTTCCCAACCAATGCCTCCTGTTACAGAAAAATCTATTACTATTCACGAATAACCAAAAAAGACGCTGATCAATCATTGTTAGTAACAAGATATCATGGCCCATTGAAGCTCCCAAAAAAGAAACAAAAATCATTCAATCCAGTGCAAAAGTTTGTTGCCCTTGTAATTCTGCATTTCAAGAGTGTGGGCAATGTAAAGCCTCAAACTGATGCGTTGGCCCTCTTTTTCACTGAGAGGAACATTCAACCCTTCCCTGCATGAAGCACATCGAATTCTGGACCAGTTGTAACCAGGACAAATTCCCAACACTTTTCTAACCTTATTCTGTCAACAGTTGCCCACAGAGGGTGTCTAAGTGTCTCAGTCCAAGCCCTCCTGACTGTAGTGAACCAACATTCTGTAGGTGTCCTACATCCACCGCCTGTCGTCCTTGGAGTGTGCATAGTCCCAGTCATCCACACTTATTGAATGTGCACTGTTTTTTGACTCCTATTTATTATGAAACTTTTTTTTAACAATCATGTCACGTACAACTCCAAATCATGCATGGTTGAATTCAGTACATAGTGTGGGGATGGCCGGCCCTTGCGTCCAACCACATGCTATGCATGGCCAAAGGTGCTGTAAGGCAGTGATTTGGCCACTTGCGGGGGATTGGAAGTAGGGCCTGCCTGACGGCTGTTCGTGGCAGGAGGTGGCCACCTGCGCGGGGGGCGGTGTGTGGATGCAGGGCCTGAATTGGAGGGCGCTGCTTTTCCTTGTTATGGCCTTCTGCATGGAACTCTCTCCTGATACATCTGAGATGAGAAATGTCAGAACCTATTTTTAGGAAAGGATTAAAAACCTGGTTATTCACTATGTAATCTGGCTTGCTTTTGGACTAGCGCCCGGACACTCCTTGGAGCATCTGTGTGCTTTATAAAACTGTTTCATCATCATCATCATATCATCATCATCATCATCATCATCTTCATCATTATCATCATCATCATCATCATCATGCCGTGCAGGGCCAAGGCCATATGCTGCAGTTGGTTGGCATAGTTGCATATGGTAATAAAATCTTTCTTCACAGTAAAAAAAAACAACTAGAAATTCACAGAAAATTCATAGTTAGGCATGCTAGTGATAGCTAACTTTGCATTTAAAAAAACCTTAGAAATTCACAGACAAAAACAAAGGTTAAAGTGGCGTTATAACATTTGAGTAAACCATTGACCATGATCAGGGTAGTGATGACCAATACAAGTTTATAAATACACAACATATTACGCGTTGGTATAACTTTCTTTGGCATCCCCCTGGCTGGAGCTCCCACTGGAGTAGATTTACACCAACAAAACTGAAAGGAAATGGTGCACCAGCAGGAAAGGAAATGGCATACCAGCAAGGAGCCCACAGACCGAGCCGCATTCTTGCATCCCTCAACCAATAGCACCAACTCCTAAAAGAGACAAAAAGGGGCACCCTTGCCGACCTCATCATGGCCAGCTCCAATCACATCAAAGAACTTTTCAACATCGTCAGAGAGTTCTTCAGCCCATCAGCCACCAAAACCCTGATCCCCCTGTCCCAGAAGCTCTGCGACACCCTGGCAGACTACTTTCACAACAAAATATCCATCATCTACAGAAAATTCAAACCCCAACCAACCGACTTCTTCAGCCTACTAACCCCAGCTGAGTCCACCGACAACCACCTGCTCACCACATGGAGGTGACTCACCACATAGAGCACCACAGCCATCATGAACTCCATCCACTTTGGATCACCCACAGACCCCTGCCCCCACCACTTCTTCAACCTTGGGAGCGAGAAAATCAGCAACAAACTCACCTCCATTCTCAACACATCCATCCCCACCGCCACTTTCTTCGATGAATGGAAACTGCAGAGGTCAAACCCCTCCTCAAGAAGCCCTCCACCGACTCCAGCGAACTCAGGAACTACCTCCCTATCTCCCTGTTGCCCTTTCCCACCAAAGTCCTCGAAAAGGCCATCAACCTCCAACTCACTGAACACATAGAGAACAAGAAGGGGCCTAATTCTAGCTGCTGAAGTACTGCAAGTAATTTCACATGCATTGTGACTGCCTGAAACCTACTTTTGCTGGCTCAGGGAGGAGTGCAATTTGTTCAAGGAGCCTTAATATATCACCTCACTGCCAAATCTATACCTTTGTTTTTTTCTCCTCAAGTTTGCCAAATAGTGTCATCCTCATTTTGAAAACATTTTTTTTCACTGTGCAGCATTCTCCTGGGGTCATTGCAGAAATCTCTGCCTGTTCCGCCGTGTGACATTCTCCATGCTGTCTCTCCTGGTGAACAGGATGGGGATGCCGGGGGCATTTAAAGATGATTTTGATATGCTCTGATCTGCTGTATTGTTTGCATCTGTTTTTGTTTGCTGCAAGGTTTTGTCACTATTTGCACCAGTGCTAAGTTTTGCTACATTGCATGATCTTTGTAAGTATTATTTTGTATTGATGCCTATGGTTTCTTGAGCTGTACCTGTAACTTCCACTTTGCATGCATTGGTGGGGATTAGGAACAAAACAACACAATGCAACATGGTGTGATGCAACGTTAATGCGGAGTTCCCACCCTAAACTTCTATTGCAACTAATAGATCACTGATGCTAACATCTGTTCCTCTTTGCTCAGCCCCAGTGCCAGTGAAACACAATTATGTCCTTTAGTAGATATGGAGCTATGAGCATTAATATATTTCTGTTTTCAGAATTTTAAATATATTTATGTATATAATATTATGTTAAGGTTATCTTCATAACTATCTCCAGCCTCCTATATCTAAAGCTATAACGACATACAAGCACTATAGGTGGGAAAAGGGAAAAAAGCACACCACACGTGAAATTATCACAATACTGTTGTTGAAGGGAAAGTCATTTTTCCTGATGTTATTCGTTGACTACATGCCACATTCTTCATAAACAATCAATTAACGTTGAAGAACATAACTTTCTCATAACAATATATGTCATCTCTGTAATTCATTCTTGATTGTCATTTGTATAAAATAATTTTATTACCTACTACTGTCACGTGGAGGTATTCGACCTGGTTAAGAAACGCCACCTTTACATATTAACGTTCTTAAGTTGCCTTCTCTCCCCGTAAACACGATGACATTTGACCACATTAATTTGCGTGCAGACACAGGATAACATTCCTCGAACTCAATTTGCTTACAATACCACTTTGTTGGCACCATATCAGAATACACTCTGTACAAGGGCTAACTAAGTTCAGCAAGCAAGATGTTTTTATTTGTTTTTGGCCACTCGGCAACTGAGATATCACAATAGAATAAACAATAGTGGCCTGACTGGGGCTTCAGATTGGTAACATGGAGGATGTTAATTTATATATGACATAATGCCTTTGTTTATTCAGTGGAGCATTTCGCTAACACTTAGAGGTCAGTCCATGCCGGAATTCCAGCTCAGCTCATTCCTGTCACCTCATGTGAGGGATGCTGCCAACTCCACACCAAGATGGGCAGCTTGCTGACACTAACTAATGGGGAGTTAGTCCACCCGACAGATGATTTGGCAGAGCCACTCACCCTAGACATGATAGGGTAGAATGTGCTAGGTAGGACTACACTATATGACAGTACTTGGATACCAGCATATAGTTTGCTGTAATCAGCAAAATGGTTGAATTGTTCATCTTTTTCATCATTCTCATAATGCTAATCACATTATTATTTTTCCTTCTGTTAATCATTGCAGCACACGTATTTTACGCAAGAAGCACAGTGCTTCAATAAATATTGAAACTGCAGGTTATGTATTTCTTGTGTATCTCTTTGGGTATGGATAAGTGGCTGAGTGATAGGGTTCTAGATATGTTACCACAATTACCTTGGGGGATCGGGGTTGTCATGTTCAGAGGTTGCCTGTAAGGTTAGGGGTACAGATGGTGCACTGTGAGGTAGCAAGACTATAGGCCAGCATATCTTGAGGGATGCTCAGAATCAGTCTCGTACCAGTCCAACGTTTATGTTGTCCAAAAACCGCACAAAAGGGAGTGCCTCTTCCCCAAGGGGCCGCTCCCCGCCACAATGAAATTGATAAAAAAAAAATCCCTGGTGTCTAGTGGGCATTCCTGCTGAAAAATCTGTGCCCTAGAAATCCATATTTTTCTTCTGGAATGATAATTCTGGGTATTTGGAAAGCTCTACAATTTCATTGGTAATAGTGATCATACAACGCATTTGCACATCACCAGCTTTGGTCTATATTAAACATCCTCCACTGGGCCACAAGCTCAAACACTACTTATATCTGAAATATTTTTCCCTTTGTGTTCTCATTGGAGCCTAATATATTATCACAATGTTTGCTGAATAAGGTCTAATTTCCGTTTAGTCAATTTAGGGTTTTCTTCATACTTGTCTGTCTTCATTCCAGATAAGCCTTGTATTTTGCGATGTGCATATTCAGGAATACATTTAGAATTTTAAAATTGGTAACCAAACAGCTTTAGCATTAAATGTAGATAACTGTGAATATCACCCACCTGCACTGCCATCCTATTACCCAACACATGTGTGAACATTTTGTAAGAAAACCAAATGATAAAAATGAATTTTAGAATGAGGCACTTCTAATATAAGATACCTACATGCATCAAACTACACCACTATGAATGTTTATTATTTTTTTGCATTAATTGATTCTTCCAGATTGGGACATTACCATAAACATAAGACATAAAATACTTATTGTCTTTTTTCAAAAGTTGTCTTAAGACCAAAAATGCGAAATGAAGAATAATTGAAACATTTTATTTAAGTTTGTTGAAGATCCCACAAGAGAAGATAATAAAAAAGACTTGATAGTACCATTTTAGTCAACTTACCACCGTAGATGTTCCCTATCTAGCTTTTGAAACCAATGGAGTGGAGATCTCTTTTTAAAAAAATAAATTTTTATTAAAATTTTTATTGTTTTGTTTTCTCACAAACACCATAGTTATACATAAATAGAGCACCATGAAATCAAGCGATCACATTATAACCATACACAGCCCAATTATTCATCCAAAACATCCGAAATTGGTGCCCATAAACATTGCCCCCTCTTTTTTTTCTTCCGCCCTTTTAATTTATAAATTGAAGACTCAATATTATATGCTGCAAATAAGCGTGCCCGCCAATTTGTGAAGGTCGGAGGATCAATATTAATCCATTGGGAAGTTATGCATAGGCGGGCGATGGCCATAGCGATAAACACGAACTCCGACACTGCGCTTGGCCAATTATTTGTACTACCATTACCTACACCAAAAATAAAGAGGGTAGAAGTAATTGAAACTGGAAACCCTAGGATCAAAGAAAGAAATCTTTCAATACCATAAATAAAATCTGTTAATTTTGGGCATGAGTAGAAGATATGTACCGTATCTGCTGCATATAAATTACATCTACTACACTTTACTCCCCTTGTACCCCCCCATTTAGCAATCCTCGCAGGAGTATAATATAAATCAAAAATTGTCATAAAATGTTGACTCTTTAGGTTCCCCGTAATCAGGGTCTGGTTTGCTAATAACAAAGAGTGTTCAATATCAATCTCAGTCTCAGTCCCCCCACCTTCCTAGCCCACTTTTCCGACTGTACTGTCAAATCATCTGGACATGAGTTAAGAAAAATAGCATATATCTTACCTAACCGACTTTTTTTTTGCAATAATTCTACCAGGGGTATTTTATCAAAATCATAAGCAGATCTATAGTTTTCTCTCCCCAGAAAACTCCGGATTTGTAAATATTTAAAAAAGTCCCCTCTTTTCAACCCATACTGTTCTTGCAGAATAGCATAGGATATAATCTGTCCATTACAAAAGAGATCCCCATTACTTGAATACCCTTTTCCCCCATTGAGATGTGATCTGATCCCGAAAAATTGGTGGTAATGATAGTGTAGTCTCCAATGGGGAATAAGCATTAAGGTTCGGGATCATAAATTTACGCTGAATTTGTTTCCACACCTTAAATGCGGCTCTCACAATTTTAAATTGTGTCTTTTTATAATAACTGGGTTCGAAAATCGACACAAAACAGCAGTTAACTTGATTCCCAGCCCTAGTTCATAGATAGATGGGCGATTTGCCAATGGTATATCGGCTTTAGAGCCAACAAATAAGATAGCCATATGTTGAAGCATTGCAGCCCAATAATAAAATAAAAAATTAGGTATAGCTAGACCTCCTTTATATTTTGGAAGAATCAGCCATTTGGCTGCTCTTCTTGACCTCCGATAGCCCCATAGAAACCTTGAGCATACCCTTCCAATCTTTGTAAAGTGAGAGGACGAAAACTCGAGAGGTATTGTCCTAAATATATACAAAAACTTGGGTAAGATCAGCATTTTTAACACATTACTCCTCCCAATCAAAGATAAATGTAAATGATCCAACCTCTCAAGTTGCTTGTTGGTGGAGTCAATTATTGGATTAATATTGAAATCGGGAATTCTATCAATCTGCATAGTAATTGTGATACCCAAATAAATAGCTTCCGTAACAACTGGAAAATAATGAGGGTAGGTCATACCAGAACATAAAATTTGGGTCTTCTCAATGTTTAACTTATAACCAGAAAAACTCCAAACTGACCAGCTAAAACCTTAACAGCTGGGAAAGCTGATATTATATCGCTCGTCAAGACCACAATATCATCGGCATAGGCCAGTGCTCTATACTCTGTTTCTTCGATTTTAATTGGCTTAATATGTATATTGCTCTCTAGTTTCTTTAAAAGGGATCAATATACAAAGCAAATAGCAGGGGCGAACAAGGACACCCCTGTCTTGTACCTCTATTGATAGAAAATTATTCTGATTCCTGACCAGTAATCCGAATCTTCGCCTCAGGATGTAAATACATTACCTTAACTGCTTGTATAAAACCCATGCCGACCCCTTTCCACTGCAAAACAGACCAGAGGAACCGCCAGGAGACCCTATCGAATGCTTTTTCGGCATCCAAAAGGAGAACTCCCAGCGGTGACCCCGTGGCCTGTGCCCAATCAAGAAAGGTTATAACTCATCGGACATGGTCCGAGGTATCCCTTCCTGGAATAAATCCATGTTGATGTAGAGAGACCAGAGGGGTAATTATTTTTCCTAACCTAACTGCCAACAATTTCGAATAAATTTTGCTATCGGCATTGATCAATGTAATAGGTCTATAAGAGGCAGGGTTTAATTCAGGCTTCATCTTTTTCTTAAAAATGATAATAGTGGTCTTACACCAAGAATCTGGAATTTGATGGTCATTACGTGCGTGTTCCAATAGGATTGTAATATCGTGCTTAAGCTCCTGCCGGAAGGTCTTGTAAAACTCCAGCGGGATACCGTCAGGACCCGTTGCATTTCCTGCCGCCAAGGATGTTAAAGCCAGCTCGATCTCATCCCACGTAAATTGAGTTTCTAATGCGATGTTTTGATCCTGAGTTATCTTTACCGTTTCTAGCTCCCCTAAGAATTCTCCCGGGGAGTCAGTCCTTATCTCAGCGGTATCCAAAGGATCCTGACTATATAGTCGCCTATAAAAGTTTTGATAAACTTTTAGGATTCTGGCCGGAGTATCATTGATTTTTCCATCCACATCTTGTATTTTAGAGATTCGATTGGCAACTTCTCGTTGCTGAGTTCTTTTCGCCAACACTCTACCAGTGTTTTCACCCAGCTCATATACCTCCGCCCTCTGCTGTGTATATTTAATTGCAACGTCTGTACTGAAATGCCGATTCATTTTAGATTTACAAATAGCAATTTTCTGCAGGGTGTCCTCAATACCTACACCCCCCCGAATATTACTTATTAATTCGCATTCTTCTTTCCTTAATTGCTTTACCCAATTATCGATTTCTTCATATATTAATTTTTGGCGTGCAATAGAGAAGCTCAGGGTTTCCCCTCGAGCAGCCGCCTTAAATGCATCCCAAACTATGCAAATAGATGCTGAATTCCGATTAATAGCGAAAAACTCCCTTATCCATCTAGCCATATGAGAACTGTAATGCTCATCGAGCAAAAGTTTCCTTTCGAAAGTCCAGGCCTTCTGAGCCTTCCTAATCCCCTGCGTTGGGAATTCTATTATCAGCGGATTATGATCAGAAATCACACGTGGAAAAATCTCCATGCTGCTAATATCAGCCAATTGTGGTGATAAAAAAAAATAATCTAGCCGTACAGACTTATTATATGGGGCAGAAAAGTAAGTAAACCCCGGCTCAGATGGGTTCATTTTATGCCAGCAATCAACCAGCCCATGCTCTAATACCAATCCTTGAAGCGCTTTAAAAACTCTGCTTTTTTACCTTGATATAGAGAGGACCCACCAATATCAAATTGACTATTTAAATGAATATTAAAATCCCCACACAATACTAGAGGGCCTGGCCATAAAGCAAGTTCAACACTTAAAAATTAAGCACTTCAGGGTCATCTAAATTAGTCCCATACATAGAACACAGGGTCAAAACTAGATTATTCATTTTCATTTCAGCAATTACCCACCGACCCAAATTGTCTGCTTTAACCCGTTTATATGAGCATAAGCCATGCCTGGCTAGGATTGCGACCCCCTTAATATTTATACTCTGCCGAGTACAATAAAGCAGCTCAAGGCCAACTTCCCCCAGCCACCGACGATTGTTCCACTGTACATGAGTCTCCTGAAGACAGAGGATATCTACATGCATATATCGCAGTTGTTTTGCCAGCACTGCCCGCTTTCTTCTATCATTGAGCCCACAAATATTGAGTGAACAAATGCGTAGACTACCCATCCTTACTAAACTTAAAAAGTTCAAAAACCCCAACTACACACGGAACATACAGAGCTCCCAGCTTTTGCTCTATCGAAACCATAATTTCATCTTCCCTAGACCAAATCCAGCTAGTAATTATTCCAGAAATATGTTGGAGAAAACAAAACACATTACCCCACCTCTCTCCCCCTAAACACCCACCCCTCTCCCTCACCTTCCCTCCCCCCCAAACACCCACCTTATGAGGCGTAAGGGCCATGGGCCCTCAGTGATGAAGAGCAAGCTACACCCCCTCCCGCTCCCCCGAACACAAAGCCCCCCCCCCCAAAAGCCATAAAAGTTCCTAGGAGCATCCTTCCCAATACATCCCTGTATCATTGACCCTGGCCAGCCACCTTACTCCCCTGCAAAGTAGAAAGAAATTATTTTGCATTTCAGACGTAAAAAATTTGATCGACCCATTAACTATCACTTTTGACTTTGCGGGATTGAGCAGGTACACTTGAACTCCTTTTTCTTGAAAACAAGGGATTAACTGACGGAGTTGCCATCTTTTTTCTACAGTCCCATGGCAGTAATCGGGTCTTACGAAAAAGTCACAGCCTTTACCTTTCCGCTTCCTATCTGGTCTGGCCAAGTCGTAAAGAGCTTCCCGGGCTAAAAATTATGAAGGCAGATCAAGATAGCCCGTGGTTTGTCACCGGACTGGTTGTTTCTCTTGAGTTGTTTAAAGGGAAAGCGATGAGCCCTCTGTAGTTCTTGTTTCCAGTCCCATTGCTTCAGATCCGGGAATGCTTCACTGAACAGTTCAACAACAAATTGGTAAATATCCGTCCCTTCTGCTCCTTCCGGTATGCCCAAAATTCGGAGATTGTTTCTCCTTGCCTAATTCTCTAAATCCATCAATATCCATGTTATATCCGTTTTTTGAGCATCCATAGATTGAATACTATTTTTTTGTGCCGCTAGTTCGTCCTCTACAGCAGATATTCTTGACTCCGCTTCTCCCATTCTAAAGGCAAAATCAGAACATGTTTTAGCGACCCGTCGGATCGCATTCTGGACTTTTCGATATCCTCCTTGAATTTGCGCGCTCTCCGCCCGGGTCTCCTCTCTGTGAGCTAAAATATTCTGGTAAATTGTGGTCAGCGTAATATCATCAGTTTTCTCTAAACTTTGACTTTGACTCTGGCTTTGATTTTGTGCTCCACCTAATTCACCGTTGCCACTCAGTTTAGGAGAATAGGAATAGTCCCAAACCATTGACCCCTCTTGAGTGGGGGCTTTACCCCTGCCGATAGAATCCCATTTTTTTTTGCGGACAGTTGTTATTTCTTGGGAAATTCGCATTCCCTCTTCTCCAAATCCTTCTTCCAATTCTTGTCCGGAATCACTTAGCTCACTTTTATCCTCCGCCCATCCCCCCCCGGGACCTTCGTCCTCTGAAGATGGATCAAACATTGAAAAAAATGTGTCCCCGGTATCGCCATCTTTCCCTTCTTTAATAGCACAGAGCGTCACCAAATCCAGTTCCAATGGGAGAGATCCTTGTAAAATCTGTAAAACATCCCTTGAATTTGAGGCTGAGGTAGCCGATATAGCCCCCTGAGTAGTATTAAAAGAGACTACATTACCCATAATGCATTGGTTCAGTGTCCCAGCCGTTTCATTATTTATATCAAACTCTGATTCTGCCATCAGTGACGGGTTATTATGTATGTTTTCCTCACCAGTAGATCCTCTAATATCAGCCGGGCTGTGGTGCTCTGACTCAGTATTATTACTCCCGATTAAATCACCCTCGGCAGAAATCGGGGCAATATCTTGCTTTGTCACCATCATATCACTGGATTCCATCACTGTCGTAGAGATCACTACAGCAGGGTCGAGTCCAGATTTACTCTCCCCTAAGCCCTTTTCTTTCTGCTGCTGGGCTCTAAACATCGTTGACACAGTGTGTTTTGGTCGCGTTGAGGATTCACCTCCACTTAGTCTGTCCAGTGCTTTCTCTGCAGCGCCTCCAGCCCCCCGCCGTCCACCTGCTTTGGTAATTCCTGCTCGGGATTTTCCTAATTCTCCTTCAGGTTTTCCCGGAGTTTCGACAGCCGTAGAAACCCCCCGAGTCTTCGCTCATTTCCCTGCTGCTGCCTTCGGAGCCATCAAAGAGCTTTGCTGCAACCGGACTCCCTGAACCGCAGCCCGGAAAAGAGGACTCAGCGAAGTGAGCCGCGAGGGCGCCGGTAGCTGAGAGTGCCAGATCCACATCCGCCAAATCATGGCATCGAGGTCAGGATGTTCCTTACTCAATCTCACCGCAGCATTTGCGGTTTCAAAAATCGAAAATCACAAGGGGGGAGAGATTTGTCGGGGCAGCACAAGAGCTTGCTCACACAGCCGATGTGTCGGCCGCCATCTTGCCTCCGGAGTGGAGATCTCAATACAAAGGCTTTATAGTAATTGTCAAATTTGAGAAGATCAAAACAAAGGTTTGACATTAGGAGATAAATTATGTTTTTAGGAATTTCAGGATTCTTCAATTCTCCCATAACATTTTTTGGTTTCGAAATTTTTAAAGAGTCTGACTTATTTTTGCTGATTAGCAAATTAATATTTTGAAGAGTAAAATGTTACTTGGGAAGTGTACACAATTTAATTGTATCACGTGGGTACACACTATTGCCCCCCCTGTTCTCTGCTAATCTCTCTCTCTCTCGAGATCCCATCCTCCTACTAATAACCCTTCCACTGATATGTTTCAAACCAATGCAAGGAATCTAATATGTGCTTTGCTTCCTTTGAAACTTTTCACAGTCAAAAGGTCTCAACCACCTGCCCCTTGATTTCCCCATGATATAGGGCCAGATGTACGACCCGCCAATTAGCGAGTCGCAAATTGCGTCACATTTGCGACTCGCAATTTGCGACTCGCTAATTGAAATGCACAACAGTGTCTCAGACACTTTTTGCGATTCCTAACGGGGTCGTAAATTGCATGCCTCATTAATATTAATGAGGCATGCGCAATTTGCGACCCCTTTAGGAATGGCTAGCATTCACAGGGATGGTGGCCTGCTGGGGTCAGCAAACCACCATGTCTGTGACTGCTTTTTTAATAAAGCAGTTTTTAAAAAAAATGCAACCCGTTTTCCTTAAAGGAAAACGGGATGCATTTAAAAAATAAAAATGAAACTTTCCCACATACTCACAAAGGGGTAGGGGCCCTGGCCGCAAAACATCAGTACATAGCATGTTGACTCGCTATTAGGAAGGGATGCCCCTTCCTAATAGCGAAAGTCGCAAATGCTATTTTGCAAATCAGTGACCGTCAAAATAGCATTTGTACATGCTATTACCCTTTTTTGCGGCCGCAAACGGGAGGATCTCCCGTTTGCGGCCGCAAGAAAGGGTCGTACATCTGGCCCCTAGTATTTGCAAAATCGTCTTTTAAAGAGGCAGAATACCTATGCAGGAAAAACTGTGATCCACATATGAATATCCTATATGTCATTAACTGTTCTGCCTTTAAGAAGTTAATTTTCTACTTCCACAATAGCAGCTGCAGTGCCTGAAGTGCAATTGGGTACTTAAATGAAGAAATCATTTTAGTATGAAGTCAGATATTACTCCCTCTTTGTAATTGTGCAACACATTTTTCTTTTCTCTAGATCAAATCCAGGACATTTGGATGTCTTTGACTGATCACAATTGCATTTGCCCCTCGATCACCTCTTGAACTACTGTTACATCGCAGAGCAGCATTCACAGTAGAACTCATTTGCGTGGCATATTTCTTTGGCCTCGCATTGTGTAAGGCAAACACAGCATGTTTCTGGAATACGTGCTTGGCCTGTGGGAGGAAAGCTCCTCTTCACTCTGCATTGCCATTGCCTGTGTCTGCATGGTTATGGCTACCTCACGGGCCATGCTGAGCACTGAGTGAAGGAGGTTATTCCTCTGCAAACCATCTTATGAAATAATGAATTTCCTGGAAGAGTGAACAGAGCTAACCTTATATCTACACTACACCTAGATAGTTGTCTCCCCAGTATTTTCAGAGGATCCCGAAGCAAGATAGGCTTTAACTCTTCTCCTGCAATGCAGTTTCCGTCATATATATATATTTCAAAAGGAGGGAGGAGGTGATTGCGAGGTACTAGCAGCACCTGAGGAAGGCGGACAAGCCGAAATGCATTGTGCACTGCTGTACCGGTGAATAAAGAACTTCCAAAGTATTCCCCGCTGTGTCCTTGTGGTTTACTTTGAGTAGTGACCTGTTGGATATATTTGTCGCGGTGGCCAGTAACGCGAAACAAGGACCCGCCCTACAAAGTGTCCTGGATATAGTTGGCAATGGACTGTGTGTTTCGAGGGATCGAATTTTCCAGGACCGCCTCAACAAGGAACCAAGCCTGTGGCTGCTGCCTTGGCAGCCTGTGACTGCACGGGGAGGCGGGTGAGATTACTGCTTGCCTCACAGCCCGGTCTGTTTCCACGTTGGGGCTGGAGCGTTGGGGACCGGAGGGAGCTCTTAGCACCATATAGCACGCAATCGCCAGTTGGCATACAGCCCCCGCCTTTTGCTTGGCACAACACAGCGCTTACAGAAGTTACATCGATCCAGCTGCTGCACATACCTTCGTGATGCATGCTGGGGGTAGTAGTCTCCCATTAGACTGCTATGTTCACAGTGCAGCTGGGTCAGCTGATCTCCCGCCAATGGGAGTGCCTGAGGAATTTCAAAAGGAGGGAGGAGGTGATTGCGAGGTACTAGCAGCACCTGAGGAAGGCGGACAAGCCGAAATGCATTGTGCACTGCTGTACCGGTGAATAAAGAACTTCCAAAGTATTCCCCGCTGTGTCCTTGTGGTTTACTTTGAGTAGTGACCTGTTGGATATATATATATGTATATATATATATATATATATATATATCATCAGTGATGTCATTTGAGATGTCATCAGTGATGTCATCAGTGATGCCACTGACCATGTCATGAGTGATGTAATATGTGACGTCATCAGCAGTGCATTGCGGGGGCGCGAGTTATAGTTAGCTGAACTAACTATAACGGCCGAATTTCACTGGTTTTGTATGAGTGAAATGTCCAACTATGGTTTATACAGTGAATTTCAAAGTTTTTTTAAATGCTAATTTCTAACTATAACGTCCCTGAAACCTATGGTTTTTTCAGTGAATTTCAAAGGTTTTTTAAATGCTAATTTCTAACTATAACGTCCCTGAAACCTGTGGTTTTTTAAGAGAATTTCTAAGGTTTTTTAAATGCTAATTTCTAACTATAACGTGCCTGAAACCTATGGTTTTTTCAGTGAATTTCAAAGGTTTTTTAAATGCTAATTTCTAACTATAACGTCCCTGAAACCTATTGTTTTTTCAGTGAATTTCTAAGGTTTTTTAAAAGCTAATTTCTAACTATGCCTACAGAGGTAGGACATGTGCAGAAAGAGGAAGAAAGGCGCAGAAAGAAACAAGAGAAATGCACAAAGAGGCAACAGAAGTCCAGAAAGACAAAGAAAGGTGCAGAAAGAAGCAAGAGATATGCAGAAAGAACCAACAGAGGTGCAGAAAGAGGCCTTGTTGCAAAGTCATCCTGTGCCCCCAACTTTTTGCTGACGGGCACTGGTGGTAACTGACTCTGACTAACCAGGCCTAGAGCCAGTGCTATGCTAAAAGACACTTAGAATACAGTGAAAACACCTACATACACTAGGGTACACTATGGGTTGGGGTACCCCTGTGATTGGCATGACCTCTCCTGTAAGGCCCTAGTTCATAATAGGGCAGGGGGATTAAAACTACCTCTAAGTCAGAGGTGCAAAAATATGCCTCTTTAACTAGTAGTCATGTTTGAAGAGTGGTAGAAAAAGGGTTCTGGGCCTCCGACCAGCGCTCAGGAATTCCGCTGCGTAGGACTTACAGGAGGTACCAGGAGGGCTTCTTGGCCCCCAAAGTCCCTCAGGAGTAAAGTGGACTTCATCCCCCATCCCGTAGTCTGCCAGGAGGCGTGTTTGCAGAGTGGTGGAGAAAGGGGGCATGGCCTCCGAAGACGTCTTAGCAATCCTACTGTGTGAGACTTACTGGAGGCAACAAGAGGGGTAGTTGGCCCCCAAGGACATGCTTGGGGGCCAACTACCACCCTCCTATTACCTCCAGTCAGTGTCACACAGCAGGATTGCTAAGTTCTCATAACAGGCCCGTCCCCTTTGACCACCACTCTGCAAACGCGCTCCCTGGTGCGCTCTTGGATGGGGATGGAAGTCCCCTTCACTGCTGAGGGTCCTTAGGGCCAACTAGCCTACCTCTTACCTCCAGTAAGCCTCCACACAGTGGGATTGCTGGAGAGGTGGACAGAGGCCACGCCCCTTTCTCCACCACTCTGCAAACGCGCCCTGGCACCCTCATGGTTGGGGATGAAGCCCCTCTCCTTAGTGAGGGTCTCTGAGGCTAACTAGCTCACCAGGTACCTTCCAGTAAGCCCCACACAGCTGGATTGCTGAGAGGATCCGAGGCCACGCCCTTTTTACACCACTCTGCAAACGCGGCTCCTGGCGCACTGCTGCTCGGGGGATGAAGTCCACTTGTGTCCTGAGGTCCTCAGGACACAAGAGGACCTCATCGCCCCACCAGCAGTGTGCCAGAAGCCGCGTTTGCAGAATGGTGTAAAAAGGGGCGTGGCCTCGGACCACCTCTCTGCAACGCAGCTCTGTGGCGCTTACTGGAGGTACCTGGTGGGCTAGTTGGCCCCCAGGGATCCTCAGGATTCAAGGGGACTTAATCCCCCAAGTTACAACACTCCAGGGGGGCGTTTGTACACTGGTGATATCAGGCCCCACCCTCCCTGCACTGTGCAAACTCGCCCCTGGCGCGTTGTAACTTGGGATTAAGTCCCCTTGAATCCTGAGGTCCTGGAGGCCAACTAGCCCACCAGGTACCTTCAGTAACGCCACAGAGCTGCATTGCAAAGAGGTGGCTCGAGGCCACGCCTTGTACACCACTCTGCAAACGCGGCTTCTGGCGCACTGCTGCTCGGAGGATGAAGTCCACTTGTGTCCTGAGGTCCTCAGGACACAAGAGGAACTCATCGCCCCACCAACAGTGCGCCAAGAAGCGTGTTTGCAAAGTGGTGTAAAAAGGGGCGTGGCCTCGGACCAACTCTCAGCAACGCAGCTCTGTGGCGCATTTTGGAGGTACCTGGTGGGCTAGTTGGCCCCCAGGGACTCTCAGTATTCATGGGGAATTAATTCCCCATCTAACAACGCGCCAGGGGGCGCGTTTGCAGAGTGGTGGAGAAAGGGGGCGTGGCCTCCGGCGAGATGCGTTTTAAAATTTATTTTTTAATTTTTACAAGGGGGGCTGTGTGGCCACCCCTTATTTTACATTTTTTGGGCCCTGGGGACCCCATCCCCCAGGGCCTGACCCGTATTTATTAAACAAAAAAAAAAACGGGAAGGGGACCGCGTGGCCCCCCTCCCAAGGCCAATTTCGGCCCCGGGGACATGTGGTCACCGTTTCTAATGAATAGTTTTCTACCTCGCGTTATGCCACAGTGTCACCACCTCTACACACCGTTAAGTCATCAGGGGTTGCTATTAAATGAGTCCACCCCCCGGCTGGAAATCGTGTCAGAAGAGCAATGCCATCAAGTGCAATTAGCCCCGGCGCTTCTGGGGAGATACCGCCGATTGTCTCGCAGGCAGAAACAAGATTACTGCTCGGCCTGTTTACCTGGCAGCATCAGCAGCGGCCTTGCCCTGTCGCCCTAATTGGCCAATTAAAGGAATCAATAATATTCCACCAAAGGCGGGCCTGGTAATGTGCCGAAAATGCCCTTATCTGGACGGTGAGTGGATGGGGACCTTTGGTTTGCTGAACAATCAGTGTGCGTGTAATCGGCGCAGTGTGGACGCAGCTTTTAGCATCAGTGCCGCCTGAGCGCCCACCCGGGGCCCGCCGCACTCTGGGGTATATTCACAAGAACGTGTGATAACTACCGCAAGAGTAGCGTAACGCAACTTTCAATAACGCAGCCTTTCATGGGAAAATAACCCCGTGTCAACGTGGAATTTATCAACAAGGCGGTAGCAAGCGATAGTCTGCCGAACCCGCGGACAAAGTCCGCGATACAACCACCACGACGGAGATAAAAACACAAACCACAACACCAAAAACACGCGATGGGCCAAAGCGCGATAAGAAAACAGTGACAACCAGCGCGAGGGCAGCAATACGCACGCGCAATGCGGAAAAAGCACAAGAACAGTATACGGAAAATGCCACAGAACAAAAATACATCAACAGCGGAGTGCCACGGATGCACCCTGGACAACTGCAGAGGACAACATGCACACCACAACATCCACGCACCGTGGAAGAACAGAACCCACAGGCACACCACTTGAAAAAGACCAGTGGCAGACAAATCAGAGCCGCAGGAGCGACACACCCACCGTGCAGCATACGCACACAAGCAGAAGTGCACCCGGACAGTGACAACATCCCGGTACAAACAGCAACACCTCCACAACTGAACACAGGACACCACTGGATCGGAAAATGCGCACAACCTGGCAAATCACACCTGAAACCCCAGGGACAAGTAACATGACAATGTACAATTCCAACCTGTGACCTGCAAACATGTTTATTCACACATGCAGTGCAATTGGACATCCACTACTGTCCCATGAATGCCACGGAGGGTCACAATGTGACGTGCTCATGAGATGTAAGTGTCAATGGAGTCCCTACGGGCCATTCCTGCCGCAGCTGCAGTGGGATGTGGGCCACATGCCCCATCACCACTATCCTCGTCCGGTATCTCTGGAACTGGGATCCATGGGGCCCTGGTGCGAACACAGATGTTGTGCAACACACAACATGCAACGATCATCTTGCACACGACGTCCGGGCTGTACAGGAGCTTCCCACCAGTGCCGTCCAGGCACCTGAAACGTGACTTCAACACGCCAAATGTGCGTTCAACGATGCCCCTGGTGCGTATGTGGGCCGTATTGTACTGCTCTCTGGGCGGGTGTGTTCGGGTCTCGGAGGGTGTCATCATCCAAGGGCAGACTGCATATCCTTGATCACCTGGGACAGTGCAGGGAGAAAAGAGTCAATACTTGGTTCGGCAGGATGTGATGGCAGGCCCACCAATTCAGTGACGCCTGTGCTGGCTGTGGGGGGGTGAGTGTAAGCCAGTCCTCTGGGAGTAGCATGTGCTGGCAACTACACCAACAGTCATCAGGCACACAGGCATGCAATGTCTGAACTACAAGGGGAGATGACTCGAGTCGCACAGGGCTAGTCGCCCTGGATGCACAGCGGTCGACACGGGCCCACCACCACGGGACGCTGACCTGCGGGAGACCGGGGTAGGGTCATGGGGGCAGAGCAGTGCCTCACATGTGTCATGGCCGCATTCCGCATCTCCACACGTTCAGCAGTTGTGTGGCTGTGGTGCCATGTGGAGTCTGTATTGGGTGCAGGGGTAGCCCAGGATGACCATGGAGTGGTGTAGTTGTGTCTGGTAGGTGGTCGTGTAGTTTGACATGTTGGATGTGGTTTGGTCACGTGTGCATCCCCACAGTTGTGCCTTGTGCGTTGGTGGCTGTAGGATGTGTGGTGTGTTGAGTTGGTACTTACCAACGAGCAGTCCCGTTCCATATGTGCCATCCAGGAAGCGCTGGTTGATGATGGACTGTCGGAAGATGAAGGAATCATGCACACTGCCTGGGTAGTTGGCGACGACATTGGTGAACATTCCCCGGTGGTCCACTATTGCCTGCACATTGATGGAATGCGTGTGCTTCCTGTTGCGGTAGTGGTGTGCAGTATCCACAGGGGGCACAAGTGGGACATGTGTGCAGTCGATTGCCCCCAACACGGCCGGGAATCCGGCTATGGCGTAGAAGCCTTGCTTAGTCTCCAGCTGTTCCTGCGCAGTGTTGGGGAAGTGAAGGTACTGGGGTATGAAGCTGAGGATGGCATCCAGGACGGGTGTGATGAACTTTGATAGGGCTGGCTGTGAGACCCCTCCGACTCTGGCAGTTGTTGGTTGGAAGGTCCCAGAGGCCAACAGGTGCAGCACTGCCAGCAGCTTTGTCTGCGGAGGGATGTTTGTTCTCCGCTGTGTTGGGACAGTCAGCCTGTGGGCAATGTGGGTCAGAATGCGGAGGATGGTTGTCCTTTTGAGCCTGTAGTGGGCAATGACTTCCGCTGGCGTTAGGTCTGTGAGAGTGGTGCGTTTATGGTAGGTCCGCTGTCTTGCTCTACGCTGCCTCTGTGGTGGTTCGGGGGGGAGTGGGTCCGGGTCCTGGGGGGGGTGGCGGTCCAGGGGGTGGTGGAGGGGGTGTTGTGGCCCTGTTGGGGCTGCATGTAGAGTAGCTCCATGGCGTCGTTTGTTCTTTGGGTATGGCTGTGTGCAGGACTCCGTTGCCTACTGCAGGTAGACGTCCTTCTTAACACCTGCTTGAGGCAGGTGTTAAATACCTGCGGCTATCGCACCTCATCGCCTGTTTTGTGTTCTTATCGCAGATGTGGCTGGTCGTTGTGAATGTTGAGGTGTGATGTTGTCTCGACTTTTCACATGGGAACGCCTACTCTGCATCTCATTAGCGATATTTGCGGGGGGTCCTCTGTGGCAATGTTTTTTGCGGCTGCTATCGCGGGTAAACTGGTGCTGTGGGCTGTTAACACCGGCTTGTGAATGGGGGGGTACATTTATCACGACTTTGGCTGCGATAAAGTGCCGTTAATTCGGCGATGTCTCCGTGTGAATATGCCCCTCTGTGTATCTTTATCATCGAGGTGGAGAGGTTAAACAGCCTTCAAATGACTTGTGCACACACCCTCCCTCCCTCCCTCGCGCGCCGCAACGCGCCCCCCCTACCTGCTTCAGCCGCCTCCACTTGGCTCTGCGGTTCTGGAACCAGGTCTTCACCTGCACAGAGAGAAGGGAACCGGGTTAACAATGTAGACTGCGCCACGGGCCTCCTCTGAGTGGAGGCGCGCGGCTTCATCTGTGGGTTCACTCTTAAGATGGATGGATGGGAGGTGGGTGAGTGGGATGAATGGGGGGGTGGAAGGATGGATGGATGGATGGATTCATCCATCTGTGAGTTCACTCAAACAGGATATATGGATGGATGGAGCTCGAATGAAAGGTGGATGGATGGATACATCTGTGGGTTCACTCTTAAACTGGATGGCTTCATCGGTGGGTTCACTCTTAAACTGGATGGATGGATAGATGGAGCTCAAATGAAAGGTGGATGGATGGATTCATCTGTGGGTTCACTCTTACACTGGGTGGATGGATGGATGGATGGATTCATCGGTGGGTTCACTCTTAAACTGAATTGATGGATGGATGGAGCTCGAATGAAAGGTGGATGGATGGATTCATCTGTGGGTTTACTCTTACACTGGGTGGCTGGATGGATGGATTCATCGGTGGGTTCACTTAAACTGGATGGATGGATGGATGAGAGGAAGGATGGATGAGAGGAAGGGTGGATGGATGAATAAATGGTTCGATGGAAGGATGGATGGATGAATGGAAGGGTGGATGGGCGAATGGATGGATGGATGGAAGGGTGGGTGGATGGATGGATGGCTGGATGGATGGCCGGATGGATTTGCATGAAGTAGCTCTTGGCCTTGGCCTCTCACCTGTCTCTCGCTGAGTTGGAGCACCTTGGCCAGGCGCTTCCTCTCGGGAGGGGACAGGTACTTCTGCGTCTCGAACTTCTTCTCCAGCTCGATGGTCTGGTCGCTGGAGAACCTTACCTGCCCCCCTTTCCTCTTATGCAGCAGCCTCTGGATGAAGGGTCTCCACAGGAGGGGCTTACCTGCGAGAGAAACACTACCCGTTAGCTGTGTGCACTGAACCCCCTCAGAAACTGCATCATGATGCAATCAACGGGCCCAAGAGTCGGGAGATGAAAACACGGGATCAGTTACAGTTAGCAGCGGGCACAGGGACCCTGCGAGAGCCTGAGGTCAGAGTGCACGTGCACTGGCGCTGCGGAGTCCGGGGCAGTTACAACCCTGCACATGAAGAGTGGAGCCCCTGAAGGATAACCTCCCCTCACTGCGCCTGCGCCAGGGCTGCAGAGCTTCCCTCTCCGAGGTCTGCTGAGCCCTCCATCCATGGCACATCGGCCTCGGCCACACCAGGGGGTACTGACCCCAGTCTGTAGCCACTCCCATTCCCAAACAACCTCTCCCCCTCTATGGCACATCGGCCTCGGCCACCCCAGGGCTACTGACCCCAGCCTGTAGCCCCCATCCATGGCACATCGGTCTCAGCCACCCCAGCGCCTACTGACCCCAACCCTACAGCCCTCCATCCATGGCACCTCGGCCACCCCAGGGGGTACTGACCCTAGCCTGTAGCCCCCATCCATGGCACATCGGTCTCGGCCACCCCAGCGCCTACTGACCCCAGCCGGTAGCCCCCATCCATCGCACATCGGTCTCAGACACCCCAGGGGCTCTGGCAACATTTCCGCTAATGTGTTTCCTGAGGGCTATCTGGCAGACACAGGCTTGCTTCCTCCTGCCGCTGTACACTAATACCAGGAACTCAGTGCCCCGGCATCCCTGAGGTGCCTGTCAGCCACTCTGCACACCCAGCAACTCCGGCCAAGCGCGGAGGGAGGGCTTTCAGAGTTGAACGCTCGCCGCTGACAAGTTCTGCGATCTTAAAGTTCGAACCCCGGCATGGCAGACTGAACCCTCCTACATCATTTCATGGTCGGCATTGTCGACCTACTAGTAACATTCATAAGATAAAGCCCTTAGCGTGTGCGGTAGGGAGTATTTTTTAAAAGTTATTATTGAATGAGTGAGTGCGCTTCTGAACTTGAGCCCGCAGTCACAGGTAATAAAGTGGATGTAAACGCGGGTGATTCCCGTGAGGAATGGTTTAAGGTGTGACTGAATCTGCTCCCCGGTGGTAGTGTCTGCTTTATTGTAGCACTTCAGATACAAATCCTACCAGGCGCTGAGTCACCCATGGGCTGTCGGATACAGTGCCAGAACTGTTGGCTTCTGCCTGGTTTAATGCTGTTAAGTATGCTGCACCGAGGTGCTCGTCTAGCAGCTAATATTGTTATTGTACCATAATTAAACGGGTTACAGACTGACAAGCAGCGGCCATTAACGCCCAATCATAATATTAATAATCGCCTCTTCTCAAGCACAGCAAGGGCCTTTGAGTCACCGTGTTTTCGTGTGTTTTCTGTCTGAACAGCTTGAAAGACTGCATTGTTTTTCAGGATTTCGTTTGCGTCAGTGCCCAGCTGGGGCCCCGGGGCTGCGGGTGCCCCCGCGGGCCCCCGCCACATAATTAGGCATGCCCATGGGACCTGGCCCACCCGGGGGTTAAAAACAACGAAGCGCGGGAGCCCGCGCTTCGTTTTTTAAAATTTTTCGGCAGGATTAGCGCACCCAGCACGAATTCTGCCGATTTAAAAAAAAAAAAAAAAAAAATGCTTTTTTTGGCCCTGGGGATCCTTGTGGGACCCCTTGAGCAGGCCTAGGGGGTCAGGGTGTTTCTACCCTGCCCCCTTTTCTTCATTTTACACTTTGTTTCACTGTTTTCTTGTGACTTGGTTCTACCGAGTCACAAGATGGCTGCCAACAGTTCCTGGTTTGGAGTGTTGGCAGCCAATGAGAGTGAAGCTCATGCTCGGGAGGGTTCGCGAACCCACCGCGCCCACAGATATCAAAACTTTTTCTTTTTCTAATTTCTCAGGAACTACTGAACAGATTTACACCATTTAAAAAAAAGGACTCTTTCTGAACCAAGACCTACCTTTTTGCCAAACTTGGTGTAATTCCGTTCAGCAGTTCGGGCTGTAGCTTTGTCTAAAGTTTCCTATGGAAATTAACATGGGGAAAATGCGTTTTGGGACCCCCCTTTTTTCTCGGCCCCCGCTTGTCGAATCACCCCGATACTTTCAACACAGCAGCTGACCGGAGCGGAGCAGGCCACTAGTTTTGAAAATTTCACGAAGATTCGTCAACCGGCGCCAAAGTTATTGGGAAAAGAAAAAACGCTTTTTGAATAGAAACGAGGTCCTAACTATAACTACTTACTGGCGACCGCCAGTAGGTAATATATATATATGTATATATATATATATATATATATATATATATATATATATATATATATATATATATATATATATATATATATATACACAGGATCAGGCTTCAGGAGGATGCCTTACAATGCATTTGCTCCTTATTTTTTCTGTCTCTGAATTTTGCCCTGTTTCCTTCATGAGATTTGGCCTTAACAGAAACCTGTGCTTGACTCTTTCTTAACCCTCATTCAGGGTGATTTTGGTGCCTTGCCTTTTGACCTTAGTCTTCCCTGTCAACTGTGATCAAGAATCATCAAGATTGCCAAGTATATTTTTGCCCTTGTAGCTTTTTCTTCCTAATTGGGACGCTTTTAAAGAGACACTTGACACCTTTCACATGTGTATTAAACTGCATGTTGAAATTGTGGTGACTGGAAATATTCACCCTTTCCTCAGGCAATGGAGAAAGACACTAGAAAGACCTTCTTTGCATTCAGTCCTGAACGATCTCAATGCCATAAACTACCTTCGCCAATCCTGTAATGGATTTTGGTCTGGGTTTGGCTCAAGACTTCCAACAGCTCTGTTTGGCGAATTCAGCTTTAAAACATAACTTAATTTTGAGATCTACTGATATCCCAGCACTTCCCTCATGCCCCACATATCCCCTGTTTTTCAGGTGACTTAGTTAGGTTGAGGAAATTTTTAGGGTCCCTAACTGTGCATTTTGCTAGTACAATTTACACAAGATTGAGTAAACCTGAGGTTCCAGTCAGTTTTCTTAATGCACCCGTTTTGGCCTGGGCTACTCCTTTGGTTACAGCTTTGGCCATTGCTTGCATACTTATCTTACCTTATTGGCTTTTAAGAAGATGACTGAATTTCACAATTTGGAGTATTCTTCTGAGAAAGCTCTATGTCATATCGAACAAGGTAGTCCAATATCACTTGTGGATCTGTCTAATTCTCCAGAGCTAATGTTAAATGGGAGCAATCAGTTGCAGGGGAATTATGTTCATATCTCAGAAGTCTTGCATATGCTCCAGGGCATCCTGGAATCTATCTTAAAATTATTGGAGAAAACAACCTCTTATTCCGGACATGTTCTGGAATCCTTATCTGCAATCCTGTTGGCAATATTTAACAATACTGATAAGGCAAGTCCTCTCAAGAACTCCTGTTCTAACAACATTCCCTCTGGGAGTCATTAGCAAACTCTGAGTGAGAGTAATGTCAAAAACGTGAACCACAAAGAAATTCAAGTGGGAAAGCCATCTATTAGACCTGACATCCTTGGCGTCGTTTCCTCCAACTTTTTTGTTTTCTGATCTCCTGTTTTGCTGACTACATTTTGCTGGCATTAGGATTCTGGGCACATTAACACTGCTGTCCAGTGCTAAAGTCAAGGTGCTCTGTCCCTAAAATATGGTAACATTGGTTTATCCACAACTGGCATATTTAATTTACTTATAAGCCCCCCGTAAAGTGTACTACACGTGCCCAGGGCATTTAAATGAAATGCTACTAGCGTTACTAGTGGGCCTGCAACACTGATTGTGTCACCCACTTCAGTAGCCCTTTAAACATGTCTCAGGCCTGCAATTGCAGAGCCTTTGTGTGCAGTTTTAAACTGCCATGTCGACCTGGCAAGATAACCCACTTGCCTGACCCAAATCTTCCTCTTTAATACATATAAGTCAACCTTAAGGTAGGCCCTTGACTGCCCCAGAAGCAGGGTGAAGTGAATTAAAAAAGTTGGGCATATACTTTCAAGTTTGACATATCCAGGTAGTGAAAAACTCTTAAATTCGTTATTCACTACTGCAAGGCCTAGCTTGCTCATAGGTTAACATTGGGATTACCTTGTTCCATCTTATAAGTGTAGTTTCCGATTGGGACAGAATAGAAATTTTGAGATTGTAGTCTCTGAACTCACAATTTAAAATCACAACTTATGGTATAGTCGGAATTTAAATTGTAAGTCTGAAAATGCCACTTAAAGAAAGTTGGCACTTTCTTAGTTTAACCATTCTGAGCCTCCTGCCTGTTTCTGAATACATTGCAAAATCAAAGGGATGATGGACAGTGTTGAACATTGCAAGCACTCACTTCACCAGTCAACTGATCTGGGTTTAATCCATCATCATTCTTCAGCTCACTCCGCCACCCCAGTTCAGACATGGCCATATGCAAATCAGTCTGACCCTGTGCCTCATGGGAACAGTCCAGCCCGAACTGCCAGCCATGTCTTCCTGGACCGGAAACAAGCATCCTGGGACCGGTTTCGGGTTCATAACCCTCATCAGCCAGGCCATCTTGAATCCAGTGGCAAAGTGAGCAAGGACCACGTCTGGGCATACCCTGCCAACTTAGGCAAACAATGCAAAACCAAAGGGGATGATGGACGAAGTGTTCAACATTGCAAGCACTCACCCCCAGTCAACTGATCTGGGTTTAATCCATCATCATTCTTTAGCTCACTCCGCCACCCCAGTTCAGACATGGCCATATGCAAATCAGTCTGACCCTGTGCCCAGGAAAGACATGGCTTGGCAGTTCGGGCTGGACTGTTCCCATGAGGCACAGGGTCAGACTGATTTGCATATGGCCATGTCTGAACTGGGGTGGCGGAGTGAGCTAAAGAATGATGATGGATTAAACCCAGATCAGTTGACTGGGGTGACTGCTTGCAATGTTCAACACTCCGTCCATCATCCCTTTGGTTTTGCTATGTTTGCCCTAAGTTGGCGGGGTATGCCCAGACGTGGGTCCCTTGCTCACTTTGCCACTGGATTCAAGATAGCCTGGCTGATGACGGCTGTAAGCCAGAAACCGGTCCCAGGATGCTTGTTTCTGGTCCAGGGAAGACATGGCTTGGCAGTTCGGGCTGGACTGTTCCCATGAGTCACAGGATCAGACTGATTTGCATATGGCCATGTCTGAACTGGGGTGGCGGAGTGAGCTAAAGAATGATGATGGATTAAACCCAGATCAGTTGACTGGGGGTGAGTGCTTGCAATGTTCAACACTCCGTCCATCATCCCCTTTGGTTTTGCTATGTTTGCCCTAAGTTGGTGGGTTATGCCCAGACGTGGGTCCCTTGCTCACTTTGCCACTGGATTCAAGATAGCCTGGCTGATGACGGCTGTAAGCCAGAAACCGGTCCCAGGATGCCTGCTTCCGGTCCAGGGAAGTCATGGCTTGGCAGTTCGGGCTGGACTGTTCCCATGTGGCACAGGGTCAGACTGATTTGCATATGGCCATGTCTGAACTGGGGTGGCGGAGTGAGCTAAAGAATGATGATGGATTAAACCCAGATCAGTTGACTGGGGGTGAGTGCTTGCAATGTTCAACACTCCTTCCATCATCCCCTTTGGTTTTGCTATGTTTGCCCTAAGTTGGCGGGGTATGCCTAGACGTAGGTCCCTTGCTCACTTTGCCACTGGATTCAAGATAGCCTGGCTGATGACGGCTGTAAGCCAGAAACCAGTCCCAGGATGCTTGTTTCCGGTCCAGGGAAGACATGGCTTGGCAGTTCGGGCTGGACTGTTCCCATGAGGCACAGGGTCAGACTGATTTGCATATGGCCATGTCTGAACTGGGGTGGTGGAGTGAGCTAAAGAATGATGATAGATTAAACCCAGATCAGTTGACTGGGGGTGTGGGCTTGCAATGTTCAACACTCCGTCCATCATCCCCTTTGGTTTTGCTATGTTTGCCCTAAGTTGGCGAGGTATGCTCAGACGTGGGTCCCTTGCTCACTTTGCCACTGGATTCAAGATAGCCTGGCTGATGACGGCTGTAAGCCAGAAACCGGTCCCAGGATGCTTGTTTCCGGTCCAGGGAAGACATGGCTTGGCAGTTCGGGCTGGACTGTTCCCATGAGGCACAGGGTCAGACTGATTTGCATATGGCCATGTCTGAACTGGGGTGGCGGAGTGAGCTAAAGAATGATGATGGATTAAACCCAGATCAGTTGACTGGGGGTGAGTGCTTGCAATGTTCAACACTCTGTCCATCATCCCCTTTGGTTTTGCTATGTTTCTGAATACATGTCTGGATGGGTGATAGCTGGGCTTTGTGCATCCCTCTAGACAGTCACACACAAAGGGAGCTGAGGTGTGACATTCACATCCTGCTGGTCCATCACTAGGCTGATAGACCTTCCTGGGCTTGGTAGGAGGGAGGAGTTGACACTTGCACCAGAATAGGACTGTGCCTGTCCCCACACAAAGAGCTGTATACCAGCCTGTAGCGAGTCTGGAGCCAGGGCAGGAAGGGCATGGACCTTGTGGACTTCATAGGCCTCTCTTTGAAGTCTCCCCCACTTCAAAGGCAGCACTGGGTATAAGTACTGGACCCATGACACCACCAACTCAGCACACTCTGGACATGAGGACACTCTGACAGGAAGAAGAACTGCTGTTCTGATGAAAGGACTGACACTCTTGTGGATTTGCTAGACTCCTGCTCTGCCGTGCCTGTCCTGCTGCTTGCTGCCCCTTGCCTGGTGGTGAGAAGGACTGAGCCTGAATCTCTACATCGCCAGGACAAAACAGTACCAAGCGCTTCCTGGCTTGCCTAATGTTCTGAAGTCTCAGACCTCAAAGACTTCCTCCAATTCTGCCTCAGCTGCTGGACTCTGCCAACTGTGAGTCCTGCACTGTCAAGAGGTGACAATCCAGTCCTGGCCTTTCAAAATGGGTTCTGCAGCTGTTTTCTGCCAAAATCCACACATTGCCTGCTTTTCGCCGGTTGGAACTGAATCATTTGCCTTCCCTGTCGACGCAGTGCCACTTTGGAGACTCCACAGCGCCGACAGTGTGCCTCAATGACGACAAAGCACCGTCATCGTAAGAGGTTTACGACGATGCAGGACCCGACTGCAAGGCTCATTGACAACACAGTGTCTTCATTGTAAGGGGATTGGCAACGACTCGGGACCCAACTCTGTGACTCGGAACCGATGCACCTGCTTCTCAACATCAACACATCCTCCAGAAAGGTACTGTTTTCAGCGGGGCCTGCTTAGCTTCTGTATCTGACCCGCGCTCTATCGTGGTGGGCTTGACTTTTCAGATTTGACCCGGTCCAGCGCGACCAGATTTTATTGGTTGGCGCTCTATGCTTTTAAGCACTATATTTCAATTTCATCTTTAAAAATTCAGAACTCCGGTTCTGCTTTTTGTTTTTTAGTCATTTTGGTCTTGTTTCATTTATTAAATTAGGCTCCATTTGTCTAACCTGTTGTGGAGTTTTTTTGTGTGGTGTTTTTACTGTTTTACTGTATTAAGTGTTGCACACATATTTTACACATTGCCTCTTAAGTTAAGCCTAACTGCTCTGTGCCAAGCTACCGGGGATGAGCACTGGTTCAATTTGTGTGTGTATCTGACTTACCCTGACTAGAGTGGTGGTCCTTACTTTGGCAGGGTGCATACCTCTGAAAACCAAAGACCCCATGTCTAACACCATCTACAGACAAATGCTAAAATATGAAAAAGCTGCAAAATAGTGATCAAATCTACTCTCTTAGGATTCTCTTTCTCTCCTATGTCCCCTGTCCTCATTGAGCAGAAAATTGAGCCACCATTGCCTTCTACCTCTTCTTACGCACCAATACAAATCCCACTTTTTCTAATATTTGCTACAAAGAAAAAAGGGCGTTTAGATCCTGAAAGGGCTCCAAAACAAGTAATACGGGATCTGGTTCTAGAATATGACTGAAGGGGAGATTAACCCATCTCTAGGAAATGCAAAAGGAAAAGAAAATGATGCACAAGTGTCGGATTAAAAAAAAGAAATCAGGAGGCGGATCAGGTTCCCCCCGGGAAGAGTAAGATCTTCAAATCAGGTTTCGTCCATTCATTCTGGTTCTGAGGTGTCTTGAATCACATTAATGGAGTCGATAGCTTCAAAAACTCCAAAGTCCCCAGAAATGTCTGTACCATTGATAAAATCTAGCAGCAATACGTTAGCGGTGCCTTTTACGATCGAGCCAGAGTTGGAGGTTTAATCTGGGCAGATGAAAGCTAACCGGGCTGCTCAGATTTGACACAGGCTTTCCTCCCTTCATGGTAGGACTGACGCCCTCCCTCCCAATGGGTGACAAGCAGAGTGTAAATACCAAGTAAAAGACCAGGAAGATCTTTCATGCACAATAGATTTCTGATCCCCCTTCTCAGGAGTTGCTGAGTCTTTAAATAGGGCTAAGATATTGAAGCTAGTGCAGTTATTTCCCCTACTGAAATACGTATTCTCTAAGGGGATATTCAGAGTTTTTTCCCCCATACTATAGACTTATTCTACGGCTGAGTGACTTTCTGGTCCAAACTAATTCAGTGAATTATTATGTGTGAACATCGATTTTTTTCAGAAAGAATGGGTACGACACACTCATGGTAGAAGATTTGAATATCTCCTTGGTCCATAGGAAAAAGGTAGCAAGCTTTGAAGGACTTATGTCAGAATTGTGGGATGGAGAATCAGAACATCTCTCTGAAATCGGTGTGGTTTGGTCAAAACAAAGTGGACTCTATAGTGTTGGAACTCTCCCGAACAAATAGATGGATAAGATCTGTAGCGAATAATGCCGAGTCCCAAGAACTTAACTCGGAGTAAGTTTGGTCTTGGCTTCCTGGAGTTTTTAACAGTACCAAATGCCACACCCAGGTATATCCTTCTTCTTTTAACAATCACGTAACCTTGGTATCCTGGAATATATCCGGGCTGGACACACTAAAACTTTGGGGTCTCAAAAACCTTCCATTATTTGCCTCCAAGAAACATTAGCTATTGAAAATTTTGAAGAAGACTCTTAGTGTGCTTTTTTTCACTGCTCGGCTACCAATGACTCTCAGGGTCATGCAAAAGGGGGGTGGCCATCTTTGCGATAACAGAGTTCGACTGGTCTGCTCGCCATTTTCCGTGTCCCATCAAGTATTTATTTTGCTTGAGAATTTACTTTGTACCCTCCATGAAGTTTAAAAAGCCCTTCATTACTCTTAATTAATATCTATATTCCCCCTGCTCAGCATTACAATGGGATGCTATTGGAGGTTTTCGATTATATCAACAAAATTGCAGGCAGCAAAAAGACTTCCTGGATTATAATTACTAGAGATTTTAATGCAAAGATCTCTAACAAAGCAATCCTAGACCATAGAAATTCCAATCTAGAAGAAAGTTGGGACATTCCTGAAGCTCTATTTCTGAAGGCATGTAGAGCAGACAACCGAGGAAATCATTTCTCAAATCTCTGCTAGCCTTAATTGTGAATGGAAGAATGGCTCCCAATATCCCAGCTAAAGCTACCTGACGTGGACTGAAGGGCTCCTCCATCATTGATTACATAAAAATATTTTATTCATTATTTGATTGTGTTTCAGATTTATCTACAGTAAAGATGTCTTGTAGTGATCATGTTTTTCTTCTAATGGGTTCATCCCTTCCTAATAGGTACAGTACTGACTGGTGTGAGAAGTTGGCCTGGCATATGCTGTCCACTAATTATAGTGGGCACCTTGCACCAGTCCAAACAACCCCTTATTGGAGATAGGTTAAAGACAACCTTTATTGAAAGCTATCCTAGTGGTAGCTATGGAGAGCAGCCTTCAGGCTAAGTCTTGAAGGAATGTAAAGCAGCTTGTTTTACCAGTCTATAATCTCTTGAGTGACCAAATGAAAGAGGACCACACCAGGTATATATATTCAAAATATATGTATTTATTGCTAAACACACCCCTCTAGTCTCTTTATGAGGCTAGAGTTCGAAGTACATAAGTTATAAGTTAGTTATCAACAGTAATAGCACAAATACACGTTTGAGCCCTAGGGGCGTACCAAACCATATACCAATAAAGTGGTATAAGAACCACGACTGAGCTAGACACAAGGCCTAGAGCCTGTAGAAGTGCTTGGACCACAAGGAACCACCCAAGGTAGTGACACAGGGGACCCACGGGGACGCGTGCAGTGTGAGAACACAGCCGCGAATCGCCGTTGACTTCTATGGGGAAAGTCGCGGTTGGAATTTTAAAGAAAAGGGACACTTAGAGGAGGACTTGGAGCAAACCCCTTTAGAACTGGGTTGTTCTAGAGTCTATACCCACGGGAGCACCGGAGTACTCGAGTTACCTCACCCAGGGAAGCCGGGTGCATAGGTGTCTTTCGGGGTCGGGTTTCGTCGTCGTTTTCAATGGCGATCTGCTGCAAAGTGCTGCTGGCGGCCAAGTCGAAAGTGTTCGGGTGGATCCAAAGGTGGATCGAAGATCTGAAGAACCTGAAAGCAGAGGGGACAGAGTCTGGGTCACTAGCCAGTGACCAGGAAGGCGATGAGCAGATGCCCACCGATGTCGAGTGCTTCAGGTAGGTTGACGGTCATCTTGACTCTTCAGCCACGAGGTCCAGGAGGCGTCGACGACGACCAGGAGCTGGATTCGAGCTGTCCCATGACGTTTGTCGATTGCAGGGGTGTCGGCGACCGGATTGGACCCAACAAGCCTTGGCAACGGCAAGTCTCGTGGAAATAGAAGAAGGACGGTGGTGCAGACCAGCAAGGTCTGAGGGACTCACCCAGCGAGGGTAAGTCAGGGCACGCCTGGAGCAACCAGGGAAGCCCAAGCAGAAGAAGATTGGCCTTCGGGAGGGCCTACTAGCCAACGGACTAGCGACCGCGAAGGAGCCTCGAGTGGACGCACTTAGAGCTGGCTCACGGGACACTCGTGGAGTGGAGGCCAGTGATCTTCGGTGCAGTCGGTGCTGGAGGCTGGGGCTACTCGGAGCCCAAAGCACAACTTCGTGGGAGACCCAGAAGAGGATGCACTTGCAAATGCGATCGGTGTCCAGGGGTCACGGTTCCACGTTACCCACGACAGCTACGGGCCTCAGCTTTGCTGGGGACTCAGGGCAGCCTCGGGGAAGTCTGGAAATCCACCTCTGGTGATGCAAAGACTTCGGCGTCCGGCGGGAGCTTCAGCGATGCAGACCGGACAATTGCTTCGTTGGTGCCTGCCAAGCAGGGGAGTCACTCCTTGACCCCAAGGGAGATTCTTCAGTCCTCTAATCTTAAAGTAGAGCGTCGAAGGTCCAGGATTCTGTGTCAGAGTTTCGTCCAGGTAAATCTAAAGTCCTAAGGACTGGGGTCCCATACTTATACTAAGTTAGGGGTTGGACATACTCTGGGGACCCACCTATGGGAGGGTCAGGGCAGAGGGGTGGTTACACCCCTTTCCCTTTGTCCAGTTTCGCACCAGAGCAGGGGCTGGAAGCCCCTGAGCCGGTTTGAACTGGGGTATGCACAGGGACACCAAATGTGCCCCCAGTGCAGGACTTCAAAGCACCAGAGAGTGCTCCCGCCCAGCCCCAATACACACTATCCTGTCTGGGGAGGTGGTTACACCTCCCTGGGACAGGAAACCTATTGTCCAGGCCTCCCCTGCCGGAGTTTCGGTCAGCAGCAGGAGGCCAGACTCGTGTCTGTGGCAGCGGCATCCATTTTGTGATGCCAGGGCTCTGGAAAGAAGTTACCGGGTAGGCCGGTGGGTACATGTCTCTCCTCTAGAAGGGTGGAATGCTACCCCCGCCGCCAGAACTGGCGGGGGGTAGTATTCCAAGATGTTTGACACCAAACTCGACATGTTTTGGTGCAGCCAGTCCAAAGTTAGCATTCTACCGCGAGGATATAATGCACTTAAGAGTATATGGTCAGGCTGCACTGCAAACAGCATCAGAGGAGGTACTCCGAATGCTGCAGAGGGGCTCTGCTCATGCAGGGGCACCCTCTCACATAAAAACCAAGCACTCTGCCTTCAGGATTGTCAAGGCCTGCCATAGGAGTGACTTATAGGTTTATAGGTGTGTGCAATGGTAGTGATATAGGTAGCCTATACCACTGTAAGGGGTGCATGCACCACCTTACCCAGGCTGCAGTAGCAGGCCTGTGGTGTCATTTTGGCTGGCCTTCCAGGGGTGGCATAATACATGCTTCAGCCCCTGGCAGGCCTCTGAGGTACCTATGCCCTGGGTACATAGTATACCATATACTAGGGACTTATAAGGGCACTCCAGATTCCAATCAGAGATGTGCCTAAGGCACAGGGAAACCATTTTAGAGAGGAAGCAGCTAGGCTGGGGTTCTGATTAGCAGGGCCCCAGCCAGACTAAAGTCGAAAAACAGTGAAGCATCAGCAAAAAGTGGGGTACCCATGTGAAGCAGATCCTACTCTCCTACACAACCCCCCAAACGTAGGGACATTAAACTAACCTTGCCCAGTTAAGTCTTCATGTTCTAAGTGGAAGTACCTAGAGAGTCCATCTGCATTGGCATGGTTACTCCCAGGTCTATGTTCCACTGTGAAGTCCATCCCCTGTAGGGAAATGGACCACCTAAGCAGTTTGGGGTTTTCACCCTTCATTTGTTTTAGCCATAAGAGGGGCTTATGGTCTGTTTGAACAAGGAAGTGAGTACCAAACAAGTATGGCCTCAACTTCTTCAGAGCCCAGACCACAGCAAAGGCCTCCTCTCAATGGCTGACCAACGTTTCTCTCTAGGGGTCAGCCTTCTGCTAATAAAAGCTACTGGCTGATCCTGACCTTCATCATTCAATTGTGACAGTACAGCCCCTACCCCCAATTCAGATGCATCTGTTTGGACAATGAACTTCTTGGAGTAATCAGGACTCTGTAGAATGGGAGCAGTGCACATGGCCTGCTTTAGGTCATCAAATGCCTTTTGACAGCTAACTGTCCACTGAACCTTTTGGGCATTTTCTTGGAAGTTAAGTCATTCAGGGGTGTCACTATTGATCCATACCCCTTGACAAATCTCCTATAGTACCCAGTCAGGCCTAAAAAGGCTCTCACCTGAGTCTGGGTAGTTGGAGCAGTCCAGTCCATGATGGTCTGGATCTTGCTCTGCAGTGGTTGAACCTGGCCTCCACCCACAAGGTGGCCCAGGTACACAACCTGACTCTGCCCTATCTGGCACTTGGTGGCCTTGATAGTCAGGCCTGCTTTCTGCAGGGCCTGCAAAACATTTCTGAGGTGGACCAGGTGATCCTCCCAGGTGGAGCTAAAGACAGCAATATCATCTAGATATGCTGCACTATAGGCTTCCAGACCTGTAAGGACTGTATTCACCAACCTCTGAAAAGTGGCAGGTGCATTCTTCAGACCAAAGGGCATCACCACAAATTGATAATGCCCACTAGGGGTTGAGAATGCTGTTTTTGGCTTTGCATCATCAGCTAGTCTGATCTGCCAGTAGCCAGCTGTCAGGTCAAATGTGCTTAGATACTTGGCTGAGGCCAAAGTGTCTATTAGCTCATCTGCCCTAGGTATTGGATGGGCATCAGTCCTAGTGACTGCATTGAGACCCCTGTAGTCCACACAAAACCTCATCTCTCTTTTCCCACCATTGGTGTGAGGTTTTGGCACAAGGACCACTGGACTAGCCCAAGGGCTATCTGAGGGTTCAATAACTCCCAAATCCAACATCTTCTGGACCTCTGTCCTGATACAGTCCCTGACATGGTCAGGTTGCCTATAAATCTTATTTTTAATAGGCAGACTGTCCCCAGTGTCCACTTCATGAGTGCACCAGGTGGTCTGACTGGGTGTCAGTGAGAATATGTGCCTGAACTGATTGAGCACCTGTCTGCAATCAGTTTGCTGCTGGGCAGTGAGGCTGCCTGCCAAGGCTACACCATCCACTGACCCATCATCAGGGTTCTGTGAGAGCAGGTCAGGGAGTGGGTCACTCTCTTCCTCCTGTCCCTCATCAGTAGCCATGAGCAAGCCCATGTCTGCCCTGTCCACATATGGTTTTAATCTGTTGACATGGAGAACCCTGTGGGGACTCCTGGGTGTTCCTAGGTCTACTAAGTAGGTAACCTCACCCTTCTGTTCAACAATGGTATGGGGTCCACTCCATTTGTCTTGGAGAGCTGCTGGGGCCACTGGCTCCAACACCCACACCTTCTGTCCTGGCTGGTAAACAGTCAGTACAGCCTTTTGGTCATGCCAGGCTTTTTGAAGTTCCTGGCTAGCCTCAAGGTTTTTAGTTGCCTTTTTCATGTACTCAGCCATCCTGGAGCGGAGACCAAGTACATAGTCCACTATGTCTTGCTTTGGGGGCTTGAGAGGTAACTCCCATCCTTCCTTCACCAAGCACAATGGGCCCCTGACAGGGTGACCAAACAAAAGTTCAAAAGGGCTGTAGCCAACCCCCTTTGAGGCACCTCCCTGTATGCAAATAAAAGGCAGGGCAAGAGTATGTCCCATCTTCGCCTAAGCTTTTCTGGGAGCCCTTTAATCATGCCCTTCAAGGTTTTGTTGAATCTCTCAACTAAACCATTGCATTGTGGGTGATAGGGTGTGGTGAACTTGTAAGTCACTCCACACTCCTTCCACATTGCTTTCAAGTATCCAGACATAAAGTTAGCACCCCTGTCTGATACAACCTCCTTAGGGAAGCCCACTCTTGAGAAAATTCCCAGGAGGGCCCTTGCCACCACAGGTGCTGTAGTGGTCCTAAGGGGAATAGCCTCTGGGTACCTGGTGGCATGATCCACTACCACCAGGATAAACCTGTGCCCAGATGCTGTTTGGGGATCCATGGGACCAACAATGTCAATCCCCACCCTTTCAAAGGGAACCCCCACCACAGGTAGTGGTATCAGGGGGCCTTTGTAGTGCCACCTGCCTTGCCACTGGCCTGGCAGGTTACACAGGAGCGACAAAACTCCTTGGTGTCTTCAGACATGTGGGGCCAGTGAAAGTGAGGGACAATTCTGTCCCAAGTCTTGTTCTGGCCCAGGTGACCTGCTAAGGGAATGTCATGGGCTAGGGTCAATAGGAAGCCCCTGAACTTCAGAGGTATAACCAACCTCCTGGTGGCACCAGGCTTGGGGTCTCTACACTCTGAGTACAAGAGTCCATCATCCCAATACACAGTATGGGGACCACTAGCTTTCCCAGCAGCCTCAGCAGCAGCTTGCTGTCTGAGGGGTTCAAGAGAGGGGCAGCTCTGCTGCTCCTGGCTCAGATCTGCCCTGGAAGGGCCCCCTGTCCCCAAGAACTCAACCTGGTCAGGTTCAAGCTCCTCTGGGACAGTTCCTTCCTCAGGACTGAGATCATCCCCCTCAAGAGACTGATCTTCCTTCTGAGCCAAGGGGAAGGCACTGCCTTTACCCTACTACTCCTCTTCTTGGAGGGCACTTGGTCCATTATTCCAGAATCCAAGGCCTGTTCAGTGTTAGACATTTTGGCTTGTGACCTGGTCACAGCAAACACATCTGCAGGGATGCCCAGCATTTCTGCATGGGTCCTGAGCTCCACTTCTGCCCAAGCTGAAGTTTCTAGATCATTGCCAAGCAAGCATTCAACTGGTAGGTCTGCACTTACCACAACCTTCTTAAGGCCAGTTACCCCTCCCCAGGAGAAGTTAACAACTGCCAGAGTATGGTCTGTTCTGACATTGCTAGCATTGGTCACTTGGTACATTTCACCAAGTATAATCTGCCCAGGATCCACAAGGTCTTGTGTCACCATGGTGACACTTGCCCCTGTGTCCCTAAATGCCAAAGCCTCTTTTCCATTGATTAAGGGCTGTTGCCTGTACTTGCCCAGATTACTGGGACTCACAGAGGAGGTCACATCCATGCCTCCATCACAGACTAGGACAGCCTGAGTGAGTTCTCTGACTAGGTCAGAGCTCATCTCCTTACCCAGGGTCAACCCTACTAAACCCTTGGCTTGTGTAGTCCCACCACCAACTGTAACTGCACTAGGGGGAGCAGGTGCCTTAGGGGCATTGGTGGGGGCTGGAGTAGAGTCTTTGGACTTGGTGCAATCACTGGTCCAGTGGGTCTTTTGCTTACAGACCTTGCACCATGGTTTCTTTTGGCCTTTTCCCTTGTTAGACTGTGACTCCCCACCTGAAGAAGATTTTTGGGGGCCTTGTGAAGACTTCTGGTCTTTACCCTTCTCCCCACCCTTATCAGAGTTTTTAGAATCTTGCTTCTTAGGGTCACCACCTTGGTTCTGTACCTTCTGCCTCACCCTGGTTCTGACCCATTTGTCTGCCTTCTTTCCCAATTCTTGGGGAGAGGTCAGATCAGAGTCCACCAGGTGCTGATGCAACAGCTGATTTTGACAATTATTAAGAATCTGCTCCCTCATGATAAGATTGTACAATCCTGTGAAGTCACATACCTTACTGCCCAATAACCAACCTTCCAGAGCCTTGGCAGAACAATCAACAAAGTCCACCCAGTCTTGAGTCTGTGCTTTTGGGTATCTCTGAACTTTAACCTGTATTGTTCAGTTGTTAGGCCAAACCCATCAATCAGAGCACTCTTCAAGACTTTGTAATTGTCAGCATCCTCTTCTCTAACAGTGAGGAGCTTGTCTCTACCTTTGTCTGCAAAGGAGAGCCACAAGATTGCTGCCCACTGCTCCTGAGGGACCCTCTGTACTTTACAGGCCCTCTCCAGTGCAGTTATCCATTTGTGGATGTCATCCCCACTCTGGTAGGGAGGGACAATCTTGCTCAGGTTTCTATGGTCATAAGACCTTTCCCTATCTCTGGGGAAATTGTTGCCACCATGGGACTCTAGTCCCATCTTTTTTCTCTCTTTGTAGAGATCTAGGGACTCCTGTCTATAGCCAACTGCTGTTTTCTGAGCTCAAGCTGGGCTTGCTCATACTGAATCAGTCTCTTTCTCCTGTCATGAGAGGATTCTCTCCTATGAGAAGAGACAGAGGTCCCTATTGAGGTGTCAGAGTGGTTAGACTCCTGAGAAGGAGATCTAGCCCTTCTTGGCACACTCTCAACTCTTCCTGGGGGACAAAGGTGAGGTCATCCTGATCCTCCCCTTCATCCACAGGAATAGCTGGGTTTTCCAGGGCAAGGTCATTGTCACCTTCCTGGCCAGTTTCAGAGGGGGGGGCCTGGGTTTCTTCACCCCTGACCCCTTCCTCATCTTCTGCCCCACCCTCTCTGCTTACCCCATCAGACCCTAGGGGCCTGCTGAGATCATCAGCTAGTAGCACCTCCCTGAGGTGTTGGGTGCTGGCACTTTTGCCTGCCTTCAGCTTCCTAGTATTGCATAATGCTCTCAATTCCAAGAATGGGAGTTTATCATACTTGGAGGGAAGAAGCCCACTGGCTTCTGGCAAGGACTCACTGGGTCCTGGCTTTGAAGACATTACTAGTGAGGTGTGGTGTATGCACTACCTACTCTAGTGTGGCCTACTAAACTCTCTTGAGTTGTAGAAAGGGTGTGCTATCCCTTAACACACAACTCTAAGTTCAGTAGAACTTACTGTATACTAAGCTTGATTTATATGTACCTAAGGTACCCTTAGTGGTTTTCAGTTGATCAATTCAATTGAGATTATCTGGTAAAACAATAGCAAGCTGGAATCCCACACGCTGCACACCAATGTGAGAAGTTGGCCTGGCATATGCTGTCCACTAATTATAGTGGGCACCTTGCACCAGTCCAAACAACCCCTTATTGGAGATAGGTTAAAGACAACCTTTATTGAAAGCTATCCTAGTGGTAGCTATGGAGAGCAGCCTTCAGGCTAAGTCTTGAAGGAATGTAAAGCAGCTTGTTTTACCAGTCTATAATCTCTTGAGTGACCAAATGAAAGAGGACCACACCAGGTATATATTCAAAATATATGTATTTATTGCTAAACACACCCCTCTAGTCTCTTTATGAGGCTAGAGTTCAAAGTACATAAGTTATAAGTTAGTTATCAACAGTAATAGCACAAATACACGTTTGAGCCCTAGGGGCGTACTCAAACCATATACCAATAAAGTGGTATAAGAACCACGACTGAGCTAGACACAAGGCCTAGAGCCTGTAGAAGTGCTTGGACCACAAGGAACCACCCAAGGTAGTGACACAGGGGACCCACGGGGGACGCGTGCAGTGTGAGAACACAGCCGCGAATCGCCGTTGACTTCTATGGGGAAAGTCGCGGTTGGAATTTTAAAGAAAAGGGACACTTAGAGGAGGACTTGGAGCAAACCCCTTTAGAACTGGGTCGTTCTAGAGTCTATACCCACGGGAGCACCGGAGTACTCGAGTTACCTCACCCAGGGAAGCCGGGTGCATAGGTGTCTTTCGGGGTCGGGTTTCGTCTGCCGTTTTCAATGGCGATCTGCTGCAAAGTGCTGCTGGCGGCCAAGTCGAAAGTGTTCGGGTGGATCCAAAGGTGGATCGAAGATCTGAAGAACCTGAAAGCAGAGGGGACAGAGTCTGGGTCACTAGCCAGTGACCAGGAAGGCGATGAGCAGATGCCCACCGATGTCGAGTGCTTCAGGTAGGTTGACGGTCATCTTGACTCTTCAGCCACGAGGTCCAGGAGGCGTCGACGACAACCAGGAGCTGGATTCGAGCTGTCCCATGACGTCTGTCGATTGCAGGGGTGTCGGCGACCGGATTTGACCCAACAAGCCTTGGCAACGGCAAGTCTCGTGGAAATAAAAGAAGGACGGTGGTGCAGACCAGCAAGGTCTGAGGGACTCACCCAGCGAGGGTAAGTCAGGGCATGCCTGGAACAACCAGGGAAGCCCAAGCAGAAGAAGATTGGCCTTCGGGAGGGCCTACTAGCCAACGGACTATCGACCACGAAGGAGCCTCAAGTGGACGCACTTAGAGCTGACTCACGGGACACTCGTGGAGTGGAGGCCAGTGATCTTCGGTGCAGTCGGTGCTGGAGGCTGGGGCTACTCGGAGCCCAAAGCACAATTTCATGGGAGACCCAGAAGAGGATGCACTTGCAAATGCAATTGGTGTCCAGGGGTCACGGTTCCACGTTACCCACGACAGCTAGGGGCCTCAGCTTTGCTGGGGACTCAGGGCAGCCTCGGGGAAGTCTGGAAATCCACCTCTGGTGATGCAAAGACTTCGGCGTCCGGCGGGAGCTTCAGCGATGCAGACCGGACAATTGCTTTGTTGGTGCCTGCCAAGCAGGGGAGTCACTCCTTGACCCCAAGGGAGATTCTTCAGTCCTCTAATCTTAAAGTAGAGCGTCGAAGGTCCAGGATTCTGTGTCAGAGTTTCGTCCAGGTAAATCTAAAGTCCTAAGGACTGGGGTCCCATACTTATACTAAGTTAGGGGTTGGACATACTCTGGGGACCCACCTATGGGAGGGTCAGGGCAGAGGGGTGGTTACACCCCTTTCCCTTTGTCCAGTTTCGCGCCAGAGCAGGGGCTGGAAGCCCCTGAGCCGGTTTGAACTGGGGTATGCACAGGGACACCAAATGTGCCCCCAGTGCAGGACTTCAAAGCACCAGAGAGTGCTCCCGCCCAGCCCCAATACACACTATCCTGTCTTGGGAGGTGGTTACACCTCCCTGGGACAGGAAACCTATTGTCCAGGCCTCCCTGCCGGAGTTTCGGTCAGCAGCAGGAGGCCAGACTCGTGTCTGTGGCAGCGGCATCCATTTTGTGATGCCAGGGCTCTGGAAAGAAGTTACCGGGTAGGCCGGTGGGTACATGTCTCTCCCTCTAGAAGGGTGGAATGCTACCCCCGCCGCCAGAACTGGCGGGGGGGTAGTATTCCAAGATGTTTGACACCAAACTCGACATGTTTTGGTGCAGCCAGTCCAAAGTTAGCATTCTACCGCGAGGATATAATGCACTTAAGAGTATATGGTCAGGCTGCACTGCAAACAGCATCAGAGGAGGTACTCCGAATGCTGCAGAGGGGCTCTGCTCATGCAGGGGCACCCTCTCACATAAAAACCAAGCACTCTGCCTTCAGGATTGTCAAGGCCTGCCATAGGAGTGACTTATAGGTTTATAGGTGTGTGCAATGGTAGTGATATAGGTAGCCTATACCACTGTAAGGGGTGCATGCACCACCTTACTCAGGCTGCAGTAGCAGGCCTGTGGTGTCATTTTGGCTGGCCTTCCAGGGGTGGCATAATACATGCTTCAGCCCCTGGCAGGCCTCTGAGGTACCTATGCCCTGGGTACATAGTATACCATATACTAGGGACTTATAAGGGCACTCCAGATTCCAATCAGAGATGTGCCTAAGGCACAGGGAAACCATTTTAGAGAGGAAGCAGCTAGGCTGGGGTTCTGATTAGCAGGGCCCCAGCCAGACTAAAGTCGAAAAACAGTGAAGCATCAGCAAAAAGTGGGGGTACCCATGTGAAGCAGATCCTACTCTCCTACAACTGGTCACTAAAAAATGGCAACAGAATAACAGATATTCTCAAAGCTTGAGCAAAGTTGTATTGGAACCCTAGAAACTGCCTTCTTTTTAACAATCTAATTGTCAGCCTTGGTTTAGTCCTAAAGGAATCACCAGTTACGAACCCAGTTGTCTCTTATGAACTAGTCAGGTCTGACTTGGTGCAATATATGAAGAATAAATCAAAAGTAAGTCCTGTACGTATAAAGTCAGTGCAGGGAGAAGAGGACACTTTTTGTTCTTAATTAAGGGAAATAAATAGTTTGAGGTGAAAAACAGCACCTTTCATATTCACCAGAAAGTGCACAAATGGTTAGATTTCTAAGGAGCAAACGCAACAGTCTAAGGACCCATTAGGGTTGCAAATAAATCTGCAAGAACTGAAGACTTATGCAGATAATCACTTCCTGCAAATAATTGTTTGCAAAACAAAGGAGGTATGATTAAGGGGTGGTAAAAAAGGCGATAATTTGGCTGGTACATTGGCCAGGAAAAAATATAATTTGTAGATAGTTATGTCTATCTGGGTAGAACCTTCTTGTCCAACCTGTCTCATATGTTGCAAAGCACCAGTCTAAGGAAAAATGCCCTAGCCTGGCCTTCCAAAGGTTTTATAGCTCTATGGGTGAAAGACACTTCAATCACTTGTTAACTATCTATAGATCAAAGATCCCTGTAACTTTCATATGTGCTGGAATAAATTCCCACATCTTGCTGGCCATTTTTAAATCTATACGCAGGTAAAAGTTTACGAACATTTCTTAATTTGAGCGACACATTCCCTGTGCAAGCCCTTAGATCAGAGTTTAGTCTTGCTAGGGCCTTTGTGGGTGCTTTGACAAATGTCATCCTAAGGGGTTACAAAGTACTACAGGCATCTGATAACTCATTGAGGGCTCTGTTAGTCTTTTATTTCGATACAGATTCGGCTAAGATAATAACTCTTAATAGGAAGTTTCAAATTACTTTAGAAGTTTTATAATTGTAGCAAGGACCTATTCAAAATCTGGTCTCCAGGTCAGTTGTGCCATTTTTTAAAGTTACAAACTGTTAGATTAAGGGCCTGATTACGAGTTTGGCGGTCCATTGGCCTGACAAACTTGCGGTGACGTGGCAGAAACCGCCGCACTGGCAGTCCGACCACCGCATTTTGAGTGCGTCGGTCTCACCACCACAGGACCGCCACAACCACTGAGGATCTGTGATTCCTCATCTGTTGTGCAGCGTTCTAGCCCAGCAATATGCTGGTGGTGCTGCTGCGTCACCCCCAACCATATTATGAGTTTCCTCACAGCCGCAGTTTTCATGGTGGTGAGCCTGCCATGAAAGCTGTGGTGGTGAGGAAACTCAGGGGGCCCTGCAGGCCCCCGTTGCCTCAGGGCCTGGGTATATCCTCCCTCCCTGCATGTATGTGTATAGATTTTCTAGTGAAAAGGTAAAATAGTATTCCAAAAGAGTATTCCAAGGGAAACTGTAACTAAAAATAATGAATTACATGTAAATGGAACTTTCCAATTGAAATTGTTTTAAGAAATGAAATGTGTATCAATTGGTGACCAAATGTTTTTGAGATAAAAAATAATGCGCGATTCATGCAGAAATGTATGTTCCAAGATGGCGCTGTCATTAGCTGTATTGAGCATTTTGATTGTATATATATATATATATATATATATATATATATATATATATATATATATATATATATATATATATTCACTGAAAAAACCATAGGTTTCAGGGGCGTTATAGTTAGTTTGACATTTCACTCGATGTCATTTGAGATGTCATCAGTGATGTCATCAGTGATGTCACTGACCATGTCATGAGTGATGTAATATGTGACGTCATCAGCAGTGCATTGCGGGGGCGCGAGTTATAGATAGCTGAACTAACTATAACGGGGAATTTCACGGGTTTTGTACGAGTGAAATGTCAAACTAACTATAACGCCCCTGAAACCTATGGTTTTTTCAGGGAATTTCTAAGGTTTTTAAATGCTAATTTCTAACTATAACGTGCCTGAAACCTATGGTTTTTCAGTGAATTTCTAAGGTTTTTAAATGCTAATTTCTAATTATAACGTGTCTGAAACCTATGGTTTTTAAGTGAATTTCAAAGGTTTTTTTAAATGCTAGTCTCTAACTATGCCTACAGAGGTAGGACATGTGAAGAAAGAAGAAAAAACGCACAGAAAGAACCAAAAGAAATGCAGAAAGAAGCAACAGAAGTCCACAAAGCCGAAGAAAAGTGCAGGAAGAAGCAAGACATGTGCAGAAAGAACCAACAGAGGAGCAGAAAGACGCCTTGTTCCAAAATCATCCTGTGCCCACAACTTTTTCAGACGGGTACTGGTGGTAACTGACTCTGACTAACCAGGCTTAGAGCCAGTGCTATGCTAAAAGACACTTAGAATACAGTGAAAACACCTACATACACTAGGGAACACTATGCGTTGCGGTACCCCTGTGATTAGCATGACCTCCTCTGTAAGGCCCTAGTACATAATAGGGCAGGGGGATTAAAACTACCTCTTAAAACGCACTACAGGGCGCGTTTGCACAGTGGTGAAGGGAGGGGGGGGCCTGATGTGACATGTGTGCAAACACGCCCTGTGGCGCGTTTTAATTTGGGGAATTAATTCCTCTTCAATCCTGAGGGTCCCTGGGGTCCAACTAGCTCACCATGTACCTCCAGTAAGCGCCACAGGGCTGCGTTGCAGAGAGGTGGCCCAGGCCACGCCCCTTTTTACACCACTCTGCAACGCAGCTCTTTGGCGCTTACTGGAGGTACGTGGTGGGCTAGTTGGACCCCAGGGACCCTCAGGATTGAAGAGGAATTAATTCCCCAACTTAAAACGCACCACAGGGTGTGTTTGCACACATGTCAACTCAGGCCCCGCCCCCTCCCTTCACCACTGTGCAAACGCACCCTGTGGCGCATTTTAAGTTGGGAGATAAAGTCCCCTTGAATCCTGAGGGTCCCTGGGGTCCAACTAGCCCACCAGGTACCTCCAGTAAGCGCCACAGAGCTGCGTTGCAGAGAGGTGTAAAGGGCGTGGCCTCTGAACACCTCTCTGCAACGCAGCTCCTGGCGCATACTGGAGGTACCTGGTGGGCTAGTTGGCCCCCAGGGACCCCAGTATTCAAGGGGAATTAGTTCCCCAACTTTAAACGCGACAGGGGGCGCGTTTGCTGAGTGCTGCAGGGAGGTTTTTTTTAAATTCATTTTTTTAAGAAGGGGAGCTGTGTGGCCCCCCTTCTTTTCCTATTTTATTGGCCCTGGGGACCCCATCCCCAGGGCCTGACCTAAATTTTTATTTTTAATAATTGAAGGGGGCCGCGAGGCCCCTCCCGAGGCCATATTCGGCCCCGGGGACCCCATCCCCAGGGGCATGGCCAGTGTTTTTTAAAATTAAAATTATTGGAGGGGGCTGCGTGGCCCCCTCCTCAGGCCAATCATGGCCCCGGGGACCCCATCCCCGGGGCATGGCCTCTCGTTGGGGACCATGGGGGGAGCCCCAATGCCCCCACGGTCCCAGCCGGCTCCCCGCCTCCTGCAGGAGTCGGCATTGCTTTCCACACGGGGAGCTGCTAAGATGCAGCTCCCCGTGTGGAAGCTGTCGGCTTTGGTTTTGGAAGAGAGGCAGGTTTCCTGCTCTCTCTTCAAAACCAAAGCAGAGTTTGCTATGACAGGGCGGGAGCCGCGAGGCTCACGCCCTGCCATAGCAAACTGCAGTGTCCCGGGGGCGGGCACCCCGGGATACTGCAGGAGCCGGCCCTGGGGGTGGCGGTCCCCAGGGCCATCACTGGCTCCAGGAGGGGGGCCGTGCGGCCCCACTCTCAACTCTGTACATAGCCCGGGGAGGTGGTGGTCCCCGGGGCTCGGGGTCCTCGACGGACCCCTAATTTATATTAGTGCCCGGGAAGGTGGCGGTCCCGGGGCGTGTGGGGGGGGGTTCGAGCCCCCCCACACAGGTACATTTAAAAAAAAAAAAAAGAAACCCCGGGGGTGGCGGTCCCCGGGGCAGTGTGCCCCCGCAAATATAATTAATGGGAGCCCCGGGGGGTGGCGGTCCCCGGGGTTTAGGGGAGCCTCAGAGGCCACCCCAACTTTATAGAAACAAGCCCGAGGGGTGGCGGTCCCCGGGGCTGCGGGGGGGCCGCAGCCCCGGGCCGCAGCAAACTGAGCGGGTCCGCTGCTGTTTCACTGTGAACAGCGGGATGCGGAGCAGGAAGTGATTGCTTGCACTGGGGGAAGAGACTTGGAGGTAAATCCGTGCATATAAAGAACTGTGTCAGTGCGAGAGGTCAGCAGCCCACCTGGGCGAAATTGTAGAGACTTCCAGTCCCATAATGCCTTGCTATTTACTCACCTGAGTGCAATAAAGAGAGGGAAAATACTGGGAGCCTTGTATGCTGATCATTTGTGCTGCAGTCTGCCTATGAGGAAGGGCTTCAGGCCCGAAACGCGTCAGGAAACGGCTGAGGTGTGGCTTACCGCAAGACTTTCCCTGATCTTGACCTGCTTGCCTGCGAGTGCGTCTCGCCTAGGGGCAACCTTTTTCTTTCATGTAATACGGCCAGGCCAGGTCGTGGAATGACACCACCGCGTAACTGAGCGGGTCCGCTGCTGTTTCACTGTGAACAGTGGGATGCGGAGCAGGAAGTGATTGCTTGCACTGGGGGAAGAGACTTGGAGGTAAATCCGTGCATATAAAAAACTGTGTCAGTGCGAGAGGTGTGCAGCCCACCTGGGCGAAATCGTAGAGACTTCCAGTCCCATAATGCCTTGCTGTTTACTCACCTGAGTGCAATAAAAAGAGAGGGTAAATACTGGGAGCCTTGTATGCTGATCATTTGTGCTGCAGTCTGCCTATGAGGAAGGGCGTCAGGCCCGAAACGCGCCAGGAAACAGCTGAGGTGTGGCTTACCGCAAGACTTTCCCTGATCTTGACCTGCTTGCCTGCGAGTGCGTCCTGCCTAGGGGCAACCTTTTTTCTTTCATGTAATACGGCCATGCCAGGTCGTGGGATGACACCACCGCGTAACTGAGCGGGTCCGCTGCTGTTTCTCTGTAAACAGCGGGATGCGGAGCAGGAAGTGATTGCTTGCACTGGGGGAAGAGACTTGGAGGTAAATCCGTGCATATAAAAAACTGTGTCAGTGCGAGAGGTCAGCAGCCGACCTGGGCGAAATCGCAGAGACTTCCAATCCCATAATGCCTTGCTGTTTACTCACCTGAGTGCAATAAAAAGAGAGGAAAATACTGGGAGCCTTGTATGCTGATCATTTGTGCTGCAGTCTGCCTACGAGGAAGGACGTCAGGCCCGAAACGCATCAGGAAACGGCTGAGGTGTGGCTTACCGCAAGACTTTCCCTGATCTTGACCTGCTTGCCTGCGAATGCGTCCCGCCTAGGGGCAACCCTTTTTCTTTCATGTAATACGGCCAGGCCAGGTCGTGGGATGACACCACCGCGTAACTGAGCGGGTCCGCTGCTGTTTCACTGTGAACAGCGGGATGCGGAGCAGGAAGTGATTGCTTGCACTGGGGGAAGAGACTTGGAGGTAAATCCGTGCATATAAAGAACTGTGTCAGTGCGAGAGGTCAGCAGCCCACCTGGGCGAAATTGTAGAGACTTCCAGTCCCATAATGCCTTGCTATTTACTCACCTGAGTGCAATAAAAAGAGAGGGAAAATACTGGGAGCCTTGTATGCTGATCATTTGTGCTGCAGTCTGCCTATGAGGAAGGGCGTCAGGCCCGAAACGCGTCAGGAAACGGCTGAGGTGTGGCTTACCGCAAGACTTTCCCTGATCTTGACCTGCTTGCCTGCCAGTGCGTTCCGCCTAGGGGCAACCTTTTTCTTTCATGTAATACGGCCAGGCCAGGTCTTGGGATGACACCACCGCGTAACTGAGCAGGTCCGCTGCTGTTTCATTGTGAACAGCGGGATGCGGAGCAGGAAGTGATTGCTTGCACTGGGGCAAGAGACTTGGAGGTAAGTCCGTGCATATAAAGAACTGTGTCAGTGCGAGAGATCAGCAGCCCACCTGGGCGAAATTGTAGAGACTTCCAGTCCCATAATGCCTTGCTATTTACTCACCTGAGTGCAATAAAAAGAGAGGGTAAATACTGGGAGCCTTGTATGCTGATCATTTGTGCTGCAGTCTGCCTATGAGGAAGGGCGTCAGGCCCGAAACGCATCAGGAAACGGCTGAGGTGTGGCTTACCGCAAGACTTTCCCTGATCTTGACCTGCTTGCCTGCGAATGCGTCCCGCCTAGGGGCAACCCTTTTTCTTTCATGTAATACGGCCAGGCCAGGTCGTGGGATGACACCACCGCGTAACTGAGCGGGTCCGCTGCTGTTTCACTGTGAACAGCGGGATGCGGAGCAGGAAGTGATTGCTTGCACTGGGGGAAGAGATTTGGAGGTAAATCCGTGCATATAAAGAACTGTGTCAGTGTGAGAGGTCAGCAGCCCACCTGGGCGAAATTTTAGAGACTTCCAGTCCCATAATACCTTGCTATTTACTCACCTGAGTGCAATAAAAGAGAGGGAAAATACTGGGAGCCTTGTATGCTGATCATTTGTGCTGCAGTCTGCCTATGAGGAAGGGCGTCAGGCCCGAAACGCGTCAGGAAACGGCTGAGGTGTGGCTTACCGCAAGACTTTCCCTGATCTTGACCTGCTTGCCTGCGAGTGCGTTCCGCCTAGGGACAACCTTTTTCTTTCATGTAATACGGCCAGGCCAGGTCTTGGAATGACACCACCGCGTAACTGAGCAGGTCCGCTGCTGTTTCACTGTGAACAGCGGGATGCGGAGCAGGAAGTGATTGCTTGCACTGGGGCAAGAGACTTGGAGGTAAGTCCGTGCATATAAAGAACTGTGTCAGTGCGAGAGGTCAGCAGCCCACCTGGGCGAAATTGTAGAGACTTCCAGTCCCATAATGGCTTGCTATTTACTCACCTGAGTGCAATAAAAAGAGAGGGAAAATACTGGGAGCCTTGTATGCTGATCATTTGTGCTGCAGTCTGCCTATGAGGAAGGGCGTCAGGCCCGAAACGCGTCAGGAAACGGCTGAGGTGTGGCTTACCGCAAGACTTTCCCTGATCTTGACCTGCTTGCCTGCGAGTGCGTCCCGCCTAGGGGCAACCTTTTTCTTTTATACTCACCTGTAACCCACAGAGGGTAATTATAAAATGAATAATTAATGAGAGTGCCTTGGATGTGTTTTGCGTAACTTGCAGGCAGCCTTTGACAAAGGAGCTGGGGGCTCTGAAGCGCGTTAGGCAGGAAACAATTTCAGTGTGCAACTTGCTGGTTCCCCTGGAGAAATAATTCTGATGAATTGCTGGCTGTGTGAGTGCTCCCTCGTGCACAGGACATTCTTGGTTTATATTCATCACGGCAGTCCGGCCGTGGAGGAGAGCACCATCCATAAAGGAACATGGGGCGCAAAGTTAAAGAACTTTTCCTTGACTTTCTCGACACAGCTGTGCTGAAAAAAATGGACGGAGCAAGCAGCACCCTGAGACCCACTGGAGGGTTTTAAATGTGAAAATATTTGTCTGCAACATCGCAAACCCCACTGAAGGGGTGGAATTTTTCTAAGGCAGAACTACGAATACCAGCATTCCTTGTGACAATACTCACCTGTAACCCACAGAGGGTAATTATAAAATGAATAATTAATGAGAGTGCCTTGGATGTGTTTTGCGTAACTTGCAGGCAGCCTTTGACAAAGGAGCTGGGGGCTCTGAAACGCGTTAGGCAGGAAACAATTTCAGTGTGCAACTTGCTGGTTCCCCTGGAGAAATAATTCTGATGAATTGCTGGCTGTGTGAGTGCTCCCTCGTGCACAGGACATTCTTGGTTTATATTCATCACGGCAGTCCGGCCGTGGAGGAGAGCACCATCCATAAAGGAACATGGAGCGCAAAGTTAAAGAACTTTTCCTTGACTTTCTCGACACAGCTGTGCTGAAAAAATGGACGGAGCAAGCAGCACCCTGAGACCCACTGGAGGGTTTTAAATGTGAAAATATTTGTCTGCAACATCGCAAACCCCACTGAAGGGGTGGAATTTTTCTAAGGCAGAACTACGAATACCAGCATTCCTTGTGAAAATACTCACCTGTAACCCACAGAGGGTAATTATAAAATGAATAATTAATGAGAGTGCCTTGGATGTGTTTTGCGTAACTTGCAGGCAGCCTTTGACAAAGGAGCTGGGGGCTCTGAAACGCGTTAGGCAGGAAACAATTTCAGTGTGCAACTTGCTGGTTCCCCTGGAGAAATAATTCTGATGAATTGCTGGCTGTGTGAGTGCTCCCTCGTGCACAGGACATTCTTGGTTTATATTCATCACGGCAGTCCGGCCGTGGAGGAGAGCACCATCCATAAAGGAACATGGGGCGCAAAGTTAAAGAACTTTTCCTTGACTTTCTCGACACAGCTGTGCTGAAAAAATGGACGGAGCAAGCAGCACCCTGAGACCCACTGGAGGGTTTTAAATGTGAAAATATTTGTCTGCAACATCGCAAACCCCACTGAAGGGGTGGAATTTTTCTAAGGCAGAACTACGAATACCAGCATTCCTTGTGAAAATACTCACCTGTAACCCACAGAGGGTAATTATAAAATGAATAATTAATGAGAGTGCCTTGGATGTGTTTTGCGTAACTTGCAGGCAGCCTTTGACAAAGGAGCTGGGGGCTCTGAAACGCGTTAGGCAGGAAACAATTTCAGTGTGCAACTTGCTGGTTCCCCTGGAGAAATAATTCTGATGAATTGCTGGCTGTGTGAGTGCTCCCTCGTGCACAGGACATTCTTGGTTTATATTCATCACGGCAGTCCGGCCGTGGAGGAGAGCACCATCCATAAAGGAACATGGGGCGCAAAGTTAAAGAACTTTTCCTTGACTTTCTCGACACAGCTGTGCTGAAAAAATGGACGGAGCAAGCAGCACCCTGAGACCCACTGGAGGGTTTTAAATGTGAAAATATTTGTCTGCAACATCGCAAACCCCACTGAAGGGGTGGAATTTTCTAAGGCAGAACTACGAATACCAGCATTCCTTGTGAAAATACTCACCTGTAACCCACAGAGGGTAATTATAAAATGAATAATTAATGAGAGTGCCTTGGATGTGTTTTGCGTAACTTGCAGGCAGCCTTTGACAAAGGAGCTGGGGGCTCTGAAACGCGTTAGGCAGGAAACAATTTCAGTGTGCAACTTGCTGGTTCCCCTGGAGAAATAATTCTGATGAATTGCTGGCTGTGTGAGTGCTCCCTCGTGCACAGGACATTCTTGGTTTATATTCATCACGGCAGTCCGGCCGTGGAGGAGAGCACCATCCATAAAGGAACATGGGGCGCAAAGTTAAAGAACTTTTCCTTGACTTTCTCGACACAGCTGTGCTGAAAAAATGGACGGAGCAAGCAGCACCCTGAGACCCACTGGAGGGTTTTAAATGTGAAAATATTTGTCTGCAACATCGCAAACCCCACTGAAGGGGTGGAATTTTTCTAAGGCAGAACTACGAATACCAGCATTCCTTGTGAAAATACTCACCTGTAACCCACAGAGGGTAATTATAAAATGAATAATTAATGAGAGTGCCTTGGATGTGTTTTGCGTAACTTGCAGGCAGCCTTTGACAAAGGAGCTGGGGGCTCTGAAACGCGTTAGGCAGGAAACAATTTCAGTGTGCAATTTGCTGGTTCCCCTGGAGAAATAATTCTGATGAATTGCTGGCTGTGTGAGTGCTCCCTCGTGCACAGGACATTCTTGGTTTATATTCATCACGGCAGTCCGGCCGTGGAGGAGAGCACCATCCATAAAGGAACATGGGGCGCAAAGTTAAAGAACTTTTCCTTGACTTTCTCGACACAGCTGTGCTGAAAAAATGGACGGAGCAAGCAGCACCCTGAGACCCACTGGAGGGTTTTAAATGTGAAAATATTTGTCTGCAACATCGCAAACCCCACTGAAGGGGTGGAATTTTTCTAAGGCAGAACTACGAATACCAGCATTCCTTGTGAAAATACTCACCTGTAACCCACAGAGGGTAATTATAAAATGAATAATTAATGAGAGTGCCTTGGATGTGTTTTGCGTAACTTGCAGGCAGCCTTTGACAAAGGAGCTGGGGGCTCTGAAACGCGTTAGGCAGGAAACAATTTCAGTGTGCAACTTGCTGGTTCCCCTGGAGAAATAATTCTGATGAATTGCTGGCTGTGTGAGTGCTCCCTCGTGCACAGGACATTCTTGGTTTATATTCATCACGGCAGTCCGGCCGTGGAGGAGAGCACCATCCATAAAGGAACATGGGGCGCAAAGTTAAAGAACTTTTCCTTGACTTTCTCGACACAGCTGTGCTGAAAAAATGGACGGAGCAAGCAGCACCCTGAGACCCACTGGAGGGTTTTAAATGTGAAAATATTTGTCTGCAACATCGCAAACCCCACTGAAGGGGTGGAATTTTTCTAAGGCAGAACTACGAATACCAGCATTCCTTGTGAAAATACTCACCTGTAACCCACAGAGGGTAATTATAAAATGAATAATTAATGAGAGTGCCTTGGATGTGTTTTGCGTAACTTGCAGGCAGCCTTTGACAAAGGAGCTGGGGGCTCTGAAACGCGTTAGGCAGGAAACAATTTCAGTGTGCAACTTGCTGGTTCCCCTGGAGAAATAATTCTGATGAATTGCGGGCTGTGTGAGTGCTCCCTCGTGCACAGGACATTCTTGGTTTATATTCATCACGGCAGTCCGGCCGTGGAGGAGAGCACCATCCATAAAGGAACATGGGGCGCAAAGTTAAAGAACTTTTCCTTGACTTTCTCGACACAGCTGTGCTGAAAAAATGGACGGAGCAAGCAGCACCCTGAGACCCACTGGAGGGTTTTAAATGTGAAAATATTTGTCTGCAACATCGCAAACCCCACTGAAGGGGTGGAATTTTTCTAAGGCAGAACTACGAATACCAGCATTCCTTGTGAAAATACTCACCTGTAACCCACAGAGGGTAATTATAAAATGAATAATTAATGAGAGTGCCTTGGATGTGTTTTGCGTAACTTGCAGGCAGCCTTTGACAAAGGAGCTGGGGGCTCTGAAACGCGTTAGGCAGGAAACAATTTCAGTGTGCAACTTGCTGGTTCCCCTGGAGAAATAATTCTGATGAATTGCTGGCTGTGTGAGTGCTCCCTCGTGCACAGGACATTCTTGGTTTATATTCATCACGGCAGTCCGGCCGTGGAGGAGAGCACCATCCATAAAGGAACATGGGGCGCAAAGTTAAAGAACTTTTCCTTGACTTTCTCGACACAGCTGTGCTGAAAAAATGGACGGAGCAAGCAGCACCCTGAGACCCACTGGAGGGTTTTAAATGTGAAAATATTTGTCTGCAACATCGCAAACCCCACTGAAGGGGTGGAATTTTTCTAAGGCAGAACTACGAATACCAGCAATCCTTGTGAAAATACTCACCTGTAACCCACAGAGGGTAATTATAAAATGAATAATTAATGAGAGTGCCTTGGATGTGATTTGCGTAACTTGCAGGCAGCCTTTGACAAAGGAGCTGGGGGCTCTGAAACGCGTTAGGCAGGAAACAATTTCAGTGTGCAACTTGCTGGTTCCCCTGGAGAAATAATTCTGATGAATTGCTGGCTGTGTGAGTGCTCCCTCGTGCACAGGACATTCTTGGTTTATATTCATCACGGCAGTCCGGCCGTGGAGGAGAGCACCATCCATAAAGGAACATGGGGCGCAAAGTTAAAGAACTTTTCCTTGACTTTCTCGACACAGCTGTGCTGAAAAAATGGACGGAGCAAGCAGCACCCTGAGACCCACTGGAGGGTTTTAAATGTGAAAATATTTGTCTGCAACATCGCAAACCCCACTGAAGGGGTGGAATTTTTCTAAGGCAGAACTACGAATACCAGCATTCCTTGTGAAAATACTCACCTGTAACCCACAGAGGGTAATTATAAAATGAATAATTAATGAGAGTGCCTTGGATGTGTTTTGCGTAACTTGCAGGCAGCCTTTGACAAAGGAGCTGGGGGCTCTGAAACGCGTTAGGCAGGAAACAATTTCAGTGTGCAACTTGCTGGTTCCCCTGGAGAAATAATTCTGATGAATTGCTGGCTGTGTGAGTGCTCCCTCGTGCACAGGACATTCTTGGTTTATATTCATCACGGCAGTCCGGCCGTGGAGGAGAGCACCATCCATAAAGGAACATGGGGCGCAAAGTTAAAGAACTTTTCCTTGACTTTCTCGACACAGCTGTGCTGAAAAAATGGACGGAGCAAGCAGCACCCTGAGACCCACTGGAGGGTTTTAAATGTGAAAATATTTGTCTGCAACATCGCAAACCCCACTGAAGGGGTGGAATTTTTCTAAGGCAGAACTACGAATACCAGCATTCCTTGTGAAAATACTCACCTGTAACCCACAGAGGGTAATTATAAAATGAATAATTAATGAGAGTGCCTTGGATGTGTTTTGCGTAACTTGCAGGCAGCCTTTGACAAAGGAGCTGGGGGCTCTGAAACACGTTAGGCAGGAAACAATTTCAGTGTGCAACTTGCTGGTTCCCCTGGAGAAATAATTCTGATGAATTGCTGGCTGTGTGAGTGCTCCCTCGTGCACAGGACATTCTTGGTTTATATTCATCACGGCAGTCCGGCCGTGGAGGAGAGCACCATCCATAAAGGAACATGGGGCGCAAAGTTAAAGAACTTTTCCTTGACTTTCTCGACACAGCTGTGCTGAAAAAATGGACGGAGCAAGCAGCACCCTGAGACCCACTGGAGGGTTTTAAATGTGAAAATATTTGTCTGCAACATCGCAAACCCCACTGAAGGGGTGGAATTTTTCTAAGGCAGAACTACGAATACCAGCATTCCTTGTGAAAATACTCACCTGTAACCCACAGAGGGTAATTATAAAATGAATAATTAATGAGAGTGCCTTGGATGTGTTTTGCGTAACTTGCAGGCAGCCTTTGACAAAGGAGCTGGGGGCTCTGAAATGCGTTAGGCAGGAAACAATTTCAGTGTGCAACTTGCTGGTTCCCCTGGAGAAATAATTCTGATGAATTGCTGGCTGTGTGAGTGCTCCCTCGTGCACAGGACATTCTTGGTTTATATTCATCACGGCAGTCCGGCCGTGGAGGAGAGCACCATCCATAAAGGAACATGGGGCGCAAAGTTAAAGAACTTTTCCTTGACTTTCTCGACACAGCTGTGCTGAAAAAATGGACGGAGCAAGCAGCACCCTGAGACCCACTGGAGGGTTTTAAATGTGAAAATATTTGTCTGCAACATCGCAAACCCCACTGAAGGGGTGGAATTTTTCTAAGGCAGAACTACGAATACCAGCATTCCTTGTGAAAATACTCACCTGTAACCCACAGAGGGTAATTATAAAATGAATAATTAATGAGAGTGCCTTGGATGTGTTTTGCGTAACTTGCAGGCAGCCTTTGACAAAGGAGCTGGGGGCTCTGAAACGCGTTAGGCAGGAAACAATTTCAGTGTGCAACTTGCTGGTTCCCCTGGAGAAATAATTCTGATGAATTGCTGGCTGTGTGAGTGCTCCCTCGTGCACAGGACATTCTTGGTTTATATTCATCACGGCAGTCCGGCCGTGGAGGAGAGACACCATCCATAAAGGAACATGGGGCGCAAAGTTAAAGAACTTTTCCTTGACTTTCTCGACACAGCTGTGCTGAAAAAATGGACGGAGCAAGCAGCACCCTGAGACCCACTGGAGGGTTTTAAATGTGAAAATATTTGTCTGCAACATCGCAAACCCCACTGAAGGGTGGAATTTTTCTAAGGCAGAACTACGAATACCAGCATTCCTTGTGAAAATACTCACCTGTAACCCACAGAGGGTAATTATAAAATGAATAATTAATGAGAGTGCCTTGGATGTGATTTGCGTAACTTGCAGGCAGCCTTTGACAAAGGAGCTGGGGGCTCTGAAACGCGTTAGGCAGGAAACAATTTCAGTGTGCAACTTGCTGGTTCCCCTGGAGAAATAATTCTGATGAATTGCTGGCTGTTTGAGTGCTCCCTCGTGCACAGGACATTCTTGGTTTATATTCATCACGGCAGTCCGGCCGTGGAGGGAGAGCACCATCCATAAAGGAACATGGGGCGCAAAGTTAAAGAACTTTTCCTTGACTTTCTCGACACAGCTGTGCTGAAAAAAATGGACGGAGCAAGCAGCACCCTGAGACCCACTGGAGGGTTTTAAATGTGAAAATATTTGTCTGCAACATCGCAAACCCCACTGAAGGGGTGGAATTTTTCTAAGGCAGAACTACGAATACCAGCATTCCTTGTGAAAATACTCACCTGTAACCCACAGAGGGTAATTATAAAATGAATAATTAATGAGAGTGCCTTGGATGTGTTTTGCGTAACTTGCAGGCAGCCTTTGACAAAGGAGCTGGGGGCTCTGAAACGCGTTAGGCAGGAAACAATTTCAGTGTGCAACTTGCTGGTTCCCCTGGAGAAATAATTCTGATGAATTGCTGGCTGTGTGAGTGCTCCCTCGTGCACAGGACATTCTTGGTTTATATTCATCACGGCAGTCCGGCCGTGGAGGAGAGCACCATCCATAAAGGAACATGGGGCGCAAAGTTAAAGAACTTTTCCTTGACTTTCTCGACACAGCTGTGCTGAAAAAATGGACGGAGCAAGCAGCACCCTGAGACCCACTGGAGGGTTTTAAATGTGAAAATATTTGTCTGCAACATCGCAAACCCCACTGAAGGGGTGGAATTTTTCTAAGGCATAACTACGAATACCAGCATTCCTTGTGAAAATACTCACCTGTAACCCACAGAGGGTAATTATAAAATGAATAATTAATGAGAGTGCCTTGGATGTGTTTTGCGTAACTTGCAGGCAGCCTTTGACAAAGGAGCTGGGGGCTCTGAAACGCGTTAGGCAGGAAACAATTTCAGTGTGCAACTTGCTGGTTCCCCTGGAGAAATAATTCTGATGAATTGCTGGCTGTGTGAGTGCTCCCTCGTGCACAGGACATTCTTGGTTTATATATATATATATATATATATATTATCTACTGGCGGTCGCCAGTAGATAGTTATAGTTAGGACCTATTTTCCATAGGAAATCCGCGACATTCTATTTGAAATAGCTCTTGCGTCGGTTGACGAATCTTCGGGAAATTTTCAAACTTTATGGCCCGCTCCTGTCCGCTCCTACCCTGAAAGTTTCGGGGTGATTCGTCAAGCGGGGGCCGAGAAAAAAGGGGGGTCCCAAAACGTGTTTTCCCCATTCATTTTCCCATAGGAAACTTTAGACACAGCTACAGCCCGAACTGCTGAACGGAATTACACAAAATTTGGCAAAGAGGTAGTTCTTGGTTCAGAAAGAACCCGTTTTGTTAAATGGTGTAAATCCGTTCAGTAGTTGCTGAGAAAATCAAAAGTAAAAACACATATATTTCTGGGCGGAGCCTAACCACACATGTCATCGTGAGATATGATTGGCTGTCAGCACTTCATCCTGGAATTGCTGGCAGCCATCTTGGGACCAATATAAATGATAGTACCCCATTGAAATGCATTGTAGTGAATCAAAGATTTTGAGGGTTACCAAAAGGAGAACTATAAAGGGTGATAACAGACTTTAGTTACATTAGAATTCATTTGTTGATGGTACCATACTAATTTCAGGAATTGTGGTGTGTTCTAAGGTGATTTTACCCTGTGAAAAACCTTCTGCTGGGATATCATGAATCATGTTTGAGAGAACTATTTTCACATGCTTGTCCCATACAGTTTTGGAAGGTGCTCCAGAAGCTAAAATGAGAGCATATTTTCTGTAAATTCACATTATCTTTCTCAGTCATGTGAGAATGAAGTCTGACATTCTCAGTAAAACATGTACATCCAACAAGGGCAGAGACTGTCAGTTGATGCCTTTGTGTTCTACTGCAGCTTCCCAGAGTGTTCTAAAGAACAACTAGAGTGCTAACAGCCTTACTTATGACAAAAGTATGGCACACCTGAAGCCATCTTGATTGGAATAAACTGGTAACACTTAAAACATTTAATTTAAAAAGGAACAAAATGAGGGGGTTCATTTTGCCATAGAAATTATGGTTAGTGCTGCAAAAAGAAAATTTAGTGCATGTTTTAAGTGAGATCTCAAATCCTCTTATATTTCATTAGAAAATTCTGACATGCAGACTGAAACAATCACTTTCAATACCAGCAGTAGACTTCCAGTTAACTCCTTGGTGAGCAGTAGCTTTACTACAGTGATCTAATGAACAACTAGAGTGCTAACATTCTGAATTTATGGCAAATGTGTGACACATCTGAATGCCTTCTTGATGGAATCAAAGTAAAAAACTGAAAGCATTTCCTACTGAGGAGACTGCAGTAAATGAGGAAATTAGGAAATTTCATAACAAAGAAGTCTTCCAAGATGGCCACCAGTGAAAAAAGAGCCCAAATGTAGCACAAATATTACCCAGATGTAGCCCACATATAGCCCAATGACAAAAGTGTGAAAAACACTTTTTATTTTTAGTTTTTTGCAGTTTTATGTAGTGCAGACTGGTCAGGTATTGGAGCGTTGCATCTTAAAACATGACCCCCTACACTACAAAAACACCACTGCACTACCCTAAACCCTAAAACACTACCCCCAGCACGACCCCCTACACTACACAAGCACCACTGCACTATCCTAAACCATAAAACACTACCCCCAGCATGACCCCTACACTACACAAACACCACTGCACTACCCTAAACCCTAAAACACTACCCCAACACCACTGCACTAATCTAAATCCTAAAACACTACCCCCAGCACGACCCCCTACACTACCCAAACACCACTGCACTACCCTAAAACATGACCCCTACACTACACAAACACCACTGCACTACCCTAAACCCTAAAACACTACCCCCAGCATGACCCCCTACACTACACAAGCACCACTGCACTACCATAAACCCTAAAACACTACCCCCAGCACGACCCCCTACACTACACAAACACCACTGCACTACCTTAAACCCTAAAACACTACCCCCAGCAAGACCACCTACACTACCCAAACACCACTGCACTAACCTAAATCCTAAAACACTACCCCCAGCACGACCCCCTACACTACCCAAACACCACTGCACTACCCTAAAACATGACCCCTACACTACACAAACACCACTGCACTACCCTAAACCTAAAACACTACCCCCAGCACGACCCCCTACACTACACAAGCACCACTGCACTACCCTAAACCCTAAAACACTACCCCCATCACGACCCCCTACACTGCCCGAACACCACTGCACTGCCCTAAACCCTGAAACACCAGCCCCTGCACGACCCCCTACACTGCCTGAACACCACTGCACTGCCCTAAACCCTGAAACACCAACCCTAGTATGACCCCCTACACTGCCCGAACACCACTGCACTGCCCTAAACCCTGAAACACCACCCCCTTCACGACCCCTACACTGCCCGAACACCACTGCACTGCCCTAAACCCTGAAACACCACCCCCAGCACGCCCCCTACACTGCCCGAACACCACTGCACTGCCCTAAACCCTGAAACACTACCCCCAGCAAGACCTCCTACACTGCCCGAACACCACTGCACTGCCCTAAACCCTGAAACATCACCCCCAGCAAGACCCCCTACACTGCCCGAACACCACTGCCCTAAACCCTGAAACACCACCCCTAGCACGATCCCCTACACTGCCCGAACACCACTGCACTGCACTGCCCTAAACCCTGAAACACCACCCCCAGCACGACCCCCTACACTGCCCGAACACCACTGCACTGCCCTAAACCCTGAAACACCACCCCTTGCCCGACCCCCTACACTGGCCGAACACTACTGCACTGCCCTAAACCTCGAAACACCATCCCCAGCACGACCCCCTACACTGCACGAACACCACTGCACTGCCCTAAACCCTGAAACACTACCCCCAGCATGACCCCCTACACTGCACGAACACCACTGCACTGCCCTAAACCCTGAAACACCACCCCCAGCACGACCCCCTACACTGCCCAAACACCACTGCACTGCCCTAAACCCTGAAACACCACCCCCAGCACGACCCCCTACACTGCCCGAACACCACTGCACTGCCCTAAACCATGAAACACCAGCCCCAGCACGACCCCCTACACTGCCCGAACACCACTGCACTGCCCTAAACCCTGAAACACCACCCCCAGCACGACCCCCTACACTGCCCGAACACCACTGCACTGCCCTAAACCCTGAAACACCAGCCCCAGCACAACCCCGTACACTGCCCGAACACCACTGCACTGCCCTAAACCCTGAAACAGCAGCCCCAGCACGACCCCCTACACTGCCCGAACACCACTGCACTACCCTAAACCCTCAAACACCAGCCCCAGCACGACCCCCTACACTGCCAGAACACCACTGCACTGCCCTAAACCCTGAAACGCCAGCCCCAGCAAGACCCCCTACACTGCCCGAACACCACTGCACTGCCCTAAACCCTGAAACACCACCCCCAGCAAGACCCCCTACACTGCCCGAACACCACTGCACTAAAGCCTGAAACACCAACCCCAGCAAGACCACCTACACTGGCCGAACACCACTGCACTGCCCTAAACCCTGAAACACCACCCCCTGCACGACCCCCTACACTGCCCGAACACCACTGCACTGCCCTAAACCCTGAAACACCACCCCCTGCATGACCCCCTACACTGCCTGAACACCACTGCACTGCCCTAAACCCTGAAACACCACCCCTCAGCACGACACCCTACACTGCCCGAAGACCACTGCACTGCCCTAAACCCTGAAACACCACCCCCAGCACGACCCCCTACACTGCCCGAACACCACTGCACTGCCCTAAATCCTGAAACACCACCCCCTGCACGACCTCCTACACTGCCGGAACACCACTGCACTGCCCTAAACCCTGAAACACCATGCCCCAGCACGACCCCCTACACTGCCCGAACACCACTGCACTGCCCTAAACCCTGAAACATCAACCGCAGCAAGACCCCCTACACTGCCTGAACACCACTGCCCTAAACCCTGAAACACCACCCCCTACACTGCCCGAACACCACTGCACTGCCCTAAACCCTGAAACACCACCTCCAGCAAAACCCCCTACACTGCCTGAACACTATTGCTCTGCCCTAAATCCTGAAACACTAGCCCCAGCACGACCCCCTACACTGCCCGAACACCACTGCACTGCCCTAAACTCTGAAACACCACCCCCAGCACGAAGCCCTACACTGCCCGTACACCACTGCACTGCCCTAAACCCTGAAACACCAGCCCCAGCAAGACCCCCTACACTGCCCGAACACCACTGCACTGCCCTAGACTCTGGAACACCAGCCCCAGCAAGACCCCCTACACTGCCCGAACACCACTGCACTGCCCTAAACCCTGAAACACCAGCCCCAGCATGACCCCCTACACTGCCTGAACACCACTGCACTGCCCTAAACCCTGAAACACCAGCCCCAGCACGACCACCTACACTGCCCGAACACCACTGCACTGCCCTAAACCCTGAAACACCAGCCCCAGCACAACCCCTACACTGCCCGAACACCACTGCACTGCCCTAAACCCTGAAACACCAGCCCCAGCACGACCCCCTACACTGACTGAACACCACTGCACTGCCCTAAACACTGAAACACCAGCCCCTGCACGACCCCCTACACTGCCCGAACACCACTGCACTGCCCTAAACCCTGAAACACCACCCCTGCATGACCCCCTACACTGCCCAAACACCACTGCACTGCCCTAAACCCTGAAACACCACCCCCTGCACCACCCCCTACACTGCCCGAACACCACTGCACTGCCCTAAACCCTGAAACACCACCCCCTGCACCACCCCCTACACTGCCCGAACACCACTGCACTGCCCTAAACCCTGAAACACCACCCCCAGCACGACCCCCTTTACTGCTCGGAACTCCACTGCACTGCCCCAAACCCTGAAACACCACCCCCAGCACGACCCCCTACACTGCCCAAACACCACTGCCCCTAAACCCTGAAACACCACCCCCTGCACGACCCCCTACACTGCCCGAACACCACTGCACTGCCCTAAACCCTGAAACACCACCCCCTACACTGCCCGAACACCACTGCACTGCCCTAGACCCTGAAACACCACCCCCAGCACGACCCCCTACACTGCCCGAACACCACTGCACTGCCCTAAACCCTAAAACACCACCCCCAGCATTACCCCCTATACTGCCCAAACACCACTGCACTGCCCTAAACCCTAGAACACTACCCCCAGCATGACCCCCTACACTACCCGAACACCACTGCACTACCCTAAACCCTAAAATACTACCCCCAGCACAACCCCTACACTACCCGAACACGACTGCACTGCCCTAAACCCTCAAACACTCCCCCAGCACGACCCCTACACTACCCGAACACCACTGCACTGCCCTAAACCCTAAAACACTCCCCCAGCACGACCCCTACACTACCCGAACACCACTGCACTGCCCTAAACCCTAAAACACTCCCCCAGCACGACCCCCTACACTACCCAAACACCACTGCACTGCCCTAAACCCTAAAACACTACCCCCGCATGACCCCCTACACTACCCAAACACCAATGCACTACCCTAATCCCTAAAACACTACCCCGCATGACCCCTACTCTACCCTAAACCCTAAAACACTACCCCCGCTCGACTCCCTACACTACCCAAAGACCACTGCACTACCCTAAACCCTAGAAACACGACCTCCTACACTACACAAACACCACTGCACTACCCTAAACCCTAAAACACTACCCCCTACACTACACAAACACCACTGCACTACCCTAAACCCTAAAAAACTACCCCTAGCACGAACCACTACACTACCCAAACACCACTACACTACCCTAAACCCTAAAACACTACCCCCAGCAGTACCCCTACACTGCCCAAACACCACTGCACTACCCTAAACCCTAAAACACTACCCCCAGCAGTACCCCCTACATTACCCAAACACCACTGCACTACCCTAAATCACGACCCCCTACACTACCCAAACACCACTGCACTACCCTAAAACACTACCCCCAGCACGACCCCCTACACTACCCAAACACCACTGCACTACCCTAAACCCTAAAACACTCCCCCAGCACGACTCCCTACACTACCCAAACACCACTGCACTACCCTAAACCCTAAAACACTACCCCCAGCACGACCCTCTTCACTACCTAAACACAACTGCACAATTTGTTACAGGCGTTGCAACGCAGGCCTGTGGTGCTTACTGGAAGTACCTAGTGGGCTAGTTGGGCCCCAGGGACCCTCAGGATTCAAGGTGACCTAATCCCCCAACTTAAAACGCACCACGGGGCGCGTTTGCACAGTGGTGAAGGGAGGGCGGGGCCTCAGGTGACATGTGCGCAAACACGCCCTGTGGTGCGTTTTAAGTTGGGGAATTAATTCCCTTTGAATCCTGAGGGACCCTGGGGGCCAACTAGCCCACCAGGTACCTTCAGTAAGCACAACAGAGTTGCGTTGCAGAGAGGTGAAAAAGGTGCGTGGCCTCGGAACGCCTCTCTGCAACTCAGCTCTGTGGTCCTAACTGTAGGTACCTGGGGGCTAGTTGGGCCCCAGGGACCCTCAGAATTCAAGGGGACTTAATCCCGCAACTTGAAGACGCGCCACGGGTGCGTTTGCACACGTCACCTCAGGCCCCCCTCCCTTCACCACTGTGCAAACGCGCCCTGTAGCTGCGTTTTAAGAGGTAGTTTTAATCCCCCTGCCCTATTATGTACTAGGGACTTGCAGAGGAGGTCATGCTAATCACAGGGGTACCCCAACGCATAGTGTTCCCTAGTGTATGTAGGTGTTTTCACTGTATTCTAAGTGTTTTTTAGCATAGCACTGGCTCTGGTTAGTCAGGAGTCAGTTACCACCAGTACCCGTCTGAAAAAGTTGTGGGCACAGGATGATTTTGCAACAAGGCCTCTTTCTGCTCCTCTGTTGGTTCTTTCTGCACATCTTTTGCTTCTTTCTGTGCGTTTTTCTTCTTTCTTCACATGTCCTACCTCTGTAGGCATAATTAGAAACTAGCATTTAAAAAAACCTTTGAAATTCACTTAAAAAATCATAGGTTTCAGGCACGTTATAGTTAGAAATTAGCATTTAAAAAACCTTTGAAATTCACTGAAAAAACCATAGGTTTCAGACACGTTATAGTTAGAAATTAGCATTTAAAAAACCTTTGAAATTCACTGAAAAAACCATAGGTTTTAGGGACAGTTATAGTTAGTTGGACATTTCACTCGTACAAAACCATAGAAATTCCCCCGTTATAGTTAGTTCAGCTAACTATAACTCGCGCCTCGCAATGCACTGCTGATGACGTCACATATTACATCACTCATGACATGGTCAGTGACATCACTGATGACATCACTGATGACATCTCAAATGACATCACTGATGACATCACTGATGACATCATCCAGTGACTGAGTATTTCTGAAAAGTTAAGAATGTTATCTATATATACGCCAAGGTGTATTCAAAGAATGAGTGGGTGTATGAGTATCTGTATGGATGATTTTGTGGGTGCATGTCTGACTGTATAAGTGAGTGATTAAATGTGTCTTAGTGAATGCATGGGTGAATGACTAATCTGTATGAATGTTTGTATCAGTCTGTCAGTTGGCGTGCAAGTGGCTGCATGGGTTGGTGACTAGCTACATGAGTGTCTATATGGCTTATTGATTGGTTGTCTGAGTACCTGTATGGATGCTTGAGTGTCTGTGTGGGTGGGTGGTGGGGTGTAACTCCCTGCATGGATGTGTGATTGGGTGATTTAGTGGGTGTATGGGTTCATGAGTGCGTCTACGAGGGGCTGTATGGGTGAGTGAGTATGCGTATGGCTGTGTCGGTGAATGAATGGATGTCTCAGTGGTTTATGTGTGAGTAACTACATATGTGAAAGGCAGTATATGTGAGTGTTGGAGTATATAACTAACTATATGTGAGAGTGAGTGATTGTGAGAGTGGCTGTGTGCATGAGTGTGTGCTTGTGTCAGTGATAGTATAAGAGAGTAAGTATGTGTTAGTATCTGTATCAATAAGTGAGGTGGTGTGTGTATAACTGTATAGGTGAGTAAATGGGAGTGTAATTGATTCTTTGCATGACTGACTAGGTGTGTGTAACTCTATGGGTGAGTGGCGGTGAGTGAGTGTCTGTATGGGTGTATGACTGCATATGCTAGTGGCTGTATTGATGAGTGACTGCATTTATGAGTGACTGTATGGGTGAGTGAGTAGATGTATGTGTAGATCTAGGAATTAGTGAGTGGGTATATACTAACTGGTATTGGTGTGTCTACGGTTTTGAGAATGGCATTCTGTGTTTTAGAGTGGGTGTATCAAAGGTTATATTAGGGTGTGAAGAGGTGCATCAGATGATCACATGGATGATGTCATCAGTGATTTGAGCCAGTACTATGCTGAAAGACACTTAGAATACAGTGAAAACACCTACATACACTAGGGTACACTATGGGTTGGGGTACCCCTGTGATTGGCATGACCGCCCCTGTAAGGCCCTAGTACATAATAGGGCAGGTGGATTAAAACTACCTCTAAGTCCCTAGCATATAATAGGGCATGGCAGTTTAGAGGCCAGCAGCCCTTTTCTTCACTTGCATGTGTGCACTGCTGAGCCTGAGGTCAGTTTAAAAGTAGCCCTGTGCATGCAGAAAGAGGCAAGAGAGGTGCAGAAAGAGGCAAGAGAGGTGCAGAAAGAGGGAAGAAGGGTGCAGAAAGAGGCAAGAGAGGTGCAGAAAGAAGCAAGAGAGGTACAGAAAGAAGCAAGAGAAGTACAGAAAGAAGCAACAGAAGTGAAGAAAGAGGGAAGAGGAGTGCAGAAAGAGGCAAGAGAAGTGCAGAAAGAAGCAACAGAGGTGCAGAAAGAGGCAAGAGAAGTTCAGAAAGAGGCAGCAGAGGTGCAGAAACAGGCAGAAGAGGTGCAGAAAAAGGGGACAGGGGTGCAGAAAGAGAGAAGAGGGGTGGCGAAAGAGGCATGAGGGGTGCAGAAATTTGCAAGAGAGGTGCAGAAAGAAGCAAGAGCAGTGCAGTAAGAAACAACAGAGGTGCAGAAGGAGGCAAGAGGGGTACAGAAAGAGGCAAAAGAAGAGCAGAAACAAGCAAAAGAGATGGGGAAAGAGGCTAGAGGGGTGCAGAAAGAGGCAAGAGAGGTGCAGAAAGAGGCACGAGAGGTGCACAAAGAAGGAAGAAGGGTGCAGAAAGAGGCACATGGGGTGCAGAAAGAAGCAAGAGAGGTGTCAAAAGAAGCAAGAGAAGTGCAGAAAGAAACAACAGAGGTGCAGAAAGAAGCAAGAGCAGTGCAGAAAGAACCAACAGAGGTGCAGAAAGAGGCAAGAGGGGTGCAGAAAGAGGCAAGAGCAGTGCAGAAAGAAGCAAAAGAGGTGCAGAAAGAGGCAAAAGGGGGGACAGAAAGAGGCAAGAGCAGTGCAGAAAGAACCAAGAGACGTGCAGGAAAAGGGAAGAAGGGTGCAGAGAGAGGCAAGAGAGGTATAGAAAGAAGCAAGAGAAGTGCAGAAAGAAGCAACAGAGGTGCAGATATAGAGGCAAGAGGGGTGCAGAAAGAAGCAAGAGAAGTGCAGAAAGAGGCAACAGAGGTGCAGAAAGAGGCAAGAGGGGTGCAGAAAGAGGAAGAGAAGTGCAAAAAAGAAGCAACAGAGGTGCAGAAGGAGGCAAGAGAAGTGCAGAAAGAGGCAAGAGAGTTGCAGAAACAGGCAAAAGAGGTGCAGAAAGAAGCAAGAGCATTGCAGAAAGAACCAACAGAGGTGCAGAGAGAGGCAAGAGGGGTGCAGAAAGAGGAAATAGGGGTGCAGAACTTTGCAAGAGAGGTGCAGAAAGAAGCAAGAGCAGTGCAGTAAGAAACAACAGAGGTACAGAAGGAGGCAAGAGGGGTGCAGAAAGAACCAAGAGACGTACACGAAAAAGGAAGAAGGGTGTAGAAAGAGGCATGAGGGGTGCAGAAAGAAGGAAGAGAAGTGCAGAAAGAAGCAACAGAGGTGCTGAAAGAGGCACGAAGGGTGCAGAAAGAGGCAAGAGAAGTGCAGAAAGAAGCAACAGAGGTACAGAAAGAGGCAAGAGTGGTGCAGAAAGAAGGAAGAGAGGTGTAGAAAGAGGCAAGAGAGTTGCACAAAGAGGAAAGAGGGGTGCAGAAAGAGGCAAGAGGGGTACAGAAAGAAGCAAGTGATGTACAGAAAGAGGCAAGAGAGGTGCAGAAAGAGGCAAGAGAAGTGCAGAAAGAGGCAAGAGAATTACTGAAAGAAGTAACAGAGGTGTCTAAAGAAGCAAGAGAAGTGCAGAAAGAGGCAAGTGAGATGCAGAAAGAGACAAGAAAGGTGCAGAAAGAGGGAAGACGAGTGCAGAAAGAGACAAGAGGGGTGCATTAAGAAGCAAGACAGGTGCAGAAAGAAGCATGGGAAGTGTAGAATGAAGCAACAGGGGTGCAGAAAGAGGCAAGAGAAGTGCAGAAACAAGCAACAGAGGTGCAGAAGGAGGCAAGAGAACTGCAGAAAGAAGCAAGAGAGTTGCAGAAACAAGCAAAAGAGGTACAGAAAGGGAACAGGGTGCAGACAGAGGCAAGAGAGGTGCAGAAACAGGCAAGAGGGGTACAGAAATTTGCAAGAGAGGTACAGAAAGAAGCAAGAGCAGTGCAAAAGAACCAACAGAGGTGCAAAAAGAGGCAAGAGAGTTGCAGAAACAGGCAAAAGGGGTGCAGAAAGAGGGAACAGGTGGGCAGACTGAGGCAAGAGAGGTGCAGAAAGAGGGAAGAGGGGTGCAGAAAAAGGCAAGAGGGATGCAGAAATTTGGAACAGAGGTACAGAAAGAAGCAGAGCAGTGCAGAAAGATCCAACAGAGGTGCAGAAAGAGGCAATAGGGGTACAGAAAGAGGCAAGTGAAGTGCAGAACGAAGCAAAAGAGGTGCTGAAAGAACCAACAGAGGTGCAGAAAGAGGCAAGAGGGGTACAGAAAGGGTTAGGAGAGGTGCAGAAATGCAAGAGGGGTACAGAAAGAGGCAGGAGGGGTGCAGAAAGAAGGAAGAGAACTGCAGAAAGAAGCAACAGAGGTGCTGAAAGAGAGACGAAGGGTGCAGAAAGAGACAAAGGAGGTGCAGAAGGAAGCAACAGAGGTGCAGAAAGAGGCAAGAGTGGTGCAGAAAGAGGGAAGAGAGTTGCAGAAACAAGCAAAAGAGGTACAGAAAGAGGGAACAGGGTGCAGACAGAGGCAAGAGAGATGCAGAAACAGGTAAGAAGGGTGTAGAAAGAGACAAGAGGGGTGCAGAAATTTGCAAGAGAGGTGCAGAAAGAAGCAAAAGCAGTGCAAAAGAACCAACAGAGGTGCCAAAAGAGGCAAGTGAGGTGCAGACTGAGGCAAGAGAGGTAGAGAAAGAGGGAAGAGAGTTGCAGAAACAGGCAAAAGGGGTGCAGAAATTTGGAACAGAGGTGCAGAAAGAAGCAAGATCAGTGCAGAAAGAACCAACAGAGGTGCAGAAAGAGGCAATAGGGGTACAGAAAGAGGCAAGTGAAGTGCAGAACGAAGCAAAAGAGGTACTGAAAGAACCAACAGAGGTGCAGAAAGAGGCAAGAGGGGTACAGAAAGGGTTAGGAGAGGTGCAGAAATGCAAGAGGGGTACAGAAAGAGGCAGGAGGGGTGCAGAAAGAAGGAAGAGAACTGCAGAAAGAAGCAACAGAGGTGCTGAAAGAGACACGAAGGGTGCAGAAAGAGACAAAGGAGGTGCAGAAGGAAGCAACATAGGTGCAGAAAGAGGCAAGAGTGGTGCAGAAAGAGGGAAGAGAGGTGTAGAAAGAGGCAAGAGGGTTGCACAAAGAGTGAAGAGGGGTGCTGAAACAGGCAAAAGGGGTGCAGAAAGAAGCAAGTGAGGTGCAGAAAGAGGCAAGAGAGGTGCAGAAAGAGGAAAGAGAGGTGTAGAAAGAAGCAAGAGAAGTGCAGAAAGAAGCAACAGAGGTGCAGAAAGAGGCAAGAGGGGTGCAGAAAGAGGAAGAGAAGTGTAAAAAAGAAGCAACAGAGGTGCAGAAGGAGGCAAGAGAAGTGCAGAAAGAGGCAAGAGAGTTGCATAAACAGGCAAATGAGGGGCAGAAAGAAGCAAGAGCAGTGCAGAAAGAACCAACAGAGGTGCAGAAGGAGGCAAGAGGGGTGCAGAAAGAGGCAAAAGGGGTGCAGAAATTTGCAAGCGAGGTGCAGAAAGAAGCAAGAGCAGTGCAGTAAGAAACAACAGAGGTACAGAAGGAGGCAAGAGGGGTGCAGAAAGAGGCAAGAGCAGTGCAGAAAGAACCAAGAGATGTGCAGGAAAAGGGAAGAATGGTGCAGAAAGAGTCACGAGCGGTGCAGAAAGAAGGAAGAGAAGTGCAGAAAGAAGCAACAGAGGTGCTGAAAGAGGCACGAAGGGTGCAGAAAGAGGCAAGAGAAGTGCAGAAAGATGCAACAGAGGTACAGAAAGAGGCAAGAGTGGTGCAGAAAGAGGGAAGAGAGGTGTAGAAAGAGGCAAGAGAGTTGCACAAAGAAGGAAGAGGGGTGCAAAAAGAGGCAAGGGGGTACAGAAAGAAGCAAGTGAGGTACAGAAAGAGGCAAGAGAGATGCAGAAAGAAGCAAGAGAAGTGCAGAAAGAGGCAAGAGAATTGTTAAAAGAAGCAACAGAGGTGCAGAAAGAGGCAAGACGGGTGCAGAAAGAGGAAGCGTGCAAAAAAGAAGCTACAGAGGTGCAGAAGGAGGCAAGAGAAGTGCAGAAAGAGGCAAGAGAGTTGCAGCAATAGGCAAATGAGGTGCAGAAAGAAGCAAGAGCAGTGCAGAAAGAACCAACAGAGGTGCAGAAGTAGGCAAGAGGGGTGCAGAAGTAGGCAAGAGGGGTGCAGAAGTAGGCAAGAGGGGTGCAGAAAGAGGCAAGAGGGGTGCAGAAATTTGCAAGAGAGGTGCAGAAAGAAGCAAGAGCAGTGCAGTAAGAAACAACAGAGGTACAGAAAAGGGAAGAAGGGTGCAGAAAGAGGCACGAGGGGTGCAGAAAGAAGGAAGAGAAGTGCAGAAAGAATCAACAGAGGTGCTGAAAGAGGCACGAAGGGTGCAGAAAGAGGCAAGAGAAGTGCAGAAAGAAGCAACAGAGGTACATAAATAGGCAAGGGTGGTGCAGAAAGAGGGAAGAGAGGTGCAGAAAGAGGCAAGAGAGTTGCACAAAGAGGGAAGAGGGGTGCAAAAAGAGTCAAGAGGGGTACAGAAAGAAGCAAGTGAGGTACAGAAAGAAGCAAGAGAGGTGCAGAAAGAGGCAAGAGAAGTGCAGGAAGAGGCAAGAGAATTGCTGAAAGAAGCAACAGAGGTGTAGAAAGAATCAAGAGAAGTGCAGAAAGAGGCAAGTGAGATGCAGAAAGAGGCAAGAGAGGTGCAGAAAGAGGGAAGACGAGTGCAGAAAGAGACAACAGGGGTGCAGAAAGAAGCAAGACAGGTGCAGAAAGAAGCATGGGAAGTGCAGAATGAAGCAACAGGGGTGCAGAAAGAGGCAAGAGAACTACATAAAGAGGCAAGAGAGTTGCAGAAACAAGCAAAAGAGGTACAGAAAGAGGGAACAGGGTGCAGACAGAGGCAAGAGAGGTGCAGAAACAGGTAAGAAGGGTGCAGAAAGAGACAAGAGGGGTGCAGAAATTTGCAAGAGAGGTGCAGAAAGAAGCAAGAGCAGTGCAAAAGTACCAACAGAGGTGCAAAAAGAGGCAAGTGAGGTGCAGAAGGAGGCAAGAGAACTACAGAAAGAGGCAAGAGAGTTGCAGGAACAGGCAAAAGGGGTGCAGAAAGAGGGAACAGGTGGGCAGACTGAGGCAAGAGAGGTGCACAAAGAGGGAAGAAGGGTGCAGAAAAAGGCAAGAGGGATGCAGAAATTTGGAACAGAGGTGCAGAAAGAAGCAAGATCAGTGCAGAAAGAACCAACAGAGGTGCAGAAAGAGGAAATAGGGGTACAGAAAGAGGCAAGTGAAGTGCAGGACGAAGCAAAAGAGGTGCTGAAAGAACCAACAGAGGTGCAGAAAGAGGCAAGAGGGGTGCAGAAAGGGTTAGGAGAGGTGCAGAAAGGCAAGAGGGGTACAGAAAGAGGCAGGAGGGGTGCAGAAAGAAGGAAGAGAACTGCAGAAAGAAGCAACAGAGGTGCAGAAAGAGACAAGGGAGGTGCAGAAGGAAGCAACAGAGGTACAGAAAGAGGCAAGAGTGGTGCAGAAAGAGGGAAGAGAGGTGTAGATAGAGGCAAGAGAGTTGCACAAAGAGTGAAGAGGGGTGCAGAAACAGGCAAAAGGAGTGCAGAAAGCAAGTGAGGTGCAGAAAGAGGCAAGATAGGTGCAGAAAGAGGCAAGAGAGGTGTAGAAAGGAGAAAGAGAAGTGCAGAAAGAAGCAACAGAGGTGCAGAAAGAGGCAAGAGGGGTGCAGAAAGAGGAAGAGAAGTGCAAAAAAGAAGCAACAGAGGTGCAGAAGGAGGCAAGAGAAGTGCAGAAAGAGGCAAGAGAGTTGCAGAAACAGGCAAAAGAGGTGCAGAAAGAAGCAAGAGCAGTGCAGAAAGAACCAACAGAGGTGCAGAAGGAGGCAAGAGGGGTGCAGAAAGAGGCAAGATGGGTGCAGAAAGAGGCAAGATGGGTGCAGAAATTTGCAAGAGAGGTGCAGAAAGAAGCAAGAGAAGTGCAGTAAGAAACAACAGAGGTACAGAAGGAGGCAAGAGGGGTGCAGAAAGAGGCAAGAGCAGTGCAGAAAGAACCAAGAGATGTGCAGGAAAAGGGAAGAAGGTGCAGAAAGAGGCACGAGGGGTGCAGAAAGAAGGAAGAGAAGTGCAGAAAGAAGCAACAGAGGTGCTGAAAGAGGCACGAAGTGTTCAGAAAGAGGCAAGAGAAGTGCAGAAAGAAGCAACAGAGGTACAGAAAGAGGCAAGAGTGGTGCAGAAAGAGGGAAGAGGTATAGAGAGAGGCAAGAGAGATGCACAAAGAGGGAAGAGAGGTGCAAAAAGAGGCAAGAGGGGTACAGAAAGAAGCAAGTGAGGTACAGAAAGAGGCAAGAGAAGTGCAGAAAGAGGCAAGAGAATTGCAGAAAGAGGCAAGAGAATTGTTAAAAGAAGCAACAGAGGTGCAGAAAGAGGCAAGACGGGTGCAGAAAGAGGAAGAGTGCAAAAAAGAAGCTACAGAGGTGCAGAAGGAGGCAAGAGAAGTGCAGAAAGAGGCAAGAGAGTTGCAGAAACAGGCAAATGAGGTGCAGAAAGAAGCAAGAGCAGTGCAGAAAGAACCAACAGAGGTGCAAAAAGAGGCAAGAGGGGTACAGAAAGAAGCAACAGAGGTGTAAAAAGAAGCAAGAGAAGTGCAGAAAGAGGCATGTGAGATGCAGAAAGAGGCAAGAGAGGTGCAGAAAGAGGGAAGACGAGTGCAGGAAGAGACAACAGGGGTGCAGACAGAAGCAAGACAGGTGCAGAAAGAAGCATGGGAAGTTCAGAATGAAGCAACAGGGGTGCAGAAAGAGGCAAGAGAAGTACAGAAAGAAGCAACAGAGGTGCAGAAGGAGGCAAGAGAACTGCAGAAAGAGGCAAGAGAGTTGCAGAAACAAGCAAAAGAGGTACAGAAAGAGGGAACAGGGTGCAGACAGAGGCAAGAGAGGTGCAGAAACAGGTAAGAAGGGTGCAGAAAGAGACAAGAGGAGTGCTGAAATTTGCAAGAGAGGTGCTGAAAGAAGCAAGAGCAGTGCAAAAGAACCAACAGAGGTGCAAAAAGAGGCAAGTGAGGTGCAGAAGGAGGCAAGAGAACTGCAGAAAGAGGCAAGAGAGTTGCAGAAACAGGCAAAAGGGGTGCAGAAAGAGGGAACAGGTGGGCAGACTGAGGCAAGAGAGGTGCAGAAAGAGGGAAGAGGGGTACAGTAAAAGGTAAGAGGGATGCAGAAATTTGGAACAGAGGTACAGAAAGAAGCAAAAGCAGTGCAGAAAGAACCAATAGAGGTGCAGAAAGAGGCAAGAGGGGTGCAGAAAGAGGCAAGTGAAGTGCAGAACGAAGCAAAAGAAGTACAGAAAGAACCAAGAGAGGAGCAAAAAGAGGCAAGAGGGGTGCAGAAATGGTTAGGAGAGGTGCACAAAGAGGCAAGAGGGGTACAGAAAGAGGCAGGAGGGGTGCAGAAAGAAGGAAGAGAACTGCAGAAAGAAGCAACAGAGGTGCTGAAAGAGACACGAAGGGTGCAGAAAGAGACAAAGGAGGTGCAGAAGGAAGCAACAGAGGTGCAGAAAGAGGCAAGAGTGGTGTAGAAAGAGGCAAGAGAGTTGCACAAAGAGTGAAGAGGGGTGCTGAAACAGGCAAAAGGGGTGCAGAAAGAAGCAAGTGAGGTGCAGAAAGAGGCAAGAGAGGTGCAGAAAGAGGCAAGAGAGGTGCAGAAAGAGGCAAGAGAGGTGTAGAAAGAAGCAAGAGAAGTGCCGAAAGAAGCAACAGAGGTGCAGAAAGAGGCAAGAGGGGTGCAGAAAGAGGAAGAGAAGTACAAAAAGAAGCAACAGAGGTGCAGAAGGAGGCAAGAGAAGTGCAGAAAGAGGCAAGAGAGTTGCATAAACAGGCAAATGAGGGGCAGAAAGAAGCAAGAGAAGTGCAGAAAGAACCAACAGAGGTGCAGAAGGAGGCAAGAGGGGTGCAGAAAGAGGCAAGAGGGGTGCAGAAATTTGCAAGAGAGGTGCAGAAAGAAGCAAGAGCAGTGCAGTAAGAAACAACAGAGGTACAGAAGGAGGCAAGAGGGGTGCAGAAAGAGGCAAGAGCAGTGCAGAAAGAACCAAGAGATGTGCAGGAAAAGGGCAGAATGGTGCAGAAAGAGTCACGAGGGGTGCAGAAAGAAGGAAGAGAAGTGCAGAAAGAAGCAACAGAGGTGCTGAAAGAGGCATGAAGGGTGCAGAAAGAGGCAAGAGAAGTGCAGAAAGATGCAACAGAGGTACAGAAAGAGGCAAGAGTGGTGCAGAAAGAGGGAAGAGAGGTGTAGAAAGAGTCAAGAGAGTTGCACAAAGAAGGAAGAGGGGTGCAAAAAGAGGTAAGGGGGTACAGAAAGAAGCAAGTGAGGTGCAGAAAGAGGCAAGAGAATTGTTAAGAGAAGCAACAGAGGTGCAGAAAGAGGAAGAGTGCAAAAAAGAAGCTACAAAGGTGCAGAAGGAGGCAAGAGAAGTGCAGAAAGAGGCAAGAGAGTTGCAGAAACAGGCAAATGAGGTGCAGAAAGAAGCAAGAGCAGTGCAGAAAGAACCAACAGAGGTGCAGAAGGAGGCAAGAGGGGTGCAGAAAGAGGCAAGAGGGGTGCAGAAATTTGCAAGAGAGGTGCAGAAAGAGGCAAGAGTGGTGCAGAAAGGGGGAAGAGAGGTGTAGAAAGAGGCAACAGAGGTACAGAAAGAGGCAAGAGTGGTGCAGAAAGAGGGGAGAGAGGTGTAGAAAGAGGCAAGAGAGTTGCACAAAGAAGGAAGAGGGGTGCAAAAAGAGGTAAGGGGGGTACAGAAAGAAGCAAGTGAGGTACAGAAAGAGGCAAGAAAGGTGCAGAAAGAGGCAAGAGAAGTGCAGAAAGAGGCAAGAGAATTGTTAAGAGAAGCAACAGAGGTGCAGAAAGAGGCAAGACGGGTGCAGAAAGAGGAAGAGTGCAAAAAGAAGCTACAGAGGTGCAGAAGGAGGCAAGAGAAGTGCAGAAAGAGGCAAGAGAGTTGCAGAAACAGGCAAATGAGGTGCAGAAAGAAGCAAGAGCAGTGCAGAAAGAACCAACAGAGGTGCAGAAGGAGGCAAGAGGGGTGCAGAAAGAGGCAAGAGGGGTGCAGAAATTTGCAAGAGAGGTGCAGAAAGAAGCAAGAGCAGTGCAGTAAGAAACAACATAGGTACAGAAAGAGGCAAGAGGGGTGCAGAAAGAGGCAAGAGCAGTGCAGAAAGAACCAAGAGATGTGCAGAAAAGGGAAGAAGGGTGCAGAAAGAGTCACGAGGGTTGCAGAAAGAAGGAAGAGAAGTGCAGAAAGAAGCAACAGAGGTGCTGAAAGAGGCACGAAGGGTGCAGAAAGAGGCAAGAGAAGTGCAGAAAGAAGCAACAGAGGTACAGAAAGAGGCAAGAGTGGTGCAGAAAGAGGGAAGAGAGGTGTAGAAAGAGGCAAGAGAGTTGCACAAAGAGGGAAGAGGGGTGCAAAAAGAGTCAAGAGGGGTACAGAAAAAAGCAAGACAGGTGCAGAAAGAAGCATGGGAAATGCAGAATGAAGCAACAGGGGTGCAGAAAGAGGCAAGAGAACTGCAGAAAGAGGCAAGAGAGTTGCAGAAACAAGCAAAAGAGGTACAGAAAGAGGGAACAGGGTGCAGACAGAGGCAAGAGAGATGCAGAAACAGGTAAGAAGGGTGTAGAAAGAGACAAGAGGGGTGCAGAAATTTGCAAGAGAGGTGCAGAAAGAAGCAAGAGCAGTGCAAAAGAACCAACAGAGGTGCAAAAAGAGGCAAGTGAGGTGCAGACTGAGGCAAGAGAGGTGGAGAAAGAGGGAAGAGAGTTGCAGAAACAGGCAAAAGGGGTGCAGAAATTTGGAACAGAGGTGCAGAAAGAATCAAGATCAGTGCAGAAAGAACCAACAGAGGTGCTGAAAGAGGCAATAGGGGTACAGAAAGAGGCAAGTGAACTGCAGAACGAAGCAAAAGAGGTGCTGAAAGAACCAACAGAGGTGCAGAAAGAGGCAAGAGGGGTACAGAAAGGGTTAGGAGAGGTGCAGAAATGCAAGAGGGGTACATAAAGAGGCAGGAGGGGTGCAGAAAGAAGGAAGAGAACTGCAGAAAGAAGCAACAGAGGTGCTGAAAGAGGCATGAAGGGTGCAGAAAGAGACAAGGGAGGTGCAGAAGGAAGCATCAGAGGTACAGAAAGAGGTGAGAGTGGTGCAGAAAGGGGGAAGAGAGGTGTAGAAAGAGGCAAGAGAGTTGCACAAAGAGTGAAGAGGGGTGCAGAAACAGGCAAAAGGGGTGCAGAAAGCAAGTGAGGTGCAGAAAGAGGCAAGATAGGTGCAGAAAGAGGCAAGAGAGGTGTAGAAAGAAGCAAGAGAAGTGCAGAAAGAAGCAACAGAGGTGCAGAAAGAGGCAAGAGGGGTGCAGAAAGAGGAAGAGAAGTGCAAAAAAGAAGCAACAGAGGTGCAGAAGGAGGCAAGAGAAGTGCAGAAAGAGGCAAGAGAGTTGCAGAAACAGGCAAAAGAGGTGCAGAAAGAAGCAAGAGCAGTGCAGTAAGAAACAACAGAGGTACAGAAGGAGGCAAGAGGGGTGCATAAAGAGGCAAGAGCAGTGCAGAAAGAACCAAGAGATATGCAGGAAAAGGGAAGAAGGGTGCAGAAAGAGGCACGAAGGGTGCAGAAAGAGGCAAGAGAAGTGCAGAAAGAAGCAACAGAGGTACAGAAAGAGGCAAGAGTGGTGCAGAAAGAGGGAAGAGAGGTATAGAAAGAGGCAAGAGAGTTGCACAAAGAGGGAAGAGAGGTGCAAAAGAGGCAAGAGGGGTACAGAAAGAGGCAAGAGAAGTGCAGAAAGAGGCAAGAGAATTGCTGAAAGAAACAACAGAGGTGTAGAAAGAAGCAAGAGAAGTGCAGAAAGAGGCATGTGAGATGCAGAAAGAGGCAAGAGAGGTGCAGAAAGAGGGAAGATGAGTGCAGAAAGAGACAACAGGGGTGCAGACAGAAGCAAGACAGGTGCAGAAAGAAGCATGGGAAGTTCAGAATGAAGCAACAGGGGTGCAGAAAGAGGCAAGAGAAGTGCAGAAAGAAGCAACAGAGGTGCAGAAGGAGGCAAGAGAACTGCAGAAAGAGGCAAGAGACTTGCAGAAACAAGCAAAAGAGGTACAGAAAGAGGGAACAGGGTGCAGACAGAGGCAAAAGAGGTGCAGAAACAGGTAAGAAGGGTGCAGAAAGAGACAAGAGGAGTGCTGAAATTTGCAAGAGAGGTGCAGAAAGAAGCAAGAGCAGTGCAAAAGAACCAACAGAGGTGCAAAAAGAGGCAAGTGAGGTGCAGAAGGAGGCAAGAGAGGTGTAGAAAGAGGCAACAGAGGTACAGAAAGAGGCAAGAGTGGTGCAGAAAGAGGGGAGAGAGGTGTAGAAAGAGGCAAGAGAGTTGCACAAAGAAGGAAGAGGGGTGCAAAAAGAGGTAAGGGGGGTACAGAAAGAAGCAAGTGAGGTACAGAAAGAGGCAAGAAAGGTGCAGAAAGAAGCAAGAGAAGTGCAGAAAGAGGCAAGAGAATTGTTAAGAGAAGCAACAGAGGTGCAGAAAGAGGCAAGACGGGTGCAGAAAGAGGAAGAGTGCAAAAAAGAAGCTACAGAGGTGCAGAAGGAGGCAAGAGAAGTGCAGAAAGAGGCAAGAGAGTTGCAGAAACAGGCAAATGAGGTGCAGAAAGAAGCAAGAGCAGTGCAGAAAGAACCAACAGAGGTGCAGAAGGAGGCAAGAGGGGTGCAGAAAGAGGCAAGAGGGGTGCAGAAATTTGCAAGAGAGGTGCAGAAAGAAGCAAGAGCAGTGCAGTAAGAAACAACAGAGGTACAGAAAGAGGCAAGAGGGGTGCAGAAAGAGGCAAGAGCAGTGCAGAAAGAACCAAGAGATGTGCAGAAAAGGGAAGAAGGGTGCAGAAAGAGTCACGAGGGTTGCAGAAAGAAGGAAGAGAAGTGCAGAAAGAAGCAACAGAGGTGCTGAAAAGAGGCACGAAGGGTGCAGAAAGAGGCAAGAGAAGTGCAGAAAGAAGCAACAGAGGTACAGAAAGAGGCAAGAGTGGTGCAGAAAGAGGGAAGAGAGGTGTAGAAAGAGGCAAGAGAGTTGCACAAAGAGGGAAGAGGGGTGCAAAAAGAGTCAAGAGGGGTACAGAAAAAAGCAAGACAGGTGCAGAAAGAAGCATGGGAAATGCAGAATGAAGCAACAGGGGTGCAGAAAGAGGCAAGAGAACTGCAGAAAGAGGCAAGAGAGATGCAGAAACAGGTAAGAAGGGTGTAGAAAGAGACAAGAGGGGTGCAGAAATTTGCAAGAGAGGTGCAGAAAGAAGCAAGAGCAGTGCAAAAGAACCAACAGAGGTGCAAAAAGAGGCAAGTGAGGTGCAGACTGAGGCAAGAGAGGTGGAGAAAGAGGGAAGAGAGTTGCAGAAACAGGCAAAAGGGGTGCAGAAATTTGGAACAGAGGTGCAGAAAGAATCAAGATCAGTGCAGAAAGAACCAACAGAGGTGCTGAAAGAGGCAATAGGGGTACAGAAAGAGGCAAGTGAACTGCAGAACGAAGCAAAAGAGGTGCTGAAAGAACCAACAGAGGTGCAGAAAGAGGCAAGAGGGGTACAGAAAGGGTTAGGAGAGGTGCAGAAATGCAAGAGGGGTACATAAAGAGGCAGGAGGGGTGCAGAAAGAAGGAAGAGAACTGCAGAAAGAAGCAACAGAGGTGCTGAAAGAGGCATGAAGGGTGCAGAAAGAGACAAGGGAGGTGCAGAAGGAAGCTACAGAGGTAGAGAAAGAGGCGAGAGTGGTGCAGAAAGGGGGAAGAGGGGTGCAGAAAGAGGAAGAGAAGTGCAAAAAAGAAGCAACAGAGGTGCAGAAGGAGGCAAGAGAAGTGCAGAAAGAGGCAAGAGAGTTGCAGAAACAGGCAAAAGAGGTGCAGAAAGAAGCAAGAGCAGTGCAAAAGAACCAACAGAGGTGCAAAAAGAGGCAAGTGAGGTGCAGACTGAGGCAAGAGAGGTGGAGAAAGAGGGAAGAGAGTTGCAGAAACAGGCAAAAGGGGTGCAGAAATTTGGAACAGAGGTGCAGAAAGAATCAAGATCAGTGCAGAAAGAACCAACAGAGGTGCTGAAAGAGGCAATAGGGGTACAGAAAGAGGCAAGTGAACTGCAGAACGAAGCAAAAGAGGTGCTGAAAGAACCAACAGAGGTGCAGAAAGAGGCAAGAGGGGTACAGAAAGGGTTAGGAGAGGTGCAGAAATGCAAGAGGGGTACATAAAGAGGCAGGAGGGGTGCAGAAAGAAGGAAGAGAACTGCAGAAAGAAGCAACAGAGGTGCTGAAAGAGGCATGAAGGGTGCAGAAAGAGACAAGGGAGGTGCAGAAGGAAGCATCAGAGGTACAGAAAGAGGTGAGAGTGGTGCAGAAAGGGGGAAGAGAGGTGTAGAAAGAGGCAAGAGTTGCACAAAGAGTGAAGAGGGGTGCAGAAACAGGCAAAAGGGGTGCAGAAAGCAAGTGAGGTGCAGAAAGAGGCAAGATAGGTGCAGAAAGAGGCAAGAGGTGTAGAAAGAAGCAAGAGAAGTGCAGAAAGAAGCAACAGAGGTGCAGAAAGAGGCAAGAGGGGTGCAGAAAAAGGAAGAGAAGTGCAAAAAAGAAGCAACAGAGGTGCAGAAGGAGGCAAGAGAAGTGCAGAAAGAGGCAAGAGAGTTGCAGAAACAGGCAAAAGAGGTGCAGAAAGAAGCAAGAGCAGTGCAGAAAGAACCAACAGAGGTGCAGAAGGAGGCAAGAGGGGTGCAGAAATTTTCAAGAGAGGTGCAGAAAGAAGCAAGAGCAGTGCAGTAAGAAACAACAGAGGTACAGAAGGAGGCAAGAGGGGTGCATAAAGAGGCAAGAGCAGTGCAGAAAGAACCAAGAGATATGCAGGAAAAGGGAAGAAGGGTGCAGAAAGAGGCACGAAGGGTGCAGAAAGAGGCAAGAGAAGTGCAGAAAGAAGCAACAGAGGTACAGAAAGAGGCAAGAGTGGTGCAGAAAGAGGGAAGAGAGGTATAGAAAGAGGCAAGAGAGTTGCACAAAGAGGGAAGAGAGGTGCAAAAAGAGGCAAGAGGGGTACAGAAAGAGGCAAGAGAAGTGCAGAAAGAGGCAAGAGAATTGCTGAAAGAAACAACAGAGGTGTAGAAAGAAGCAAGAGAAGTGCAGAAAGAGGCATGTGAGATGCAGAAAGAGGCAAGAGAGGTGCAGAAAGAGGGAAGATGAGTGCAGAAAGAGACAACAGGGGTGCAGACAGAAGCAAGACAGGTGCAGAAAGAAGCATGGGAAGTTCAGAATGAAGCAACAGGGGTGCAGAAAGAGGCAAGAGAAGTGCAGAAAGAAGCAACAGAGGTGCAGAAGGAGGCAAGAGAACTGCAGAAAGAGGCAAGAGACTTGCAGAAACAAGCAAAAGAGGTACAGAAAGAGGGAACAGGGTGCAGACAGAGGCAAAAGAGGTGCAGAAACAGGTAAGAAGGGTGCAGAAAGAGACAAGAGGAGTGCTGAAATTTGCAAGAGAGGTGCAGAAAGAAGCAAGAGCAGTGCAAAAGAACCAACAGAGGTGCAAAAAGAGGCAAGTGAGGTGCAGAAGGAGGCAAGAGAACTGCAGAAAGAGGCAAGAGAGTTGCAGAAACAGGCAAAAGGGGTGCAGAAAGAGGGAACAGGTGGGCAGACTGAGGCAAGAGAGGTGCAGAAAGAGGGAAGAGGGGTGCAGAAAAAGGCAAGAGGGATGCAGAAATTTGGAACAGAGGTACAGAAAGAAGCAAAAGCAGTGCAGAAAGAACCAATAGAGGTGCAGAAAGAGGCAAGAGGGGTGCAGAAAGAGGCAAGTGAAGTACAGAACGAAGCAAAAGAAGTACAGAAAGAACCAAGAGAGGAGTAAAAAGAGGCAAGAGGGGTGCAGAAATGGTTAGGAGAGGTGCACAAAGAGGCAAGAGGGGTACAGAAAGAGGCAGGAGGGGTGCAGAAAGAAGGAAGAGAACTGCAGAAAGAAGCAACAGAGGTGCTGAAAGAGGCATGAAGGGTGCAGAATGAGACAAGAGAGGTGCAGAAGGAAGCAACAGAGATACAGAAAGAGGCAAGAGTGATACAGAAAGAGGGAAGAGAGGTGTAGAACGAGGCAAGAGGGTTGCACAAAGAGTGAAGAGGGGTGCAGAAACAGGCAAAAGGGGTGCAGAAAGAAGCAAGTGAGGTGCAGAAAGAGGCAAGAGAGGTGCAGAAAGAGGCAAGAGAGGTGCAGAAACAGGCAAGAGAAGTGTTGAAAGAGGCAAGAGAGGTGCAGAAAGAGGCAAGAGAACTGCAGAAAGAGGCAAGAGAGTTGCAGAAAGAGGCAAGTGAGGTGCAGAAGGAGGCAAGAGAACTGCAGAAAGAGGCAAGAGAGTTGCAGAAACAGGCAAAAGGGGTGCAGAAAGAGGGAACACGTCGGCAGACTGAGACAAGAGAGGTGCAGAAAGAGGGAAGAGGGTTGCAGAAAGAGGCAAGAGGGGTGCAGAAAGAAGCAACAGAGGTGCAGAAAGAGGCACGAAGGGTGCAGAAAGAGGCTAGAGAAGTGCAGAAAGAAGCAACAGAGGTACAGAAAGAGGCAAGAGTGGTGCAGAAAGAGGGAAGAGAGGTGTAGAAAGAGGCAAGAGAGTTGCACAAAGAGGGAAGAGGGGTGCAAAAAGAGTCAAGAGGGGTACAGAAAAAAGCAAGACAGGTGCAGAAAGAAGCATGGGAAGTGCAGAATGAAGCAACAGGGGTGCAGAAAGAGGCAAGAGAACTGCAGAAAGAGGCAAGAGAGTTGCAGAAACAAGCAAAAGAGGTACAGAAAGAGGGAACAGGGTGCAGACAGAGGCAAGAGATGCAGAAACAGGTAAGAAGGGTGTAGAAAGAGACAAGAGGGGTGCAGAAATTTGCAAGAGAGGTGCAGAAAGAAGCAAGAGCAGTGCAAAAGAACCAACAGAGGTGCAAAAAGAGGCAAGTGAGGTGCAGACTGAGGCAAGAGAGGTGGAGAAAGAGGGAAGAAAGTTGCAGAAACAGGCAAAAGGGGTGCAGAAATTTGGAACAGAGGTGCAGAAAGAATCAAGATCAGTGCAGAAAGAACCAACAGAGGTGCTGAAAGAGGCAATAGGGGTACAGAAAGGGTTAGGAGAGGTGCAGAAATGCAAGAGGGGTACATAAAGAGGCAGGAGGGGTGCAGAAATAAGGAAGAGAACTGCAGAAAGAAGCAACAGAGGTGCTGAAAGAGGCATGAAGGGTGCAGAAAGACAAGGGAGGTGCAGAAGGAAGCAACAGAGGTACAGAAAGAGGCGAGAGTGGTGCAGAAAGGGGGAAGAGAGGTGTAGAAAGAGGCAAGAGAGTTGCACAAAGAGTGAAGAGGGGTGCAGAAACAGGCAAAAGGGGTGCAGAAAGCAAGTGAGGTGCAGAAAGAGGCAAGATAGGTGCAGAAAGAGGCAAAGAGGTGTAGAAAGAAGCAAGAGAAGTGCAGAAAGAAGCAACAGAGGTGCAGAAAGAGGCAAGAGGGGTGCAGAAAGAGGAAGAGAAGTGCAAAAAGAAGCAACAGAGGTGCAGAAGGAGGCAAGAGAAGTGCAGAAAGAGGCAAGAGAGTTGCAGAAACAGGCAAAAGAGGTGCAGAAAGAAGCAAGAGCAGTGCAGAAAGAACCAACAGAGGTGCAGAAGGAGGCAAGAGGGGTGCAGAAATTTTCAAGAGAGGTGCAGAAAGAAGCAAGAGCAGTGCAGTAAGAAACAACAGAGGTACAGAAGGAGGCAAGAGGGGTGCAGAAAGAGGCAAGAGCAGTGCAGAAAGAACCAAGAGATGTGCAGGAAAAGGGAAGAAGGGTGCAGAAAGAGGCACGAAGGGTGCAGAAAGAGGGAAGAGAAGTGCAGAAAGAAGCAACAGAGGTACAGAAAGAGGCAAGAGTGGTGCAGAAAGAGGGAAGAGAGGTATAGAAAGAGGCAAGAGAGTTGCACAAAGAGGGAAGAGAGGTGCAAAAAGAGGCAAGAGGGGTACAGAAAGAGGCAAGAGAAGTGCAGAAAGAGGCAAGAGAATTGCTGAAAGAAACAACAGAGGTGTAGAAAGAAGCAAGAGAAGTGCAGAAAGAGGCATGTGAGATGCAGAAAGAGGCAAGAGAGGTGCAGAAAGAGGGAAGATGAGTGCAGAAAGAGACAACAGGGGTGCAGACAGAAGCAAGACAGGTGCAGAAAGAAGCATGGGAAGTTCAGAATGAAGCAACAGGGGTGCAGAAAGAGGCAAGAGAAGTGCAGAAAGAAGCAACAGAGGTGCAGAAGGAGGCAAGAGAACTGCAGAAATAGGCAAGAGACTTGCAGAAACAAGCAAAAGAGGTACAGAAAGAGGGAACAGGGTGCAGACAGAGGCAAGAGAGGTGCAGAAACAGGTAAGAAGGGTGCAGAAAGAGACAAGAGGAGTGCTGAAATTTGCAAGAGAGGTGCAGAAAGAAGCAAGAGCAGTGCAAAAGAACCAACAGAGGTGCAAAAGAGGCAAGTGAGGTGCAGAAGGAGGCAAGAGAACTGCAGAAAGAGGCAAGAGAGTTGCAGAAACAGGCAAAAGGGGTGCAGAAAGAGGGAACAGGTGGGCAGACTGAGGCAAGAGAGGTGCAGAAAGAGGGAAGAGGGGTGCAGAAAAAGGCAAGAGGGATGCAGAAATTTGGAACAGAGGTACAGAAAGAAGCAAAAGCAGTGCAGAAAGAACCAATAGAGGTGCAGAAAGAGGCAAGAGGGGTGCAGAAAGAGGCAAGTGAAGTACAGAACGAAGCAAAAGAAGTACAGAAAGAACCAAGAGAGGAGTAAAAAGAGGCAAGAGGGGTGCAGAAATGGTTAGGAGAGGTGCACAAAGAGGCAAGAGGGGTACAGAAAGAGGCAGGAGGGGTGCAGAAAGAAGGAAGAGAACTGCAGAAAGAAGCAACAGAGGTGCTGAAAGAGGCATGAAGGGTGCAGAAAGAGACAAGAGAGGTGCAGAAGGAAGCAACAGAGATACAGAAAGAGGCAAGAGTGATACAGAAAGAGGGAAGAGAGGTGTAGAACGAGGCAAGAGGGTTGCACAAAGAGTGAAGAGGGGTGCAGAAACAGGCAAAAGGGGTGCAGAAAGAAGCAAGTGAGGTGCAGAAAGAGGCAAGAGAGGTGCAGAAAGAGGCAAGAGAGGTGCAGAAACAGGCAAGAGAAGTGTTGAAAGAGGCAAGAGAGGTGCAGAAAGAGGCAAGAGAACTGCAGAAAGAGGCAAGAGAGTTGCAGAAAGAGGCAAGTGAGGTGCAGAAGGAGGCAAGAGAACTGCAGAAAGAGGCAAGAGAGTTGCAGAAACAGGCAAAGGGGTGCAGAAAGAGGGAACAGGTCGGCAGACTGAGACAAGAGAGGTGCAGAAAGAGGGAAGAGGGTTGCAGAAAGAGGCAAGAGGGGTGCAGAAAGAAGCAACAGAGGTGCAGAAAGAGGCACGAAGGGTGCAGAAAGAGGGAAGAGAAGTGCAGAAAGAAGCAACAGAGGTACAGAAAGAGGCAAGAGTGGTGCAGAAAGAGGGAAGAGAGGTGTAGAAAGAGGCAAGAGAGTTGCACAAAGAGGGAAGAGGGGTGCAAAAAGAGTCAAGAGGGATACAGAAAAAAGCAAGACAGGTGCAGAAAGAAGCATGGGAAGTGCAGAATGAAGCAACAGGGGTGCAGAAAGAGGAAAGAGAACTGCAGAAAGAGGCAAGAGAGTTGCAGAAACAAGCAAAAGAGGTACAGAAAGAGGGAACAGGGTGCAGACAGAGGCAAGAGAGATGCAGAAACAGGTAAGAAGGGTGTAGAAAGAGACAAGAGGGGTGCAGAAATTTACAAGAGAGGTGCAGAAAGAAGCAAGAGCAGTGCAAAAGAACCAACAGAGGTGCAAAAAGAGGCAAGTGAGGTGCAGACTGAGGCAAGAGAGGTGGAGAAAGAGGGAAGAGAGTTGCAGAAACAGGCAAAAGGGGTGCAGAAATTTGGAACAGAGGTGCAGAAAGAATCAAGATCAGTGCAGAAAGAACCAACAGAGGTGCTGAAAGAGGCAATAGGGGTACAGAAAGAGGCAAGTGAACTGCAGAACGAAGCAAAAGAGGTGCTGAAAGAACCAACAGAGGTGCAGAAAGAGGCAAGAGGGGTACAGAAAGGGTTAGGAGAGGTGCAGAAATGCAAGAGGGGTACATAAAGAGGCAGGAGGGGTGCAGAAAGAAGGAAGAGAACTGCAGAAAGAAGCAACAGAGGTGCTGAAAGAGGCATGAAGGGTGCAGAAAGAGACAAGGGAGGTGCAGAAGGAAGCAACAGAGGTACAGAAAGAGGCGAGAGTGGTGCAGAAAGGGGGAAGAGAGGTGTAGAAAGAGGCAAGAGAGTTGCACAAAGAGTGAAGAGGGGTGCAGAAACAGGCAAAAGGGGTGCAGAAAGCAAGTGAGGTGCAGAAAGAGGCAAGATAGGTGCAGAAAGAGGCAAGAGAGGTGTAGAAAGAAGCAAGAGAAGTGCAGAAAGAAGCAACAGAGGTGCAGAAAGAGGCAAGAGGGGTGCAGAAAGAGGAAGAGAAGTGCAAAAAAGAAGCAACAGAGGTGCAGAAGGAGGCAAGAGAAGTGCAGAAAGAGGCAAGAGAGTTGCAGAAACAGGCAAAAGAGGTGCAGAAAGAAGCAAGAGCAGTGCAGAAAGAACCAACAGAGGTGCAGAAGGAGGCAAGAGGGGTGCAGAAATTTTCAAGAGAGGTGCAGAAAGAAGCAAGAGCAGTGCAGTAAGAAACAACAGAGGTACAGAAGGAGGCAAGAGGGGTGCAGAAAGAGGCAAGAGCAGTGCAGAAAGAACCAAGAGATGTGCAGGAAAAGGGAAGAAGGGTGCAGAAAGAGGCACGAAGGGTGCAGAAAGAGGCAAGAGAAGTGCAGAAAGAAGCAACAGAGGTACAGAAAGAGGCAAGAGTGGTGCAGAAAGAGGGAAGAGAGGTATAGAAAGAGGCAAGAGAGTTGCACAAAGAGGGACGAGAGGTGCAAAAAGAGGCAAGAGGGGTACAGAAAGAAGCAAGTGAGGTACAGAAAGAGGCAAGAGAAGTGCAGAAAGAGGCAAGAGAATTGCTGAAAGAAACAACAGAGGTGTAGAAAGAAGCAAGAGAAGTACAGAAAGAGGCATGTGAGATGCAGAAAGAGGCAAGAGAGGTGCAGAAAGAGGGAAGACGAGTGCAGAAAGAGACAACAGGGGTGCAGACAGAAGCAAGACAGGTGCAGAAAGAAGCATGGGAAGTTCAGAATGAAGCAACAGGGGTGCAGAAAGAGGCAAGAGAAGTGCAGAAAGAAGCAACAGAGGTGCAGAAGGAGGCAAGAGAACTGCAGAAAGAGGCAAGAGACTTGCAGAAACAAGCAAAAGAGGTACAGAAAGAGGGAACAGGGTGCAGACAGAGGCAAGAGAGGTGCAGAAACAGGTAAGAAGGGTGCAGAAAGAGACAAGAGGAGTGCTGAAATTTGCAAGAGAGGTGCAGAAAGAAGCAAGAACAGTGCAAAAGAACCAACAGAGGTGCAAAAAGAGACAAGTGAGGTGCAGAAGGAGGCAAGAGAACTGCAGAAAGAGGCAAGAGAGTTGCAGAAACAGGCAAAAGGGGTGCAGAAAGAGGGAACAGGTGGGCAGACTGAGGCAAGAGAGGTGCAGAAAGAGGGAAGAGGGGTGCAGAAAAAGGCAAGAGGGATGCAGAAATTTGGAACAGAGGTACAGAAAGAAGCAAAAGCAGTGCAGAAAGAACCAATAGAGGTGCAGAAAGAGGCAAGAGGGGTGCAGAAGGAGGCAAGTGAAGTACAGAACGAAGCAAAAGAAGTACAGAAAGAACCAAGAGAGGAGTAAAAAGAGGCAAGAGGGGTGCAGAAATGGTTAGGAGAGGTGCACAAAGAGGCAAGAGGGGTACAGAAAGAGGCAGGAGGGGTGCAGAAAGAAGGAAGAGAACTGCAGAAAGAAGCAACAGAGGTGCTGAAAGAGGCATGAAGGGTGCAGAAAGAGACAAGAGAGGTGCAGAAGGAAGCAACAGAGATACAGAAAGAGGCAAGAGTGATACAGAAAGAGGGAAGAGAGGTGTAGAACGAGGCAAGAGGGTTGCACAAAGAGTGAAGAGGGGTGCAGAAACAGGTAAAAGGGGTGCAGAAAGAAGCAAGTGAGGTGCAGAAAGAGGCAAGAGAGGTGCAGAAAGAGGCAAGAGAGGTGCAGAAACAGGCAAGAGAAGTGTTGAAAGAGACAAGAGAGGTGCAGAAAGAGGCAAGAGAACTGCAGAAAGAGGCAAGAGAGTTGCAGAAAGAGGCAAGTGAGGTGCAGAAGGAGGAAAGAGAACTGCAGAAAGAGGCAAGAGAGTTGCAGAAACAGGCAAAAGGGGTGCAGAAAGAGGGAACAGGTCGGCAGACTGAGACAAGAGAGGTG